>CM051456.1:65708829-65728001 GCA_028274465.1 Plantago ovata
ACTAACTAGATGTAGTTGTTTATTGATTAATGCATCCACTTTCTATTGCTTTGAGTAGATGAAATACAATCCAAAGTAACGAATGAGTTGTATGTCTTTCGTTTGTCTAGAACAACAACTAATCAATAGATTATTGAACTAACTTCAAGTACTAGAGTTCTATACACAATCGAACAACAATCTCCCTTACTTCCATATATAGAATGTTAAAGAATCCATTGAAACTACATTTCTATTTGCCCTTACGAACTAAATTAAGTTTTTATGATTCATTCAACCCACTTTCTATTGTTTTGAGTAGATGAAGGTAGAATAACAGGTAATGAATGAGTTGTATATCTTCCCTTTGTTTAGAACAACAATTAGATCACTAGATTGTTAGAACTAACGCAAGTACGGGAGTTGTAACACAATCGAATAAGGAGCAGCTCCCTTACTTCCTTATCGGCAAAGTTAAAGAATACATTGAAACTAACCAGTCTATACCCATTACTAATAGATTAGTGTTTATTAATTCAGTCATCCAAGTTTTTGTTGCTTTGAGTAGATAAAACATACATCCCAAGTAGCGAATGAGTTGAATGTGTTCCGTTTGTCTAGAACAACACAAGATCACTAGATTAGTTAGAACTAACTACAATACTAGAGTTCGATACACAATCGAATAAGAAGCAACCCTTAATTCCATATAGGGAAGTTAAAGTATCCATTGAACTAACCTTTCTAGGCCGCTACTAACTAGATTAGTTGTGTATAGATGCATTCATCCACTTTCTATTGCTTTGAGTAGATGAAATACAATACCTTGTCATTAATGAGTTGTATTCTTCCGTTTGTATAGAACAGCAACGAGATCACTAGATTAGTTAGAACTAACTACAAGTACTAGAGTTCATACAAATCGAATAAGAAGATTTCTTACTTCCTTATGGGGAAAGTTAAAGAATACATCGAAACTAACATTTATGTTGCCGCTACAATCTAGATTAGTTGTTTATTGATTCATTCATAAACTTCTATTGTTTTGAGTAGATGAAAGATACAATACCATGTAATGAATGAGTTGTGTGTCCTCCGTTTGTATAGAATAACAACTAGATCACTAGATTAGTTAGAACTAACTACAAGTACTAGAGTTCTATACACAATCGAATAAGAAACTCCCTCACTTCCTTATGGAGAAAGTTAAAGAATCCATTGAAACTAACCTTTCTATTGCCGCTACTAACTAGATTAGTTGTTTATTGATTAATTCATCCACTTTCTATTGCTTTGAGTAGATGAAGATACAATCCAAAGTAACGAATGAGTTGTATGTCTTTCGTTTGTCTAGAACAACAACTAGATCAATAGATTAGTTAGAACTAACTTCAAGTACTAGAGTTCTATACACAATCGAACAACAATCTCCCTTACTTCCATATATAGAATGTTAAAGAATCCATTGAAACTAACATTTCTATTGCCCTTACTAACTAAATTAGTTGTTTATTGATTCATTCATCCACTTTCTATTGTTTTGAGTAGATGAAAGGTAGAATACCATGTAATGAATGAGTTGTATATCTTCCCTTTGTTTGGAACAACAATTAGATCACTAGATTTGTTAGAACTAACTTCAAGTACGGGAGTTGTACACACAATCGAATAAGAAGCTCCCTTACTTCCTTATCGGCAAAGTTAAAGAATACATTGAAACTAACCATTCTATTACCCTTACTAACTAGATTAGTTGTTTATTAATTCAGTCATCCAATTTTTGTTGCTTTGAGTAGATGAAACATACAATCCCAAGTAGCGAATGAGTTGAATGTGTTCCGTTTGTCTAGAACAACAACTAGATCACTAGATTAGTTAGAACTAACTACAAGTACTAGAGTTCTATACACAATCGAATAAGAAGCACCCTTAATTCCATATAGGGAAAGTTAAAGTATCCATTGAAACTAACCTTTCTATTGCCGCTACTAACTAGATTAGTTGTTTATAGATTCATTCATCCACTTTCTATTGCTTTGAGTAGATGAAAGATACAATACCTTGTCATTAATGAGTTGTATGTCTTCCGTTTGTATAGAACAGCAACGAGATCACTAGATTAGTTAGAACTAACTACAAGTACTAGAGTTCTATACAAATCGAATAAGAAGCTTTCTTACTTCCTTATGGGGAAAGTTAAAGAATACATCGAAACTAACATTTATGTTGCCGCTACAAACTAGATTAGTTGTTTATTGATTCATTCATAAACTTTCTATTGTTTTGAGTAGATGAAAGATACAATACCATGTAATAAATGAGTTGTGTGTCCTCCGTTAGTATAGAATAACAACTAGATCACTAGATTAGTTAGAACTAACTACAAGTACTAGAGTTCTATACACAATCGAATAAGAAACTCCCTCACTTCCTTATGGAGAAAGTTAAAGAATCCATTGAAACTAACCTTTCTATTGCCGCTACTAACTAGATTAGTTGTTTATTGATTAATTCATCCACTTTCTATTGCTTTGAGTAGATGAAGATACAATCCAAAGTAACGAATGAGTTGTATGTCTTTCGTTTGTCTAGAACAACAACTAGATCAATAGATTAGTTAGAACTAACTTCAAGTACTAGAGTTCTATACACAATCGAACAACAATCTCCCTTACTTCCATATATAGAATGTTAAAGAATCCATTGAAACTAACATTTCTATTGCCCTTACTAACTAAATTAGTTGTTTATTGATTCATTCATCCACTTTCTATTGTTTTGAGTAGATGAAAGGTAGAATACCATGTAATGAATGAGTTGTATATCTTCCCTTTGTTTAGAACAACAATTAGATCAGTAGATTAGTTAGAACTAACTTCAAGTACTGGAGTTGTACACACAATCGAATAAGAAGCTCCCTTACTTCCTTATCGGCAAAGTTAAAGAATACATTGAAACTAACCATTCTATTACCCTTACTAACTAGATTAGTTGTTTATTGATTCAGTCATCCAATTTTTGTTGCTTTGAGTAGATGAAAGATACAATCCCAAGTAGCGAATGAGTTGAATGTGTTCCGTTGTCTAGAACAACAACTTGATCACTAGATTAGTTAGAACTAACTACAAGTACTAGAGTTCTATACACAATCGAATAAGAAGCACCCTTAATTCCATATAGGGAAAGTTAAAGTATCCATTGAAACTAACCTTTCTATTGCCGCTACTAACTAGATTAGTTGTTTATTGATTAATTCATCCACTTTCTATTGCTTTGAGTAGATGAAAGATACAATACCTTGTCATTAATGAGTTGCATGTCTTCCGTTTGTATAGAACAGCAACGAGATCACTAGATTAGTTAGAACTAACTACAAGTACTAGAGTTCTATACAATCGAATAAGAAGCTTTCTTACTTCCTTATGGGGAAAGTTAAAGAATACATCGAAACTAACATTTATGTTGCCGCTACAAACTAGATTAGTTGTTTATTGATTAATTCATCCACTTTCTATTGCTTTGAGTAGATGAAAGATACAATACCTTGTCATTAATGAGTTGTATGTCTTCCGTTTGTATAGAACAGCAACGAGATCACTAGATTAGTTAGAACTAACTACAAGTACTAGAGTTCTATACAAATCGAATAAGAAGCTTTCTTACTTCCTTATGGGGAAAGTTAAAGAATACATCGAAACTAACATTTATGTTGCCGCTACAAACTAGATTAGTTGTTTATTGATTCATTCATAAACTTTCTATTGTTTTGAGTAGATGAAAGATACAATACCATGTAATGAATGAGTTGTGTGTCCTCCGTTTGTATAGAATAACAACTAGATCACTAGATTAGTTAGAACTAACTACAAGTACTAGAGTTCTATACACAATCGAATAAGAAACTCCCTCACTTCCTTATGGAGAAAGTTAAAGAATCCATTGAAACTAACCTTTCTATTGCCGCTACTAACTAGATTAGTTGTTTATTGATTAATTCATCCACTTTCTATTGCTTTGAGTAGATGAAAGATACAATCCAAAGTAACGAATGAGTTGTATGTCTTTCGTTTGTCTAGAACAACAACTAGATCAATAGATTAGTTAGAACTAACTTCAAGTACTAGAGTTCTATACACAATCGAACAACAATCTCCCTTACTTCCATATATAGAATGTTAAAGAATCCATTGAAACTAACATTTCTATTGCCCTTACTAACTAAATTAGTTGTTTATTGATTCATTCATCCACTTTCTATTGTTTTGAGTAGATGAAAGGTAGAATACCATGTAATGAATGAGTTGTATATCTTCCCTTTGTTTAGAACAACAATTAGATCACTAGATTTGTTAGAACTAACTTCAAGTACGGGAGTTGTACACACAATCGAATAAGAAGCTCCCTTACTTCCTTATCGGCAAAGTTAAAGAATACATTGAAACTAACCATTCTATTACCCTTACTAACTAGATTAGTTGTTTATTAATTCAGTCATCCAATTTTTGTTGCTTTGAGTAGATGAAACATACAATCCCAAGTAGCGAATGAGTTGAATGTGTTCCGTTTGTCTAGAACAACAACTAGATCACTAGATTAGTTAGAACTAACTACAAGTACTAGAGTTCTATACACAATCGAATAAGAAGCACCCTTAATTCCATATAGGGAAAGTTAAAGTATCCATTGAAACTAACCTTTCTATTGCCGCTACTAACTAGATTAGTTGTTTATAGATTCATTCATCCACTTTCTATTGCTTTGAGTAGATGAAAGATACAATACCTTGTCATTAATGAGTTGTATGTCTTCCGTTTGTATAGAACAGCAACGAGATCACTAGATTAGTTAGATCTAACTACAAGTACTAGAGTTCTATACAAATCGAATAAGAAGCTTTCTTACTTCCTTATGGGGAAAGTTAAAGAATACATCGAAACTAACATTTATGTTGCCGCTACAAACTAGATTAGTTGTTTATTGATTCAGTCATCCAATTTCTGTTGCTTTGAGTAGATGAAAGATACAATACCATGTAATGAATGAGTTGTGTGTCCTCCGTTTGTATAGAATAACAACTAGATCACTAGATTAGTTAGAACTAACTACAAGTACTAGAGTTCTATACACAATCGAATAAGAAACTCCCTCACTTCCTTATGGAGAAAGTTAAAGAATCCATTGAAACTAACCTTTCTATTGCCGCTACTAACTAGATTAGTTGTTTATTGATTAATTCATCCACTTTCTATTGCTTTGAGTAGATGAAGATACAATCCAAAGTAACGAATGAGTTGTATGTCTTTCGTTTGTCTAGAACAACAACTAGATCAATAGATTAGTTAGAACTAACTTCAAGTACTAGAGTTCTATACACAATCGAATAACAATCTCCCTTACTTCCATATATAGAATGTTAAAGAATCCATTGAAACTAACATTTCTATTGCCCTTACTAACTAAATTAGTTGTTTATTGATTCATTCATCCACTTTCTATTGTTTTGAGTAGATGAAAGGTAGAATACCATGTAATGAATGAGTTGTATATCTTCCCTTTGTTTAGAACAACAATTAGATCACTAGATTTGTTAGAACTAACTTCAAGTACGGGAGTTGTACACACAATCGAATAAGAAGCTCCCTTACTTCCTTATCGGCAAAGTTAAACAATACATTGAAACTAACCATTCTATTACCCTTACTAACTAGATTAGTTGTTTATTGATTCAGTCATCCAATTTTTGTTGCTTTGAGTAGATGAAAGATACAATCCCAAGTAGCGAATGAGTTGAATGTGTTCCGTTTGTCTAGAACAACAACTAGATCACTAGATTAGTTAGAACTAACTACAAGTACTAGAGTTCTATACACAATCGAATAAGAAGCTTTCTTACTTCCTTATGGGGAAGTTAAAGAATCCATCGAAACTAACATTTCTATTGCCGCTACAAACTAGATTAGTTGTTTATTGATTCATTCATCAAGTTTCTATTGTTTTGAGTAGATGAAAGATACAATACCATGTAATGAATGAGTTGTGTGTCTTCCGTTTGTATAGAATAACAACTAGATCACTAGATTAGTTAGAACTAACTACAAGTACTAGAGTTCTATACAAATCGAATAAGAAGCTTCCTTACTTCCTTATGGGGATAGTTAAAGAACCCATCGAAACTAACCTTTCTATTGCCGCTACTAAGTAGATTAGTTGTTTATTGATTCATTCATCCACTTTCTATTACTTTGAGTAGATGAAAGATACAATCCAAAGTAACGAATGAGTTGTATGTCTGTCAATAGATTAGTTAGAACTAACTTCAAGTATTAGAGTTCTATACACAATCGAATAACAATCTCCCTTACTTCCTTATATAGAATGTTAAAGAATCCATTGAAACTAACATTTCTATTGCCCTTACTAACTAGATTAGTTGTTTATTGATTCATTCATCCAGTTTCTATTGCTTTGAAAAGATGAAAGATACAATCCCAAGTAACGAATGAGTTGTATGTCTTTTGTTTGTCTAGAACAACATCTAGATCAATAGATTAGTTAGAACTAATTTCAAGTACTAGAGTTCTATACACAATCGAATAACAATCTCCCTTACTTCCTTATATAGAATGTTAAAAAATCCATTGAAACTAACATTTCTATATCCCTTACTAACTAAATTTGTTGTTTATTGATTCATTCATCCACTTTCTATTGTTTTGAGTAGATGAAAGATACAATACCATGTAATGAATGAGTTGTATATCTTCCCTTTGTCTAGAACAACAATTAGATCACTAGATTTGTTAGAACTAACTTCAAGTACTGGAGTTGTATACACAATCGAATAAGAAGCTCCCTTACTTCCTTATCCGCAAAGTTAAAAGGGATTTGCTGAGACGGGAACTCAGGAGCATCTTCCTAAAGAAAAATGAGATATTTGATTAATAGGGAACTTTCAAAAATTACAAGGCTTGTTACTTATAAAGTAATTGCTAAAGTTAGAACGATTAAAATTACTGAAAAGATTCTCTAACACTTCAGCAAGCTATTAGCTTCTAAGTAAAAGAGGTAAAATCCCTTTATTCAAGGTAAAATCTAATGTGACGTTAATCTTGGCACAAATAAACTCGCTATTAATCATGACATGAATTGCAATCGTGGCCATTGATTATAAAGAAGTTGATTATCCAACGTTTAATGTTATAAAGTGAAAACAAGCTCTGACGGTTTCGGGTTAGTGGACCACTACGCATTTAATGCAAAGGCTCCACTAACTAATTGTATCTCTGTTTTACCATTGTTGAAGACTCAAAACCATTGAGTTTCTCACACAACAGAGATACTATATAAATGAAGATTTAGAGAAAGACAAAATTCTTTAACTCCACATTTCCTTTCTCTGCAAAAATTACTCTAGCATGTGCTCTGAAACACTGTACCTCCGGTCAAAAAGAAAAGCATCTCTTTTTCGTACTCTTATCCCCTATTCTTACTCTGCTATATGAAGAGATGGCTCCCAAGAGACAACAAACCAAGAACACCAAGTCCTCAAAGGCAGACAGTGTTGGAAAAAGCCCTGCTCCCACTCCGGCCGCATCTCCCGCAAAGAACACAGTGAAATTTGTGTTAGCAAACAACCAGATTACTGAAAGACTCATGCCTCCCGCATATCTCAACACTGAAAAGTGTGAGTAGATGATGCAATGGGGTGGATTTGCAAAAGAGAATTATATCCGATACTTCTATGAACAAGAACTTGACGAAGAAAATGTTGAGGCGTTGAACTACATCAATAAACAAGGCCTACTTCCCTTTATCACTGCTCATCCGAAAAAGAAGTGAGTATGGTGGACACAATGGAATTCTACAACAATGCAAAAATCCAAACCCTTACTAATGAACAAGGAATCACTGAAAAGGTGATTTCTACAACAGTACAGGGAAAGAAAATCATCCTGAAGTGGATTGATTTGGCGAATATCTTTCAGATTCCAACCACTGGAACTGAAGATGACATCACTGCCACTATTGAGGAGATTGAAGCCTTCTACAGTGATGTCAGAAATGAAAGAATGAAGAAAGGAGAAAGTGCTCCTATTACTTGGAACAAGTTCACAAAGAGAAAACATCTTTGTCACTCTCTTGGACTAGTAGCCTTGCTACTCATAAAAGTCCTAGATTCCCAAGTCGGAAAAATAGACCAAGTCGGCCTGAAAAGATGGCCATTGCTGATGCACATTTATGAGAACAAAAATGACATCAACTGGGCTAAATACATCTTCAACAGATTTGTTGATTGTATTGCAAAGTTCAAGGTCAAGGTGGAAGAACTGTCTTGCCAATTTTCTCGGTGATGTATGGACTGAAGATTTGTTACATCTTGGAACATTTCCAGATCAAGGTAAGAAACCCATTGGCAATCAAAAAGTCAGTGTGCAATGTGGGAAGAGCTTTCTACAAGCTAAATGGACCCAAGGATGCTGACAAACAGTCCAAGAAAGAAACAGAGTCAAATGTTGCTCATACTAATGTGGTTGTTGACACTAAGGCACCCAGCAAGAGATCAAAGAAGAGAAAAGCTGATGATGATACTCAAACTGCAGCTTCATCAGCTGATCCTGTTCCCAAGAAGGCCAGAACAAAAACTTTCCCAAGGACGAAAACGACGGCGAGGAAGTCAGTTCCGGTCGTTCATGAGATACAAGACGATGATACAACAGTGGTTGCTGAAAAGTAAGCCACTCCAGTAGTTGTTATAGAGGCACTTGCTGAAGCTCCTACAAATCCAATTAATTTGGATACATCTACTGAAGAAAGACCACAAGGCAGTGGAAATGAAATTCCTGCCTTAGAAAGAATTGATGATGTCTACATGTAGATAATCTTGAGGATACAACTCTTGAACCCGCAAGTGATATTGCTGCAGACCTACGAAAGGCTGCACTTGCTGAAGACATTGCTAACAAAGCAACAAAAGAAAAAGAGAAAGTTGCTGAGACAGCAATTAGTCAAGAAAAGGAAGTTGCTGAAACAACAACTATTGAAGAACCAGTTGTTGAGACTGCAACTGTTCAAAATCAAGAGTTTGCTGAAAATCACCAAGAAGCATCATTCGACGACGCATCTCATGATGCTGAGAATTTTAGACCTAGTTCACCGGTACCTTTGTGATTATGTTCATACAGAAAATTGGATGTCATTTGTGATTGTGGCTTTTAACTTGGCCAGTGAAATGTTTAGTCTACTCCCTATACCTTTCGATGAAAATGTTCCAAGGCGTTGTTCCTTTAATCTTTATGTTCTAGGGGGTTGTCTGTGTGTTGTAGGGATATCATGGGATGCATGGATAATGAAACATTATGGGCGAGGACAACTTTGTACCAAGCTCCCTCTAAGTGCTCACGAGCCTAGACCAGCTGGTTTCATTAAACCCGTGTGTCATTTTAAGGACAACCAACTAATTTTGCTACATCTCTTTAGGAAGAAGTTGTTTCTTTCGAATGTGAACATGAAAATGACAGTGGTGTCGTTTCCTCGTACTAGTGAACTTGTGGTTGATGATGTATGTCTATTTGTTGCGAGTCTTGTCTCACCTAAACAGCTTGCTGCAAGGGAAGTAGAATGATGGAATTGAATGGTGTGGGCTTAATTGACCCAATTGTTTCGGCATTTATATGTGTATAGGATTACTCCCTAGAAATACTTTTTTGAATTGGCTAGTCTATCATGGTAATCTTACAACAAAATTTTTTTTGTAAGTTACACATTTCTTTTGTGAAACCAAAGTCAAGCATTCATTACAGAATAATATATCATTGACATCAAATAATTGAAACATTTGACACTAAAATAAAATAACCTTCGACAACTTCTTATAACATTGATGGAGAATTATTGTAACATTTGACAGCGAATGACATAACATTTACTTTATACTAAGGTCCCGGAATACACAGTAAAAGTCACCAATATAACACTGAAAAACATTTATCACGCAATTATGTAACATTTGATGTTTTTTGGTAAGTTAAGCATTTTTCTTATGAAATCAAAGTTAATCATTCGTTTCAGTTGGCGATTAATAGGTTTTTATCGAATTTTTTTGTGAAACAAAAATCAAATTCAGTACACAAAACAATAAACATTAATGGGAAATAATTGAAACATTTTAGACCAAGCGAGATAACATTGAACATTTTCTACTAAACACATTACTGAATAGAAGAGCTGAATAGAAATACTGTGTTCTTTCACGTATACAGCTGGAAACAAAACACTTGAATTAATTCGAATGAATAATTCGATCTTCGTCCGTGCATAGTTGGGGCGTAATACAGTGCTTTCATCAAGTTTACTGCAATACTATTATTAATGACACTATTACTTAACTTAAATTTAAAAAAAGCTTGGATGCTGCAATTAAATTAATCAGAGTTATTATAATCAGAGTAATTATCATAATAATTGTCAGAGTTATAATCCTCGGGATCGTCCATCTTCACCCATAGATAGTTGGGTGTTGATCCAAGTAGATGCGCTGGTGCTTCGATGTGCTGTTTTATGATGTCATGAAACACATCATCACTTTGAATCAAGTCATAGTCTTCCTCCCCAAATGGTTTCATTTGCAACAGTGGCTCGCACTGACTCGTGTCCATTTCAAAATACTCGGCCAAGAATTTCTTAAAACCATTCAGAGTCAAACCAACAGTATCGATCCCAATAGCAAGAGTAGAGCTCTTCAATTCCATCACGATCGGTAACCTACAATGAAAATTAAAACGCTTTCAACATTAGAAATATAGTCTTATTGATGATATTATTACTTATAAAATTAGAAATGTGCAGACCATTCAGTATGAGTCTTTGTGCTTTCTGCACAAGGCTGTCCTTCCTTCGGTGGAAGCTCAGATAATTCGATCTCCACCTGTACCTTGCGTCGTGTTCCGACAGATGGTGCTGGTGCTCCAATGTAGTTTTTGATGATGGCACGAAGCTCATCATCACTTACAACGTTAACAAAGTCTTCCTCCCCAAATGGTTTCATAAACAACTCCGGCTTGTAACCATCCATATTCCATCCAAGATATTCGATCATGCTCATCATGAAGCCATATACAGATATACCATGAGGATCATAATCCTTGAAAGGAATTTCCCTGTCTTCCTGTAAGAAAACATGGTCAGAGTTACCCCTAGGGTACGCAGCGGAATTTCAAAACTTTTCTTAACATGCAGGTTAATTGATCATGTATATAGCGTATATATTAAACACGTTAATCAGAAGACTTACAATACTCCAAAAGCAAGCACATGTATCAAGTCTTCGTAATAGTCCGGTGAATCTTCTCCTTCGTCGAAGTCGAAGATATCTGCAATACTTTGATTATCTGCAAGACAATAAAAGTTAGTTTCCAGCTCCTTGAACCTCAACCTTGGTATCCACGGATGAACAGCTTATCGAAAATAATGCTAGGATATTCTTTATGTGGCCAAGAAGATGGGGCGGTGTTTTCCTCCGGTGGGAGTGGCCCGCGCGTGGCTAGATAAGAGGTAGGGGAGAGCTTTTATTTTCTCTAAGAAAACTGGTAGAAAGAATGATCTTGAATCAACTGTGTTCAACCACAAAGTTAATCATTACAAAAGCTCTCTAATGGTCTACTATAGATAGTAGTCAATAGAAGCCTAAAGAATAATCAATTAGACTTCATAAAGGAATAAGAATCTAATTCTTATCGCACTAGGAAAACAATTCAAGTCTAGATTCATTACCAATCAAATTAAAACTCAATCAGGAAAATCTAACTTATCCCTTGACTTCTAATAGAGGAAGGAGTCGGACTCCTTCCCCTACTACTACTGCTTCGCGCGCGCAAGGGATGTTAGGTGGGTCCCGATTTTGGGACCCACTTATAATTCTAAGGCAATTCAAACTCCAATTAGATTTTGCCCATGTGCATATATTAATTCTAAATTAACATATCCTTTCAAATCAAACCTCTATTATATTTCTAAAATATAATCTTTAATTGTAGGGTAATTTGCATCAAGATCCCCTGCTAGTTTCATCAATTACACATTGACCCCTACTAGTTCAACAACTACGCATTACCGCCTGTTAGTGCAAATCAATTACATTTTAACCCACGACCTTGACTTTTAGCGAATTAAGGCCTGGAATGTACCATTTTACCCTCATTTAAGTTTTAGTTTTCAAAAAAAACCAAACAACTTCAATTCTATTTTATTACATATTTGACTCTAAATTTTTCTATTTTACAAAATTGACTATAAATTATTTAAATTAACCCCCATTAGTTATCTAAATCTCAAAATGTTCTTAAATATTATAACAAAATGATCCATACACAATTATTGATTCATATTTCACTCCATATTATTTATAAAAGAAAAAAAAACAAATTAAAAAAAACAAAAACAAATTAAATATACAGCTCATCGGAGCTGTTTGAAAGCTCCGATCGGAGCTTTTGACAGCTCCGATCGGAGCTGTTTAAAGCTTCGATCGGAGCTGCCCAATGGGAAGCTCCGATTGGAGCTTTAAAAGCTCCAATCGGAGCTTTTGAAAGCTCCGATTGGAGCTGTTCAAAGCTCCGAATCAGAGCTTTCAAAAGCTCCGATCGGAGCTGTTCAAAGCTCCGATCGGAGCTTCTAAAAGCTCCGATTCGGAGCTTTGAACAGCTCCGATCGGAGCTTTTGAAAGCTCTGATTCGGAGCTTTGAACAGCTCCGATCGGAGATTTTGAAAGCTCCAAATTGGAGCTTTTAACAACTCCAACGAGAGCTGTTATAGCTCCAAATCGGAGCTTTCAAAAGCTCCGATTGGAGCTGTTTAAAGCTCCAATCGGAGCTGCCCAATGGGAAGCTCCGATTGGAGCTTTAAACAGCTCCGATCGGATCTTTTGAAAGCTCCGAATCGGAGCTTTTAACAGCTCCAACCGGAGCTGTTAAAGCTCCAAATCGGAGCTTTTAACAGATTACAGCTCCGATTGGAGCTGTAAAAGCTCCAACCGGAGCTGTACTTTCCGGCAGCTCCGGAAAAAATTCCGGTGCCGGAGCTGGAGATGAAGAGGACATAAAAAAAAGAATAAGAAAATAATAAAAGTAAAAAGAAAATAAAATTAAAACATGAAAGGAAAAAGGAAAAAGAAAATAAAATAAGTTAAGGGAGTGATTGGCTAGCCACATTTTCAGAAAATTTTGGACTTGGTCAACTCGATTGGGGCAAAACGTAATAGTTGAACTAGTAGGGGGAAAAATGAAATGAGGTCCACTAACAGGGGTTCATTCTGAAAATTTCCCTTAATTGTATTTACAAAAAATACAATTAATCAGCCAATTCAATTAATAATTCCAATCATTAATTGAGCCACAAATTATTATAATTAATTCCAAATAAATTATAATTCATCAATCACAATTAATTCTAAATTAATTGCGATTCCATCTTCAAGGATATTCGGATAAGCTGAATCACCACATAGTGTGACCCATAGGGCCTCATTGTATTAATCAAGTCCTAGACTAGGCAAAATGGAATTCCTAGACGGTTCCATTTGCAATATTAATACATGAGGACGTTTGAGAGGTTTCTCAAAGCAAACTCTTTCGTTGTGAAGTCTGTTGCGCTCAACGCGGCGATGGTAACGCCCTTCATCTGACTGACTCGAATGCATTTAGGATCGATGAACTGTCTATCCCAATAATACATCCACGGGCGTCTTCAGTGAGTTGCTTGGTGAATCCAATATCTATTATGACTATCATAATAATATTGATACGCTGGCCAGCGGTTCTACCAATCACAACTATGAACGACTATGAGCAGTGCTCTCCTGTGCTACACATGAGAGATGAATCCTTCACAGAATCACTTATCATCCCCATTTGTATGTAGCCATAATCCTGGATCGTGTCTTGGGTCAACTGCTTATTCAGAGATGACATCGACGGGTCCACCAAGGATATGGGGCAACAAATGTGATGATAAAGTCCTGTAAGTCCAAAGGACGAATGGCATCACTTCGACAACTTTCCGGTTCCCATAGACACTTCGGTGTAGAGTATACATCGAAGGGAGTTTCCGGTGGGTACTTCCATTGTTCGGTAATCACCCTTCGAACAACTATGCGGAGTTATCGGAACATTTCTTGATTGTCCAACAATCCGTTCCGTGGCCGTGGGATCGACTCACACTTGCTCTAACAAGTATAACCTCCACGCATACTAGTCTCGGCTGGTTCATTCAGACCCCTACATCCGAGATGAACCTCGACTAGGGAGAGTTTGGGATAGATGATAACTCACATAGCTCCCACTATCTGTGTGATCGGTCATCTATCCGAGGGGACATGTTTAATATCAATACAGACAGGAATAGAGATATGACATGTTGTATGCCTGGTGTAATATAAATATGAAAGCGATACTCAATAGTCAAACAACAAACATATATTATATTACGTTGACCTGTGTAATAGTACATATATGCCCTTAATAAGGGCTGCATGCCCTTAATAAAGACTGTCTCTAAGACATATACACTATCAATCTCCCACTTGGACTAGAGCCAGTCACCTTTATGCTTAATACCTAGATTAGCATAATGTCTTAAGTGGACATCCACTGATAAGACCTTGGTGAAAGGATCTGCCACGTTGTCCATGGTTGAGACATGCTTTATACTAACTTCTCCTCTATCAATAATCTCACGTATGACGTCATACATTCTAAGTACATGTTTGTTCTTGTTTGTAGATCTAGTCTCCTTGGCTTGAGCGACGGCGCCCGTGTTGTCACAATAAATCGTTATTGGACAAGGAGCAGGAACAACCCTCAATTCCTTCAAGAACTCTGAAATCCAGACAGTTTCTTTCGATGCTTCTGATGCAGCAATGTACTCGGCTTCTGTGGATGAGTCAGCAATCGTGGCTTACTTAGAACTCTTCCAACAGATAGCTCCTCTGTTCAATTTGAATACGTATCCTGTCTGTGACTTAAAGTCATGAGGATCTGATTCAAATCCAGCGTCGACATAACCAGACATCTTTAATTCTGGTTCTCCACCAAACACCAAGAACCTTTCCTTAGTCCGTCGAAGGTACTTAAGAATGTTCTTTACAGCAGTCCAATGAGGTACTCCTGGATTCTGTTGGTGTCGACAAGTGACACTAAGCGCATATGCCACATCTGGCCTTGTGCAATTCATTGCATACAGTATAGACCCTACTGCCGAAGCATAGGGCACACGACTCATTGCCTTTATTTCTTCATCAGTTTTAGGACTATCCTTAAATGATAGCACGATCCCATGCCTATCTGGGAGAAAGCCTCTCTTTGAGTCGTCCATCTTATAACGCTTCAGTATTTTGTCGATGTAGGTGGACTGTGTCAATCCTAACATCCTCTTGGATCTATCTCTATAGATCTTTATCCCTAGGATGTAGTTCTCTTCACCCAAGTCCTTCATTGAGAAGGTACTTGATAACCAGACTTTAGTCTCTTCTAGCATAGAGACATTGTTTCCCATGATCAAAATGTCATCAACATAAATGATCATGAAAACGACTCCCTTGTCGCTGTGCCTAGTGTAGACACAGGGATCTTCTATGCTTCTGACGAAGTCAAACGATTTGACAGCTTCATCAAAGCGGATATTCCAGCTCCTAGACGCTTGCTTTAGCCCATAGATGGATCTCTGTAATTTGCATACACCAGTTGGCCTGGTTTTACTATTAAAACCTTCCGGCTGTACCATATAGACCTCTTTCTCAAGGTTGCCATTGAGGAAGGCAGTCTTTATATCCATCTGCCAGATCTCATAATCATAGAAGGCAGCTATCGCAAGTAGAATTCGAATAGACTTCAACTTTGCTACCGGTGAAAAGGTTTCATCATAATCGATGACATACCTTTGCGTGTAGCCTTTCGCCACAAGTCTAGCCTTGTCGTTTGTACCTTGCCTTCGGAGATGTCTATCGTTTAAAGACCCATTTGCACCCAATAGGTCTAACCCCTTGGGGAAAGTCTACCAAGCTCCAAACTTGGTTCAGGTACATGGAGTCCATTTCCAATTCCATGGCCTCTTGCCATTTGTCTGAGTCAATATCATGTATTGCCTCTTTGTAGGTCTCGGGGTCTTCCCGATCTGATAAGCCAACATCAAGTTCACTGATGTCTTTTATCATAAGGTTTTGCTTCTGAGGTCCTTTTGGGATCCTCTTCGACCTACGGAGCTCGACTGGTGCTTCTGTCGGCGTTTCTGGTGCTGTTCTTTTCTGACTTCGTGTAACATGAACATTATCAGTGGGCACTGATGCAGCCGGTCGCGTGATGCGACCCTGTTCCCTAGCGGGAGGCTGCTCTTGTGCAACTTGTTGCACAGGTTGATTGACAACGGGTTCTATTGGTGTGGTTTCAACTGTTGATCTAATCACAGGACTTCCACTGACTATGACATGCCTAGCAAGTGTCATATCATTACCCTTGTCTGCTTCGAAAGCTCCCACTCAACTTGAGTCCAAATCAGAAGATTTAGAGAACTCATGATCGCGCGTGTCAAAGTCTTGAATTTCTTCAAGTTCTATCATATCATCTAACCTCTCTTCTTTGAGGTATTCTGGTTCTAAAAACTTGACGTTTCTAGATACTATCACCTTGTGATCTTCAGCATGATAGAATTCATAGCCTCTCGTCTGACGAGGATAGCCTATGAAATATACTTTGACACCCTTGGCATCTAACGTATCAGTGAGCAACAATTTGACTATCGCAGGACAGCCCCAATGTAACGGTATTGGTTTTTGAAAAACAAAAAAAATTCTTGAAAAGAAAATCCAAAATAACTTTAATAGCAACGGTCGACAATCAATGCCAAAATAATCTTTGATGCGCACAGCGCTAACAGAAACAAGTAAATATCGAACGATAACTCAGAATTCAAATGAAACAACGAGTGAAGACAGTAAAAAGTTCATCTTCTTATTTTGAAATAAATTCCCAAGACATCCCAGACCCTTCTATCAGTCGCTGGCATCCTATTCGCGAACATCCTCAGCAGTATCTGGAAGGAAGGAATTTTGAAAACAAAGAAAGTGTGAGATAAAGGATCTCAGTGAGGTTCTAAGTTAAAAACAGAAAGTAAACGGTTTTGAAATCAAAATCCTTTTCAGTAAAGCAAACAAACAGAACAGGTCACATAACAGAATAACAGAACAGATAAGTTGAAGACCGTTGGTGCAGCCCGCCTTATTGCTCCTACTCCCAGAATGCCCTTATAACTCCCTCCAGAGGGTGCACAACTCCGGACAGAAACAGATAGCCCCGTGTACTTTGGGGAAACAGAACCTACGACCCTAATAGACCTCAGCGACTTCTGCCTCGCACCTAAAAGGGATTAGACTAGGCAATAATCAAGCAAACCCGATAGTCCTCTACTACCCAAGCCTACCTAATTACGACCTAATCGACCGGTCACACAGAAACAGAACAGATACAGAACAACAGATACAGATAATCAAACACCGAGAGGTGTTGCTGCAGAAAAGTGAGTCCAGAACAGAGTAGCATAAACACAGAAAGTAAATAGTCATACATAGGACTTAGATACTTTTACGCGGAAGCATACAGTAAAACAGTATATATAGTAAGAGGTACAAGTTGTCACATATCCTTCCAGTTTTTCGCAAATAAATAGGTTTAGGGGTGAACACTCACCTTAACTTGCAAGCAAAAGATCTCCAACGAGCAGCGAGCTTACGGGTTATCGAACAACGGAGAACCTAAAGAGAAAGCACTAATTACACTTTAGAAGTTGAACGAACGGAAGGAAAAAGAGTTGGTAAAGAAGTGGTAAAGACGGGGTTCGAACTCGGGACCTCTAAGTTAGTCAAGCAAGGACCTAACCAACTAGGCTAGCAAGTCAAGTCATTACTAAAGTACAAAAAAAGAAACTAAGTTGAAACATTTTCATAAATACTCTTTCGGTTTTCAGACTCTGGAAATTACTAAATTACCCTCAAGGGTAAATTGCAAAAAGACCCTTTTTGAAATCAGAAAGTACAAACAAAACCTGAAGTTTTCCAAACATACATATCCGTCCCCACAGAATAACAAGGTTTACGAAAAAGTCCTCTGTCAGTCAACTACGGTCAAAGTTTAATTGCAAAAAGGTCCTTTAGGTTTTCAGACTTCCCGAATCAGTCCACAAGGTTCAGATTAATATCACTAAAGTCCAAACAGTCCTTTTCGACGTCAACAGAAATCACTACGGTCAACATACGAGTTCAATAACCAAAATAAGTCCAACAACAGCAACAACATTCTAACAAATCCTAAGTCCCGGTTCTCAGTTCGAATCAAAATAACATGGCCAGAATGAACAAGGGTAAAACGGTCCAGGGGCAAAAAGTCCAAAACAGAAAACGAACAGTAACTCGAAAAGAAATAATAAGGGAAACGAGATTACCTTCGAATGGAAAAGAGATTGTATCAATCTGCGAATGAAATATAAATGAAACAAGATTAAATCCAGATTCAATCGAGATCTGAATCCGAAATGGGAAGGACAGAACAAAGCTTACCGATCGAGATCGGTATCTGACCGGACCGGACAGAAGGAATCGATCGGCGGCGGCGGACAGACAGGACAGAAACGGTGGCGCGGCTAGAAGATCGGAGCGCGACTCGGAGTGGACAGGTGACGGGACGGCGCGGCGAGATCGGAACTGCGGTGGCGTGATCGAGCGGATGGGCGGCGTGCGTGCGGCAGCTGAACGGGACAGAGGCCGTCATACGCGAAAGGATCGGCGACAGGCAGAACGTACGGATCGAACAGATCGATCGATCGGGATCGCACGGACCGGAGACGACCCACGGCGGAGCACGGGCGGCGAAGCAGACGGAGACCGGAATCGAACGGAAGCAGCAGCTGCGTTTTTTTCTTTCTTCTTTTCTCTTTTCTCTCCTCTCTTTCTTTCTCTCCTTTTCTTTTGTTTGACGGCAAGCAACTGAAGACTGAAGGTTCTATTGCTTTGAGTAGATGAAAGATACAATCCCATGTAACGAATGAGTTGTGTGTCTTCCCTTTGTTTAAAATAACAACTAGATCACTAGATTAGTAAGATTGCTATTTAGAGTGTTCCATTATGATATCCCTTTCCACATACATAGGAGAGA
>CM051456.1:65728101-65811852 GCA_028274465.1 Plantago ovata
TACTAGAGTTTTATTCACAATTGAATAAGAAGCTCCCTTACTTTCTTAAGTAGGAAGTGAAAGAGTCCATTGAATAATATTTCTATCGCCCTTACAAAATAATTAAAAAGTTTAGTAAGTCATTCATCCACATGCTATTGCTTTGAGTAGATGAAAGATACAATCCAAAGTAACGAATGAGTTGTATGTATTCCTGTCCTTTAGAACAACAACTAGATCACTAGATTAGTAAGATTGCTATTTAGAGTGTTCCATTACGATATCCGTTTCCGCATACATAGGAAGAGCTAACTACAGCTACTAGAGTTCTATACACAATTGAATAATAAGCTCCCTTACTTGCTTAAGTAGGAAGTTAAAGAGTCCATTGAAACTAACATTTCCAATGCCCTTGCAACTATATTAAAAAAGTTCATGAGTCATTCATCCACATTCTTTGCTTTGAGTAGATGAAAGATACAATCCCAAGTACAAATGAGTTGTATGTCTTCCCTTGTTTTAGAACAACAACTAGATCACTAGAGTAGTAAGATTGCTATTTAGAGTGTTCCATTACGATATCCCTTTCCACATACAAAGGAGAGAGCTAACTACAGCTACTAGAGTTCTATACACAATTGAATAATAAGCTCCCTTACTTTCTTAAGTAGGAAGTTAAAGAGTCCATTGAAAGTAACATTTCCAATGCCCTCACAAACTAGATTAAAAAAGTTCACTGAGTCATTCATCCACATTCTATTGCTTTGAGTAGATGAAAGATACAATACCAAGTAACGAATGAGTTGTATGTCTTCCCTTTGTTTAGAACAACAACTAGATACTAGATTAGTAAAATTGCTGTTTAGAGTGTTCCATTAGAATATCCCTTTCCGCATACATAGGAGAGAGCTAACTACAACAACAAGAGTTCTATTCACAATTGAATAATAAGCTCTCTTACTTTTTTAAGTAGGAAGTTAAAGAGTCGATTGAAACTAACATTTCCAATGCCCTTGCAAACCAGTGAGTCATTCATCCACATTCTATTGCTTTGAGTAGATGAAAGATACAATACCAAGTAACGAATGAGTTGTATGTCTTCCCTTTGTTTAGAACAACAACTAGATCACTAGATTAGTAAGATTGCTAATTAGACTGTTCCATTACGATATCCCTTTCCGCATACATAGGAGAGAGCTAACTTCGGCTACTAGAGTTCTATTCACAATTGAATAATAAGCTCCCTTACTTTCTTAAGTAGGAAGTTAAAGAGTCCATTGAAACTAATATTTCCATTGCCCTTACAAACTAGATAAAAAAAGTTCAGTGAATCATTCATCCACATTCTATTGCTTTGTGTACATGAAATATACAATACCAAGTAACAAATGAGTTGTATGTCTTCCCTTTGTTTAGAAGAACAACTAGATCACTAGATTAGTAAGATTGCTATTTAGAGTGTTCCATTACGATATCTCTTTCCGCATACATAGGAGAGAGCTAACTACAACTACTAGAGTTCTATACACAATTAAATAATACGCTCCCTTACTTTCTTAAGTAGGTAGTTAAAGTGTCGATTGAAAGTAACATTTCCAATACCCTTGCAAACTAGATTAAAAAGTTCAGTGAGTCATTCATCCATATTCTATTGATTTGAGTAGATGAAATATACAATCCCAAGTAACGAATGAGTTGTATGTCTTCCCTTTGTTTAGAACAAAAACTAGATCACTAGATTAGTTAGATTGCTATTTACAGGGTTCCATTACGATATTCCTTTCCGCATACATAGGAGAGAGCTAACTACAGCTACTAGAGTTCTATACAAAATTGAATAATAAGCTCCCTTACTTCTTAAGTAGGATGTTAAAGAGTCCATTGAAAGTAACATTTCGAATTCCCTTAAAAACTAGATTAAAAAAGTTTAGTGAGTCATTCATCCACATTCTATTGCTTTGAGTAGATGAAAGATACAATACCAAGTAACGAATGATTTGTATGACTTCCCTTTGTTTAGAACATCAACTAGATAACAAGATTAGTAAGATTGCTATTTAGAGTGTTCCATTACGATATCCCTTTCCGCATACATAGGAGAGAGCTAACTTTAGTTACTAGAGTTTTATTCACAATTGAATAATAAGCTCCCTTACTTTCTTAAGTAGGAAGTTAAAGAGTCCATTGAAACTAATATTTCTATCGCCCTTACAAAATAGATTAAAAAAGTTTAGTAAGTCATTCATCCACATTCTATTGCTCTGAGTAGATGAAAGATACAATCCCAAGTAACGAATGAGTTGTATGTATTCCCTTTCTTTAGAACAAAAACTAGATCACTAGATTAGTAAGATTGCTATTTAGAGTGTTCCATTACGATATCCGTTTCCGCATACATAGGAGAGAGCTAACTACAGCTACTAGAGTTCTATACACAATTGAATAATAAGCTCCCTTACTTGCTTAAGTAGGAAGTTAAAGAGTCCATTGAAACTAACATTTCCAACGCCCTTGCAAACTATATTAAAAAAGTTCAGTGAGTCATTCATCCACATTCTATTGCTTTGAGTAGATGAAAGATACAATACCAAGTAACAAATGAGTTGTATGTCTTCCCTTTGTTTAGAACAACAACTAGATCACTAGAGTAGTAAGATTGCTATTTAGAGTGTTCCATTACGATATCCCTTTCCACATACAAAGGAGAGAGCTAACTACAGCTACTAGAGTTCTATACACAATTGAATAATAAGCTCCCTTACTTTCTTAAGTAGGAAGTTAAAGAGTCCATTGAAAGTAACATTTCCAATGCCCTCACAAACTAGATTAAAAAGTTCACTGAGTCATTCATCCACATTCTATTGCTTTGAGTAGATGAAAGATACAATACCAAGTAACGAATGAGTTGTATGTCTTCCCTTTGTTTAGAACAACAACTAGATACTAGATTAGTAAAATTGCTGTTTAGAGTGTTCCATTAGAATATCCCTTTCCGCATACATAGGAGAGAGCTAACTACAACAACAAGAGTTCTATTCACAATTGAATAATAAGCTCTCTTACTTTTTTAAGTAGGAAGTTAAAGAGTCGATTGAAACTAACATTTCCAATGCCCTTGCAAATCAATGAGTCATTCATCCACATTCTATTGCTTTGAGTAGATGAAAGATACAATACCAAGTAACGAATGAGTTGTATGTCTTCCCATTGTTTAGAACAACAACTAGATCACAAGATTAGTAATATTCCTATTTAGAGTGTTCCATTACGATATCCCTTTCCGCATACATAGGAGAGAGCTAACTTCAGCTACTAGAGTTCTATTCACAATTGAATAATTAGCTCCCTTACTTTCTTAAGTAGGAAGTTAAAGAGTCCATTGAAACTAATATTTCCATTGCCCTTAGAAACTAGATAAAAAAAGTTCAGTGAGTCATTCATCCACATTCTATTGCTTTGTGTAGATGAAATATACAATACCAAGTAACAAATGAGTTGTATGTCTACCCTTTGTTTAGAACAACAACTAGATCACTAGATTAGTAAGGTTGCTATTTAGAGTGTTCCATTACGATATTCCTTTCCGCATACATAGGAGAGAGTTAACTACAACTACTAGAGTTCTATACGGAATTGAATAATAAGCTTCCTTACTTTCTTAAGTAGGTAGTTAAAGTGTCGATTGAAACCAACATTTCCAATGCCCTTGCAAACTAGATTAAAAAAGTTCAGTGAGTTATTCATCCACATTCTATTGATTTGAGTAGATGAAATATACAATCCCAAGTAACGAATGAGTTGTATGTCTTCCCTTTGTTTAGAACAACAACTAGATCACAAGATTAGTAAGATTGTTAATTAGAGTGTTCCATTACGATATCCCTTTCCGCATACATAGGAGAGAGCTAACTACAGCTACTAGAGTTCTATACACAATTGAATAATAAGCTCCCTTACTTTCTTAAGTAGGAAGTTAAAGAGTCCATTGAAAGTAACATTTCCAATGCCCTCACAAACTAGATTAAAAAAGTTCACTGAGTCATTCATCCACATTCTATTGCTTTGAGTAGATGAAAGATACAATACCAAGTAACGAATGAGTTGTATGTCTTCCCTTTGTTTAGAACAACAACTAGATACTAGATTAGTAAAATTCCTGTTTAGAGTGTTCCATTAGAATATCCCTTTCCGCATACATAGGAGAGAGCTAACTACAACAACAAGAGTTCTATTCACAATTGAATAATAAGCTCTCTTACTTTTTTAAGTAGGAAGTTAAAGAGTCGATTGAAACTAACATTTCCAATGCCCTTGCAAATCAATGAGTCATTCATCCACATTCTATTGCTTTGAGTAGATGAAAGATACAATACCAAGTAACGAATGAGTTGTATGTCTTCCCATTGTTTAGAACAACAACTAGATCACAAGATTAGTAATATTCCTATTTAGAGTGTTCCATTACGATATCCCTTTCCGCATACATAGGAGAGACCTAACTTCAGCTACTAGAGTTCTATTCACAATTGAATAATTAGCTCCCTTACTTTCTTAAGTAGGAAGTTAAAGAGTCCATTGAAACTAATATTTCCATTGCCCTTAGAAACAAGATAAAAAAAGTTCAGTGAGTCATTCATCCACATTCTATTGCTTTGTGTAGATGAAATATACAATACCAAGTAACAAATGAGTTGTATGTCTACCCTTTGTTTAGAACAACAACTAGATCACTAGATTAGTAAGATTGCTATTTAGAGTGTTCCATTACGATATTCCTTTCCGCATACATAGGAGAGAGTTAACTACAACTACTAGAGTTCTATACGGAATTGAATAATAAGCTTCCTTACTTTCTTAAGTAGGTAGTTAAAGTGTCGATTGAAACCAACATTTCCAATGCCCTTGCAAACTAGATTAAAAAAGTTCAGTGAGTTATTCATCCACATTCTATTGATTTGAGTAGATGAAATATACAATCCCAAGTAACGAATGAGTTGTATGTCTTCCCTTTGTTTAGAACAACAACTAGATCACAAGATTAGTAAGATTGTTAATTAGAGTGTTCCATTACGATATCCCTTTCCGCATACATAGGAGAAAACTAACTTCAGCTACTAGAGTTCAATTCACAATTGAATAATAAGCTCCCTTACTTTCTTAAGTAGGAATTTAAAGAGTCCATTGAAACTAATATTTCCATTTCCCTTACAAACTAGATTAAAAAAGTTGAGTGATTCATTCATCCACATTCTATTGCTTTGAGTAGATACCAAGTAACGAATGAGTTGTATGTCTTCCCTTTGTTTAGAACAACAACTAGATCACTAGATTAGTTAGATTGCTATTTACAGGGTTCCTTTCCGCATACATAGGAGAGAGCTAACTTCAGCTAACTTCATCTACTTACTTTTTTATGTAGGAAGTTAAAGAGTCGATTGAAACTAACATTTCCAATGCCCTTGCAAACTAGATTAAAAAGTTCAGTGAGTCATTCATCCACATTCTATTGCATTGAGTAGATGAAATATACAATCCCAAGTAACGAATGAGTTGTATGTCTTCCATTTGTTTAGCACAACAACAAGATCACTAGATTAGTTAGATTGCTATTTAGAGTGTTCCATTACGATATCCCTTTTCGCATACATAGGAGAGAGCTAACTTCAGCTACTAGAGTTCTATTCACAATTGAATAATAAGCTCTCTTACTTTCTTAAGTAGGAAGTTAAAGAGTCCATTGAAAGTAACATTTCCAATGCCCTTACAAACTAGATTAAAAAAGTTCACTGAGTCATTCATCCACATTCTATTACTTTGAGTAGATGAAAGATACAATACAAAGTAACTAATGAGTTGTATGTCTTCCCTATGTTTAGAACAACAACTAGATCACTAGATTAGTAAAATTGTTGTTTAGAGTGTTCCATTACGATATCCCGTTCCGCATATATAGGAGATAGCTAACTACAACAACTAGAGTTCTATTCACAATTGAATAATAAGCTCCCTTACATTTTTAAGTAGGAAGTTAAAGAGTCGATTGAAACTAACATTTCCAATGCCCTTGCAAACCAGTGAGTCATTCATCCACATTCTATTGCTTTGAGTAGATTAAAGATACAATACCAAGTAACAAATGAGTTGTATGTCTTCCCTTTGTTTAGAACACACAACTAGATCACAAGATTATTAAGATTGCTATTTAGAGTGTTCCATTACGATATTCCTTTCCGCATACATAGGAGAGAGCTAACTTCGGCTACTAGAGTTCTATTCACAATTGAATAATAAGCTCCCTTACTTTCTTAAGTAGGAAGTTAAAGAGTCCATTGAAACTAATATTTCCATTGCCCTTACAAACTAGATAAAAAAAGTTCAGTCTGTCATTCATCCACATTCTATTGCTTTGTGTACATTAAATATACAATACCAAGTAACAAATGAGTTGTATGTCTTCCCTTTGTTTAGAACAACAACTAGATCACTAGATTAGTTAGATTGCTATTTACAGAGTTCCATTACGATATTCCTTTCCGCAAACATAGGAGAGAGCTAACTACAGCTACTAGAGTTCTATACACAATTGAATAATAAGCTCCCTTACTTCTTAAGTAGGAACTTAAAGAGTCCATTGAAAGTAACATTTCGAATTCCCTTAAAAACTAGATTAAAAAAGTTCAGTGAGTCATTCATCCACATTCTATTGCTTTGAATAGATGAAAGATACAATACCAAGTAACGAATGATTTGTATGTCTTCCCTTTGTTTAGAACAACAACTAGATAACAAGATTAGTAAGATTGCTATTTAGAGTGTTCCATTACGATATCCCTTTCCGCATACATAGGAGAGAGCTAACTTCAGTTACTAGAGTTTTATTCACAATTGAATAATAAGCTTCCTTACTTTCTTAAGTAGGAAGTTAAAGAGTCCATTGAAACTAATATTTCTATAGCCCTTACAAACTAGATTAAAAAAGTTTAGTAAGTCATTCATCCACATTCTATTGCTCTGAGTAGATGAAAGATACAATAACAAGTAACGAATGAGTTGTATGTATTCCCTTTCTCTAGAACAACAACTAGATCACTAGATTAGTAAGATTGCTATTTAGAGTGTTCCATTACGATATTCCTTTCCGCATACATAGGAGAGAGCTAACTACAACTACTAGAGTTCTATACACAATTGAATAATAAGCTCCCTTACTTTCTTAAGTAGGTAGTTAAAGTGTCGATTGAAACTAACATTTCCAATGCCCTTGCAAACTAGATTAAAAAAGTTCAGTGAGTTATTCATCCACATTCTATTGATTTGAGTAGATGAAATATACAATCCCAAGTAACGAATGAGTTGTATGTCTTCCCTTTGTTTAGAACAACAACTAGATCACAAGATTAGTAAGATTGTTATTTAGAGTGTTCCATTACGATATCCCTTTCCGCATACATAGGAGAGAGCTAACTTCAGCTACTAGAGTTCTATTCACAATTGAATAATAAGCTCCCTTACTTTCTTAAGTAGGAAGTTAAAGAGTCCATTGAAACTAATATTTCCATTTCCCGTACAAACTAGATTAAAAAAGTTCAGTGAGTCATTCATCCACATTCTATTGCTTTGAGTAGATACCAAGTAACGAATGAGTTGTATGTCTTCCCTTTGTTTAGAACAACAACTAGATCACTAGATTAGTTAGATTGATATTTACAGGGTTCGTTTCCGCATACATAGGAGAGAGGTCACTTCAGCTAACTTCATCTACTTACTTTTTTAAGTAGGAAGTTAAAGAGTCGATTGAAACTAACATTTCCAATGCCCTTGCAAACTAGATTAAAAAAGTTCAGTGAGTCATTCATCCACATTCTATTGCTTTGAGGAGATGAAAGATACAATACCAAGTAACGAATGATTTGTATGTCTTCCCTTTGTTTAGAACAACAACTAGATAACAAGATTAGTAAGATTTCTATTTAGAGTGTTCCATTACGATATCCCTTTCCGCATACATAAGAGAGAGCTAACTTCAGCTACTAGAGTTCTAATCACAATTGAATAATAAGCTCCCGTACTTTCTTAAGTAGGAAGTTAAAGAGTCCATTGAAACTAATATTTCTATTGCCCTTACAAACTAGATTAAAAAAGTTCAGTAAGTCATTCATCCACATTCTATTGCTCTGAGTAGATGAAAGATACAATCCCAAGTAACGAATGAGTTGTATGTATTCCCTTTCTTAAGAACAACAACTAGATCAATAGATTAGTAAGATTGCTATTTAGAGTGTTCCATTACGATATTCCTTTCCGCATACATAGGAGAGAGCTAACTACATCTACTAGAGTTCTATACACAATTGAATAATAAGCTCCCTTACTTGCTTAAGTAGGAAGTTAAAGAGTCCATTGAAACTAACATTTCCAATGCCCTTGCAAACTAGATTAAAAAAGTTCTGTGAGTCATTCATCCACATTCTATTGCTTTGAGTAGATGAAAGACACAATACCAAGTAACAAATGAGTTGTATGTCTTCCCTTTGTTTAGAACAACAACTAGATCACTCGATTAGTAAGATTGCTATTTAGAGTTTTCCATTACGATATCCCTTTCCGCATACAAAGGAGAGAGCTAACTGCAGCTACTAGAATTCTATACACAATTGAATAATAAGCTCCCTTACTTTCTTAAGTAGGAAGTTAAAGAGTCCATTGAAAGTAACATTTCCAATGCGCTTACAAACTAGATTAAAAAAGTTCACTGAGTCATTCATCCACATTCTATTGCTTTGAGTAGATGAAAGATACAATACAAAGTAACGAATGAGTTGTATGCCTTCCCTTTGTTTAGAACAACAACTAGATCACAAGATTAGTAAGATTGTTATTTAGAGTGTTCCATTACGATATCCCTTTCCGCATACATAGGAGAGAGCTAACTTCAGCTACTAGAGTTCTATTCACAATTGAATAATAAGCTCCCTTACTTTCTTAAGTAGGAAGTTAAAGAGTCCATTGAAACTAATATTTCCATTTCCCGTACAAACTAGATTAAAAAAGTTCAGTGAGTCATTCATCCACATTCTATTGCTTTGAGTAGATACCAAGTAACGAATGAGTTGTATGTCTTCCCTTTGTTTAGAACAACAACTAGATCACTAGATTAGTTAGATTGATATTTACAGGGTTCCTTTCCGCATACATAGGAGAGAGGTCACTTCAGCTAACTTCATCTACTTACTTTTTTAAGTAGGAAGTTAAAGAGTCGATTGAAACTAACATTTCCAATGCCCTTGCAAACTAGATTAAAAAAGTTCAGTGAGTCATTCATCCACATTCTATTGCTTTGAGGAGATGAAAGATACAATACCAAGTAACGAATGATTTGTATGTCTTCCCTTTGTTTAGAACAACAACTAGATAACAAGATTAGTAAGATTTCTATTTAGAGTGTTCCATTACGATATCCCTTTCCGCATACATAGGAGAGAGCTAACTTCAGCTACTAGAGTTCTATTCACAATTGAATAATAAGCTCCCGTACTTTCTTAAGTAGGAAGTTAAAGAGTCCATTGAAACTAATATTTCTATTGCCCTTACAAACTAGATTAAAAAGTTCAGTAAGTCATTCATCCACATTCTATTGCTCTGAGTAGATGAAAGATACAATCCCAAGTAACGAATGAGTTGTATGTATGATTGCTATTTAGAGTGTTCCATTACGATATTCCTTTCCGCATACATAGGAGAGAGCTAACTACATCTACTAGAGTTCTATACACAATTGAATAATAAGCTCCCTTACTTGCTTAAGTAGGAAGTTAAAGAGTCCATTGAAACTAACATTTCCAATGCCCTTGCAAACTAGATTAAAAAAGTTCTGTGAGTCATTCATCCACATTCTATTGCTTTGAGTAGATGAAAGATACAATACCAAGTAACAAATGAGTTGTATGTCTTCCCTTTGTTTAGAACAACAACTAGATCACTCGATTAGTAAGATTGTTATTTAGAGTTTTCCATTACGATATCCCTTTCCGCATACAAAGGAGAGAGCTAACTACAGCTACTAGAATTCTATACACAATTGAATAATAAGCTCCCTTACTTTCTTAAGTAGGAAGTTAAAGAGTCCATTGAAAGTAACATTTCCAATGCGCTTACAAACTAGATTAAAAAAGTTCACCGAGTCATTCATCCACATTCTATTGCTTTGAGTAGATGAAAGATACAATACAAAGTAACGAATGAGTTGTATGCCTTCCCTTTGTTTAGAACAACAACTAGATCACAAGATTAGTAATATTGCTATTTGGAGTGTTCCATTACGATATCCCTTTCCGCATACATAGGAGAGAGCTAACTTCAGCCACTAGAGTTCTATTCACAATTGAATAATAAGCTCCCTTACTTTCTTAAGTAGGAAGTTAAAGACTCCATTGAAACTAATATTTTCATTGCCCTTACAAACTAGATAAAAAAAGTTCAGTGAGTCATTCATCCACATTCTATTGCTTTGTGTAGATGAAATATACAATACCAAGTAACAAATGAGTTGTATGTCTTCCCTTTGTTTAGAACAACAACTAGATCACTAGATTAGTAAGATTGCTATTTAGAGTGTTCCATTACGATATTCCTTTCCGCATACATAGGAGAGAGCTAACTACAACTACTAGAGTTCTATACACAATTGAATAATAAGCTCCCTTACTTTCTTAAGTAGGTAGTTAAAGTGTCGATTGAAACTAACATTTCCAATGCCCTTGCAAACTAGATTAAAAAAGTTCAGTGAGTTATTCATCCACATTCTATTGATTTGAGTAGATGAAATATACAATCCCAAGTAACGAATGAGTTGTATGTCTTCCCTTTGTTTAGAACAACAACTAGATCACAAGATTAGTAAGATTGTTATTTAGAGTGTTCCATTACGATATCCCTTTCCGCATACATAGGAGAGAGCTAACTTCAGCTACTAGAGTTCTATTCACAATTGAATAATAAGCTCCCTTACTTTCTTAAGTAGGAAGTTAAAGAGTCCATTGAAACTAATATTTCCATTTCCCGTACAAACTAGATTAAAAAAGTTCAGTGAGTCATTCATCCACATTCTATTGCTTTGAGTAGATACCAAGTAACGAATGAGTTGTATGTCTTCCCTTTGTTTGGAACAACAACTAGATCACTAGATTAGTTAGATTGCTATTTACAGGGTTCCTTTCCGCATACATAGGAGAGAGGTCACTTCAGCTAACTTCATCTACTTACTTTTTTAAGTAGGAAGTTAAAGAGTCGATTGAAACTAACATTTCCAATGCCCTTGCAAACTAGATTAAAAAAGTTCAGTGAGTCATTCATCCACATTCTATTGCTTTGAGTAGATGAAAGATACAATACCAAGTAACGAATGATTTGTATGTCTTCCCTTTGTTTAGAACAACAACTAGATAACAAGATTAGTAAGATTTCTATTTAGAGTGTTCCATTACGATATCCCTTTCCGCATACATAGGAGAGAGCTAACTTCAGCTACTAGAGTTCTATTCACAATTGAATAATAAGCTCCCGTACTTTCTTAAGTAGGAAGTTAAAGAGTCCATTGAAACTAATATTTCTATTGCCCTTACAAACTAGATTAAAAAAGTTCAGTAAGTCATTCATCCACATTCTATTGCTTTGTGTAGATGAAATATACAATACCAAGTAACAAATGAGTTGTATGTCTTCCCTTTGTTTAGAACAACAACTAGTTCACTAGATTAGTAAGATTGCTATTTAGAGTGTTCCATTACGATATCCCTTTCCGCATACATAGGAGAGAGCTAACTTCAGCTACTAGAGTTCTATTCACAATTGAATAATAAGCTCCCTTACTTTTTAAGTAGGAAGTTAAAGAGTCCATTGAAACTAATATTTCCATTGCCCTTACAAACTAGATAAAAAAAGATCAGTGAGTCATTCATCCACATTCTATTGCTTTCTGTAGATGAAATATACAATACCAAGTAACAAATGAGTTGTATGTATTCCCTTTCTTTAGAACAACAACTAGATCACTAGATTAGTAAGATTGCTATTTAGAGTGTTCCGTTACGATATTCCTTTCCGCATACATAGGAGAGAGCTAACTACATCTACTAGAGTTCTATACACAATTGAATAATAAGCTCCCTTACTTGCTTAAGTAGGAAGTTAAAGAGTCCATTGAAACTAACATTTCCAATGCCCTTGCAAACTAGATTAAAAAAGTTCTGTGAGTCATTCATCCACATTCTATTGCTTTGAGTAGATGAAAGATACAATACCAAGTAACAAATGAGTTGTATGTCTTCCCTTTGTTTAGAACAACAACTAGATCACTCGATTAGTAAGATTGCTATTTAGAGTGTTCCATTACGATATCCCTTTCCGCATACATAGGAGAGAGCTAACATCAGCTACTAGAGTTCTATTCACCATGGAATAATAAGCTCCCTTACATTCTTAAGTAGGAAGTTAAAGAGTCCATTGAAACTAATATTTCCATTGCCCTTACAAACTAGATAAGAAAAGTTCAGTGAGTCATTCATCCACATTCTATTGCTTTGTGTAGATGAAATATACAATACCAAGTAACAAATGAGTTGTATGTCTTCCCTTTGTTTAGAACAACAACTAGTTCACTAGATTAGTAAGATTGCTATTTAGAGTGTTCCATTACGATATCCCTTTCCGCATACATAGGAGAGAGCTAACTTCAGCTACTAGAGTTCTATTCACAATTGAATAATAAGCTCCCTTACTTTTTTAAGTAGGAAGTTAAAGAGTCCATTGAAACTAATATTTCCATTGCCCTTACAAACTAGATAAAAAAAGATCAGTGAGTCATTCATCCACATTCTATTGCTTTGTGTAGATGAAATATACAATACCAAGTAACAAATGAGTTGTATGTCTTCCCTTTGTTTAGAACAACAACTAGATCACTAGATTAGTAATATTGCTATTTAGAGTGTTCTATTACGATATCCCTTTCCGCATACATAGGAGAGAGATAACTACAGCTACTAGAGTTCTATTCACAATTGAATAATAAGCTCCCTTACTTTCTTAAGTAGGTAGGTAAAGTGTCGATTGAAACTAACATTTCCAATACCCTTGCAAACTAGATTAAAAAAGTTCAGTGAGTCATTCATCCACATTCTATTGATTTGAGTAGATGAAATATACAATCCCAAGTAACGAATGAGTTCTATGTCTTCCCTTTGTTTAGAACAACAACTAGATCACAAGATTAGTAAGATTGCTATTTAGAGTGTTCCATTACGATATCCCTTTCCGCATAGATAGGATAGATCTGACTTCAGCTACTAGAGTTCTATTCACAATTGAATAATAAGCTCCCTTACTTTCTTAAGTAGGAAGTTAAAGATTCCATTGAAACTAATATTTCCATTGCTCTTACAAACTAGATTTAAAAAGTTTCGTGAGTCATTCATCCACATTCTATTGCTTTGAGTAGATACCAAGTAACGAATGAGTTGTATGTCTTCCCTTTGTTTAGAATAACAACTAGATCACTAGATTAGTTAGATTGCTATTTACAGGGTTCCTTTCCGCATACAAAGGAGAGATGTTAGGAAACTTGTAATTTTGATGAGCAATTAACCATGCTAAATTAAGGAAAGTCCAGTAACTAGTACTCTTAAAGTCCATAGGAATTTCGAATTTTAAGGACATTGTAAAAGAGGAACGTTTGCTGAAGACTTAGATTAGGTGCTAGTTAAGTTATTTCTTTTGCGTATGATGTATTTTATTTTCTGAAAAGAAAATAACTTATTGATGATGTAGCTTATGATGTATCTTATTTTCTGAAAAGAAAATAACCTATTGAAGCATTTGCTGACGATGTACTTTGTTTTTACAAACAAACTATTGAAGCATTTAGAAACCGCTCAGAATCTTGAAGATTATTGAAGACCCGAAGACTTGAAGATTGCTGAAAGACTGGTATCTACAAAGGCACGTGTTGCTCAGAAAGTGGAAACTTCAGCAACAACATTGCATAAGTGAAAATCTGAAAGACAGAGTAGGTTGTGCTTGCTGAAACTGAGACTAACCACTTGCTGATGGAACATATGTGACCCCTTGCTGAAAGTACTTGAATTTGCGCTCCAATGTTACTGTTTGAATTCTATTCAAATATGCATTAAATGCAAAGCTTACACGCGAAGGACATGAAGACTAGAAGACAAACAAGGACGCTGCTGAAAGTACAAAAGCAAGATAGTGACATGTTAAGGATCAAAAGCCTTGGAATTTAAAATTCAAACGGCTCCTTTCTTGCACTATAAATAGAGGTCATCCGGCGAAGAGTTGAAGTGTGTCAACAACGTGATCATACTCTCACTTGTGCTTAAACTCACATACCTTCAAATACTCTTACTACCATTGATCCGTTCCAAGACTTAAAGCTTGAAAAAGCTACTTGTGAAGAAGTAGAAAAAACTCGGCTAAGAAATTAGTTAAGTGTTCTTTCTTTTAAACAAGAACAAGTCTTGACACCAGAAACAATCAAACTTGTTTACTGCAAAGTATTCAAAGTTGTGTTTCTTAGATTACTTGTTATAACTGAATAAGTTATAATTAAGTTATCTCACCCCAAAACTCTCTAACTGAAAATACACCCTTTCAAGCGTGATATTCAGGGGGAACTTAATCGAGCATAGTTTTGTTGATTAAAAGTACCAAGTTTGGTGGAGAACAAGGTTACGTTCTCTAGTTTAGGTTGGAGACAAAGCAAGTGTGCTTTGGTTTCTGTTGAATCGCTCTAGATAGGAGATTGTAAGGAACCTCAATCATATCTTAGTGGATTCAGTACTAGAAAGGACAAAGTGGATTAGTTGAGAGATTACGCCACTCTCAGATACCACTATAAAAGTGTTTGTGTGATTTACCTACTGTACTTAGTTTTCAGCAAATCATATCTGTCTGTACACAGTCACTCACATCACTTGCTGAAACCTTTACTTACTGAAAGAGCACTTATTGTATCAAAGACTTCCGTTGTCTGATTTTAAGTATCAGCAAACCAAGTTACTGAAAAGTAACTTACGCTTGCTGAGAAAGTTAAGTATCAGCAAACTCATTATTGAAAAGTAATAAGCACTTGCTGAGAAAGTTTTAAACGACGAAAGTTTGAAAAGACTATTCACCCCCCCCCCCCTCTAGTCTTTTCTTGTTGTTTAAAGGGACCAACAAGTGGTATCAGAGCTGGAGGTTCTTTAACCTTCAGCACTGAACCTAGATCCCCTTAGGTGCTTTCCGTAAATCACTCTCACTTGATCAGTTTGGTAGTGCTTTGCTGACAGGATGTCTTTAGGAGATGCTCCCTTGCTGAAGCTGGAAAATTATGAGAAATGGCGAAACAACATGATGCTACATCTTGAGGCCATTAGTGATGAGATGGTTACTGTCATTAATGATGGACCTATCAAAATCACTAAGATTGAGAAAAGCTTTCCTCACAAAACCACGGATCCTACCGGTAAGCAAACCATCTTAGGAGAACCGGTGGACACTGTCGTTCCAAACCAAGAGAGGAATGGACTTCTGACGAAGCTAAGAGATTCCATCTTGATGGCCAAGCAAGAAATATCATCATTCGATCAACTCCGGATACCATACAGTGCAAACTGTGGGGCGCTAAGATTGCAAAGGAAGCTTGGAAAATGGTTCAAGATCTTTGTGTTGGATCTGACAAGACCAAGGAAAACAAACTTGAAGTACTTAAATTAAAGTTTCAAAACTTTAAGCAAGGTACAAACGAGTCACTGGAAGACTTGGATTTCAGATTCACAACTCTTGTTAGTGAAATGGCAGCCTTGGGTGTTGGAAACCTTTACTCAGATTCTGAGAAAGTGAAAACTATCATCAGAAGTCTGAATCAAGAATGGATCCACACTAAGAATTTCTATTATAATCAAGGAATGCCAGACATTACACCAACAGAGTTGTTCTCTCATCTTGCTACTGTCAACTATGAGACAAAGCAAAGAGAAAATGTATTTGCTGAAAAATCGCAAAATATTGCTCTTGCTGCAAAGCCGTCATCTTCTGAAAAGAAGAATGAAAAAGAACCTACTAATGAAAACTCTTTGGTTGTCAAAAACATGAAGAAATTTATCAGCAAGGAACTTGAAAGGCGAAAAGCAAAAGAGAAGCTGAAAAAGCATCTTGGTAACAACTACCATAAGTACAAGAATGAGACTAGCTCGCTGAACAAGCAAGCTCAGCAAGCTATATCATCAGAAGAACCAGCAGTTGGAAATGATCTATGTTTTTACTGCAAAAAGCCTGGACACTTCAAAGCTAATTGCCCTTTGCTGAAAGGCAAATCTGCTGAAAAGAAGAAGAAGTTCAAAAGAGCTTTTATTGCTGAAGAAAAGAAGAAGCTTCAAGCAAAAATCGATGCATTGTGTATTGATACTAGCTCCGAAGATAGTGAGGATGAAAGTTCAGACACCGACGATGAAGAAGTCACTCTAGACGTGGAGATTGGCAAAGAAGTTTGTGGAATAGCTATGGAAGCTTATCCAGATGTGTCAAACTACGAATTCTGCCTCATGGCCGATCAGGTAAACAACCCTACCTCTGACTCAGACTCAGAAAGTGAAGACGAGATTGACCTTGACATGATTCAAGGAGAAATCGAAAGATTTGAGAAAACTCTGAGCAGACAGCAAGAGAAACTACAATTTGCTGAAATTCTGACCAAGCAGACTACTGAAAAGTACGTCTTGCTGAAAGAAGAAACAGAAGAAAAGGATGCTGAAATAAGGCGTCTTAAGAAGTTGATTGCTGAAGCTACAGAGAAGAATTCTCAAATGGCACTAGAATTGGAAGAATATCAGTCCTCAATTCTAAAGTTACTTGCTGAAATCCAAGAGATGAAAAAGATGAAAGTCAATTTCAAATCTTATGTGGATGCAAGTAATACGCTGACTGAACTAAACTCTTATTTGAGAGACCCATCTCAGAAAGAAGGTTTAGGCGCAATGTATGAAGGTGATGACGTAGAAATCTTGAGAAAAGATAAATCACCTATCTCCTTTGTACGTGCTACTGATAGTGGTCTACCAGAAATCTATCAGTTTGGTCAATCTAAGGTTGCTGAAACAAGCAATCAAGTACCTATGACCATAAAGCCCGCTGTTGCTACTCAAAGTAACAAGAATTTAAAAGGAAAACAGGTTGCTGAGAAGAAAACTGGAAAGAAAAAGGATGTTGTGAAGCATCCCGCCAAACAAGTTTCTGAAAAGCAAGTTGTTAAGACTAAAGGCAAGATTACTAAAAGTAATCAGAAGTCCTTTGCTGACAAACCTGAATCAAGTAAGGTTGCTGACGCTAAACCTCAGCATTCTCCGAAAAGTGGACTCGGTTTCAAAACCAAGCAAAGTCAACTCTTTCATGAGTATAAGCAATGTCAGCAAAGATACTTCAAAGAGATGAATAAAATCAAGCCTAAGAATTCTGAAAAGAATCTTAATGCTAGGGCTAGAAGGAACCTTGCTAGAAAAGAACTTACTGAAAAGTATGTTCAACAAAAAGGTCAACCGAGCAAGACACCACATCAGAAAGTGGATTTGACCAGCATGAGTCAAAATTCTTTCAGCTCAAACCTCCTAGTTCCTCAGCAAGTAGAAAACAAGTCAAAGTTGAAAAACTTAAGACTTGGGTTTCCACTGGACGCATTCTTGAACATGTTAATGGACATCCATTATTGGATAATTAACTTGTTTGCTCTTGATTGTGCAGACTTCAGCCACGGAGACAAACGATGCAATCTGGCACTTTGATAGTGGTTGTGGAAAGCACATGACGGGCAACAAGAATAACCTTATAAACTATAGACGGTGGTCTAAAGGTCCAACAATAAGGTTTGCTGGTGGAGGCTCCGGATCTACAAAAGGCTATGGTGATGTGAAGTTAGGATGCATAACCATTACTGGAGTTCTTTATGTCAAAAATCTCAAGTTTAACCTTTTCAGCATGAGTCAGTTTGCTGACAAAGGATACTTCATCAAAATTAAAAGTGATGAATGTAAACTTATAGATTTCGAGACTAAAAAGGTAATAATGATTGCAAGAAGATCAGGAGGCTTGTACACTGTTGATTGGTCTTCAGCAATTATTGAAAAATGCCTTGTCTCAGATCATGATTGCCTTGCTGAAAAAGCATGGTTATGGCATAAACGAACAAGTCATCTAAACTTCAAGACGCTGAATAAGCTGTCTAAAAAGGCACTTGTAGTTGGATTACCTAGGGTTACTTTTAAGAAGGATGGTGTTTGCAATGCATGTCAGCAAGGAAAGCAAACCAAATCTTCTTTCAGGAACAAGGCAGTACCGTCAACTACAAAACCTTTACAACTCTTGCACATGGACTTGTTTGAATCTTCTTCAACAAGCTATGGTGGTAAGAAGTATGGTCTAGTCGTGGTAGATGACTATTCAAGATTCACATGGGTAGTATTCATCAAGCACAAATCTGAAACCAAGACTGAAATACCTAACTTGCTGAATAAGCTTGAAGTCATGAAAAATGACAAGGTAAAAGTCATAAGGACAGACCATGGTACTGAGTTTGTAGACCAGTACATAACTGAATATTGTACCTCAAAAGGTATACAACATCAGTTATCCTCAGTAAGAACACCACAGCAAAACGGTGTTGCTGAACGGAAGAATCGTACCCTGAAAGAAGCCGCAAGAACAATGCTTGCTGACACTGAAATAAGTGAGGCTTATTGGGTTGAAGCGATTAATACCGCCTGTTATACTCAAAACAGATGTTTGATTACTAAGGAATACAACAAAACTCCTTATGAATTGTTTGTTGGAAGACCTCCTAACATCACTCATCTAAGACTATTTGGTTGCAAGTGTTTCGTTCTTAACAATGGTAGAGAATACCTAAGAACATTTCAACCAAAGGCAGACGAAACGATATTTCTCGGCTACTCCTTGCATAGTAAAGCTTATAGAGTTTACAACAAAAAGGCACAAAAGATTGAAGAATCAGTGCATGTTGTATTCTACGAAAAGTCGCAAGGAGTGCCAGCTGAAGAAGAAATATCAGAATGTATGAAAAAGCTAATCATACATGAGCAAAGAACTGAATCTGATTCTAGGAAAATCAAGTCAACTGAACTAAATGATGATTCTGACAATGACTCTCCTCCCCCTAGTCATGACAAGATAAATATAGTTCACGACAAAGAATTTCCAGCAAAAGACGCAGTTGCTCCGGAAGTTGCTGAAATTACGCACTCTCCAGTGCCTGCTGATGAACTACCTCAATCGAGCAATGCTGAACAAGCAGTTGCTGATGAACAAATCTCAGCAGAGACACAAATTCCCAGTAGTACTGAACAAGTACATACTGAAGAGTCACATGCTGATGAGCAAACATATCCTGATCCAACAAACAGAAAACCTGTTAATAAATGGATTAGAGATCATCCCTCTACGGATATGATTGGCGATATTAATAAACGCCAAGTGACTAGATCCAAAGCTACTCATGGGCTTGCTGAAGAAGCAACTGTTGTAGAAGTAGAATCATTTTTCTCTTGCTTTGTTTCAGAAATTGAACCTAAAACCATAGAAGAAGCTTTAAAGCATTCTGAATGGATAAAGGCAATGCAAGAAGAACTGGATCAATTTGCAGGAAACAAAGTCTGGAAACTTGTGCCACTTGCTGAAGACAAGAAAACTATTGGTACAAAGTGGGTGTTCAGAAACAAGCTGAGCGAGTCTGGTGAAGTAACAAGAAATAAAGCACGCTTAGTTGCTCAAGGTTACTGTCAGACTGAAGGATTGGACTATGATGAGTCTTATGCACCAGTTGCAAGATTGGATGCAATTAGGCTTTTCTTGGCCTTTGCTGCTCACAATGACTTCATTGTTTACCAAATGGATGTTAAAGGTGCATTCTTAAATGGTGAACTTGCTGAAGAAGTCTACCTAGAACAACCCCCTCAGAAATCAAGTTGGTATACAAGCTTCAGAAAGCTGTATATGGGCTAAAGCAAGCACCAAGAGCATGGTATGATACCTTGGCTAAGTTCTTGCTGGAAAATAGTTTCGAGAAAGGTGAAGTTGACAAAACTTTATTTACCATGAACCATGATGGTAAAATTCTCTTAGTTCAAATTTATGTGGATGACATAATTTTTGGATCTAAGGACAAGCAACTTTGTGATGATTTTGCCAAACTCATGACAAATAAGTTTGAAATGAGTATGATGGGAAAATTGAATTACTTCCTAGGATTGCAAGTCAAGCAACTCAAAGATGGAATATTCATAAATCAAGCAAAGTATGCGAAAGAAATGCTCATAAAGTTTAGGATCAAAGAGGATGAGAAACCTGAAAAGATCCCTATGAGTGTTGGTACCAAATTGGGCTATACTAAAGAGGACAAAAGTGTTGAAGAGCACAAGTATAGGAAGCTCATTGGTTCCTTGTTGTATCTAACAGCAAGTAGACTTGACATTCAGTATGCTGATTGTGTGTGTGCAAGATTCCAATCTGATCCAAGAGAATCACACTACAAAAAGGCAATCAAGATACTGAAATATGTTAAAGGTACAATCAATGTTGGATTATGGTATCCTAAAGATTCTGGACTTGAATTGGTTGGTTATTCTGATGCTGATCATGGAGGATCAACTCTTGATAGAAAAAGTACCTCTGGAACTTGTCAGTTTTTGGGTACAAGATTAATATCATGGTTCAGCAAGAAGCAAACCTGTGTTGCCAATTCATCTACTGAATCTGAATACATTGCAGCTGGTTGTTGCACAGCTCAAATCCTATGGATTCAGCAACAATTAAGAGATTATGGTATTTTTGCAAAGAAAACACCAATCTTTTGTGATAATACAAGTGCTATTGCAATCACGCAAAATCCTAAGTTTCACTCTAGGACTAAGCACATTGATATTAGACATCATTTCATTAGAGATCATGTGGAAAAAGGTGATATTGAGGTTGTGAAAGTAGGCACTGATGATCAGCTTGCTGATATCTTTACCAAGCCCCTACCGGATAATAGGTTCGCAATGCTAAGGTATAACCTTGGATTGATTGAACTACCTCAATAAAGGATACAATTGGCATAATGCTGAAACAGGTATTCAGCAAGCCAAAGTCACTGATTTCTTCTAGGAAATGATAGGTCACTACATGTTTGCTGAAACAGGCATTTAGCAAGTAATTCCTTCAAAACGGGTATTTGTTAGGAAACTTGATCACTTGCTGAGACAGGCATTCAGTAAGAGAAATAGCTTAAGGATTGCTGAAAAAGGCATTCAGACAATCAAAGATACTGAAACAGGTATTCAAGTATCAAAGGAATTTTCTGAGACGGGAACTCAGAAAAAGAGCAAAGCTCATCTCTCAGATTTTACCAAAGGATATCTCAAGTACAAAAGAATTTACTGATACGGGAAATCAGAAATATCTTTTAAACTTAAGAAATTATGAGATATCTAAGTAAGGGGGAACTTTCAGCAAGTATCTAGGTTGTTAATTCAAACTCGCTGAAAAGATTCTTGTCTATTTCAGCAAGCAATCTATCCCTTAAAACTCGGTAAAATCAATTTGTGACGTTAATCGGGCACAGATAAACTCGTAATAATCATGACATGAAATTCAATCGTGGCCATTGATTAAAAAGAGTTACTATTCTAACGGTTAATAAAACAAAGAGAGAGAGTGCTCTGACGGTTTTAAGATAGTGGGCCACTACGCATTTAATGCAAAGGCTCCACTAACTCCAGTGTTTCTCTGTTTTACCCTTGCTGAGAGCTCAAATCGATTGAGTTTCTCACACACCAGAGACACTATATAAAGGAGTTAGAGAAATGACAAAATTTTTTAACTCACATTTCCTTTCTCTGCAAATTTTAGCCTGAATCTACTGTACCTCCGATCAAAAAGCAAACTATCTCTTTTCGTACACATTCTATTGCTCTGTTAGGGTTGAAATATGTCCAGTCCGCATGTACGAACTGGAAGCGGTCTAAGAGCGCGACAAAGCATCATAGGCCGTCCCTCAAGGGGCACAACCACACCCAAGTATGTCACTAAGGTGTGGATCGACCAACATAGGGTCCGACCATCACTGGGAGGACAACCCTCAAAATAAGTTCCTCTCAAGGACAAACCTGCCAGTGGGCTCGAGGAGCATCTCTCTCGGGCTCGAGGAGGCCTTACGTCAAGGTAACGCTCCTTGACAGAAACTGAGCAGGACACTACTCGCATCACCCACGCACAAGGAAGGCACGAGGACCACGGAGCGACCAGCCATGGTTGCTCTCCTGGGCCAAGGCCCACGGACCTCCTTAATGGGCCTGGGCCGAGGAAGGCCTCAATCCTGGCCGTACACGTGGCGTGATCCTACATGACCTGAAGATGAAGGGTCTCAAGTATAAAAGGCCCTCATTTACTCTCCAACAGTAAGCATTAACTACGTCACCCGAGCACCACTTTCACTACTCTTACTAGGGAAGCCTCACAACTCCCTACTCGTAAAGTCGCCTCTCCGGTCTGATACCTTACAGACCGGGCAAGAGACACTAACCCCCCCCTCTAGTCTATTTCAGGTACGAGGAAGCTACAAGAAGGCTCATTTCCTATATCAGAGGGACACTACAAGAAGAACTAGAAAGACCTAGAATAGCGACTCATTGCGAACTTAGAAAGAAGCACGAATTACCCTTCAACATTTGGCGCCGTCTGTGGGAAACGACACGAAAGGTCATTCCTTGCCCTACTGGTCGAGCCACTTTCCTCCTCGTGACACTTCACGAATATGCCTCCCAGAAGAAGCAACCGTCTTGCTAATGCACCACCCGCAAATCCTCCTCGACCTAGAGGCCGTCCCTCTAATAACGGTCGCGGAGGAGGAACGGAGGGTGTTCCTAGGGAGCCAAGAAATAACAATGTTGCAAGGAACCGAGATTACACGGAGGGGGCATTTACTAATGTCACTCACTCCCAAAATGAGACATCCGGGGAAAATAACCCGCAAGGAGTCCCGGTAGGAAACGCCTATGGAGCTTTGAGAGTCGCAAACAACGCCGAGTCTAGGGGGCAGCCTCATCCGGTAGCAATCAACCAACCTCCTGTGGCAGTGAATCCTCCTCAACCGGCCGCATTGACCTTCACCCTTCCTGATGGGCGTGTCGTCCGACCATCAGATTTCGGGATGGGCGAAGCTCAATACGGTCTATTCCTTCTTACTTTACAAGGATATGTCGGAGGTAATGAGGCTATTAGGGTTAATACCGACATACAAGCTCCAGTAGAACCACAAGCACCGGTGCAAGAGCAACCTCGAGCCACTTTGGTCGCTCCTCGCCAATCTCAGGGAAGAGCACCTGTTGCACAAGATGAAGCACATTCGAGAGCCAACACCAGGCCGATCCAATCTCGACTTGGACCATCAAGAATCCAATCGAGGTTAGGACCACAAGGTGCCCCGGATGATTTAAGAGACCTGATTGATAGAAGAATACGGGCTTCATTGCAAAATGTAGCACAGCAAGAAAATAGAGCTCAGGTGGTCGCTACACCACCCGCTCCCCCCAATCAAGTTACCCCCAACCAGGTAACTCCTCAAAACCAACAAGAGGCAGTTGAAGAGAATCAAGCGTTGAGAACAGTAGCTGAGGTAACCCCTCTGGTCGATCCGATCACGGGGAGGAGGCTCACTCTGGAGGAACTCAACGCGAGGAAATCCGCACTCGATGCTCAGATAGAGACTCTTCGTGGAACTGTCCAAGAGAGAGAGCAAGACCAAGATCCGAGCCCTTTGTGCGATGAGATCAGGAACCACCAAGCCAAGATTGAAAGAGGCTTTCCCACCTTCGAAAGCTATGATGGAACAAGTTGTCCGAAGGACTACTTGGTAAGATTTGGCACTAAAATGGATGCCTACGGTCATGACTCAAGGACTAAGGCACTCCTCTTCCCGGCTAACCTTTCCGGAGAAGCCATGAAATGGTGGTCGCGCCTCCCTCACCGATCTATCAAATCATATAGAGACCTCTGTAAGGAGTTCTCTAAGCGTTTTGAGAAAGTGATGAACGCCAAGAGACGGGTGAGGTACTTGGCCAAAATTGTCCAGAGAAACAACGAAGACTTGAGGGACTTCATCAATCGCTTTCATGAAGCAGCCCTCCAAGTCGAGGATCACTCGATCAATGAGAGGAAGGAATACTTGTATGGTAACACTACCAACATCAGATTCCAAGATGTACTCTCAGCATCGTGTATAGAGAATGAAGCACAACTTGCCAAAGTTTGCAAGGACTTCCTCGAAGCCGAGGAATTCCGAAGAACGGTCACAGTGAGAACCAATCTTTCCAAGGAAAAAGGGAAAGAAAAAGAAAAAGAGAAAGAGTACCCTCCTCGCCCACAAAATCCCGGGAAGCAGAGGAAAGAGCAAAAGTTTGGGTTGATCAAGGAAGGCAACTCAAGAAATGATTTCAGAGACAGGAGGTCTCCTCCCAGAAGGTCGCCTCCAAGACGATATAGCAACTACACAGACTTGAATAGGCCAAGATCCGACATCTTGAACTATATAGTCTCGAGGAAGCTAGACGTCTCATGGCCACCCCCGATTAAGGAAAACCAAAGGAACAAGAACTCGGAAAAATTTTGCAAGTTTCACAAGGGGAAAGGGCACACCTCAGATGAGTGTGTCGAGCTCAAGAACGAGATTGAGAGAATGATACGCGACGGTCAATTGGTTAACTACATCCGGAAGGAGGAACCCCTGGCACTGCTGCCCCCACCTCCTCAAACAGGGAGCGAGCACCCCTACCAAGGAAACCCTCAGGACGACGACATTCATAATTACAACAATTATGAGAACCGCCCCGTAAATGGAAGCATCCGTACTCTCACAATTGCGGGAGGACCCGCCGGCGGCGACACTCGTAATCAAAGGGAGATTACCGCGGACAACCTTAGGGTCCGAGATGTGAAGTATGCTCAAGCTGCGAGACCGGGAACCAACGTTATCTCTTTCGATGATAGCGAGATACCTCTAAAGCATGCAGGAGGAGGCAACATCTATGATCCTTGCGTCCCGCTTGTAGTGTCCTTGGATGTTCAATCCTACAAGTTGGGAAGGATCCTCGTCGATACTGGATGCTCGGCAAACTTGATCTTCACCGGAACCTTGAAAAGGATGCACATGAACCCAAGGGAAGGGCTCAGAGAAGTGAGGAGCGCATTGGTAGGATTCGGAGGACAACCTGTCATGCCGCTCGGAATGATCAACCTCACAGTGTCAATGGGTAGCGCTCCTAGAAGGGTAACCCAACAAGTTCCTTTTGTGGTGGTCGATATGCCATTTGATTATTTCGCGGTCCTAGGCCGACCCGCTCTCTCTCAATTCCGAGCCGTAGTGTCCACGGTCCACAACAAGCTGAAATTCCCTACTCCTTTGGGAATCGGACAAGAAATAGGAGACATACGAGAAGCATGGGAATGCTACACTCTGTCGGCTAAGTTCACTTCAAGGGTTGCCATTGGAGAACCCAACCCCGGGCAATCATCCGAGGAGACACCCCTTGTTCACAATGCGCCTTATCGTTTCTACACGGTTCGGCGAGTGAAGAAAAAATCAAAAAAGCCAAGTCCGTCACTTAGGCGAAGAAAAGCAATCATGAAGAAAGACAAAGATACTCTAGTAGGAGCTGTTAAGGAGCTCGAGGAGTATCAACTGATTCCACCAGTCCCACCCTCTTCCAAAAAGAAGAAATTCTTTGAGGAAAACAAAATTGAAGCAAGAGAAGCCCTAGAAGAAATCCAAATTGTCGAAGGAAGTGCCGACAAGGTCACAAAAATTGGCACAGAGATGGCCACTGAAGTCAGGATGAAGCTCATCCAATGTTTGAAAGATAACAATGATGTCTTCGCGTGGAGCACCGAGGACCTGAAGGGGATCGACCCACGTGTCGCCGTTCACCGTCTGAACGTGGATCCATCGATCACCCACATCAGAGAAAAGCGAAGAGACTTCAGTGCGGAAGATAACGCCATCATAGAAGCGGAAGTACAAAGGCTCCTTAAAGCTGGCCACATCAAAGAAGTGAGATACTCAGACTGGGTATGCAACGTGGTCCTCGTGGAGAAGGGTCCGGGAAAATGGCGAATGTGCAACAACTTTACAAGGCTCAACAAGTTTTGCCCGAAGGATCCATACCCTCTCCCTAGGATCGACCAGCTCGTTGATTCCACCGCTGGATGCGCCCTCCTGAGTTTCATGGATGCATACCAGGGCTTCTACCAGGTCAAAATGGCCAAAGATGACGTGCCTAAAACCGCCTTCTTCGCTAACGGCAATGTGTATTGCTTCAACGTGATGCCATTTGGCCTCAAGAACGCCGGAGCGACCTACCAGAGGCTGGTCAACAAGATGTTCAAGGAAGAGCTGGGCAAAACAATGGAGGTATATGTCGATGACATGCTCGTCAAGAGCAAGACCGAGGAGCAACATGTAGCTTACCTGACAAAATGCTTCTCAATCTTGAGAAAGTATGGCATGAAGCTCAACCCGGCAAAGTGTACCTTCGGTGTCAAAGGGGGGAAGTTCCTCGGTTACATGGTGACCGAAAGAGGAATAGAAGCGAACCCCGAGAAGATAAAGGCCATCCTCGACATTCCCCAACCTCAGTCCATCAATGAGGTGCAACAATTGGTCGGAAAATCAATTGCATTGAGTAGGTTCATCTCAAGGTCGGCCGAGAAAAATCTACCTTTTTTCAAGGTATTGAGAAAGAGCAGCCACTTCGAGTGGACAAAGGAGTGCGAGGAAGCCTTCGAGAAGCTGAAAGAATACCTACTCGCTCCCCCTCTATTGTCAAAGCCCGTGGACGGAGAGGTACTCTATCTGTACTTAGCAGCAACCGGGGAAGCTATCAGCTCGGTTTTGGTGCGAATCCAAGGGGAACGACCACTTGCCCATCTACTACTTGAGCAAAGTACTTGCTGGGGCTGAAACGCGGTACATGGATATCGAGAGGCTTTCCTTTGCCCTCGTTTATACGGCAAGGAGGCTAAAACCCTACTTTGGGGCTCACAAGGTTGTTGTTTTGACAAAGCAACCTCTCAAGCAAGTCCTCGGAAAGCCCGAAAATTCGGGAAGAATGGCAAGGTGGGCGATTGAGCTAAGCGAGTACGACATCGACTATCAAGCACCCGTAGCCAAGAAAGCACAAGTCATAGCCGACTTCCTCGTGGAGTATCCCTCAAAAGGAACTACAGAGGAAAACTCTTCAGCAACAAAGAGTGCTATGATGATGGTCGAAGAGCATCCCCATCAAAACAACCCAATGCGAGCTCTGGAGGATGCTTTAAAAGAGCTTAAGGCAATGTCCCAAACCAAAAGGAAGAGGCATGAAGTGTTCCTGACAGAGGAAACCGACGAGCCAAAGGGTGCGGAGACCGTCTCTCCAAAACCCAAAGAGCTAGTCGACCACGGAGACGTTTGGATTCTTCATGTTGATGGCTCCTCGTCAGGAAAAAATGGCGGGATAGGAATATACTTCAAGAGTCCTGGAGGGGCTGAACTAGAGTACGCCGTTACTCTTAGCTTCCCGGTCTCCAACAATGAAGCAGAATATGAAGCCATCCTCATCGCTCTACGTATGGCAAAGTCATTGGAAGTGAAGAAGCTACATCTCTTCACCGATTCTCAACTGGCCGAGAAGCAAATCTCGGGGAAATTCAGAACCAAGAAAGACTCACTTGCTGAGTACAAGAGCGCCATCACGGAAGAGATTCAAAAGTTTGAAAGCTGTGAGATTGAAAAGTTCTCAAGAGATCTCAATCAAAGGGCAGATGCCCTATCAAAGTATGCTTCAGCCTCCGGAGGAGTGGACACCCGGAACGTGATACTCATGAGAATCAATGCATCAGCTTTGTGGTCATCGAAGCCAAACATCTTGGCAATTGACGATCAACCGAATTGGATGCAAGAGATAACAACATATCTCAAAAATGGAAGCCTTCCTCGTGACAAGGCTGAAGCGAGGAGAATAAAAGGGAAAGCTCCTCGATACATCATGCAAGGAGACTACTTGTACAAAAGGTCTTTCGAGGGAGTCTACTTGAGATGCGTCGCCGAGCACGAAGTTCAAAAACTTCTTGGAGAGATGCATCGAGGAAGTTGCGGCGACCACGCCGGAGGAAGAACCCTCGCGCAAAAAGTCATTCGACAAGGATATTACTGGCCCACTGTTCGCGAAGACGCTGCCCAATTTGTGAGAAAGTGCGAGGAGTGTCAATTGCACGCCAATTTGATCAACGTCCCGGCGAAACCTCTCATGCCCATCGCCATCACTTGCCCGTTCGACATATGGGGCATCGACATAGTCGGTCCCTTTCCAAGAGGCACGGGTCAAAAGAAGTTCATCATCGTTGCGGTCGAATACTTTAGCAAGTGGGCGGAAGTTGAGGCAGTCTCTACCATCACCGAACAAAGAGTCATGAACTTCGTCTGGAGGAACATCGTGTGTCGATTTGGCTTGCCAAGGGTCCTCATCTCGGATAATGGTGCTCAATTTTGCGGCCAAAGATTCAATGAATGGTGCAAGGAAATGAAGATTGAGAGGAGGTATACCTCTGTAGGGCATCCTCAATCCAATGGGCAAACAGAAGCCGTCAACAAAATCCTCGTCAACAACTTGCAGAAGAGGTTCGCTACCAATAGGGACTGGGTCGACGAGCTTGATGGAGTGGTGTGGGCATACCGCACTACTTCAAAAACAGCTACGAGAGAGACTCCCTTCTCGCTAGTTTATGGGTCCGAGGCGGTCATACCAGCAGAAGTGGCGGTGGAAACCCTCAGAATCCAAGGGTACCAACCCGAGGACAATCATACGGAGAGACTTTTCGACCTCGAGACAATCAGCGAATCGAGGACCAACGCCTTGGCCAATATCCTCAGATATCAAGCACTTATCGCGAAGACCTACAACAAAGGCGTAAGAGAAAGAGACTTCCAAGTTGGAGACCTAGTACTCCGAAGAGCAGACATCTTGGGCAAAGTGGGGAAGATGCAACCCAATTGGGAAGGCCCCTACAAGATAATTGAGGCGAGGTCCAACGGAAGTTATCGGCTTCAAGACATGGAGGGAAGGGTATTGAAAAATCCTTGGAATACTTCTAACCTCCAGAGATTCTACGCTTGAAGTCGCCAAGAGAAAAAGCTTTTTGAAAACTTAGGTGGAAGGTCCATTGATCGAGGAGGATTCCTCACTGATCCAAGTGAGAGGTACCCCTTGCTTTTGTTAAAAAGTTGTTGTAAGCAAGCTGGCCGAAGAGCCCCCATTGTAATTGCATTTCCGACAAATCAATACAATGTCTCTTTCAACAAGAAAATATGCAAGTATAGAGCTACTATACTCAAAAAATAAGACTACTCGAGCGAGAAAGCTTACTTTAAGAAAAGCTATTCGATTTCAATGATTAAGGGGAACCCTCCCCGCGCTCTAAACTCTATAAGAGGATCGATCAGGAAACCACTCAAAGAAGAAAAAGCGAGTAGATGGAAGTGATCGAGGAGAGAGACTTCCAGTCTTTCTAACTCAACACTTAGAAATTTTTCTTGGTTTAAACACTTAGAATTTTTTCTCAAATCACCCAGATGATCGAGAAGCGTCAGTAGATCGAGGAGCTCGCAGTGAAGAACATTGGTTCTCGATTCTGTCCTATACTTGTTCAATTACTTTATCCAAGTTATACGTCATAACAAAAATTGGATTTAGAAAAAACACAAGTGTGGAAATCGAAGAGCAGGGCATTCTTATTGAAAGGAAAAGAGTAGCAAGGAAACAACAACAGTGACATATAAGTTACAAGCATAATGTTGCGAGGAGTGCCACAAAGGGCCGAATAAAGATTGTTTGAAAATAAAAACAAGTACTGAAAAGGGAAAAATTACAACATAACCCGAGCATACTCGGTCTTCAAGGAGGCTCCCCGATCCTAGCGCGTACGGCTGTCTGTGAATTCTGTGACCGGGGTGGTCGCGCTGGCATCTCCTCCTCGAACGGTGCTCGCTTCTGGGCCTTCAGGCTCTTCGCGTTCCTGAGCTCTAGCCTCCTCGATCGCCTTTTGATACATAGTGAGCTCGGGCTCAACGAAGTCAGCTGCCCTCCCGAGGACCGGATCGCTCAACTTTATCCAGGCCGCGTTGCGAAGAGCCGCCTTCTCGAACGGGAAGATGATCCCGCTTCTCAAGCATTCAGGCACCCAGGCGGGGAGATAAGCCGGCTTGCTGGGATAAGGTACCTCCGGATCGGTCACCAACTCGCCGAACTCGCATGCCTCATGCATCTCTTCAGTAATCTCCTCATCTGGGTAAGGAGTCAGGTCCTCGCGCCGCCCGGGATGAAGGTCCTCGCGGTCATCAGCATCAAAGTCCGCCGGAAGCAGGTTGACCCTCTTTAACTGGCCAACACACGAGAAGAAGCCCTCCTCGCGCGAGGCCACTTGGACATCTCTTAAGGCCAGCTTATAGGTGACCGACGACATGAAGTCGCGAGCAGCAGAAAGGCGACTCCCTTTGAGGAAGGAGAGGACGCTTGCCTTGAACTTTTCCATGCAAATGGACAAAGTAGCATAGGCGCCCTTAAAGCTCTTGCTCCTCGACTTTTCGCGGGAGAGCTCCTTCTCCAGCTCCTCGACCTTCAACCTCAGCTTCCCGGCCTCCGTCTCCGACACTTTGGCCTTTTTCTCTGAGGCAGCCAGCTTCTTCTCGAGGTCCTCGATGACGACCCCTATATCGGCGCGATCAGCAGCCACATGGCCATATGCCTCCTTCAAGTTCTCGAGCTGCAAAAGACAACAATGTTAGCGAGGAGAGAGAAATCTATACTTAGAGAAATTTCACAACAAAAAGTATAAGGATAGTTACCTGGAGCGAGCACAGGCTGAGCTCGTGCGCCCGATCAAGGTCGCTCATTTGTATGAGCCGCTTCACTTCATCGTCTCCGGAAGCGGCCACCTTACCCTTCTTACGGGCAGGCTCGTTGTTACCCCCTAAAATGAGCTTCCTCGCTCCTCTCTTCGCGGCAGGCCTCTCCGGCCTCTTCTCTGCCTCGATCGTGTTCAAGGCCTCCTCCTCGGCCTCCTTGGCCTCCTTCGCCCTCTTCGCGGCGGCCTCCTCCTCGGCCCTTTTAATGGCCTCAACAGGATTCTCTCTTGTCGCGAGCCCCTCCTGCACTAAGGCATCCCGATGATGCGCGGCGTTGCGAGGAGGGGTCAAATTCAAAGACCCGAGAATCTTCGTCTGCTTGTTTGCCAACCTTTGTTTCCTCCTTTGCTCCTCCTTGGCAGCCAATGTCTTCGACATTATCCACTGGAACCAATAAGCTGCAAGAGCATAAACACAAGTTAGTAAACTCGAGGAGTAGTAAAAAGCGAAGAGAAAAGCAAGAGAGCGAGGACACATCACAACAGAAAGTAAGCAAGGAAAAATTACAAGTACAAAAGCAAAAGAAAAGCGCGAAGAGCTAGTTACCGAAGAGGACTTTTCGGGTATATCGGTTCCCGATATACCCTGTGTATGCGTAAGGTGAAAGTCCCGCCAAGTAAGGAAGCGGCTGAAGGACCAACCCCCAATAAAAATACTTCTCGGGATGGGGTCCCCGATTTTGCTCCTCGAGCTCAGCAACCCAGGGATCGGCCTCCTCGGGCAATGGATGCTTGTCCGCTATCTTTCCTCGAAACATCAGTTTCGGCACTCCCCACTCCAGCTCCTCCTCGGTCATGTTAGGCAACCTTCTCTTCCTAATGTAGAAGTACCTGTGGAACCACTTGTAGCCCGAGGAGCTTGGAGCGTCCATTATGAACCCAAGGCCTGGTCGAGCGTTGAAGTAGTAAAAATACTTGTTCCCGGAGCTCATCGAGACTCGGAACAGTTGGTTGAAATTGTGGAAATTAAGCTCGATCCCCCTCTTCATGCAAAAGACTCCAAAGCATACGAGGGTTCCAAAGGCGCTTGGCACCAATTGCCAAGGAGCGATCCCCAACGTATTGAAGATATCGCGGAAAGCATCACAGAAGGGGAGGATCCATCCTCGATCCAAGCTAAGGCAGTGAACGGCCATGTACCCCGGAGGAGCATTATAAAAAGTCTGATCCTCTTTGGGCACGAGGATGTCAAACTTATTCTCGGGGAGAGAATACTTCCACCTCAGTGTGGGCACCTCGTCGAGCTTGACGGTAGAGGAGGTGGTCGGTATAATCCCGTCCTCGTTCTTCTCCCCATTAGGATCGGGGAGGTCGACCGTGCGAGCACTCTTGGTGAACTTCTTCTCAGCAGCGTTAGTAGTTTTTGGCTCTGGCTCTACGGTAACCTTGGCCCTCTTCGATTTGGCAGCCCGGGAGCGAGAAGGCCTGCTCGCTTTGCGCTCAGCCTTTTTCTTATCGGCGGCCATCTGAGCGAGGCGCATCTCATACTCCTGCTCCTCGAGCGGGTTGGGTCCTCGAGTCTCACTCGGATATGTAAAGTCTATGGCAGTCGGGTCTATGGTGTGGTAACTAGTCTCCTCCTCGCGCGCAAACCTCTTCGCGTCCCTTATCGCGCGCCTTTGCCCCTCCGAGAAGGAAGGAGACCTAGTACTCGGACCAGCTTCACTCCTATGAGTGTCTCCAATTGTTAGAGGAACTTCATCCTCCTCCTCGTCCGTGATTACAGCTCTCCTAGCTGTTTGTGGAGGGAATCTAACCCTCTTTACAGGGGAACTAGTCCGAGGAGACGTCGCCTCATCGTCCTCCTCGCTCTCATCATCCGTATCATCACTATCGATGATTTGAACGGGTATCGAAGCCTTCCCGCGCTTCGCCGAGTGCTCACCCTCTTCATACAATGCTAAGGCCAACTCCGGCCTCTCCGTGTCGTCCATCTCCTCGACCCGGATCTCAGGAACGACCACGTTAACGGCCGTCCCGTAATTTCGCCCATGGACTTGGGCAGCGCGAGTTATCAACTCCGCGGATACACCGGTGTCGCGGGGACCACCTTCCTCCTCGGTACGGTCGTCGATAAAATCGTCGTCCTCGGTACGACGCCTCTTTCTGCTCACTATCTGGTAGAGGTCCTCCTCACTCTCCGTCTCCTCATCCTCTTCAGCAGCCTGCTCGCCACCCTGCTCGAGATGAGGCTCCTCGTTAGCCTCCTCGATTGTCTCATCAAGGAAGGTCGCCGATACGTCTGACGTATCAGGCGACGTAGTATGGTCGCTCCCATACTCTCCGGCGGCCGAGATGTTCTGGCTATCGTCGCTTCTCTCGGACATCCTAAAGGTGGGCAAAGAAAGAAGTTAGGATGGTTTGTTATAGTCCGAGAGGTCCTTTTAGGTATGTTCATTAAGGATTCGACCTCCCGAACGGAGAAAAATCTCAAAAAGAAAAGAACGCAATAAATCAAGAAGTTACTCTACTTACAGCAAAAGTAGAGCGAGGAGCATACAAAGGAGTGACCAACCGCTCTAAAACACGAGTAAAAAACCGAGCAGCGTAACGACATGCATGTACAGCCAAACAGGAGCGAGAACATGCAGTTACACAGAGCAAAGAGCGACCAACCGCCAAAATTTCAAGCTACAGCTGTATGCTAATGAGGAGGCTACCAGGGGATTACAGTAAATAAAGGGGATCTACTCCTACGACCATACAAGCCAAATCGGTCCGAATTACTTCCGGTGAAGTCCGTTTACAAGTCCGTTTAATAATTTTTAGGTCCAAGGCCGTTCTTAGGCCGTCATACATCATTACGGGAGGCAAAAATTGACAGAGGAAACCAACATGCAAAAACCGAAAAGAGAAAAAGCAAGAAGGCAGGAACTTCAAGGCAATTCGAAGCAAAAACAAACGATTAAAGGCAAGAAAGAACAATGCAAGGCCGGAATCTTACTTGGTATTGACTGGATTGAAGTTTGAAACCGGAAAGGAAGCCGGAAACGTCAAAAACTTATCTGAAACTCGCCTGAAACTCACCGGAGATGCTCCTCGAACACTACTTGGCGCGATCACTCACTCTCGTCGATCTCTCAAATGTTCCTCGCTCTCTCGTATTTGCTCTGAAAGTTCGGATTGCGAAAAGTGTGGAATGACCGAGTGTTGACCTATTTATAGAAGGGTATCCCGGGGATACGAAACGACGCATGTCCTCGCGCCATCCGGACCGACCACGTGTCCCAGATCGACGGTCCAGATTTCAGCCGCCTGGCGAATTACCGTTTTTGCCCTCCACGCTCCCGCTCCGGCCCGAAGACGCTCCCAACTCAGGGACGAATTACCTAACCACGGCAATAAATCCGCGGCGCGAGCATCAGGCTACTCGAGACAAGCGGAGACAGATCGACGACCATGATCTGTCCTCCTCGGATCAACATCGCGAAAAATCTCAGAACAACGGAAATTCGACGGCCACGTGTCAGGGGACCGAGGAGCCGCCCTTGCAGCTTGCCTCCTCGAGATTCCTTCTACACAAGTATCTCTCCGCGAGATTCTTTGCTAGCAAAAAAGCGGCAGGAAGTCATTCCATTCCTTTTACACAAGTATCTCTCCGCGAGATACTTTGCTAGCAAAAACATGAATACATCTCTCCTCGAGATTCCTTCTACACAAGTATCTCTCCGCGAGATACTTCGCAAGCAAAAAAGCGGCAGGAAGTCATTCCATTCCACTAAGGAATACTTACCCGGATCCGATCTTTTCCCAGCAAAAATACCTCTTTTCATAAGGTCCGAGCAACGTCTGCTCGCACCCTATAAAAAGGGGGGGGGGAGGGAGAGATAGGAGGAGGGAAAGGTACCAAGGTGCGAATACGGAAATCTTTTTTCGCCCACTACTAGTCGAGGCTCTGCTCGACCTCTACTTCAACATAGTTCCTCAACTATCTTCTACAAAGATACTTGGAAACTAGGGGGACATATGTTAGGGTTGAAATATGTCCAGTCCGCATGTACGAACTGGAAGCGGTCTAAGAGCGCGACAAAGCATCATAGGCCGTCCCTCAAGGTGCACAACCACACCCAAGTATGTCACTAAGGTGTGGATCGACCAACATAGGGTCCGACCATCACTGGGAGGACAACCCTCAAAATAAGTTCCTCTCAAGGACAAACCTGCCAGTGGGCTCGAGGAGCATCTCTCTCGGGCTCGAGGAGGCCTTACGTCAAGGTAACGCTCCTTGACAGAAACTGAGCAGGACACTACTCGCATCACCCACGCACAAGGAAGGCACGAGGACCACGGAGCGACCAGCCATGGTTGCTCTCCTGGGCCAAGGCCCACGGACCTCCTTAATGGGCCTGGGCCGAGGAAGGCCTCAATCCTGGCCGTACACGTGGCGTGATCCTACATGACCTGAAGATGAAGGGTCTCAAGTATAAAAGGCCCTCATTTACTCTCCAACAGTAAGCATTAACTACGTCACCCGAGCACCACTTTCACTACTCTTACTAGGGAAGCCTCACAACTCCCTACTCGTAAAGTCGCCTCTCCGGTCTGATACCTTACAGACCGGGCAAGAGACACTAACCCCCCCCTCTAGTCTATTTCAGGTACGAGGAAGCTACAAGAAGGCTCATTTCCTATATCAGAGGGACACTACAAGAAGAACTAGAAAGACCTAGAATAGCGACTCATTGCGAACTTAGAAAGAAGCACGAATTACCCTTCAACATGCTCTATAAAAGAAATGGCTCCCAAGAGACAGTCTTCTAAGTCCTCAAAGTCGTCAAAGGTTGACAGTGCCGAAACACGCACTGCTCCGGTGACTACTCCGGCCACAAACACAACGAAAGTTGTGTTGAAAAACGACCGCATTTCTGAAAAACCTATGCCTCCTTCATATCTTGACACTGCAAAGTGTGAGATGTTGATGCAATGGGGAGGTTTTGCAAAAGAAAACTACATTAGGTACTTTTATGAACAAGAACTAGATGACGAAAATGAAGAGGCGCTTGAGCTTATCAAGCAGCAAGACCTCATGAACTTTATCTCTGCTCGCACTAAGCAAGTGAGCATGATTGATACAATGGAATTCTACAACAATGCAGAAATCCAGTCCCTTACAGATAGTAAAGGAGTCACTGAAAAAGTGATCCTTACTTATGTTCAGAACACGCAAATCGTCCTGAAATGGACTGATTTAGCGGAGATTTTTCAGATTCCAACCACTGGAATTGAAGATGACGTCACTGCCACTGACGAAGAAATTGAAGCTTTCTACAGTGACGTCAGAAATGAGAAAATGAAGAAAGGCGAGATTGCTCCCGTGACTTGGACAAAGCACGTTAAGAGAAAGCATCTCTGCCATTCACTTGGTCTAGTAGCTATGCTACTAATAAAAGTTCTTGACTCCCAAGTTGGAGGAATTGACCAAGTAGGCCTGAGAAGATGGCCATTGCTGATGCATATCCATGAAAATAAAACGGAACTTAACTGGGGTAAGTACATTTTCAACAGGCTTGTTGATTGTGTTACTAAGTTTAAGGTAAAGGTAGAAGACAACAAGGTCTCACCTTCATTTCCAGTCATGTATGGAATCAAGATATGTTATATCCATGAACATTTCAGGATTCAGCTAAGAAACCCATTGCCAATCAAGAAATCTGTGTGCAATGTGGGAAGATCTTTCTACAAGCAGAATGTACCTAAGATTGCTGGAAAGAAAACTAAGAAGACAACAACTGCAAATGTTGTCAGCACAAGCTAGCAAGAAAGGTATACAACAGCTGCAGATGTTACCACTCAGCAACTTAGAGATGAAACTGCTGTTGGTGGTGGTAACACAAATGAAACTGCTGTAGAAAATCAACAAGGTACGTGTACAAGAGCCATTGTTGAAAATGCAACTATAGATGACTCTGGGAAACTGGAGAAATCTAACAAGAAAAAGCGGAAAGCTGATGATGACACTCAGACTGCAGCGTCATCAGCAAACCCCGTACCTAAGAGGAAACGGACCAGCAACAAAAGGAATAAAACACTGGCTTGCAAGTCAGTCCCTGCTGTCCAAGACCTCTCAGTCAATTCCGAGACAAATGTTGAAATGCATTTTCCAGTAGATGATGCTGAGGTGATCACTGAAGCATGTGTCAGCAATGTTGAAGTGTTTGCGGAAGCCTTCAACAATCAACTCAATGTTGATAATTCTACTGAGAATAGACCACAAGGCAGTGGAAATGAAATTCCTGCCCAAGTCCCCGATATCTACATTGTAGATAATCTAGATGATCCAACTTTGAGACCAGCAAGTGACATTGCCACTGATCTGCAAAGAGCGGCACCTGCTGATGCTGTTGAAAAGATGATTGCTGAACAAGCAACTCATCAAGTTGCTGAAACCCCGCTTGCTGAAGGACCAGTTGCTGAGACAGCAATGGTTCCGGTTCAAGAAGTTGCTGAAACACCAGAAGCATTATTCAACGACGCATCTCGCGATGCTGAGAATACTGGCCCAAGTTCACCCAAGACATCAATTGACAAAGTCCAGCTTGTACTGGAAGAAATAAGCAAACAAATGGAGTTGGAGATTGAAGAATCATCCCACAAATCAATTGATATCTTCATGACAAGCAGTGAGCTCAAGGGTCAAGATGCTTCTGCTCAACTTGTCATTTCAGAGACAAGGGAGATTGCTGAAACCGCACAGCTTTCTCAGATAGAGCAAAACCAGAAGTCTGTTGAAGAAACAGTCCAAGAAGCTGAAGAAACTGTTAATGCTGAAAGGACTAAGCCACAACCTGTCCTTCTTCAGCCGGTAGTTAATTCAACCATCAGTAAAACTTCAATTTCTGAAAATTGTTCTTTTGCTAATATTATACTATCTCTACAGACTTCTCAAGATGCAAGTCAGATGGTTGCTGAAGCCTCTGCACCAGAACCAACACTCCCTGCTCAGCAGGTAGTTAATAATTTTGGTATAAAAACTAAGTTTGACAGCTTAGTACTTGTGTCTAACTCTAATTTATTTCAGGATGAACAAATGGAGGATGGTACTCAAGCTCCTCATGGAATGGAAATTGTACTACATGAGCTTGCTGACTCTCAGCAGGTAAATCATGTTTCAGATATAAACTCTAAAACAATTCTCCAAACCATTCCTGATCTAAATAACGTTCTTTTTCAGGCTCAAAAGGAGACCACTGAAGTGGTACTCATCACTGAAGATCATCAAGTAAGTTCTGAGGAACTGTACTTGAACTTCAAATGGACAACTTTGTCAAGAGTTGCTAAGTCCGTCAGCAACTGGCAAAGGTACAGGCGAATGGATTTCTCTGATCTTCACCTTCATCTCTCAAACGAGAAAAACAGATCTTCTCTGCTGAAGCTCGAAACATTTTTCCACTCCATCCTTCCTGAAGAAATGACATATTCTCAGCAAATGAGCTCCAATCTGATTGCTCAAATCAGAGAGAATATGAAGGCAAAATTCAAGAGTTCCTCTCCAGCTGAACAAGCTGTGATGCTCAACGGTCTATTTGTACCTGTGGTGGCTGATCCCCACAAAATCAATGAGGAAAAGGAAGTGACAAGTGTTGCTTTGTATAAGCACGTTGAGCTAGTCATTCTGACAGACGATGATGAAGAAGAAGAAGATGAGAACATTCCCACTGATCCCAGTGATGATGAAGGGAAAGATTCCAAGGACAAGAAAGACGATGATGATGACAATCAAGGTCCAAGTCCTGATGCTGGAGGATTGAAGTTAACAGCTGCTGAAAATGCTCAACCTGAAAATCAGCAAGCTGAACAACAACAATCTCAGCAAGAATCTCAACCTCCTCCTACTGCTGCTGAAAATCAAGCACCTGTGCAAGGTGCTGATACTGAAGAAGAATATGCCAGAAAAAGGGCTGCCTATAAAAATGGCAAAAGTCCAGTTTCTGATGCCAAGGTTACTGAAGAAAACCTTGATGATGATGATGAACAAGATGAAGATTACCAACGCGCTCTCCAGAACAGTCTCTTGATCCATGCAAGGCATACGCAGGATCTAGAAATTTGTCAATCTTCAGGAGTAAGATCAACGGAAGTCCCCTCCCTTCCATTTACTACTGGCGAAACTCCAGTTATTGAGTCTCAAACGTTGCCTTTAGCAACTACTCAATTAAAACTAACTACTGGTGAAACTCCAGTTGTTGAGTCTGAAGCGTTGCCATCAGCAACCACTCAACAAAAAGGAAGTGAAGCTACTGATAAAGGCTCAAAAGTTGCTCAACTTGATGAATCTGAGGATGATGACGACTTGTCAGAAAATGAAGATGAACAATCCAAGCGAGACCCAAAAGTTGTTCAGATTCCTCCTCCTGATTACATCAATGATTTAGACGATGGTCGAAGAGCAGAATTGCTGACGCGTGATGATCAGTTTGCTTCCGAATTTAAGGTTCATTCCTTGACACCTCATTTAGTGCCGTTCCCAAGAGTTGAGGAGTTTACTCCCAGAATTTTAGCACTAAAGGAAGTCCATAATGCCTGCAAAGCTGAAGATGAGGCATTGCTTGCTGAGAGCCCACTTGACTTTGGAAAGATTTTGACTACGGTGCTGAGACGCACTACTACTTTGACCATAGCTCAGAAAGACATCAGTCTTTATCACAAAAGCTATGAAGAAGATGTAAGTCAAGCTCTAAAGCTAGCAAAGACCGCTCTTGTAAAGGCACAGACTTTTATGGATGAGAAGGCCGCAACAGAGAAAAGACATGAAGAGAACATAATGAGCATTCAACAAGAGTTGTCAAAAATGACTTCTGACCAACAACAAATCATCATGAAGTATAATAGTTTAAGCACTCTTGCTGAAAATTGCAATGAGTTTTATTCTCTGCACATCACACCGATGTTGCAATCCATGTCTAAGGGGGAAAAGAAGAGTACCAGAAAAAGAAACCAAACCCCTCCTGCTGTTGATGTGCCACTGCCCATAGAACCGCTTGCTGAAAAAGAGCAAAGTTCAAAAAGGCAAGCAGAATCTGAGTTGAATTCAGCAAGTACCAAAAAGAGAAAAAACCGCTGCTGAAACTCAAGATTTTTGCCATACAGAAAGTCATCACAATCTGAATGAAGAAGATGATGAAGATGATGACAATCAAACAATAGCTCAAGCCATAAGAGCTAGACCCTTAACAGCCTTGACTCCGTCTGGCCACTCAAAGCATTTTTCGTCTGACTCTTCAGCAAGAGATCAAGACAATGCTAAGACAAGAAGAAGAAGGCAAAGACAGGAAGAAAAAAGGCTGGCCAGCATTGCTATTGGTTCCGGCATTGAATATACAAAGACCAGCAATGAGGAAACCACTCAGAATGTAATCAGAAACATTCATGGTTGCTGGATTTTAATGCTGGAAGACTTGCTGGTGAATGAGTTCTTTCCTACAGCCATATTGAATCAAATGTTCAAATGGATTGAACTCAAGGTCCAAAGGAAGCAAAGGGAAGAATCCCTCCCAAGAAATATTGCTGGGAAATGGTTGAATCTTGAGGTCAAAGTAAGAAGAATTGCCATTGGTAAGACATATAAACAAGAACCAAATCTGATCAAACCACCTGGCATCGCTTACTACTCTGCTACTCTGACTCAGTAACAAAGAAAACAAAGAAGAGACTTGGATTGATTCCTTATGAGTACTTCTATCTCACTGCTAAGGATCAAGAAGAAGATCTTCTCTGGCTAAGAAAGATTCATCCGAAAAGCATTTCATATACACAACTTCTCCATGCCAGCAATTAGGGCATGCATTTGTGGGTAACTAGCTACATGGAAATGAATGTTGAAAAGCATCATCACACTGCCTGCAAAAATGCAAGAATTATTCAACTACAAGTTCGTAGGCTTCTGGAAAACTACGAAAAGGACTGTGTTGAATTTACTGCACTTGCTGAGAAGAGTGTAAGAGAGATTTTGAGAAAATCCTCTGAAAGAGCTTAAGTCCCTGTAATAGTTTTTGTTAAAGTTTTTGTTTGTTGATTCTGTTTAAGTTATCTATGCTATTTCATGTAAACTTCTGAAAGATAACTATCAGCAATGAAACTTTTGACTCTTATTGGTTTTTGATTATGCAATTTACTTATGCTTACTGTTTAAGTATTCAAGTATGCTTGCATTAATGAACTGATTTATTCAACATCAGAAACCTCTAAAAGGGTAACAATTAATTTAGCCATGGATAGCTAACATCAAAAAGGGGGAAATTTGTTAGGAAACTTGTAATTTTGATGAGCAATTAACCATGCTAAATTAAGGAAAGTCCAGTAACTAGTACTCTTAAAGTCCATAGGAATTTAGAATTTTAAGGACATTGTAAAAGAGGAACGTTTGCTGAAGACTTAGATTAGGTGTTAGATAAGTTATTTCTTTTGCGTATGATGTATTTTATTTTCTGAAAAGAAAATAACTTATTGATGCTGTAGCTTATGATGTATCTTATTTTCTGAAAAGAAAATAACCTATTGAAGCATTTGCTGACGATGTACTTTGTTTTTACAAACAAACTATTGAAGCATTTAGAAACCGCTCAGAATCTTGAAGATTATTGAAGATCTGAAGACATGAATAATTCGAAGATCTGAAGACTTGAAGATTGCTGAAAGACTGGTATCTACAAAGGCACGTGTTGCTCAGAAAGTGGAAACTTCAGCAACAGCATTGCATAAGTGAAAATCTGAAAGACAGAGTAGGTTGTGCTTGCTGAAACTGAGACTAACCACTTGCTGATGGAACATATGTGACCCCTTGCTGAAAGTACTTGAATTTGCGCTCCAATGTTACTGTTTGAATTCCATTCAAATATGCATTAAATGCAAAGCTTACACGCGAAGGACATGAAGACTAAAAGACAAACAAGGACGCTGCTGAAAGTACAAAAGCAAGATAGTGACATGTTAAGGATCACAAGCCTTGGAATTTAAAATTCAAACGGCTCCTTTCTTGCACTATAAATAGAGGTCATCCGGCGAAGAGTTGAAGTGTGTCAACAACGTGATCATCCTCTCACTTTTGCTTAAACTCGCATACCTTCAAATACTCTTACTGCCATTGATCCGTTCCAAGACTTAAAGCTTAAAAAAGCTACTTGTGAAGAAGTAGAACAAACTCGGCTAAGAAATTAGTTAAGTGTTCTTTCTTTTGAACAAGAGCAAGTCTTGACACCAGAAACAATCAAACTTGTTTACTGCAAAGTATTCAAATTTGTGTTTCTAGGGGTCTTCTAGGGTTAGGCAGGCTTCGCCCTGCCTGATATCAGGCAAACTGATCTAGACTATTAGATCTTCGATCTAATGGTTCACAACACTTCGCCAAAAAATATTTGGCGATCGCCTTTCGTCTTATCCTTCGCCTTGTCGCCTTATTAATATTTTAATTAATAAATTATAATAAAAATATTAATATTTTATAAAATGTCATTTTTACCCTCCAAAAAATAAAAATTTTAATATTTTTTTTATAATTTCAATTTATTAATATTTTTTGGATGATTTTTTTTATTATTTTTATTATATTAAATTATTTATTAATGAATTTGAAAATATTTAATTATAGTTACAAAAAATATTCAAAGCTAGGATTTGAACCTGAGACCTTTGGCTAAATAGCACAAGACTAAACCAACAGGCTACCAATTACTTTGTTCATTAATCGCTATTACTTTATACAGTATCATAATAGAAAATTAATAGTCAACCTAAATTTATAATTAATTTAACACTCATTCACGTCTCTCTCTTGCTGCTGCTACCTCTCTCAGTCGACTTCTCATAATAAAAAACAGTGACAGGTCGCTCATTCTCGTCTATTTTCCCATTCGCATTACCATATAATTGACCTGTTCCAACTCATGAATTAGAGTGGACAAAGGAAGCTAAAAAGTGTTCATGGAGCTTCCAAACACAAGATTATTCACAAATAGAAATTATTTAATTTCTTTAATTTTATATAAATGGGCGTATCCTGTTAAAATTGATATGCCAAAATTCAATTTAGTCCATAAAGGATCAGAAATATATCGGTTAAATATCTAAATTTAACCCGGGATTTGATCTGAGAACATAATAATAAAGTTGACAACAAGATAACCATTTCCAAATTATCCAAATTAATATTGACACAAATTCATCAGATTAAAAATATATTTGAACTGAATAAATCGAATCAAATTTAACCCGAAATTTGTTATGATAAAAAATAAATCGAATCAAATTTAATCCGAAATTATCCGATTTGAATTTGAGTGGGATACAACCGTTCCTATTTAAATTTGGCTTGTACTCACCCAAACGAAAATAATCAAAATTGTGCATACAGATGACAAAAATGGCCAACAAATATTCACATATTTATTTTATATGTCTAAATTTAAAATCGATTTAATAAATTATATTAGGGTTATTTTAAATGGGCTACATCTCTCTTAATTTTATTATCCGATTAGAATATTATTCACAATATTAATAGAAATGTCTATTAAGTTTAATTGTATATATAGGTGTAACCTTAATCCGACTACTCATCATAAATATATAGGTTACTAATCCAAGAGCCAATCCTACAAAACAAGAATAAAATTGACCAAAAGAAAAACTGATTCGAAATTTATTTTCACAGAAATTCATTCGATCCCAAGCAAATGATAAAAGTGATATCAAAATATTTGATCTCAAGCAAAAAGATATAAATTAAATAGATTTACCATTCTACTAATACTACACTACATAACTAAAAAAACAACATTTAGATTACTAAAAATTGAAAAAAAAAAAAAAAAAAGGCCCGACATGAGCCCGGCCCGGCCCATGACGGGCCTAGGCCTAATGTTCAGGCTACTAGAGTTCTATACACAATTGAATAATAAGCTCCCTTACTTTCTTAAGTAGGAAGTAAAAGAGTCCATTGAAAGTAACATTTCCAATGCCCTTACAAACTAGATTAAAAAGTTCAGTGAGTCATTCATCCACATTCTATTGCTTTGAGTAGATGAAAGATACAATCCCATGTAACGAATGAGTTGTATGTCTTCCCTTTGTTTAAAATAACAACTAGATCACTAGATTATTAAGATTGCTATTTAGAGTTTTCCATTACGATATCCCTTTCCACATACATAGGAGAGAGCTAACTACTGCTACTACAGTTCTATACACAATTGAATAATAAGCTCCCTTACTTTCTTAAGTAGGAAGTTAAAGAGTCGATTGAAAACTAACATTTCCAATGCCCTTGCAAACTAGATTAAAAAAGTTCAGTGAGTCATTCATCCACATTCTATTGATTGAGTAGATGAAATATACAATCCCAAGTAACGAATGAGTTGTATGTCTTCCCTTTGTTTAGAACAACAACTAGATCACTTGATTAGTTAGATTGCTATTTAAAGGGTTCCATTACGATATTCCTTTCCGCATACATAGGAGAGAGCTAACTACAGCTACTAGAGTTCTATACACAATTGAATAATAAGCTTCCTTACTTTCTTAAGTAGGAAGTTAAAGAGTCCATTGAAAGTAACATTTCCAATGCCCTTACAAACTAGATTAAAAAAGTTCAGTGAGTCATTCATCCACATTCTATTGCTTTGAGTAGATGAAAGATACAATCCCATGTAACGAATGAGTTGTATGTCTTCCCTTTGTTTAAAATAACAACTAGATCACTAGATTAGTAAGATTGCTATTTAGAGTTTTCCATTACGATATCCCTTTCCACATACATAGGAGAGAGCTAACTACTGCTACTACAGTTCTATACACAATTGAATAATAAGCTCCCTTACTTTCTTAAGTAGGAAGTTAAAGAGTCGATTGAAAACTAACATTTCCAATGCCCTTGCAAACTAGATTAAAAAAGTTCAGTGAGTCATTCATCCACATTCTATTGATTTGAGTAGATGAAATATACATACCCAAGTAACGAATGAGTTGTATGTCTTCCCTTTGTTTAGAAGAACAACTAGATCACTTGATTAGTTAGATTGCTATTTAAAGGGTTCCATTACGATATTCCTTTCCGCATACATAGGAGAGAGCTAACTACAGCTACTAGAGTTCTATACACAATTGAATAATAAGCTCCCTTACTTTCTTAAGTAGGAAGTTAAAGAGTCCATTGAAAGTAACATTTCCAATGCCCTTACAAACTAGATTAAAAAAGTTCAGTGAGTAATTCATCCACATTCTATTTCTTTGAGTAGATGAAAGATACAATCCCATGTAACGAATGAGTTGTATATCTTCCCTTTGTTTAAAATAACAACTAGATCACTTGATTAGTAAGATTGCTATTTAGAGTTTTCCATTACGATATCCCTTTCCGCATACATAGGAGAGAGCTAACTACAGCTACTAGAGTTCTATACACCATTGAATAATAAGCTCCCTTACTTTCTTAAGTAGGAAGTTAAAGAGTCCATTGAAACTAACATTTCCAATGCCCTTGCAAACTAGATTAAAAAAGTTCAGTGAGTCATTCATCCACATTCTATTGATTTGAGTAGATGAAATATACAATCCCAAGTAACGAATGAGTTGTATGTCTTCCCTTTGTTTAGAACAAAAACTAGATCACTAGATTAGTTAGATTGCTATTTAAAGGTTCCATTACGATATTCCTTTCCGCAAACAAAGGAGAGAGCAAACTACAGCTACTAGAGTTCTATAAACAATTGAATAATAAGCTCCCTTACTTTCTTAAGTAGGAAGTTAAAGAGACCATTAAAAGTAGCATTTCCAATGCCCTTACAAACTAGATTAAAAAAGTTCAGTGAGTCATTCATCCACATTCTATTGCTTTGAGTAGATGAAAGATACAATCCCATGTAACGAATTAGTTGTATGTGTTCCCTTTGTTTAAAATAACAACTAGATCACTAGATTAGTAAGATTGCTATTTAGAGTTTTCCATTACGATATCCCTTTCCGCATACATAGGAGAGAGCTAACTACAGCTACTAGAGTTCTATACACAATTGAATAATAAGCTCCCTTACTTTCTTAAGTAGGAAGTTAAAGAGTCCATTGAAAGTAGCATTTCCAATGCCCTTACAAACTAGATTGAAAAAGTTCAGTGAGTCATTCATCCACATTCTATTGCTTTGAGTAGATGAAAGATACAATCCCATGTAACGAATGAGTTGTATGTCTTCCCTTTGTTTAAAATAACAACTAGATCACTAGATTAGTAAGATTGCTATTTAGAGTTTTCCATTACGATATCCCTTTCCGCATACATAGGAGAGAGCTAACTACAGCTACTAGAGTTCTATACACAATTGAATAATAAGCTCCCTTACTTTCTTAAGTAGGAAGTTAAAGAGTCCATTGAAACTAACATTTCCAATGCCCTTGCAAACTAGATTAAAAAAGTTCAATGAGTTATTCATCCACATTCTATTGATTTGAGTAGATGAAATATACAATCCCAAGTAACGAATGAGTTGTATGTCTTCCCTTTGTTTAGAACAACAACTAGATCACTAGATTAGTTAGATTGCTATTTAAAGGTTCCATTACGATATTCCTTTCCGCATACGAAGGAGAGAGCTAACTACAGCTACTAGAGTTCTATACACAATTGAATAATAAGCTCCCTTACTTTCTTAAGTAGGAAGTTAAAGAGTCCATTGAAAGTAACATTTCCAATGCCCTTACAAACTAGATTAAAAAAGTTCAGTGAGTCATTCATCCACATTCTATTGATTTGAGTAGATGAAAGATACAATCCCATGTAACGAATGAGTTGTATGTCTTCCCTTTGTTTAAAATAACAACTAGATCACTAGATTAGTAAGATTGCTATTTAGAGTTTTCCATTACGATATCCCTTTCCGCATACATAGGAGAGAGCTAACTACAACTACTAGAGTTCTATACACAATTGAATAATAAGCTCCCTTACTTTCTTAAGTAGGAAGTTAAAGAGTCGATTGAAACTAACATTTCCAATGCCGTTGCAAACTAGATTAAAAAAGTTCAGTGAGTCATTCATCCACATTCTATTGATTTGAGTAGATGAAATATACAATACCAAGTAACAAATGAGTTGTATGTCTTACCCTTTGTTTAGAACAACAACTAGATCACTAGATTAGTAAGATTGCTATTTAGAGTTTTCCATTACGATATTCCTTTCCGCATACGTAGGAGAGAGCTAACTACAGCTACTAGAGTTCTATACACAATTGAATAATAAGCTCCCTTACTTTCTTAAGTAGGAAGTTAAAGAGTCCATTGAAACTAACATTTCCAATGCCCTTACAAACTAGATTAAAAAGTTCAGTGAGTCATTCATCCACATTCTATTGCTTTGAGTAGATGAAAGATACAATCCCATGTAACGAATGAGTTGTATGTCTTCCCTTTGTTTAAATAACAACTAGATCACTAGATTAGTAAGATTGCTATTTAGAGTGTTCCATTACGATATCCCTTTCCGCATACATAGGAGAGAGCTAACTACAGCTACTAGAGTTCTATACACAATTGAATAATAAGCTCCCTTACTTTCTTAAGTAGGAAGTTAAAGAGTCCATTGAAAGTAACATTTCCAATGCCCTTACAAACTAGATTAAAAAGTTCAGTGAGTCATTCATCCACATTCTATTGCTTTGAGTAGATGAAAGATACAATCCCATGTAACGAATGAGTTGTATGTCTTCCCTTTGTTTAGAACAACAACTAGATCACTAGATTAGTAAGATTGCTATTTAGAGGTTTCCATTACGATATTCCTTTCCGCATACATAGGAGAGAGCTAACTACAGCTACTAGAGTTCTATACACAATTGAATAATAAGCTCCCTTACTTTCTTAAGTAGGAAGTTAAAGAGTCGATTGAAAGCTAACATTTCCAATGCCCTTACAAACTAGATTAAAAAAGTTCAGTGAGTCATTCATCCACATTCTATTGATTTGAGTAGATGAAATATACAATCCCAAGTAACGAATGAGTTGTATGTCTTCCCTTTGTTTAGAACAACAACTAGATCACTAGATTAGTTAGATTGCTATTTAAAGGGTTCCATTACGATATTCCTTTCCGCATACATAGGAGAGAGCTAACTACAGCTACTAGAGTTCTATACACAATTGAATAATAAGCTCCCTTACTTTCTTAAGTAGGAAGTTAAAGAGTCCATTGAAAGTAACATTTCCAATGCCCTTACAAACTAGATTAAAAAAGTTCAGTGAGTCATTCATCCACATTCTATTGCTTTGAGTAGATGAAAGATACAATCCCAAGTAACGAATGAGTTGTATGTCTTCCCTTTGTTTAGAACAACAACTAGATCACTAGATTAGTAAGATTGCTATTTAGAGTGTTCCATTACGATATCCCTTTCCGCATACATAGGAGAGAGCTAACTACAGCTACTAGAGTTCTATACACAATTGAATAATAAGCTCCCTTACTTTCTTAAGTAGGAAGTTAAAGAGTCCATTGAAAGTAACATTTCCAATGCCCTTACAAACTAGATTAAAAAAGTTCAGTGAGTCATTCATCCACATTCTATTGCTTTGAGTAGATGAAAGATACAATCCCAAGTAACGAATGAGTTGTATGTCTTCCCTTTGTTTAGAACAACAACTAGATCACTAGATTAGTAAGATTGCTATTTAGAGTGTTCCATTACGATATCCCTTTCCGCATACATAGGAGAGAGCTAACTACAGCTACTAGAGTTCTATACACAATTGAATAATAAGCTCCCTTACTTTCTTAAGTAGGAAGTTAAAGAGTCCATTGAAACTAACATTTCCAATGCCCTTGCAAACTAGATTAAAAAAGTTCAGTGAGTCATTCATCCACATTCTATTGCTTTGAGTAGATGAAAGATACAATCCCAAGTAACGAATGAGTTGTATGTCTTCCCTTTGTTTAGAACAACAACTAGATCACTAGATTAGTAAGATTGCTATTTAGAGTGTTCCATTACGATATCCTTTCCGCATACATAGGAGAGAGCTAACTACAGCTACTAGAGTTCTATACACAATTGAATAATAAGCTCCCTTACTTTCTTAAGTAGGAAGTTAAAGAGTCCATTGAAAGTAACATTTCCAATGCCCTTACAAACTAGATTAAAAAAGTTCAGTGAGTCATTCATCCACATTCTATTGCTTTGAGTAGATGAAAGATACAATCCCATGTAACGAATGAGTTGTATGTCTTCCCTTTGTTTAAAATAACAACTAGATCACTAGATTAGTAAGATTGCTATTTAGAGTTTTCCATTACGATATCCCTTTCCGCATACATAGGAGAGAGCTAACTACAGCTACTAGAGTTCTATACACAATTGAATAATAAGCTCCCTTACTTTCTTAAGTAGGAAGTTAAAGAGTCCATTGAAAGTAACATTTCCAATGCCCTTACAAACTAGATTAAAAAAGTTCAGTGAGTCATTCATCCACATTCTATTGCTTTGAGTAGATGAAAGATACAATCCCAAGTAACGAATGAGTTGTATGTCTTCCCTTTGTTTAGAACAACAACTAGATCACTAGATTAGTAAGATTGCTATTTAGAGTGTTCCATTACGATATCCCTTTCCGCATACATAGGAGAGAGCTAACTACAGCTACTAGAGTTCTATACACAATTGAATAATAAGCTCCCTTACTTTCTTAAGTAGGAAGTTAAAGAGTCCATTGAAAGCTAACATTTCCAATGCCCTTACAAACTAGATTAAAAAAGTTCAGTGAGTCATTCATCCACATTCTATTGCTTTGAGTAGATGAAAGATACAATCCCAAGTAACGAATGAGTTGTATGTCTTCCCTTTGTTTAGAACAACAACTAGATCACTAGATTAGTAAGATTGCTATTTAGAGTGTTCCATTACGATATCCCTTTCCGCATACATAGGAGAGAGCTAACTACAGCTACTAGAGTTCTATACACAATTGAATAATAAGCTCCCTTACTTTCTTAAGTAGGAAGTTAAAGAGTCCATTGAAACTAACATTTCCAATGCCCTTACAAACTAGATTAAAAAAGTTCAGTGAGTCATTCATCCACATTCTATTGATTTGAGTAGATGAAAGATACAATACCAAGTAACGAATGAGTTGTATGTCTTCCCTTTGTTTAGAACAACAACTAGATCACTAGATTAGTAAGATTGCTATTTAGAGTTTTCCATTACGATATCCCTTTCCGCATACATAGGAGAGAGCTAACTACAGCTACTAGAGTTCTATACACAATTGAATAATAAGCTCCCTTACTTTCTTAAGTAGGAAGTTAAAGAGTCCATTGAAACTAACATTTCCAATGCCCTTACAAACTAGATTAAAAAAGTTCAGTGAGTCATTCATCCACATTCTATTGCTTTGAGTAGATGAAAGATACAATCCCAAGTAACGAATGAGTTGTATGTCTTCCCTTTGTTTAGAACAACAACTAGATCACTAGATTAGTAAGATTGCTATTTAGAGTGTTCCATTACGATATCCCTTTCCGCATACATAGGAGAGAGCTAACTACAGCTACTAGAGTTCTATACACAATTGAATAATAAGCTCCCTTACTTTCTTAAGTAGGAAGTTAAAGAGTCCATTGAAAGTAACATTTCCAATGCCCTTACAAACTAGATTAAAAAAGTTCAGTGAGTCATTCATCCACATTCTATTGCTTTGAGTAGATGAAAGATACAATCCCAAGTAACGAATGAGTTGTATGTCTTCCCTTTGTTTAGAACAACAACTAGATCACTAGATTAGTAAGATTGCTATTTAGAGTGTTCCATTACGATATCCCTTTCCGCATACATAGGAGAGAGCTAACTACAGCTACTAGAGTTCTATACACAATTGAATAATAAGCTCCCTTACTTTCTTAAGTAGGAAGTTAAAGAGTCCATTGAAAGTAACATTTCCAATGCCCTTACAAACTAGATTAAAAAAGTTCAGTGAGTCATTCATCCACATTCTATTGCTTTGAGTAGATGAAAGATACAATCCCAAGTAACGAATGAGTTGTATGTCTTCCCTTTGTTTAGAACAACAACTAGATCACTAGATTAGTAAGATTGCTATTTAGAGTGTTCCATTACGATATCCCTTTCCGCATACATAGGAGAGAGCTAACTACAGCTACTAGAGTTCTATACACAATTGAATAATAAGCTCCCTTACTTTCTTAAGTAGGAAGTTAAAGAGTCCATTGAAACTAACATTTCCAATGCCCTTACAAACTAGATTAAAAAAGTTCAGTGAGTCATTCATCCACATTCTATTGCTTTGAGTAGATGAAATATACAATCCCAAGTAACGAATGAGTTGTATGTCTTCCCTTTGTTTAGAACAACAACTAGATCACTAGATTAGTAAGATTGCTATTTAGAGTGTTCCATTACGATATCCTTTCCGCATACATAGGAGAGAGCTAACTACAGCTACTAGAGTTCTATACACAATTGAATAATAAGCTCCCTTACTTTCTTAAGTAGGAAGTTAAAGAGTCCATTGAAAGTAACATTTCCAATGCCCTTACAAACTAGATTAAAAAAGTTCAGTGAGTCATTCATCCACATTCTATTGCTTTGAGTAGATGAAAGATACAATCCCAAGTAACGAATGAGTTGTATGTCTTCCCTTTGTTTAGAACAACAACTAGATCACTAGATTAGTAAGATTGCTATTTAGAGTGTTCCATTACGATATCCCTTTCCGCATACATAGGAGAGAGCTAACTACAGCTACTAGAGTTCTATACACAATTGAATAATAAGCTCCCTTACTTTCTTAAGTAGGAAGTTAAAGAGTCCATTGAAAGTAACATTTCCAATGCCCTTACAAACTAGATTAAAAAAGTTCAGTGAGTCATTCATCCACATTCTATTGCTTTGAGTAGATGAAAGATACAATACCAAGTAACGAATGAGTTGTATGTCTTCCCTTTGTTTAGAACAACAACTAGATCACTAGATTAGTAAGATTGCTATTTAGAGTGTTCCATTACGATATCCCTTTCCGCATACATAGGAGAGAGCTAACTACAGCTACTAGAGTTCTATACACAATTGAATAATAAGCTCCCTTACTTTCTTAAGTAGGAAGTTAAAGAGTCCATTGAAACTAACATTTCCAATGCCCTTGCAAACTAGATTAAAAAAGTTCAGTGAGTCATTCATCCACATTCTATTGCTTTGAGTAGATGAAAGATACAATACCAAGTAACGAATGAGTTGTATGTCTTCCCTTTGTTTAGAACAACAACTAGATCACTAGATTAGTAAGATTGCTATTTAGAGTGTTCCATTACGATATCCCTTTCCGCATACATAGGAGAGAGCTAACTACAGCTACTAGAGTTCTATACACAATTGAATAATAAGCTCCCTTACTTTCTTAAGTAGGAAGTTAAAGAGTCCATTGAAACTAACATTTCCAATGCCCTTACAAACTAGATTAAAAAAGTTCAGTGAGTCATTCATCCACATTCTATTGCTTTGAGTAGATGAAAGATACAATCCCAAGTAACGAATGAGTTGTATGTCTTCCCTTTGTTTAGAACAACAACTAGATCACTAGATTAGTAAGATTGCTATTTAGAGTGTTCCATTACGATATCCCTTTCCGCATACATAGGAGAGAGCTAACTACAGCTACTAGAGTTCTATACACAATTGAATAATAAGCTCCCTTACTTTCTTAAGTAGGAAGTTAAAGAGTCCATTGAAACTAACATTTCCAATGCCCTTACAAACTAGATTAAAAAAGTTCAGTGAGTCATTCATCCACATTCTATTGCTTTGAGTAGATGAAAGATACAATCCAAGTAACGAATGAGTTGTATGTCTTCCCTTTGTTTAGAACAACAACTAGATCACTAGATTAGTAAGATTGCTATTTAGAGTGTTCCATTACGATATCCCTTTCCGCATACATAGGAGAGAGCTAACTACAGCTACTAGAGTTCTATACACAATTGAATAATAAGCTCCCTTACTTTCTTAAGTAGGAAGTTAAAGAGTCCATTGAAACTAACATTTCCAATGCCCTTACAAACTAGATTAAAAAAGTTCAGTGAGTCATTCATCCACATTCTATTGCTTTGAGTAGATGAAAGATACAATACCAAGTAACGAATGAGTTGTATGTCTTCCCTTTGTTTAGAACAACAACTAGATCACTAGATTAGTAAGATTGCTATTTAGAGTGTTCCATTACGATATCCCTTTCCGCATACATAGGAGAGAGCTAACTACAGCTACTAGAGTTCTATACACAATTGAATAATAAGCTCCCTTACTTTCTTAAGTAGGAAGTTAAAGAGTCCATTGAAAGTAACATTTCCAATGCCCTTACAAACTAGATTAAAAAAGTTCAGTGAGTCATTCATCCACATTCTATTGCTTTGAGTAGATGAAAGATACAATCCCAAGTAACGAATGAGTTGTATGTCTTCCCTTTGTTTAGAACAACAACTAGATCACTAGATTAGTAAGATTGCTATTTAGAGTGTTCCATTACGATATCCCTTTCCGCATACATAGGAGAGAGCTAACTACAGCTACTAGAGTTCTATACACAATTGAATAATAAGCTCCCTTACTTTCTTAAGTAGGAAGTTAAAGAGTCCATTGAAACTAACATTTCCAATGCCCTTACAAACTAGATTAAAAAAGTTCAGTGAGTCATTCATCCACATTCTATTGCTTTGAGTAGATGAAAGATACAATACCAAGTAACGAATGAGTTGTATGTCTTCCCTTTGTTTAGAACAACAACTAGATCACTAGATTAGTAAGATTGCTATTTAGAGTGTTCCATTACGATATCCCTTTCCGCATACATAGGAGAGAGCTAACTACAGCTACTAGAGTTCTATACACAATTGAATAATAAGCTCCCTTACTTTCTTAAGTAGGAAGTTAAAGAGTCCATTGAAACTAACATTTCCAATGCCCTTACAAACTAGATTAAAAAGTTCAGTGAGTCATTCATCCACATTCTATTGCTTTGAGTAGATGAAAGATACAATACCAAGTAACGAATGAGTTGTATGTCTTCCCTTTGTTTAGAACAACAACTAGATCACTAGATTAGTAAGATTGCTATTTAGAGTGTTCCATTACGATATCCCTTTCCGCATACATAGGAGAGAGCTAACTACAGCTACTAGAGTTCTATTCACAATTGAATAATAAGCTCCCTTACTTTCTTAAGTAGGAAGTTAAAGAGTCCATTGAAACTAACATTTCCAATGCCCTTACAAACTAGATTAAAAAGTTCAGTGAGTCATTCATCCACATTCTATTGCTTTGAGTAGATGAAAGATACAATACCAAGTAACGAATGAGTTGTATGTCTTCCCTTTGTTTAGAACAACAACTAGATCACTAGATTAGTAAGATTGCTATTTAGAGTGTTCCATTACGATATCCCTTTCCGCATACATAGGAGAGAGCTAACTACAGCTACTAGAGTTCTATACACAATTGAATAATAAGCTCCCTTACTTTCTTAAGTAGGAAGTTAAAGAGTCCATTGAAACTAACATTTCCAATGCCCTTACAAACTAGATTAAAAAAGTTCAGTGAGTCATTCATCCACATTCTATTGCTTTGAGTAGATGAAAGATACAATACCAAGTAACGAATGAGTTGTATGTCTTCCCTTTGTTTAGAACAACAACTAGATCACTAGATTAGTAAGATTGCTATTTAGAGTGTTCCATTACGATATCCCTTTCCGCATACATAGGAGAGAGCTAACTACAGCTACTAGAGTTCTATACACAATTGAATAATAAGCTCCCTTACTTTCTTAAGTAGGAAGTTAAAGAGTCCATTGAAACTAACATTTCCAATGCCCTTACAAACTAGATTAAAAAAGTTCAGTGAGTCATTCATCCACATTCTATTGCTTTGAGTAGATGAAAGATACAATACCAAGTAACGAATGAGTTGTATGTCTTCCCTTTGTTTAGAACAACAACTAGATCACTAGATTAGTAAGATTGCTATTTAGAGTGTTCCATTACGATATCCCTTTCCGCATACATAGGAGAGAGCTAACTACAGCTACTAGAGTTCTATACACAATTGAATAATAAGCTCCCTTACTTTCTTAAGTAGGAAGTTAAAGAGTCCATTGAAACTAACATTTCCAATGCCCTTACAAACTAGATTAAAAAAGTTCAGTGAGTCATTCATCCACATTCTATTGCTTTGAGTAGATGAAAGATACAATACCAAGTAACGAATGAGTTGTATGTCTTCCCTTTGTTTAGAACAACAACTAGATCACTAGATTAGTAAGATTGCTATTTAGAGTGTTCCATTACGATATCCCTTTCCGCATACATAGGAGAGAGCTAACTACAGCTACTAGAGTTCTATTCACAATTGAATAATAAGCTCCCTTACTTTCTTAAGTAGGAAGTTAAAGAGTCCATTGAAACTAACATTTCCAATGCCCTTACAAACTAGATTAAAAAAGTTCAGTGAGTCATTCATCCACATTCTATTGCTTTGAGTAGATGAAAGATACAATACCAAGTAACGAATGAGTTGTATGTCTTCCCTTTGTTTAGAACAACAACTAGATCACTAGATTAGTAAGATTGCTATTTAGAGTGTTCCATTACGATATCCCTTTCCGCATACATAGGAGAGAGCTAACTACAGCTACTAGAGTTCTATACACAATTGAATAATAAGCTCCCTTACTTTCTTAAGTAGGAAGTTAAAGAGTCCATTGAAACTAACATTTCCAATGCCCTTACAAACTAGATTAAAAAAGTTCAGTGAGTCATTCATCCACATTCTATTGCTTTGAGTAGATGAAAGATACAATACCAAGTAACGAATGAGTTGTATGTCTTCCCTTTGTTTAGAACAACAACTAGATCACTAGATTAGTAAGATTGCTATTTAGAGTGTTCCATTACGATATCCCTTTCCGCATACATAGGAGAGAGCTAACTACAGCTACTAGAGTTCTATACACAATTGAATAATAAGCTCCCTTACTTTCTTAAGTAGGAAGTTAAAGAGTCCATTGAAACTAACATTTCCAATGCCCTTACAAACTAGATTAAAAAGTTCAGTGAGTCATTCATCCACATTCTATTGCTTTGAGTAGATGAAAGATACAATACCAAGTAACGAATGAGTTGTATGTCTTCCCTTTGTTTAGAACAACAACTAGATCACTAGATTAGTAAGATTGCTATTTAGAGTGTTCCATTACGATATCCCTTTCCGCATACATAGGAGAGAGCTAACTACAGCTACTAGAGTTCTATACACAATTGAATAATAAGCTCCCTTACTTTCTTAAGTAGGAAGTTAAAGAGTCCATTGAAACTAACATTTCCAATGCCCTTACAAACTAGATTAAAAAAGTTCAGTGAGTCATTCATCCACATTCTATTGCTTTGAGTAGATGAAAGATACAATACCAAGTAACAAATGAGTTGTATGTCTTCCCTTTGTTTAGAACAACAACTAGATCACTAGATTAGTAAGATTGCTATTTAGAGTGTTCCATTACGATATCCCTTTCCGCATACATAGGAGAGAGCTAACTACAGCTACTAGAGTTCTATACACAATTGAATAATAAGCTCCCTTACTTTCTTAAGTAGGAAGTTAAAGAGTCCATTGAAACTAACATTTCCAATGCCCTTACAAACTAGATTAAAAAAGTTCAGTGAGTCATTCATCCACATTCTATTGCTTTGAGTAGATGAAAGATACAATACCAAGTAACGAATGAGTTGTATGTCTTCCCTTTGTTTAGAACAACAACTAGATCACTAGATTAGTAAGATTGCTATTTAGAGTGTTCCATTACGATATCCCTTTCCGCATACATAGGAGAGAGCTAACTACAGCTACTAGAGTTCTATACACAATTGAATAATAAGCTCCCTTACTTTCTTAAGTAGGAAGTTAAAGAGTCCATTGAAAGTAACATTTCCAATGCCCTTACAAACTAGATTAAAAAAGTTCAGTGAGTCATTCATCCACATTCTATTGCTTTGAGTAGATGAAAGATACAATACCAAGTAACGAATGAGTTGTATGTCTTCCCTTTGTTTAGAACAACAACTAGATCACTAGATTAGTAAGATTGCTATTTAGAGTGTTCCATTACGATATCCCTTTCCGCATACATAGGAGAGAGCTAACTACAGCTACTAGAGTTCTATACACAATTGAATAATAAGCTCCCTTACTTTCTTAAGTAGGAAGTTAAAGAGTCCATTGAAACTAACATTTCCAATGCCCTTACAAACTAGATTAAAAAAGTTCAGTGAGTCATTCATCCACATTCTATTGCTTTGAGTAGATGAAAGATACAATACCAAGTAACGAATGAGTTGTATGTCTTCCCTTTGTTTAGAACAACAACTAGATCACTAGATTAGTAAGATTGCTATTTAGAGTGTTCCATTACGATATCCCTTTCCGCATACATAGGAGAGAGCTAACTACAGCTACTAGAGTTCTATACACAATTGAATAATAAGCTCCCTTACTTTCTTAAGTAGGAAGTTAAAGAGTCCATTGAAACTAACATTTCCAATGCCCTTACAAACTAGATTAAAAAAGTTCAGTGAGTCATTCATCCACATTCTATTGCTTTGAGTAGATGAAAGATACAATACCAAGTAACAAATGAGTTGTATGTCTTCCCTTTGTTTAGAACAACAACTAGATCACTAGATTAGTAAGATTGCTATTTAGAGTGTTCCATTACGATATCCCTTTCCGCATACATAGGAGAGAGCTAACTACAGCTACTAGAGTTCTATACACAATTGAATAATAAGCTCCCTTACTTTCTTAAGTAGGAAGTTAAAGAGTCCATTGAAACTAACATTTCCAATGCCCTTACAAACTAGATTAAAAAAGTTCAGTGAGTCATTCATCCACATTCTATTGCTTTGAGTAGATGAAAGATACAATACCAAGTAACGAATGAGTTGTATGTCTTCCCTTTGTTTAGAACAACAACTAGATCACTAGATTAGTAAGATTGCTATTTAGAGTGTTCCATTACGATATCCCTTTCCGCATACATAGGAGAGAGCTAACTACAGCTACTAGAGTTCTATACACAATTGAATAATAAGCTCCCTTACTTTCTTAAGTAGGAAGTTAAAGAGTCCATTGAAAGTAACATTTCCAATGCCCTTACAAACTAGATTAAAAAAGTTCAGTGAGTCATTCATCCACATTCTATTGCTTTGAGTAGATGAAAGATACAATACCAAGTAACGAATGAGTTGTATGTCTTCCCTTTGTTTAGAACAACAACTAGATCACTAGATTAGTAAGATTGCTATTTAGAGTGTTCCATTACGATATCCCTTTCCGCATACATAGGAGAGAGCTAACTACAGCTACTAGAGTTCTATACACAATTGAATAATAAGCTCCCTTACTTTCTTAAGTAGGAAGTTAAAGAGTCCATTGAAACTAACATTTCCAATGCCCTTACAAACTAGATTAAAAAAGTTCAGTGAGTCATTCATCCACATTCTATTGCTTTGAGTAGATGAAAGATACAATACCAAGTAACGAATGAGTTGTATGTCTTCCCTTTGTTTAGAACAACAACTAGATCACTAGATTAGTAAGATTGCTATTTAGAGTGTTCCATTACGATATCCCTTTCCGCATACATAGGAGAGAGCTAACTACAGCTACTAGAGTTCTATTCACAATTGAATAATAAGCTCCCTTACTTTCTTAAGTAGGAAGTTAAAGAGTCCATTGAAACTAACATTTCCAATGCCCTTACAAACTAGATTAAAAAAGTTCAGTGAGTCATTCATCCACATTCTATTGCTTTGAGTAGATGAAAGATACAATACCAAGTAACGAATGAGTTGTATGTCTTCCCTTTGTTTAGAACAACAACTAGATCACTAGATTAGTAAGATTGCTATTTAGAGTGTTCCATTACGATATCCCTTTCCGCATACATAGGAGAGAGCTAACTACAGCTACTAGAGTTCTATACACAATTGAATAATAAGCTCCCTTACTTTCTTAAGTAGGAAGTTAAAGAGTCCATTGAAACTAACATTTCCAATGCCCTTACAAACTAGATTAAAAAAGTTCAGTGAGTCATTCATCCACATTCTATTGCTTTGAGTAGATGAAAGATACAATACCAAGTAACGAATGAGTTGTATGTCTTCCCTTTGTTTAGAACAACAACTAGATCACTAGATTAGTAAGATTGCTATTTAGAGTGTTCCATTACGATATCCCTTTCCGCATACATAGGAGAGAGCTAACTACAGCTACTAGAGTTCTATACACAATTGAATAATAAGCTCCCTTACTTTCTTAAGTAGGAAGTTAAAGAGTCCATTGAAACTAACATTTCCAATGCCCTTACAAACTAGATTAAAAAAGTTCAGTGAGTCATTCATCCACATTCTATTGCTTTGAGTAGATGAAAGATACAATACCAAGTAACGAATGAGTTGTATGTCTTCCCTTTGTTTAGAACAACAACTAGATCACTAGATTAGTAAGATTGCTATTTAGAGTGTTCCATTACGATATCCCTTTCCGCATACATAGGAGAGAGCTAACTACAGCTACTAGAGTTCTATACACAATTGAATAATAAGCTCCCTTACTTTCTTAAGTAGGAAGTTAAAGAGTCCATTGAAACTAACATTTCCAATGCCCTTACAAACTAGATTAAAAAGTTCAGTGAGTCATTCATCCACATTCTATTGCTTTGAGTAGATGAAAGATACAATACCAAGTAACGAATGAGTTGTATGTCTTCCCTTTGTTTAGAACAACAACTAGATCACTAGATTAGTAAGATTGCTATTTAGAGTGTTCCATTACGATATCCCTTTCCGCATACATAGGAGAGAGCTAACTACAGCTACTAGAGTTCTATACACAATTGAATAATAAGCTCCCTTACTTTCTTAAGTAGGAAGTTAAAGAGTCCATTGAAACTAACATTTCCAATGCCCTTACAAACTAGATTAAAAAGTTCAGTGAGTCATTCATCCACATTCTATTGCTTTGAGTAGATGAAAGATACAATACCAAGTAACGAATGAGTTGTATGTCTTCCCTTTGTTTAGAACAACAACTAGATCACTAGATTAGTAAGATTGCTATTTAGAGTGTTCCATTACGATATCCCTTTCCGCATACATAGGAGAGAGCTAACTACAGCTACTAGAGTTCTATACACAATTGAATAATAAGCTCCCTTACTTTCTTAAGTAGGAAGTTAAAGAGTCCATTGAAACTAACATTTCCAATGCCCTTACAAACTAGATTAAAAAAGTTCAGTGAGTCATTCATCCACATTCTATTGCTTTGAGTAGATGAAAGATACAATCCCAAGTAACGAATGAGTTGTATGTCTTCCCTTTGTTTAGAACAACAACTAGATCACTAGATTAGTAAGATTGCTATTTAGAGTGTTCCATTACGATATCCCTTTCCGCATACATAGGAGAGAGCTAACTACAGCTACTAGAGTTCTATACACAATTGAATAATAAGCTCCCTTACTTTCTTAAGTAGGAAGTTAAAGAGTCCATTGAACTAACATTTCCATGCCCTTACAAACTAGATTAAAAAAGTTCAGTGAGTCATTCATCCACATTCTATTGCTTTGAGTAGATGAAAGATACAATACCAAGTAACGAATGAGTTGTATGTCTTCCCTTTGTTTAGAACAACAACTAGATCACTAGATTAGTAAGATTGCTATTTAGAGTGTTCCATTACGATATCCCTTTCCGCATACATAGGAGAGAGCTAACTACAGCTACTAGAGTTCTATACACAATTGAATAATAAGCTCCCTTACTTTCTTAAGTAGGAAGTTAAAGAGTCCATTGAAACTAACATTTCCAATGCCCTTACAAACTAGATTAAAAAAGTTCAGTGAGTCATTCATCCACATTCTATTGCTTTGAGTAGATGAAAGATACAATACCAAGTAACGAATGAGTTGTATGTCTTCCCTTTGTTTAGAACAACAACTAGATCACTAGATTAGTAAGATTGCTATTTAGAGTGTTCCATTACGATATCCCTTTCCGCATACATAGGAGAGAGCTAACTACAGCTACTAGAGTTCTATACACAATTGAATAATAAGCTCCCTTACTTTCTTAAGTAGGAAGTTAAAGAGTCCATTGAAAGTAACATTTCCAATGCCCTTACAAACTAGATTAAAAAAGTTCAGTGAGTCATTCATCCACATTCTATTGCTTTGAGTAGATGAAAGATACAATACCAAGTAACGAATGAGTTGTATGTCTTCCCTTTGTTTAGAACAACAACTAGATCACTAGATTAGTAAGATTGCTATTTAGAGTGTTCCATTACGATATCCCTTTCCGCATACATAGGAGAGAGCTAACTACAGCTACTAGAGTTCTATACACAATTGAATAATAAGCTCCCTTACTTTCTTAAGTAGGAAGTTAAAGAGTCCATTGAAAGTAACATTTCCAATGCCCTTACAAACTAGATTAAAAAAGTTCAGTGAGTCATTCATCCACATTCTATTGCTTTGAGTAGATGAAAGATACAATCCCAAGTAACGAATGAGTTGTATGTCTTCCCTTTGTTTAGAACAACAACTAGATCACTAGATTAGTAAGATTGCTATTTAGAGTGTTCCATTACGATATCCCTTTCCGCATACATAGGAGAGAGCTAACTACAGCTACTAGAGTTCTATTCACAATTGAATAATAAGCTCCCTTACTTTCTTAAGTAGGAAGTTAAAGAGTCCATTGAAACTAACATTTCCAATGCCCTTACAAACTAGATTAAAAAAGTTCAGTGAGTCATTCATCCACATTCTATTGCTTTGAGTAGATGAAAGATACAATACCAAGTAACGAATGAGTTGTATGTCTTCCCTTTGTTTAGAACAACAACTAGATCACTAGATTAGTAAGATTGCTATTTAGAGTGTTCCATTACGATATCCCTTTCCGCATACATAGGAGAGAGCTAACTACAGCTACTAGAGTTCTATACACAATTGAATAATAAGCTCCCTTACTTTCTTAAGTAGGAAGTTAAAGAGTCCATTGAAACTAACATTTCCAATGCCCTTACAAACTAGATTAAAAAAGTTCAGTGAGTCATTCATCCACATTCTATTGCTTTGAGTAGATGAAAGATACAATACCAAGTAACGAATGAGTTGTATGTCTTCCCTTTGTTTAGAACAACAACTAGATCACTAGATTAGTAAGATTGCTATTTAGAGTGTTCCATTACGATATCCCTTTCCGCATACATAGGAGAGAGCTAACTACAGCTACTAGAGTTCTATACACAATTGAATAATAAGCTCCCTTACTTTCTTAAGTAGGAAGTTAAAGAGTCCATTGAAACTAACATTTCCAATGCCCTTACAAACTAGATTAAAAAAGTTCAGTGAGTCATTCATCCACATTCTATTGCTTTGAGTAGATGAAAGATACAATACCAAGTAACGAATGAGTTGTATGTCTTCCCTTTGTTTAGAACAACAACTAGATCACTAGATTAGTAAGATTGCTATTTAGAGTGTTCCATTACGATATCCCTTTCCGCATACATAGGAGAGAGCTAACTACAGCTACTAGAGTTCTATACACAATTGAATAATAAGCTCCCTTACTTTCTTAAGTAGGAAGTTAAAGAGTCCATTGAAACTAACATTTCCAATGCCCTTACAAACTAGATTAAAAAAGTTCAGTGAGTCATTCATCCACATTCTATTGCTTTGAGTAGATGAAAGATACAATACCAAGTAACAAATGAGTTGTATGTCTTCCCTTTGTTTAGAACAACAACTAGATCACTAGATTAGTAAGATTGCTATTTAGAGTGTTCCATTACGATATCCCTTTCCGCATACATAGGAGAGAGCTAACTACAGCTACTAGAGTTCTATACACAATTGAATAATAAGCTCCCTTACTTTCTTAAGTAGGAAGTTAAAGAGTCCATTGAAACTAACATTTCCAATGCCCTTACAAACTAGATTAAAAAAGTTCAGTGAGTCATTCATCCACATTCTATTGCTTTGAGTAGATGAAAGATACAATCCCAAGTAACGAATGAGTTGTATGTCTTCCCTTTGTTTAGAACAACAACTAGATCACTAGATTAGTAAGATTGCTATTTAGAGTGTTCCATTACGATATCCTTTCCGCATACATAGGAGAGAGCTAACTACAGCTACTAGAGTTCTATACACAATTGAATAATAAGCTCCCTTACTTTCTTAAGTAGGAAGTTAAAGAGTCCATTGAAACTAACATTTCCAATGCCCTTACAAACTAGATTAAAAAAGTTCAGTGAGTCATTCATCCACATTCTATTGCTTTGAGTAGATGAAAGATACAATACCAAGTAACGAATGAGTTGTATGTCTTCCCTTTGTTTAGAACAACAACTAGATCACTAGATTAGTAAGATTGCTATTTAGAGTGTTCCATTACGATATCCCTTTCCGCATACATAGGAGAGAGCTAACTACAGCTACTAGAGTTCTATACACAATTGAATAATAAGCTCCCTTACTTTCTTAAGTAGGAAGTTAAAGAGTCCATTGAAAGTAACATTTCCAATGCCCTTACAAACTAGATTAAAAAAGTTCAGTGAGTCATTCATCCACATTCTATTGCTTTGAGTAGATGAAAGATACAATACCAAGTAACGAATGAGTTGTATGTCTTCCCTTTGTTTAGAACAACAACTAGATCACTAGATTAGTAAGATTGCTATTTAGAGTGTTCCATTACGATATCCCTTTCCGCATACATAGGAGAGAGCTAACTACAGCTACTAGAGTTCTATACACAATTGAATAATAAGCTCCCTTACTTTCTTAAGTAGGAAGTTAAAGAGTCCATTGAAACTAACATTTCCAATGCCCTTACAAACTAGATTAAAAAAGTTCAGTGAGTCATTCATCCACATTCTATTGCTTTGAGTAGATGAAAGATACAATACCAAGTAACGAATGAGTTGTATGTCTTCCCTTTGTTTAGAACAACAACTAGATCACTAGATTAGTAAGATTGCTATTTAGAGTGTTCCATTACGATATCCCTTTCCGCATACATAGGAGAGAGCTAACTACAGCTACTAGAGTTCTATACACAATTGAATAATAAGCTCCCTTACTTTCTTAAGTAGGAAGTTAAAGAGTCCATTGAAACTAACATTTCCAATGCCCTTACAAACTAGATTAAAAAAGTTCAGTGAGTCATTCATCCACATTCTATTGCTTTGAGTAGATGAAAGATACAATACCAAGTAACGAATGAGTTGTATGTCTTCCCTTTGTTTAGAACAACAACTAGATCACTAGATTAGTAAGATTGCTATTTAGAGTGTTCCATTACGATATCCCTTTCCGCATACATAGGAGAGAGCTAACTACAGCTACTAGAGTTCTATACACAATTGAATAATAAGCTCCCTTACTTTCTTAAGTAGGAAGTTAAAGAGTCCATTGAAAGTAACATTTCCAATGCCCTTACAAACTAGATTAAAAAAGTTCAGTGAGTCATTCATCCACATTCTATTGCTTTGAGTAGATGAAAGATACAATCCCAAGTAACGAATGAGTTGTATGTCTTCCCTTTGTTTAGAACAACAACTAGATCACTAGATTAGTAAGATTGCTATTTAGAGTGTTCCATTACGATATCCCTTTCCGCATACATAGGAGAGAGCTAACTACAGCTACTAGAGTTCTATTCACAATTGAATAATAAGCTCCCTTACTTTCTTAAGTAGGAAGTTAAAGAGTCCATTGAAACTAACATTTCCATGCCCTTACAAACTAGATTAAAAAAGTTCAGTGAGTCATTCATCCACATTCTATTGCTTTGAGTAGATGAAAGATACAATCCCAAGTAACGAATGAGTTGTATGTCTTCCCTTTGTTTAGAACAACAACTAGATCACTAGATTAGTAAGATTGCTATTTAGAGTGTTCCATTACGATATCCTTTCCGCATACATAGGAGAGAGCTAACTACAGCTACTAGAGTTCTATACACAATTGAATAATAAGCTCCCTTACTTTCTTAAGTAGGAAGTTAAAGAGTCCATTGAAACTAACATTTCCAATGCCCTTACAAACTAGATTAAAAAAGTTCAGTGAGTCATTCATCCACATTCTATTGCTTTGAGTAGATGAAAGATACAATCCCAAGTAACGAATGAGTTGTATGTCTTCCCTTTGTTTAGAACAACAACTAGATCACTAGATTAGTAAGATTGCTATTTAGAGTGTTCCATTACGATATCCCTTTCCGCATACATAGGAGAGAGCTAACTACAGCTACTAGAGTTCTATACACAATTGAATAATAAGCTCCCTTACTTTCTTAAGTAGGAAGTTAAAGAGTCCATTGAAACTAACATTTCCAATGCCCTTACAAACTAGATTAAAAAAGTTCAGTGAGTCATTCATCCACATTCTATTGCTTTGAGTAGATGAAAGATACAATACCAAGTAACGAATGAGTTGTATGTCTTCCCTTTGTTTAGAACAACAACTAGATCACTAGATTAGTAAGATTGCTATTTAGAGTGTTCCATTACGATATCCCTTTCCGCATACATAGGAGAGAGCTAACTACAGCTACTAGAGTTCTATACACAATTGAATAATAAGCTCCCTTACTTTCTTAAGTAGGAAGTTAAAGAGTCCATTGAAACTAACATTTCCAATGCCCTTACAAACTAGATTAAAAAAGTTCAGTGAGTCATTCATCCACATTCTATTGCTTTGAGTAGATGAAAGATACAATCCCAAGTAACGAATGAGTTGTATGTCTTCCCTTTGTTTAGAACAACAACTAGATCACTAGATTAGTAAGATTGCTATTTAGAGTGTTCCATTACGATATCCCTTTCCGCATACATAGGAGAGAGCTAACTACAGCTACTAGAGTTCTATACACAATTGAATAATAAGCTCCCTTACTTTCTTAAGTAGGAAGTTAAAGAGTCCATTGAAAGCTAACATTTCCAATGCCCTTACAAACTAGATTAAAAAAGTTCAGTGAGTCATTCATCCACATTCTATTGCTTTGAGTAGATGAAAGATACAATCCCAAGTAACGAATGAGTTGTATGTCTTCCCTTTGTTTAGAACAACAACTAGATCACTAGATTAGTAAGATTGCTATTTAGAGTGTTCCATTACGATATCCTTTCCGCATACATAGGAGAGAGCTAACTACAGCTACTAGAGTTCTATACACAATTGAATAATAAGCTCCCTTACTTTCTTAAGTAGGAAGTTAAAGAGTCCATTGAAAGTAACATTTCCAATGCCCTTACAAACTAGATTAAAAAAGTTCAGTGAGTCATTCATCCACATTCTATTGCTTTGAGTAGATGAAAGATACAATACCAAGTAACGAATGAGTTGTATGTCTTCCCTTTGTTTAGAACAACAACTAGATCACTAGATTAGTAAGATTGCTATTTAGAGTGTTCCATTACGATATCCCTTTCCGCATACATAGGAGAGAGCTAACTACAGCTACTAGAGTTCTATACACAATTGAATAATAAGCTCCCTTACTTTCTTAAGTAGGAAGTTAAAGAGTCCATTGAAAGTAACATTTCCAATGCCCTTACAAACTAGATTAAAAAAGTTCAGTGAGTCATTCATCCACATTCTATTGCTTTGAGTAGATGAAAGATACAATACCAAGTAACGAATGAGTTGTATGTCTTCCCTTTGTTTAGAACAACAACTAGATCACTAGATTAGTAAGATTGCTATTTAGAGTGTTCCATTACGATATCCTTTCCGCATACATAGGAGAGAGCTAACTACAGCTACTAGAGTTCTATACACAATTGAATAATAAGCTCCCTTACTTTCTTAAGTAGGAAGTTAAAGAGTCCATTGAAACTAACATTTCCAATGCCCTTACAAACTAGATTAAAAAAGTTCAGTGAGTCATTCATCCACATTCTATTGCTTTGAGTAGATGAAAGATACAATCCCAAGTAACGAATGAGTTGTATGTCTTCCCTTTGTTTAGAACAACAACTAGATCACTAGATTAGTAAGATTGCTATTTAGAGTGTTCCATTACGATATCCCTTTCCGCATACATAGGAGAGAGCTAACTACAGCTACTAGAGTTCTATACACAATTGAATAATAAGCTCCCTTACTTTCTTAAGTAGGAAGTTAAAGAGTCCATTGAAACTAACATTTCCAATGCCCTTACAAACTAGATTAAAAAAGTTCAGTGAGTCATTCATCCACATTCTATTGCTTTGAGTAGATGAAAGATACAATCCCAAGTAACGAATGAGTTGTATGTCTTCCCTTTGTTTAGAACAACAACTAGATCACTAGATTAGTAAGATTGCTATTTAGAGTGTTCCATTACGATATCCTTTCCGCATACATAGGAGAGAGCTAACTACAGCTACTAGAGTTCTATACACAATTGAATAATAAGCTCCCTTACTTTCTTAAGTAGGAAGTTAAAGAGTCCATTGAAACTAACATTTCCAATGCCCTTACAAACTAGATTAAAAAAGTTCAGTGAGTCATTCATCCACATTCTATTGCTTTGAGTAGATGAAATATACAATCCCAAGTAACGAATGAGTTGTATGTCTTCCCTTTGTTTAGAACAACAACTAGATCACTAGATTAGTAAGATTGCTATTTAGAGTGTTCCATTACGATATCCCTTTCCGCATACATAGGAGAGAGCTAACTACAGCTACTAGAGTTCTATACACAATTGAATAATAAGCTCCCTTACTTTCTTAAGTAGGAAGTTAAAGAGTCCATTGAAACTAACATTTCCAATGCCCTTACAAACTAGATTAAAAAGTTCAGTGAGTCATTCATCCACATTCTATTGCTTTGAGTAGATGAAAGATACAATCCCAAGTAACGAATGAGTTGTATGTCTTCCCTTTGTTTAGAACAACAACTAGATCACTAGATTAGTAAGATTGCTATTTAGAGTGTTCCATTACGATATCCCTTTCCGCATACATAGGAGAGAGCTAACTACAGCTACTAGAGTTCTATACACAATTGAATAATAAGCTCCCTTACTTTCTTAAGTAGGAAGTTAAAGAGTCCATTGAAACTAACATTTCCAATGCCCTTACAAACTAGATTAAAAAAGTTCAGTGAGTCATTCATCCACATTCTATTGCTTTGAGTAGATGAAAGATACAATCCCAAGTAACGAATGAGTTGTATGTCTTCCCTTTGTTTAGAACAACAACTAGATCACTAGATTAGTAAGATTGCTATTTAGAGTGTTCCATTACGATATCCCTTTCCGCATACATAGGAGAGAGCTAACTACAGCTACTAGAGTTCTATACACAATTGAATAATAAGCTCCCTTACTTTCTTAAGTAGGAAGTTAAAGAGTCCATTGAAAGTAACATTTCCAATGCCCTTACAAACTAGATTAAAAAAGTTCAGTGAGTCATTCATCCACATTCTATTGCTTTGAGTAGATGAAAGATACAATCCCAAGTAACGAATGAGTTGTATGTCTTCCCTTTGTTTAGAACAACAACTAGATCACTAGATTAGTAAGATTGCTATTTAGAGTGTTCCATTACGATATCCCTTTCCGCATACATAGGAGAGAGCTAACTACAGCTACTAGAGTTCTATACACAATTGAATAATAAGCTCCCTTACTTTCTTAAGTAGGAAGTTAAAGAGTCCATTGAAACTAACATTTCCAATGCCCTTACAAACTAGATTAAAAAAGTTCAGTGAGTCATTCATCCACATTCTATTGCTTTGAGTAGATGAAAGATACAATCCCAAGTAACGAATGAGTTGTATGTCTTCCCTTTGTTTAGAACAACAACTAGATCACTAGATTAGTAAGATTGCTATTTAGAGTGTTCCATTACGATATCCCTTTCCGCATACATAGGAGAGAGCTAACTACAGCTACTAGAGTTCTATACACAATTGAATAATAAGCTCCCTTACTTTCTTAAGTAGGAAGTTAAAGAGTCCATTGAAACTAACATTTCCAATGCCCTTACAAACTAGATTAAAAAAGTTCAGTGAGTCATTCATCCACATTCTATTGCTTTGAGTAGATGAAAGATACAATCCCAAGTAACGAATGAGTTGTATGTCTTCCCTTTGTTTAGAACAACAACTAGATCACTAGATTAGTAAGATTGCTATTTAGAGTGTTCCATTACGATATCCCTTTCCGCATACATAGGAGAGAGCTAACTACAGCTACTAGAGTTCTATACACAATTGAATAATAAGCTCCCTTACTTTCTTAAGTAGGAAGTTAAAGAGTCCATTGAAACTAACATTTCCAATGCCCTTACAAACTAGATTAAAAAAGTTCAGTGAGTCATTCATCCACATTCTATTGCTTTGAGTAGATGAAAGATACAATCCCAAGTAACGAATGAGTTGTATGTCTTCCCTTTGTTTAGAACAACAACTAGATCACTAGATTAGTAAGATTGCTATTTAGAGTGTTCCATTACGATATCCCTTTCCGCATACATAGGAGAGAGCTAACTACAGCTACTAGAGTTCTATACACAATTGAATAATAAGCTCCCTTACTTTCTTAAGTAGGAAGTTAAAGAGTCCATTGAAAGTAACATTTCCAATGCCCTTACAAACTAGATTAAAAAAGTTCAGTGAGTCATTCATCCACATTCTATTGCTTTGAGTAGATGAAAGATACAATCCCAAGTAACGAATGAGTTGTATGTCTTCCCTTTGTTTAGAACAACAACTAGATCACTAGATTAGTAAGATTGCTATTTAGAGTGTTCCATTACGATATCCCTTTCCGCATACATAGGAGAGAGCTAACTACAGCTACTAGAGTTCTATACACAATTGAATAATAAGCTCCCTTACTTTCTTAAGTAGGAAGTTAAAGAGTCCATTGAAACTAACATTTCCAATGCCCTTACAAACTAGATTAAAAAAGTTCAGTGAGTCATTCATCCACATTCTATTGCTTTGAGTAGATGAAAGATACAATCCCAAGTAACGAATGAGTTGTATGTCTTCCCTTTGTTTAGAACAACAACTAGATCACTAGATTAGTAAGATTGCTATTTAGAGTGTTCCATTACGATATCCCTTTCCGCATACATAGGAGAGAGCTAACTACAGCTACTAGAGTTCTATACACAATTGAATAATAAGCTCCCTTACTTTCTTAAGTAGGAAGTTAAAGAGTCCATTGAAACTAACATTTCCAATGCCCTTACAAACTAGATTAAAAAAGTTCAGTGAGTCATTCATCCACATTCTATTGCTTTGAGTAGATGAAAGATACAATCCCAAGTAACGAATGAGTTGTATGTCTTCCCTTTGTTTAGAACAACAACTAGATCACTAGATTAGTAAGATTGCTATTTAGAGTGTTCCATTACGATATCCCTTTCCGCATACATAGGAGAGAGCTAACTACAGCTACTAGAGTTCTATACACAATTGAATAATAAGCTCCCTTACTTTCTTAAGTAGGAAGTTAAAGAGTCCATTGAACTAACATTTCCAATGCCCTTACAAACTAGATTAAAAAAGTTCAGTGAGTCATTCATCCACATTCTATTGCTTTGAGTAGATGAAAGATACAATCCCAAGTAACGAATGAGTTGTATGTCTTCCCTTTGTTTAGAACAACAACTAGATCACTAGATTAGTAAGATTGCTATTTAGAGTGTTCCATTACGATATCCCTTTCCGCATACATAGGAGAGAGCTAACTACAGCTACTAGAGTTCTATACACAATTGAATAATAAGCTCCCTTACTTTCTTAAGTAGGAAGTTAAAGAGTCCATTGAAACTAACATTTCCAATGCCCTTACAAACTAGATTAAAAAAGTTCAGTGAGTCATTCATCCACATTCTATTGCTTTGAGTAGATGAAAGATACAATCCCAAGTAACGAATGAGTTGTATGTCTTCCCTTTGTTTAGAACAACAACTAGATCACTAGATTAGTAAGATTGCTATTTAGAGTGTTCCATTACGATATCCCTTTCCGCATACATAGGAGAGAGCTAACTACAGCTACTAGAGTTCTATACACAATTGAATAATAAGCTCCCTTACTTTCTTAAGTAGGAAGTTAAAGAGTCCATTGAAAGTAACATTTCCAATGCCCTTACAAACTAGATTAAAAAAGTTCAGTGAGTCATTCATCCACATTCTATTGCTTTGAGTAGATGAAAGATACAATCCCAAGTAACGAATGAGTTGTATGTCTTCCCTTTGTTTAGAACAACAACTAGATCACTAGATTAGTAAGATTGCTATTTAGAGTGTTCCATTACGATATCCTTTCCGCATACATAGGAGAGAGCTAACTACAGCTACTAGAGTTCTATACACAATTGAATAATAAGCTCCCTTACTTTCTTAAGTAGGAAGTTAAAGAGTCCATTGAAACTAACATTTCCAATGCCCTTACAAACTAGATTAAAAAAGTTCAGTGAGTCATTCATCCACATTCTATTGCTTTGAGTAGATGAAAGATACAATCCCAAGTAACGAATGAGTTGTATGTCTTCCCTTTGTTTAGAACAACAACTAGATCACTAGATTAGTAAGATTGCTATTTAGAGTGTTCCATTACGATATTCCTTTCCGCATACATAGGAGAGAGCTAACTACAGCTACTAGAGTTCTATACACAATTGAATAATAAGCTCCCTTACTTTCTTAAGTAGGAAGTTAAAGAGTCCATTGAAAGTAACATTTCCAATGCCCTTACAAACTAGATTAAAAAAGTTCAGTGAGTCATTCATCCACATTCTATTGCTTTGAGTAGATGAAAGATACAATCCCAAGTAACGAATGAGTTGTATGTCTTCCCTTTGTTTAGAACAACAACTAGATCACTAGATTAGTAAGATTGCTATTTAGAGTGTTCCATTACGATATCCCTTTCCGCATACATAGGAGAGAGCTAACTACAGCTACTAGAGTTCTATACACAATTGAATAATAAGCTCCCTTACTTTCTTAAGTAGGAAGTTAAAGAGTCCATTGAAACTAACATTTCCAATGCCCTTACAAACTAGATTAAAAAGTTCAGTGAGTCATTCATCCACATTCTATTGCTTTGAGTAGATGAAAGATACAATCCCAAGTAACGAATGAGTTGTATGTCTTCCCTTTGTTTAGAACAACAACTAGATCACTAGATTAGTAAGATTGCTATTTAGAGTGTTCCATTACGATATCCCTTTCCGCATACATAGGAGAGAGCTAACTACAGCTACTAGAGTTCTATACACAATTGAATAATAAGCTCCCTTACTTTCTTAAGTAGGAAGTTAAAGAGTCCATTGAAAGTAACATTTCCAATGCCCTTACAAACTAGATTAAAAAAGTTCAGTGAGTCATTCATCCACATTCTATTGCTTTGAGTAGATGAAATATACAATCCCAAGTAACGAATGAGTTGTATGTCTTCCCTTTGTTTAGAACAACAACTAGATCACTAGATTAGTAAGATTGCTATTTAGAGTGTTCCATTACGATATCCCTTTCCGCATACATAGGAGAGAGCTAACTACAGCTACTAGAGTTCTATACACAATTGAATAATAAGCTCCCTTACTTTCTTAAGTAGGAAGTTAAAGAGTCCATTGAAACTAACATTTCCAATGCCCTTACAAACTAGATTAAAAAAGTTCAGTGAGTCATTCATCCACATTCTATTGCTTTGAGTAGATGAAATATACAATCCCAAGTAACGAATGAGTTGTATGTCTTCCCTTTGTTTAGAACAACAACTAGATCACTAGATTAGTAAGATTGCTATTTAGAGTGTTCCATTACGATATTCCTTTCCGCATACATAGGAGAGAGCTAACTACAGCTACTAGAGTTCTATACACAATTGAATAATAAGCTCCCTTACTTTCTTAAGTAGGAAGTTAAAGAGTCCATTGAAAGTAACATTTCCAATGCCCTTACAAACTAGATTAAAAAAGTTCAGTGAGTCATTCATCCACATTCTATTGCTTTGAGTAGATGAAATATACAATCCCAAGTAACGAATGAGTTGTATGTCTTCCCTTTGTTTAGAACAACAACTAGATCACTAGATTAGTAAGATTGCTATTTAGAGTGTTCCATTACGATATCCCTTTCCGCATACATAGGAGAGAGCTAACTACAGCTACTAGAGTTCTATACACAATTGAATAATAAGCTCCCTTACTTTCTTAAGTAGGAAGTTAAAGAGTCCATTGAAACTAACATTTCCAATGCCCTTACAAACTAGATTAAAAAAGTTCAGTGAGTCATTCATCCACATTCTATTGCTTTGAGTAGATGAAATATACAATCCCAAGTAACGAATGAGTTGTATGTCTTCCCTTTGTTTAGAACAACAACTAGATCACTAGATTAGTAAGATTGCTATTTAGAGTGTTCCATTACGATATCCCTTTCCGCATACATAGGAGAGAGCTAACTACAGCTACTAGAGTTCTATACACAATTGAATAATAAGCTCCCTTACTTTCTTAAGTAGGAAGTTAAAGAGTCCATTGAAACTAACATTTCCAATGCCCTTACAAACTAGATTAAAAAAGTTCAGTGAGTCATTCATCCACATTCTATTGCTTTGAGTAGATGAAAGATACAATCCCAAGTAACGAATGAGTTGTATGTCTTCCCTTTGTTTAGAACAACAACTAGATCACTAGATTAGTAAGATTGCTATTTAGAGTGTTCCATTACGATATCCCTTTCCGCATACATAGGAGAGAGCTAACTACAGCTACTAGAGTTCTATACACAATTGAATAATAAGCTCCCTTACTTTCTTAAGTAGGAAGTTAAAGAGTCCATTGAAACTAACATTTCCAATGCCCTTACAAACTAGATTAAAAAAGTTCAGTGAGTCATTCATCCACATTCTATTGCTTTGAGTAGATGAAAGATACAATCCCAAGTAACGAATGAGTTGTATGTCTTCCCTTTGTTTAGAACAACAACTAGATCACTAGATTAGTAAGATTGCTATTTAGAGTGTTCCATTACGATATCCCTTTCCGCATACATAGGAGAGAGCTAACTACAGCTACTAGAGTTCTATACACAATTGAATAATAAGCTCCCTTACTTTCTTAAGTAGGAAGTTAAAGAGTCCATTGAAACTAACATTTCCAATGCCCTTGCAAACTAGATTAAAAAAGTTCAGTGAGTCATTCATCCACATTCTATTGCTTTGAGTAGATGAAATATACAATCCCAAGTAACGAATGAGTTGTATGTCTTCCCTTTGTTTAGAACAACAACTAGATCACTAGATTAGTAAGATTGCTATTTAGAGTGTTCCATTACGATATCCTTTCCGCATACATAGGAGAGAGCTAACTACAGCTACTAGAGTTCTATACACAATTGAATAATAAGCTCCCTTACTTTCTTAAGTAGGAAGTTAAAGAGTCCATTGAAACTAACATTTCCAATGCCCTTACAAACTAGATTAAAAAAGTTCAGTGAGTCATTCATCCACATTCTATTGCTTTGAGTAGATGAAATATACAATCCCAAGTAACGAATGAGTTGTATGTCTTCCCTTTGTTTAGAACAACAACTAGATCACTAGATTAGTAAGATTGCTATTTAGAGTGTTCCATTACGATATTCCTTTCCGCATACATAGGAGAGAGCTAACTACAGCTACTAGAGTTCTATACACAATTGAATAATAAGCTCCCTTACTTTCTTAAGTAGGAAGTTAAAGAGTCCATTGAAAGTAACATTTCCAATGCCCTTACAAACTAGATTAAAAAAGTTCAGTGAGTCATTCATCCACATTCTATTGCTTTGAGTAGATGAAAGATACAATCCCAAGTAACGAATGAGTTGTATGTCTTCCCTTTGTTTAGAACAACAACTAGATCACTAGATTAGTAAGATTGCTATTTAGAGTGTTCCATTACGATATCCCTTTCCGCATACATAGGAGAGAGCTAACTACAGCTACTAGAGTTCTATACACAATTGAATAATAAGCTCCCTTACTTTCTTAAGTAGGAAGTTAAAGAGTCCATTGAAACTAACATTTCCAATGCCCTTACAAACTAGATTAAAAAGTTCAGTGAGTCATTCATCCACATTCTATTGCTTTGAGTAGATGAAATATACAATCCCAAGTAACGAATGAGTTGTATGTCTTCCCTTTGTTTAGAACAACAACTAGATCACTAGATTAGTAAGATTGCTATTTAGAGTGTTCCATTACGATATCCTTTCCGCATACATAGGAGAGAGCTAACTACAGCTACTAGAGTTCTATACACAATTGAATAATAAGCTCCCTTACTTTCTTAAGTAGGAAGTTAAAGAGTCCATTGAAACTAACATTTCCAATGCCCTTACAAACTAGATTAAAAAAGTTCAGTGAGTCATTCATCCACATTCTATTGCTTTGAGTAGATGAAAGATACAATCCCAAGTAACGAATGAGTTGTATGTCTTCCCTTTGTTTAGAACAACAACTAGATCACTAGATTAGTAAGATTGCTATTTAGAGTGTTCCATTACGATATCCTTTCCGCATACATAGGAGAGAGCTAACTACAGCTACTAGAGTTCTATACACAATTGAATAATAAGCTCCCTTACTTTCTTAAGTAGGAAGTTAAAGAGTCCATTGAAACTAACATTTCCAATGCCCTTACAAACTAGATTAAAAAAGTTCAGTGAGTCATTCATCCACATTCTATTGCTTTGAGTAGATGAAAGATACAATCCCAAGTAACGAATGAGTTGTATGTCTTCCCTTTGTTTAGAACAACAACTAGATCACTAGATTAGTAAGATTGCTATTTAGAGTGTTCCATTACGATATCCCTTTCCGCATACATAGGAGAGAGCTAACTACAGCTACTAGAGTTCTATACACAATTGAATAATAAGCTCCCTTACTTTCTTAAGTAGGAAGTTAAAGAGTCCATTGAAACTAACATTTCCAATGCCCTTACAAACTAGATTAAAAAAGTTCAGTGAGTCATTCATCCACATTCTATTGCTTTGAGTAGATGAAATATACAATCCCAAGTAACGAATGAGTTGTATGTCTTCCCTTTGTTTAGAACAACAACTAGATCACTAGATTAGTAAGATTGCTATTTAGAGTGTTCCATTACGATATCCCTTTCCGCATACATAGGAGAGAGCTAACTACAGCTACTAGAGTTCTATACACAATTGAATAATAAGCTCCCTTACTTTCTTAAGTAGGAAGTTAAAGAGTCCATTGAAACTAACATTTCCAATGCCCTTACAAACTAGATTAAAAAAGTTCAGTGAGTCATTCATCCACATTCTATTGCTTTGAGTAGATGAAAGATACAATCCCAAGTAACGAATGAGTTGTATGTCTTCCCTTTGTTTAGAACAACAACTAGATCACTAGATTAGTAAGATTGCTATTTAGAGTGTTCCATTACGATATCCCTTTCCGCATACATAGGAGAGAGCTAACTACAGCTACTAGAGTTCTATACACAATTGAATAATAAGCTCCCTTACTTTCTTAAGTAGGAAGTTAAAGAGTCCATTGAAAGTAACATTTCCAATGCCCTTACAAACTAGATTAAAAAAGTTCAGTGAGTCATTCATCCACATTCTATTGCTTTGAGTAGATGAAAGATACAATCCCAAGTAACGAATGAGTTGTATGTCTTCCCTTTGTTTAGAACAACAACTAGATCACTAGATTAGTAAGATTGCTATTTAGAGTGTTCCATTACGATATCCCTTTCCGCATACATAGGAGAGAGCTAACTACAGCTACTAGAGTTCTATACACAATTGAATAATAAGCTCCCTTACTTTCTTAAGTAGGAAGTTAAAGAGTCCATTGAAACTAACATTTCCAATGCCCTTACAAACTAGATTAAAAAAGTTCAGTGAGTCATTCATCCACATTCTATTGCTTTGAGTAGATGAAAGATACAATCCCAAGTAACGAATGAGTTGTATGTCTTCCCTTTGTTTAGAACAACAACTAGATCACTAGATTAGTAAGATTGCTATTTAGAGTGTTCCATTACGATATCCCTTTCCGCATACATAGGAGAGAGCTAACTACAGCTACTAGAGTTCTATACACAATTGAATAATAAGCTCCCTTACTTTCTTAAGTAGGAAGTTAAAGAGTCCATTGAAACTAACATTTCCATGCCCTTACAAACTAGATTAAAAAAGTTCAGTGAGTCATTCATCCACATTCTATTGCTTTGAGTAGATGAAAGATACAATACCAAGTAACGAATGAGTTGTATGTCTTCCCTTTGTTTAGAACAACAACTAGATCACTAGATTAGTAAGATTGCTATTTAGAGTGTTCCATTACGATATCCCTTTCCGCATACATAGGAGAGAGCTAACTACAGCTACTAGAGTTCTATACACAATTGAATAATAAGCTCCCTTACTTTCTTAAGTAGGAAGTTAAAGAGTCCATTGAAACTAACATTTCCAATGCCCTTACAAACTAGATTAAAAAAGTTCAGTGAGTCATTCATCCACATTCTATTGCTTTGAGTAGATGAAAGATACAATCCCAAGTAACGAATGAGTTGTATGTCTTCCCTTTGTTTAGAACAACAACTAGATCACTAGATTAGTAAGATTGCTATTTAGAGTGTTCCATTACGATATCCCTTTCCGCATACATAGGAGAGAGCTAACTACAGCTACTAGAGTTCTATACACAATTGAATAATAAGCTCCCTTACTTTCTTAAGTAGGAAGTTAAAGAGTCCATTGAAACTAACATTTCCAATGCCCTTACAAACTAGATTAAAAAAGTTCAGTGAGTCATTCATCCACATTCTATTGCTTTGAGTAGATGAAATATACAATCCCAAGTAACGAATGAGTTGTATGTCTTCCCTTTGTTTAGAACAACAACTAGATCACTAGATTAGTAAGATTGCTATTTAGAGTGTTCCATTACGATATTCCTTTCCGCATACATAGGAGAGAGCTAACTACAGCTACTAGAGTTCTATACACAATTGAATAATAAGCTCCCTTACTTTCTTAAGTAGGAAGTTAAAGAGTCCATTGAAAGTAACATTTCCAATGCCCTTACAAACTAGATTAAAAAAGTTCAGTGAGTCATTCATCCACATTCTATTGCTTTGAGTAGATGAAAGATACAATCCCAAGTAACGAATGAGTTGTATGTCTTCCCTTTGTTTAGAACAACAACTAGATCACTAGATTAGTAAGATTGCTATTTAGAGTGTTCCATTACGATATCCTTTCCGCATACATAGGAGAGAGCTAACTACAGCTACTAGAGTTCTATACACAATTGAATAATAAGCTCCCTTACTTTCTTAAGTAGGAAGTTAAAGAGTCCATTGAAACTAACATTTCCAATGCCCTTACAAACTAGATTAAAAAAGTTCAGTGAGTCATTCATCCACATTCTATTGCTTTGAGTAGATGAAATATACAATCCCAAGTAACGAATGAGTTGTATGTCTTCCCTTTGTTTAGAACAACAACTAGATCACTAGATTAGTAAGATTGCTATTTAGAGTGTTCCATTACGATATCCTTTCCGCATACATAGGAGAGAGCTAACTACAGCTACTAGAGTTCTATACACAATTGAATAATAAGCTCCCTTACTTTCTTAAGTAGGAAGTTAAAGAGTCCATTGAAACTAACATTTCCAATGCCCTTACAAACTAGATTAAAAAAGTTCAGTGAGTCATTCATCCACATTCTATTGCTTTGAGTAGATGAAAGATACAATCCCAAGTAACGAATGAGTTGTATGTCTTCCCTTTGTTTAGAACAACAACTAGATCACTAGATTAGTAAGATTGCTATTTAGAGTGTTCCATTACGATATCCCTTTCCGCATACATAGGAGAGAGCTAACTACAGCTACTAGAGTTCTATACACAATTGAATAATAAGCTCCCTTACTTTCTTAAGTAGGAAGTTAAAGAGTCCATTGAAACTAACATTTCCAATGCCCTTACAAACTAGATTAAAAAAGTTCAGTGAGTCATTCATCCACATTCTATTGCTTTGAGTAGATGAAAGATACAATCCCAAGTAACGAATGAGTTGTATGTCTTCCCTTTGTTTAGAACAACAACTAGATCACTAGATTAGTAAGATTGCTATTTAGAGTGTTCCATTACGATATCCCTTTCCGCATACATAGGAGAGAGCTAACTACAGCTACTAGAGTTCTATACACAATTGAATAATAAGCTCCCTTACTTTCTTAAGTAGGAAGTTAAAGAGTCCATTGAAACTAACATTTCCAATGCCCTTACAAACTAGATTAAAAAAGTTCAGTGAGTCATTCATCCACATTCTATTGCTTTGAGTAGATGAAAGATACAATCCCAAGTAACGAATGAGTTGTATGTCTTCCCTTTGTTTAGAACAACAACTAGATCACTAGATTAGTAAGATTGCTATTTAGAGTGTTCCATTACGATATCCCTTTCCGCATACATAGGAGAGAGCTAACTACAGCTACTAGAGTTCTATACACAATTGAATAATAAGCTCCCTTACTTTCTTAAGTAGGAAGTTAAAGAGTCCATTGAAACTAACATTTCCAATGCCCTTACAAACTAGATTAAAAAAGTTCAGTGAGTCATTCATCCACATTCTATTGCTTTGAGTAGATGAAAGATACAATACCAAGTAACGAATGAGTTGTATGTCTTCCCTTTGTTTAGAACAACAACTAGATCACTAGATTAGTAAGATTGCTATTTAGAGTGTTCCATTACGATATCCCTTTCCGCATACATAGGAGAGAGCTAACTACAGCTACTAGAGTTCTATACACAATTGAATAATAAGCTCCCTTACTTTCTTAAGTAGGAAGTTAAAGAGTCCATTGAAAGTAACATTTCCAATGCCCTTACAAACTAGATTAAAAAAGTTCAGTGAGTCATTCATCCACATTCTATTGCTTTGAGTAGATGAAAGATACAATCCCAAGTAACGAATGAGTTGTATGTCTTCCCTTTGTTTAGAACAACAACTAGATCACTAGATTAGTAAGATTGCTATTTAGAGTGTTCCATTACGATATCCCTTTCCGCATACATAGGAGAGAGCTAACTACAGCTACTAGAGTTCTATTCACAATTGAATAATAAGCTCCCTTACTTTCTTAAGTAGGAAGTTAAAGAGTCCATTGAAACTAACATTTCCAATGCCCTTGCAAACTAGATTAAAAAAGTTCAGTGAGTCATTCATCCACATTCTATTGCTTTGAGTAGATGAAAGATACAATCCCAAGTAACGAATGAGTTGTATGTCTTCCCTTTGTTAGAACAACAACTAGATCACTAGATTAGTAAGATTGCTATTTAGAGTGTTCCATTACGATATCCTTTCCGCATACATAGGAGAGAGCTAACTACAGCTACTAGAGTTCTATACACAATTGAATAATAAGCTCCCTTACTTTCTTAAGTAGGAAGTTAAAGAGTCCATTGAAACTAACATTTCCAATGCCCTTACAAACTAGATTAAAAAAGTTCAGTGAGTCATTCATCCACATTCTATTGCTTTGAGTAGATGAAAGATACAATCCCAAGTAACGAATGAGTTGTATGTCTTCCCTTTGTTTAGAACAACAACTAGATCACTAGATTAGTAAGATTGCTATTTAGAGTGTTCCATTACGATATCCCTTTCCGCATACATAGGAGAGAGCTAACTACAGCTACTAGAGTTCTATACACAATTGAATAATAAGCTCCCTTACTTTCTTAAGTAGGAAGTTAAAGAGTCCATTGAAACTAACATTTCCAATGCCCTTACAAACTAGATTAAAAAAGTTCAGTGAGTCATTCATCCACATTCTATTGCTTTGAGTAGATGAAAGATACAATCCCAAGTAACGAATGAGTTGTATGTCTTCCCTTTGTTTAGAACAACAACTAGATCACTAGATTAGTAAGATTGCTATTTAGAGTGTTCCATTACGATATCCCTTTCCGCATACATAGGAGAGAGCTAACTACAGCTACTAGAGTTCTATACACAATTGAATAATAAGCTCCCTTACTTTCTTAAGTAGGAAGTTAAAGAGTCCATTGAAACTAACATTTCCAATGCCCTTACAAACTAGATTAAAAAAGTTCAGTGAGTCATTCATCCACATTCTATTGCTTTGAGTAGATGAAATATACAATACCAAGTAACGAATGAGTTGTATGTCTTCCCTTTGTTTAGAACAACAACTAGATCACTAGATTAGTAAGATTGCTATTTAGAGTGTTCCATTACGATATCCTTTCCGCATACATAGGAGAGAGCTAACTACAGCTACTAGAGTTCTATACACAATTGAATAATAAGCTCCCTTACTTTCTTAAGTAGGAAGTTAAAGAGTCCATTGAAACTAACATTTCCAATGCCCTTACAAACTAGATAAAAAAGTTCAGTGAGTCATTCATCCACATTCTATTGCTTTGAGTAGATGAAAGATACAATCCCAAGTAACGAATGAGTTGTATGTCTTCCCTTTGTTTAGAACAACAACTAGATCACTAGATTAGTAAGATTGCTATTTAGAGTGTTCCATTACGATATCCCTTTCCGCATACATAGGAGAGAGCTAACTACAGCTACTAGAGTTCTATACACAATTGAATAATAAGCTCCCTTACTTTCTTAAGTAGGAAGTTAAAGAGTCCATTGAAACTAACATTTCCAATGCCCTTACAAACTAGATTAAAAAAGTTCAGTGAGTCATTCATCCACATTCTATTGCTTTGAGTAGATGAAATATACAATCCCAAGTAACGAATGAGTTGTATGTCTTCCCTTTGTTTAGAACAACAACTAGATCACTAGATTAGTAAGATTGCTATTTAGAGTGTTCCATTACGATATCCCTTTCCGCATACATAGGAGAGAGCTAACTACAGCTACTAGAGTTCTATACACAATTGAATAATAAGCTCCCTTACTTTCTTAAGTAGGAAGTTAAAGAGTCCATTGAAAGTAACATTTCCAATGCCCTTACAAACTAGATTAAAAAAGTTCAGTGAGTCATTCATCCACATTCTATTGCTTTGAGTAGATGAAATATACAATCCCAAGTAACGAATGAGTTGTATGTCTTCCCTTTGTTTAGAACAACAACTAGATCACTAGATTAGTAAGATTGCTATTTAGAGTGTTCCATTACGATATCCTTTCCGCATACATAGGAGAGAGCTAACTACAGCTACTAGAGTTCTATACACAATTGAATAATAAGCTCCCTTACTTTCTTAAGTAGGAAGTTAAAGAGTCCATTGAAAGTAACATTTCCAATGCCCTTACAAACTAGATTAAAAAAGTTCAGTGAGTCATTCATCCACATTCTATTGCTTTGAGTAGATGAAAGATACAATACCAAGTAACGAATGAGTTGTATGTCTTCCCTTTGTTTAGAACAACAACTAGATCACTAGATTAGTAAGATTGCTATTTAGAGTGTTCCATTACGATATCCCTTTCCGCATACATAGGAGAGAGCTAACTACAACTACTAGAGTTCTATACACAATTGAATAATAAGCTCCCTTACTTTCTTAAGTAGGAAGTTAAAGAGTCCATTGAAACTAACATTTCCAATGCCCTTGCAAACTAGATTAAAAAAGTTCAGTGAGTCATTCATCCACATTCTATTGCTTTGAGTAGATGAAAGATACAATCCCAAGTAACGAATGAGTTGTATGTCTTCCCTTTGTTTAGAACAACAACTAGATCACTAGATTAGTAAGATTGCTATTTAGAGTGTTCCATTACGATATCCTTTCCGCATACATAGGAGAGAGCTAACTACAGCTACTAGAGTTCTATACACAATTGAATAATAAGCTCCCTTACTTTCTTAAGTAGGAAGTTAAAGAGTCCATTGAAACTAACATTTCCATGCCCTTGCAAACTAGATTAAAAAAGTTCAGTGAGTCATTCATCCACATTCTATTGATTTGAGTAGATGAAATATACAATCCCAAGTAACGAATGAGTTGTATGTCTTCCCTTTGTTTAGAACAACAACTAGATCACTAGATTAGTAAGATTGCTATTTAGAGTGTTCCATTACGATATCCCTTTCCGCATACATAGGAGAGAGCTAACTACAGCTACTAGAGTTCTATACACAATTGAATAATAAGCTCCCTTACTTTCTTAAGTAGGAAGTTAAAGAGTCCATTGAAACTAACATTTCCAATGCCCTTACAAACTAGATAAAAAAGTTCAGTGAGTCATTCATCCACATTCTATTGCTTTGAGTAAGAAAGATACAATCCCAAGTAACGAATGAGTTGTATGTCTTTCCCTTGTTTAGAACAACAACTAGATCACTAGATTAGTAGATTGCTATTTAGAGGTTCCATTACGATATTCCTTTCCGCATCAGGAGAGAGCTAACTACAGCTACTAGAGTTCTATACACAATTGAATAATAAGCTCCCTTACTTTTTAAGTAGGAAGTTAAAGAGTCCATTGAAAGTAACATTTCCAATGCCCTTACAAACTAGATAAAAAAGTTCAGTCAGTCATTCATCAACAGTCTATTGTTTGACTAGAAGAAAATATACAATCACCAAGTAACGAATGAGTTGTATGTCTTCCCTTTGTTTAGAACAACAATAGATCACTA
>CM051456.1:65811952-65857627 GCA_028274465.1 Plantago ovata
ATCCCATGTAACGAATGAGTGTGTGTCTTCCTTTGTTTAAAAATAACAACTAGATCACTAGATTAGTAAGATTGCTATTTGAGATGTTCCATTACGATATCCCTTTCCGCATACATAGGAGCGAGCAACTACAACTACTAGAGTTCTATACACAATTGACTAATTATCTCCCTTACGTTCTTAAGGCAGTAACGTCTAACGAGTCGATTGAAACTAACATCTTTCAATGCCCTGACCCAAACTAGATTAAAAAAGTTCAGTGAGGCAGGCATCCACATTCTATTGATTTGAGTCAGCTGAAATATACAACTCCCAAGTAACGAATGGAGTTGTACTGTCTTCCTTTGTTTAGAACAACAACTAGATCAGTAGATTAGGTGCTTGCTATTTAATGGTTCATTACGATATCTCTTTCCGCAACCTAGGAGAGAGCTAACTGCAACTACTAGAGTTCTATACACAAGAGGAATAATAAGCTCCCTTACTTTCTTAAGTAGGAGTAAGATTCCATTGAAAGTAGCATTCCAATGCCCTTACAAACTAGATTAAAAAAGTTCAGTGAGTCATTCATCCACATTCTATTGCTTTGGGTAGATGAAAGCTACAATCCCATGTAACGAATGAGTTGTATGTCTTCCCTTTGTTTAAAAACACAACTAGATCATATAGATTAGTAAGATTGCTATTTAGCGGTTCCATTACGATATTCCCTTTCCGCATACATAGGGGAGAGCTAACTACAGCTACCAGAGTTCTATTCACAATTGAATAATAAGCTCCATTACTTTTTTAAGTAGGAAGTTAAAGAGTCCATTGAAACTAATTTCCATTGCCCATACAACCTAGATTAAAAAAGTTCAGTGAGTCATTCATCCACATTCTATTGCTTTGAGTAGATGAAATATACAATCCCAGCTAACGATGAGTTGTATGTCTTCCCTTGTTTAAAATAACAACTAGATCACTAGATTTGTAAGATTGCAATTTAGAGTGTTCCATACGATCCCTTTCCGCATACATAGGGAGAGCTAACTACAGCTACGAGAGTTCTATTCACAATGAATAATAAGCTCCTTACTTTTTTAAGTAGGAAGTTAAAGAGTCCATTGAAACTAATATTTCAATTGCCCATACAAACTAGATTAAAAACGATCAGTGAGTCATTCATCCACATTGTATTGCTTTGAGTAGATGAAAGATCAATACCAAGTAAACGAATGAGTTGTATGTTTTTCCTTTGTTTAGAACAACACTAGATCACTAGATTAGTAAGATTGCTATTTAGAGGTTCCATTACGATATCCCTTTCCGCATACATAGGAGAGAGCTAACTACAACTACTAGAGTTTCTACACAATTGGATAATAAGCTCCCTTACTTTCTTAAGTAGTAAGTTAAAGAGTCCATCGAAACTAACATTCCAATGCCCTTGCAAACTAGATTAAAAAAGTTCAGTGATCATTCATCCACATTGTATTGCTTTGAGTACATAAATATACAATCCAAGTAACGAATGGTTGTATGTCTTCCCTTTGTTTAGAACAACAACTAGATCACTCGTTAGTTAGATTGCTTTTAAAGGTTCCATTACGATATTCCTTTCCGGATACATAGGAGAGAGCTATCTACAGCTACTAGAGTTCTATACACAATTGGATAATAAGCTCCCTTACTTTCTTAAGTAGTAAGTTAAAGAGTCCATCGAAACTAACATTTCCAATGCCCTTGCAAACTAGATTAAAAAAGTTCAGTGAGTCATTCATCCACATTGTATTGCTTTGAGTACATGAAATATACAATCCCATGTAACGAATGAGTTGTGTGTCTTCCCTTTGTTTAGAACAACAACTAGATCACTAGATTAGTAGATTGCTATTTAAAGTGTTCCATTACGATATCCTTTCCGGATACATAGGAGAGAGCTATCTACAGCTACTAGAGTTCTATACACAATTGACTAATAAGCTCCCTTACTTTCTTAAGTGTGTAAGTTAAAGAGTCGATTGAAACTAACATTTTCAATGCCCTTGCAAACTAGATTAAAAAAGTTCAGTGAGTCATTCCTCCACATTCTATTGATTTGAGTAGATGAAATATACAATCCCAGTAACGAATGAGTTGTGTGTCTTCCCTTTGGTTAGAACAACAACTAGATCACTAGATTAGTAAGATTGCTATTTAAAGTGTTCCATTACGATATCCTTTCCGGATACATAGGAGAGAGCTATCTACAGCTACTAGAGTTCTAGACACAATTGAATAATAAGCGCCCTTACATCTTAAGTAGGAAGTTAAAGAGTCGATTGAAACTAACATTCCAATGCCCTTGCAAACTAGATTAAAAAAGTTCAGTGAGTCATTCATCCACATCTTATTGATTTGAGTACATGAAATATACAATCCAAGTAACGAATGAGTTGTATGTCTTCCCTTTGTTTAGAACAACAAATAGATCACTAGATTAGTTAGATTGCTATTTAAAGGGTTCCATTACGATATTCCTTTCCGATACATAGGAGAGAGCTATCTACAACTACTAGAGTTCTATCACAGTTGAATAATAGCTCCCTTACTTTCTTAAGTAGGAAGTTAAAGAGTCCATTGAAAGTAACATTTCCAATGCCCTTACAAACTAGATTATAATAGTTCAATGAGTCATTCATCCACATTCTATTGCTTTGAGTAGATGAAAGATACAATCCATGTATCGAATGAGTTGTGTGTCTTCCCTTTGTTTAAAATAACAACTAGATCACTAGATTAGTAAGATTGCTATTTAGAGTGTTCCATTACGATATCCTTTCCGCATACATAGGAGAGAGCTAACTTCAGCTACTAGAGTTCTATTCACAATTGAATAATAAGCTCCCTTACGTTCTTAAGTAGTAAGTTAAAGAGTCCATTGAAACTAAATTTCCATTGCCCTTACAAACTAGATTAAAAAAGCTCAATGAGTCATTCATCCACATTCTATTGCTTTGAGTAGATGAAAGATACAATACCAAGTAACGAATGAGTTATACAATACACAATCGAATAAGAAGCACCCTTACTTCCTTATAGGGAAAGTTAAAGAATCCATTGAAACTAACCTTTCTATTGCCCTTACCAACTAGATTAGTTGTTTATTGATTTTATCCACTTTCTATTGGTTTTCGTAGATTAAAGGTACAATCCCAAGTAGCGAATGAGTTGTATGTCTTCCGTATGTCTAGAACAACAACTAGATCACTAGATTAGTTAGAACTAACTACAAGATTATAGTTCTATACACAATCGAATAATAAGCACCCTTACTTCCTTATAGGGAAAGTTAAAGAATCCCTTGAAACTAACCTTCTCTTGCCCTTACTAACTAGATTAGTTGTTTATTGATTCATTCATCCACTTACTATTGATTTAGTAGATGAAAGGTACAATTCCAGGTAACGATGAGTTGTCTGTCTTCCGTTTGTCTATAACTATAACGAGATCACACTGGTAGTTAGAACTAACTACAAGTATTTGAGTTCTATACACAATCGAATAAGAAGCACCCTTACTTATTTATAGGGAAAGTTAAAGAATCCTTGAAACTAACCTTTCTATTGCCTTACTAACTAGATTAGTTGTTTATTGATTCATTCATTCACTTTCTATTGATTTAGTAGATGAAAGGTACAATCTCAAGTAAGGAATGAATTGTATGTCTTCCGTTTGTCTAGAACAATAACTAGATCACACTGGATTAGTTAGAACTAACTACAAGTATTCGAGTTCTATACACAATCGAATAAGAAGCACCCTTACTTCCTTATAGGGAAATTTAAATAATCCATTGAAACTAACCTTCCTATTGCCCTCACTAACTAGATTAGTTGTTTATTGATTCATTCATCCACTTTCTATTGATTTTAGCAGATGAAAGGTACAATCCCAAGTAATGAATGAGTTGTATGTCTTCCGTTTGTCTAGAACAATAACTACATCACACTAGATTAGTTAGAACTAACTACATGTATTCGAGTTCTATACACAATCGAATAAGAAGCACCCTTACTTCCTTATAGGGAAAGTTAAATAATCCATTGAAACTAACCTTTCTATTGCCCTTACTAACTAGATTAGTTGTTTATTGATTCTTTCATCCACTTTCTATTGATTTTAGTAGATGAAAGGTACAATCCCAAGTAACGAATGAGTTGTATGTCTTCCGTTTGTCTAGAACAACAACTCGATCACTAGATTAGTTAGAACTAACTACAGGTATTAGAGTTCTATACACAATCAAATAAGAAGCACCCTCACTTCCTTATAGGGAAAGTTAAAGAATCCATTGAAACTACATTTCTATTGCCCTTACTAACTAGATTAGTTGTTTATTAATTCATTCATCAACTTTCTATTGATTTTAGTAGATGAAAGGTACAATCCCAAGTAATGAATGAGTTGTATGTCTTCCTTTTGTTTAGAACAACAACTAGATCACTAGATTAGTTAGATTGCTATTTAAAGGGTTCCATTACGATATTCCTTTCCGCATACATAGGAGAGAGCTATCTACAGCTACGAGAGTTCTATACACAATTGAATAATAAGCTCCCTTACTTTCTTAAGTAGGAAGTTAAAGAGTCAATTGAAAGTAACATTTCCAATGCCCTTACAAACTAGATTATAAAAGTTCAGTGAGTCATTCATCCACATTATGAAAGGTACAATCCCAAGTAACGAATGAGTTGTATGTCTTCCGTTTGTCTAGAACAACAACTAGATCACTAGATTAGTTAGAACTAACTTCAGGTATTAGAGTTCTATACACAATCGAATAAGAAGCACCCTTACTTCCTTATAGGGAAAGTTAAAGAATCCATTGAAACTACCCTTTCTATTGCCCTTACTAACTAGATTAGTTGTTTTATTGATTCATTCATCCACTTTCTATTGATTTTAGTAGATGAAAGGTACAATCCCAAGTAATGAATGAGTTGTATGTTTTCCCTTTGTCTAGAACAACAACTAGATCACTATATTAGTTAGAACTAACTACAAGTACTAGAGTTTTATACACAATTGAATAAGAAGCACCCTTACTTCCTTATAGGGAAATTTAAATAATCCATTGAAACTAACCTTCCTATTGCCCTTACTAACTAGATTAGTTGTTTATTGATTCATTCATCCACTTTCTATTGATTTTAGTAGATGAAAGGTACAATCCCAAGTAAGGAATAAGTTGTATGTCTTCCGTTTGTCTAGAACAATAACTACATCACACTAGATTAGTTAGAACTAACTACATGTATTCGAGTTCTATACACAATCGAATAAGAAGCACCCTTACTTCCTTATAGGGAAAGTTAAATAATCCATTGAAACTAACCTTTCTATTGCCCTTACTAACTAGATTAGTTGTTTATTGATTCTTTCATCCACTTTCTATTGATTTTAGTAGATGAAAGGTACAATCCCAAGTAACGAATGAGTTGTATGTCTTCCGTTTGTCTAGAACAACAACTCGATCACTAGATTAGTTAGAACTAACTACAGGTATTAGAGTTCTATACACAATCAAATAAGAAGCATCCTCACTTCCTTATAGGGAAAGTTAAAGAATCCATTGAAACTACATTTCTATTGCCCTTACTAACTAGATTAGTTGTTTATTAATTCATTCATCAACTTTCTATTGATTTTAGTAGATGAAAGGTACAATCCCAAGTAATGAATGAGTTGTATGTTTTCCCTTTGTCTAGAACAACAATTAGATCACTAGATTAGTTAGAACTAACTACAAGTACTAGAGTTCTATACACAATCGAATAAGAAGCACCCTTACTTCCTTATAGGGAAAGTTAAAGAATCCATTGAAACTAACCTTTCTATTGCCCTTACCAACTAGATTAGTTGTTTATTGATTAATTTATCCACTTTCTATTGGTTTTAGTAGATTAAAGGTACAATCCCAAGTAGCGAATGAGTTGTATGTCTTCCGTATGTCTAGAACAACAACTAGATCACTAGATTAGTTAGAACTAACTACAAGTATTATAGTTCTATACACAATCGAATAATAAGCACCCTTACTTCCTTATAGGGAAAGTTAAAGAATCCATTGAAACTAACCTTTCTATTGCCCTTACTAACTAGATTAGTTGTTTATTGATTCATTCATCCACTTACTATTGATTTTAGTAGATGAAAGGTACAATTCCAGGTAACGAATGAGTTGTATGTCTTCCGTTTGTCTATAACTATAACTAGATCACACTGGATTAGTTAGAACTAACTACAAGTATTTGAGTTCTATACACAATCGAATAAGAAGCACCCTTACTTATTTATAGGGAAAGTTAAAGAATCCATTGAAACTAACCTTTCTATTGCCCTTACTAACTAGATTAGTTGTTTATTGATTCATTCATTCACTTTCTATTGATTTTAGTAGATGAAAGGTACAATCTCAAGTAAGGAATGAATTGTATGTCTTCCGTTTGTCTAGAACAATAACTAGATCACACTGGATTAGTTAGAACTAACTACAAGTATTCGAGTTCTATACACAATCGAATAAGAAGCACCCTTACTTCCTTATAGGGAAATTTAAATAATCCATTGAAACTAACCTTCCTATTGCCCTCACTAACTAGATTAGTTGTTTATTGATTCATTCATCCACTTTCTATTGATTTTAGTAGATGAAAGGTACAATCCCAAGTAAGGAATGAGTTGTATGTCTTCCGTTTGTCTAGAACAATAACAAGATCACACTAGATTAGTTAGAACTAACTACAAGTATTCGAGTTCTATACACAATCGAATAAGAAGCACCCTTACTTCCTTATAGGGGAAGTTAAATAATCCATTGAAACTAAGTTTTCTATTGCCCTTACTAAGTAGATTAGTTGTTTATTAATTCATTCATCCACTTTCTATTGATTTTAGTAGATGAAAGGTACAATCCCAAGTAACGAATGAGTTGTATGTCTTCCGTTTGTCTAGAACAACAACTAGATCACTAGATTAGTTATAACTAACTACAGGTATTAGAGTTCTATACACAATCAAATAAGAAGCACCCTTACTTCCTTATAGGGAAAGTTAAACAATCCATTGAAACTACATTTCTATTGCCCTTACTAACTAGATTAGTTGTTTATTAATTAATTCATCCACTTTCTATTGATTTTAGTAGATGAAAGGTACAATCCCAAGTAATGAATGAGTTGTATGTTTAACCTTTGTCTAGAACTACAACTAGATCACTAGATTAGTTAGAACTAACTACAAGTACTAGAGTTCTATACACAATCGAATAAGAAGCTTCCTTACTTTCTTATGGGAAAAGTTAAAGAATCCATCGAAACTAACCTTTCTATTGCCGCTACTAACTAGATTAGTTGTTTATTGATTCATTCATCCACTTTCTATTGTTTTGAGTAGATGAAAGATACAATACCATGTAACGAACGAGTTGTTTGTTTTCTCTTTGTCTAGAACAACAACTAGATCACTAGATTAGTTAGAACTAACTACAAGTACTAGAGTTCTATACACAATCGAATAAGAAGCTTCCTGAGTTCCTTATTGGCAAAGTTAAAGAATCCATTGAAACTAACCATTCTATTACCCTTACTAACTAGATTAGTTCTTTATTTATTCATTCATCCACTTTCTATTGATTTTATTAGATGAAAGGTACAATTCCAAGTAACGAATGAGTTGTATGTCTTCCGTTTGTCTAGAACAATAACTAGATCACACTAGATTAGTTAGAACTAACTACAAGTATTCGAGTTCTATACAAAATCGAATAAGAAGCACCCATACTTCCTTATAGGGAAAGTTAAACAATCCATTGAAACTAACCTTTCTATTGCCCTTACTAACTAGATGAATTGTTTATTGATTCATTCATCCACTTTCTATTGATTTTAGTAGATGAAAGGTACAATCTCAAGTAAGGAATGAGTTGTATGTCTTCCGTTAGTCTAGAACAATAATTAGATCACACTGGATTAGTTAGAACTAACTACAAGTATTCGAGTTCTATACACAATCGAATAAGAAGCACCCTTACTTCCTTATAGGGAAATTTAAATAATCCATTGAAACTAACCTTGCTATTGCCCTCACTAACTAGATTAGTTGTTTATTGATTCATTCATCCACTTTCTATTGATTTTAGTAGATGAAAGGTACAATCTCAAGTAAGGAATGAGTTGTATGTCTTCCGTTTGTCTAGAACAATAACTAGATCACACTAGATTAGTTAGAACTAACTGCAAGTATTCGAGTTCTATACACAACCGAATAAGAAGAACCCTTACTTCCTTATAGGTAAAGTTAAATAATACATTGAAACTAAGCTTTCTATTGCCCTTACTAACTAGATTAGTTGTTTTATTGATTCATTCATCCACTTTCTATTGATTTTAGTAGATGAAAGGTACAACCCCAAGTAATGAATGAGTTGTATGTTTTCCCTTTGTCTAGAACAACAAATAGATCACTATATTAGTTAGAACTAACTACAATTACTAGAGTTCTATACACAATTGAATAAGAAGCACCCTTACTTCCTTATAGGGAAAGTTAAAGAATCCATTGAAACAAACCTTTCTATTGCCCTTACTAACTAGATTAGTTGTTTATTGATTCATTTATCCACTTTCTATTGGTTTTAGTAGATAAAAGGTACAATCCCAAGTAACGAATGAGTTGTATGTCTTCCGTATGTCTAGAACAACAACTAGATCCCTAGATTAGTTAGAACTAACTACAAGTATTATAGTTCTATACACAATCGAATAATAAGCACCCTTACTTCCTTATAGGGAAAGTTAAAGAATCCATTGAAACTAACCTCTCTATTGCCCTTACTAACTAGATTAGTTGTTTATTGATTCATTCATCCACTTACTATTGATTTTAGTAGATGAAAGGTACAATTCCAGGTAACGAATGAGTTGTATATCTTCCGTTTGTCTATAACTATAACTAGATCACACTGGATTAGTTAGAACTAACTACAAGTATTCGAGTTCTATACACAATCGAATAAGAAGCACCCTTACTTATTTATAGGGAAAGTTAAAGAATCCATTGAAACTAACATTTCTATTGCCCTTACTAACTAGATTAGTTGTTTACTGATTCATTCATTCACTTTCTATTGATTTTAGTAGATGAAAGGTACAATCTCAAGTAAGGAATGAGTTGTATGTCTTCCGTTTGTCTAGAACAATAACTAGATCACACTGGATTAGTTAGAACTAACTACAAGTATTCGAGTTCTATACACAATCGAATAAGAAGCACCCTTACTTCCTTATAGGGAAATTTAAATAATCCATTGAAACTAACCTTCCTATTGCCCTTACTAACTAGATTAGTTGTTTATTGATTCATTCATCCACTTTCAATTGATTTTAGTAGATGAAAGGTACAATCCCATGTAAGGAATGAGTTGTATGTCTTCCGTTTGTCTAGAACAATAACTAGATCACACTAGATTAGTTAGAACTAACCACAAGTATTCGAGTTCTATACACAATCGAACAAGAAGCACCCTTACTTCCTTATAGGGAAAGTTAAATAATCCATTGAAACTAACCTTTCTAATGCCCTTACTAACTAGATTAGTTGTTTATTGATTCATTCATCCACTTTCTATTGATTTTAGTAGATGAAAGGTACAATCCCAAGTAACGAATGAGTTGTATGTCTTCCGTTTGTCTAGAACAACAACTAGATCACTAGATTAGTTAGAACTAACTACAGGTATTAGAGTTCTATACACAATCAAATAAGAAGCACCCTTACTTCCTTATAGGGAAAGTTAAAGAATCCATTGAAACTACATTTCTATTGCCCTTACTAACTAGATTAGTTGTTTATTAATTCATTCATCCACTTTTATTGATTTTAGTAGATGAAAGGTACAATCCCAAGTAATGAATTAGTTGTATGTTTTCCCTTTGTCTAGAACAACAACTAGATCACTAGATTAGTTAGAACTAACTACAAGTACTAGAGTTCTATACACAATCGAATAAGAAGCTTCCTTACTTTCTTATGGGGAAAGTTAAAGAATCCATCGAAACTAACCTTTCTGTTGCAACTACTAACAAGATTAGTTGTTTATTGATTCATTCATCCACTTTCTATTGTTTTGAGTAGGTGAAAGATACAATACCATGTAACGAACGAGTTGTTTGTTTTCCCTTTGTCTAGAACAACAACTAGATCACTAGATTAGTTAGAACTAACTACAAGTACTAGAGTTCTATACACAATCGAATAAGAAGCTTCCTGAGTTCCTTATCGGCAAAGTTAAAGAATCCTTTGAAACTAACCATTCTATTACCCTTACCAACTAGATTAGTTGTTTATTCATTCATTCATCCACTTTCTATTGATTTTAGTAGATGAAAGGTACAATCCCAAGTAACGAATGAGTTGTATGTCTTCCGTTTGTCTAGAACAAAAACTTGATCACACTAGATTAGTTAGAACTAACTACAAGTATTCGAGTTCTATACACAATCGAATAAGAAGCACCCTTACTTCCTTATAGGGAAAGTTAAACAATCCATTGAAACTAACCTTTCTATTGCCCTTACTAACTAGATTAATTGTTTATTGATTCATTCATCCACTTTCTATTGATTTTAGTAGATGAAAGGTACAATCCCAAGTAACGAATGAGTTGTAAGTCTTCCGTTTGTCTAGAACAACAATTAGATCACTAGATTAGTTAGAACTAACTACAGGTATTAGAGTTCTATACACAATCGAATAAGAAGCACCCTTACTTCCTTACAGGGAAAGTTAAAGAATCCATTGAAACTACCCTTTCTATTGCCCTTACTAACTAGATTAGTTGTTTTATTGATTCATTCATCCACTTTCTATTGATTTTAGTAGATGAAAGGTACAATCCCAAGTAATGAATGAGTTGTATGTTTTCCCTTTGTCTAGAACAACAACTAGATCACTATATTAGTTAGAACTAACTACAAGTACTAGAGTTCTATACACAATTGAATAAGAAGCACCCTTACTTCCTTATAGGGAAAGTTAAAGAATCCATTGAAACTAACCTTTCTATTGCCCTTACTAACTTGATTAGTTGTTTATTGATTCATTTATCCACTTTCTATTGGTTTTAGTAGATTAAAGGTACAATCCCAAGTAACGAATGAGTTGTATGTCTTCCGTATGTCTAGAACAACAACTGGATCACTAGATTAGTTAGAACTAACTACAAGTATTATAGTTCTATACACAATCGAATAATAAGCACCCTTACTTCCTTATAGGGAAACTTAAAGAATCCATTGAAACTACCCTTTCTATTGCCCTTACTAACTAGATTAGTTGTTTATTGATTCATTCATCCACTTACTATTGATTTTAGTAGATGAAAGGTACTATCCCAGGTAACGAATGAGTTGTATGTCTTCCGTTTGTCTATAACTATACCTAGATCACACTGGATTAGTTAGAACTAACTACAAGTATTCGAGTTCTATACACAATCGAATAAGAAGCACCCTTACTTATTTATAGGGAAAGTTAAAGAATCCATTGAAACTAACCTTTCTATTTCCCTTACTAACTAGATTAGTTGTTTATTGATTCATTCATTCACTTTCTATTGATTTTAGTAGATGAAAGGTACAATCTCAAGTAACGAATGAGTTGTATGTCTTCCGTTTGTCTAGAACAACAACTAGATCACTAGATTAGTTAGAACTAACTACAACTATTAGAGTTCTATACAAAATCGAATAAGAAGCACCCTTACTTCCTGATAGGGAATGTTAAAGAATCCATTGAAACTACCCTTTCTATTGCCCTAACTAACTGGATTAGTTGTTTATTGATTCATTCATTGTTAGGAAACTTGTAAATTTTGATGAGCAATTAACCATGCTAAATTAAGGAAAGTCCAGTAACTAGTACTCTTAAGGTCCATAGGAATTTAGAATTTTAAGGACATTGTAAAAGAGGAACGTTTTCTGAAGACTTAGTGTAGGTATTAGTTAGGTGCTTTAGTTTGCTGATGATGTACTTTGTTTTTACAAATGAACTATTGAAGCACTAGAACCGTTCAGAAAACTTGAAGATTCGAAGATTGAAGACTTAAGAAGATTTCTGAAGATTGTATCTACAAAGGCACATGTTGCTCAGAAAGTGGAAATTTCAGCAACAGCTTGCATAAGTGAAAATCTATATGACAGAGTAGGTTGTGCTTGTTGAAACTGAGACTGACCACTTGCTGAAATACATATGTGACCTCCTTGCTGAAAGTACTTGTATTTGCGCTCCAACGTTCACATTTGAATTTCATTCAAACGAACATTAAATGCAAAAGTAAGCATGCGAAGAACATGAAGACTAGAAGACAAATGAAGGACGCTGCTGAAAGTACAAAAGCAAGATAGTGACATCTTAAGGAACAAAGCCTTAGAATTTGAAATTCAAATGACTCCCTTGATTCACTATAAATAGAGGTCATCCGGAAAAGAGTTGAAGTGTGTCAACAACGTGATCAAACTCTCACTTGTGCTTAAACACTCATCTTTCACACTCTTTACTGCCTATTGATCCGTTCCAAGACTTAAAGCTTGAAACAAAAGCTACTTGTGAAGAAGTAGAACATTCACGGCTAAGAAATTAGTTAAGTGTTCTTTCTTTCGAACAAGAACAAGTCTTGACACCAGAAACAACTTAACTTGTTTACTGCAAAGTATTCCAAGTTTTGTTTCTTAGATTACTTGTTATAGCTGAATAATTTATACTCAAGTCATCTCATCCCAAACCTCTCTAACTGATAAACACCCTTTTTCAGGCGTGAAATTCAGGGGGAATTAATCAAGCATAGTGTTGCTGATTATAAGTCCCAAGTTTGGTGGAGAACAAGGTTTCGTTCTCTAGTTAGGTTTGAAACGAAGCAAGTGTGCTTTGGTTTCTGAAGAATCGCTCTAGATAGGTGTTGTAAAGAACCTCAAACTTATCTTAGTGAATTCAGTCCTAGAGAGGACAAAGTGGATTAGTTGAGACATTACGCCACTCTCAAATACCACTATAGAAGTGTTTGTGTGATTTACTTTACCGAATTTAGTTTTTAGCAAGCTTAACTATTTGTACACTGTCACTCTGCTCACTTGCTGAAACTATCACTCTCTGAAAAGCACTTATTGTATAAAGACTTCCGCACTCTGTTTTTAAAAGGTACCAGTAAAACTCGTTGCTGAAAAGTAACTAGTACTTGCTGAGAAAGTTAAGTATCAGCAAACTCATTACTGAAAAGTAATTAGCACTTGCTGAGAAAGTTTTTAAACAACGGAAGTTTGAAAAGACTATTCACCCCCCCCCCCTCTAGTCTTTTCTTGTTGTTTAAAGGGACCAACAAGTGGTATCAGAGCTGGAGGTTCTTTAACCTTCAGCACTGAACCTAGATCCCCTTAGGTGCTTTCCGTAAATCACTCTCACTTGATCAGTTTGGTAGTCTTTTGCTGACAGGATGTCTTTAGGAGACGCTCCCTTGCTGAAGCTAGAAAACTACGAGAAATGGCGAAACAACATGTTGCTATATCTTGAGGCCATTAGTGATGAAATGGTCACTGTCATAAATGATGGACCTATCACGATCACTAAACTTGAGAGAAGTTTTCCTCACAAACCCACAGAAGCTGGCAAGGAAACTATCTTAGGTGAACCAGTCGATACTGTCGTTCCAAAACCAAGAGTGGAATGGACTTCCGACGAAGCCAAAAGATTCCGTCTTGATGGCCAAGCAAGAAACAACATTATTTGATAAACTCCGGATACTATACAGTGCAAACTGTGGGGTGCCAAAACTGCTAAGGAAGCTTGGAAAATGGTTCAAGATCTTTGCGCTAGATCTACTTGAAGTGCTTAAGTTAAAGTTCCAGAACATTAAACAAGGTACAAATGAGTCACTGGAAGACTTGGATTTCAGATTCACAACTCTAGTAAGTGAGATGGCTGCCTTAGGAGTTGGAAATCTCTATTCAGATTCTGAGAAGGTGAAAACCATTATTAGAAGTCTGAACCAAGAGTGGATCCATACTCAGAATTTCTATTATAATCAAGGAATGCCAAATATCACACCTACAAAGTTGTTCTCTCATCTTGCTACTGTCAACTACGAGACAAAGCAAAGAGAAAATGTGTTTGCTGAAAAATCGCAAAACATTGCTCTTGCTGTAAAGCCGTCATCTTCTGAAAAGAAGAATGATAAAGAGCCTGCTGGTGAAAATGCTTTAGTTGTTAAAAACATGAAGAAATTCATCAGTAAGGAACTTGAAAGGCAAAAATCAAAAGAGAAGCTAAAAAAGCATCTTGGTAACAACTACCATAAATACAAGAATGAAGCTAGCTCGCTGAACAAGCAAACTCTACAAGCAAATTCTTCTGAAGAACCAGCAGTTGGCAATGATCTCTGCTTTTATTGCAAAAAGCCTGGACACATCAAAGCAAATTGTCCTTTGCTGAAAGGTAAATCTGCTGAAAAGAAGAAGAAGTTCAAAAGGGCTTTGATTGCTGAAGAAAAGAAAAAGCTTCAAGCAAAAATCGATGCTCTATGCATTGATACTAGCTCTGAAGACAGTGAGGTAGAGAGCTCAGACGCTGAATAAGAAGAAGCCACTCTTGATGTAGAGATTGGCAAGGAAGTATGTGGAATAGCTATGGAAGCTTATCCAGATGTGTCAAACTACGAATTTTGCCTCATGGCCGGTCAGGTAAACAGTCCGACCTCTGACTCTGACTCAGAAAGTGAAGATGATATTGACCTAGATAGAATTCAAGGAGAAATCGAATGATTTGAGAAAACTATGAGCAAACAGCAAAAGAAACTACAGAATGCTGAAACTCTGACCAAGCAAACTACTGAAAAGTATGTTTTGCTAAAAGAAGAGTCGGAAAAGAAGGATGCTAAAATATTGCATCTCAAGAAGTTGATTGCTGAAGCTATAGAGCAGAATTCTCAAATGGCAATAGAATTGGAAGAGTATTAGTCCTCAATTCTAAAGTTGCTTGCTGAAATACAAGAAATGAAAAAGATGAAAATCAATTTCAAATCTTATGCTGATGCAAGTAATACGCTGACTGAACTAAACTCTTATCTGAGAGATCCATCTCAGAAAGAAGGTTTAGGTGCAACGTATGAAGGTGATGATGTAATAATCTTGAGTAAAGACAAATCACCAATTACGTTTGTACGTGCAACTGATAGTGGTCAACCAGAACTCTATCAGATTGGTCAATCTAAGGTTGCTGAAATATGCAATCAAGTACCTACGACCATAAAGCCCGTTGTTGCTACTCAAAGTAACAAGACCTTAAAAGGAAAACAGGTTGCTGAAAAGAAAACTGTTAAGAAAAAGGATGCTGCAAAGCATTCCGTCAAACAAGTTGCTGAAAAGCAATTTGTTAAGTCAAAAGGCAAGATTACTAAAAGTAATCAGAAGACCTTTGCTGACAAACCTGAATCAAGTAAGGTTGCTGAGACAAAAGCTCAGCATTCTCCGAAAAGTGGACTTGGTTTCAAAACCAAGCAAAGTCAACTCTTTCATGAGTATAAGCAAAGTCAGCAAAGATACTTCAAAGAGATGAATAAAACCAAGCCTAACAGTTCTGACAAAACTCAAAACGCTAGGACTAGAAGGAAACTTGCCAGAAAAGAACTTACTGAAAAGTATATTCAGCAAAAAGGTCAACCGAGCAAGACACCACATCAGAAAGTGGACTTGATTAGCAATAATCAAAAGTCTTTCGGCTCAAAACCTTCTAGTTCCTCAGCAAGTAGAAAACAAGTCAAAGTTGAAAAACTCAAGACTTGGGTTTCCACTGGACGCTTTCTTGAACATGTTAATGGACATACAATATTAGATAATTAACTTGTTTGCTCTTGATTGTGCAGACTTCAGCCACGGAGAGAAACAATGCAATTTGACACTTTGACAGTGGTTGTAGAAAGCACATGACGGGCAACAAGGAAAACCTTATAAACTATAGACGGTGGTCTAAAGGTCCAACAATAAGGTTTGCTGGTGGAGGCTTTGGTTCTACTAAAGGTTATGGTGACGTGAAGTTAGGATGCATTACCATTTCGGGACTTCTTTAAGTCAAAAATCTTAAGTTTAACCTTTTCAGCATGAGTCAATTCGCTGATAAAGGATACTTCATCAAAATCAAAAGTGATGAATGTAAACTTATAGACTTTCAGACAAAGAAGGTTATTATGGTTGCTAGAAGATCAGGAGGTTTGTATACTGTAGATTGGTCTTCAGCAATCGTTGAAAAATGCCTTGTCTCAGATCATGATTGCCTTGCTGAAAAAGCATGGTTATGGCATAAACGAACAAGTCACCTAAACTTCAAGACGTTGAATAAGCTGTCTAAAAAGGCACTTGTAGTTGGATTACCTAAGGTTAATTTCAAGAAGGATGGTGTTTGCAATGGATGTCAACAAGGAAAGCAAACCAAATCTTCTTTTAAGAACAAGGCAGTACCGTCAACTACAAAACCTTTACAACTCGTGCACATGGACTTGTTTGAATCTTCTTCAACAAGCTATGCTGGTAAGAAGTATGGTCTGGTGGTGGTAGATGACTATTCAATCACTTGGGTAGTATTTATCAAACACAAGTCTGAAACAAGGACTGAAATATCTAACTTGCTGAACAAGCTTGAAGTCATCAAAAATGACAAGGTAAAAGTCATTAGAACAGACCATGGTACTGAGTTTGTAAACCAGTATATAACTGAGTATTGCACTTCTAAAGGCATACAACATCAAATATCCTCAGTAAGGACACCACAACAAAATGGTGTTGCTGAAAGGAAGAATCGTGCCCTTAAGGAAGCAGCCAGAACAATGCTTTTTGACACTAAAATAAGTGAAGTTTATTGGGTTGAAGCGATTAATACCGCCTGCTATACTCAAAATAGATGTTTGATAACTAAGGATTACAACAAAACTCCCTATGAGTTATTTGTTGGAAGACCTCCTAACATCACCCATCTAAGAGTATTTGGTTGCAAATGCTTTGTTCTTAACAATAGTAGAGAATACTTAAGAACATTCCAACCAAAGGAAGACGAAGCGATATTTCTTGGTTACTCCTAGCATAGTAAAGCTTATAGAGTTTACAACAAAAAGGCACAAAATATCGAAGAATGAGTGCATGTTGTATTCTATGAAAAGTCACAAGGAGTTCCTGCTGAAGAAGAAATACCAGATTGTATGAAGAAGTTACTCATACACGAGCAAAGAACTGAATCTGATGCTAGGAAAGTCAAATCAATTGAACTAAATGATGATTCTGACAATGACTCTCCTCCCCCGAGTCATGACAAGATAAAAATAGTTCATGACAAAGAATTTCTAGCAAAAGACGTGGTTGCTCCAGATGTTGCTGAAACTATGCAACTTCATGTGCCTGCTGACGAGTTACCTCAAACCAGCAATGCTGAACAAGCAGTTCCTGATGAACCAATCTCCGCAGAGACACAACAAAATACCAGTAGTACTGAGCAAGTACATACTAAAGAGTCACATGCTGAAGAGCAAACTTATCCAGATCAAAAGAGCAGAAAACCTGTTAATAAATTGATTAGAGATCATCCCTCTATGGATATGATTGGTGATATTGACAAACGCCAAGTGAATAGATCCAAAGTATCTACTAATAAAGAACTTGATGAAGAAGCAAATGTCATAGAAGTAGAAGCTTTATTCTCTTGCTTTGTTTCAGAAATTGAACCCAATACCATAGAAGAAGATTTAAAGCATTCTGAATGGATCAAGGCAATTGAAGAAGAACTAGATCAATTTGAAAGGAACAAAGTCTGGAAAATTGTACCCCTTGCTGAAGGACAGAAAGCAATTGGTACAAAGTGGGTGTTCAGAAACAAGCTGAGTGAGTCTTGAGAAGTAACAAGGAACAAAGCACGTTTAGTTGCTCAAGGTTACTGTCAGACTGAAGGATTGGACTATGATGAGTCTTATGCTCCAGTTGGGGATTGGATGCAATTAGGCTTTTCTTAGCATTTGCTGCTCATAATGACTTCATTGTTTATCAAATGGATGTTAAAAGTGCATTCCTAAATGGTGAACTTGCTGAAGAATTCTACTTGGAACAACCCCCTGGCTTTGAACTTCCTTCAGAAACCAAGATGATATACAAGCTTCAGAAAGCTGTATATGGTCTAAAGCAAGCACCAAGAGCCTGGTATGATACCTTAGCTAAGTTCTTGCTAGACAATGGTTTCAAGAAAGGTGAAGTTGACAAAACTTTATTTACCATGAACCATGATGGTAAAATACTCTTAGTCCAGATTTATGTGCATGACATAATATTTGGATCTAAGGACAAGCAAATTTGTGATGATTTTGCCAAACTCATGACAAACAAGTTTGAAATGAGTATGATGGGTAAATTGAATTATTTCCTAGGATTGCAAGTCAAGCAACTCAAAGATGGAATATTCATAAATCAAGCAAAGTATGCAAAGGAAATGCTCATAAAGTTCAGGATCAAAGAGGAAGAAAAACTTGAAAAGATCCCTATGAGTGTTGGTACCAAATTGGGCTATACTAAACAAGATAAGAGTGTTGATGAACACAAGTATAGGAAGCTCATTGGTTCTTTTTTGTATTTAACGGCAAGTAGACCTGACATTTAGTATGCTGTTTGTGTGTGTGCAAGATTCCAATCTGATCCAAGAGAATCACACTACAAAAAGGCACTTAAGACACTGAAATATGTCAAAGGTACAGTCAATGTTGGATTATGGTATCCTAAAGATTCTGGATTGGAATTGGTTGGTTATTCGGATGCTGATCATGGAGGATCAACTCTTGATAGAAAAAGTACTTCTGGAACTTGTCAGTTTCTAGGTACTAGATTAATATCATGGTTCAGCAAGAAGCAAACCTGTGTTGCCAATTCATCTAATGAATCTGAGTACATTGCGGTTGGTTGTTGCACAGCTCAAATCCTATGGATTCAGCAACAATTAAGAGATTATGGTATTTCTGCAAAGAAAACACCAATCTTTTGTGATAATACAAGTGCTATTGCTATCACGCAAAATCCTAAGTTCCACTCAAGGACAAAGCACATTGATATTAGACATCATTTCATTAGAGATCATGTGGATAAAGGAGACATTGAGGTTGTGAAAGTAGGTACTGATGATCAACTTGCTGACATCTTTACCAAGCCCCTACCAGATAATAGGTTCACAATGCTTAGGTATAACCTTCGATTGATTGAACTACCTCAATAGTAAGGGATAAATTTGGTAGATTGCTAAAACAGGCATTCAGCAAGCCAAAGTATGCTTACATGTATAAAGTCTCTTCCACTAATTTCTTCTAAAAAGAAATGATAGTTCACTACATGATTGCTGAAACTGGCATTCAACAAGTAATTCCTTCAAACCGGGTATTTGTTAGGTTGTCAGTCTTAGTTCAAGCAGTACTTGATAATTATAATTATTGAATCGATGATCTTGAATTGTCCTAGTGTTTCTAACACTTTCATACGAAGATATTGGCTTAGTCGGATGAAAGAATCGAATTAAGATAATTAAACAAGTAAAAGACTCAGAAACTCAATCACGCATAATTATGAACCCTAGCTATGAATTCACATACTATCACCAACCATAGATTTAGCTACTCATATCAATTATGCAATCAACAATCATAATCAAAGCAATAATGAATGAAAACATGTTGAGTTGAAAGATAAAATACCAGAAATCGTGAGATACAAAGTTACCACCAAAGGTTGTCAATCTCCGGTGAATTTCTAAACTCACAAGCAAGGTGAGATGAATTGGTGTCCAAATCTCTACGTTGTGCTCCAAAATTGATAAGAAAAGATGTCTCTAAGTCAAAGAATACCCAGAACAAGCTCTAGGGTTTTTGTCTCTCAAAATATGAAGGTGATCTATGAAAAAACGCAGAATAGGAAATTTATATATAATCTGCCGCAACTCCTAGGCTAACCGCCTGGTGTGGGAGGCTAACCGCCTCTCACGGGCACCAAGTTCCTTCTATGTTCGAACAGAGATTCCGGGTGCGTCCGAACTCGGGTTTGCACGTAAGACCCACTTCTGGATAGTTCTTCGAGTTCGTTACGCGTAGGTTGTAACCTCATCCCAATCGAATATCGTATGAAAGACTGGTGCCCAAAATACTAAGACTATGCAAATGGAACTTCCGGATTTCACTTCAAAGGCTCCAAAATCTTCATCCGAACTCTGAATGAACTACCGTTTCCGACACATACAAGATATCTCGAATCTTTCATGTTCTCCTTGTCCTTGGGCACGGCTTTGAGCTCCGAACTTGATCTTTTGGCCTGGAACCACGTCCCGGTACTACTTGACACACCACGGGTGATCGCGTTGCACCAAAACTTCAATGTTTCGCCATACTTCCTATCCAAAAGCGAGATCTTCACCTCAATCCTGAAAATAACAAAGAAAAGGGAAACGTGACACTATTCTAACAAAATGCACTAAAATGCATGCAAGAGGATAGCTAAATTGGTCAAAAGGCCCGAATGATAGTGTAAAAAATACTGTCATCAATTAGTTAGAACTAACTACAAGTACTAGAGTTGAATACACAATCGAATAAGAAGCACCCGTACTTCCTTATAGGGAAAATTAAAGTATCCATCGAAACTAACCTTTCTATTGCCCTTACTAACTAGATTAGTTATTTATTGATTCACTCATCCACTTTCTATTGTTTTGAGTAGATGAAAGATACAATCCAAAGTAACCAATGAGTTGTATGTCTTTCGTTTGTCTACAACAACAACTATATCACTAGAATAGTTAGAACTAACTTCAAGTACTAGAGTCGTATAGACAATCGAATAAGAACCCTTACTTCCTCATAGACAAAGTTAAAGAATCCATCGAAAAGAACATATCTAATGCCCTTAATAACTAGATTAGTTGTTTATTGATTCATTCATCCGCTTTTTATTGATTTGAATAGATGAAAGATACAATCCCAAGTATGGAATGAGTTGTATGTCTTTCGTTTGTCTAGAACAACAACTAGATCACTAGATTATTTAGAACTAATTTCAAGTACTAGAGTTCTATACACAATCGAATAACAATCTCCCTTACTTCCTAATATAGAAAGTTAAAGAATCCATTGAAACTAACCTTTCTATTGCCCTTATTAACTAGATTTGTTGTTTATAGATTCATTCATCCACTTTCTATTGTTTTGAGTAGATGAAAGATACAATACCATGTAATGAATGAGTTGTATATCTTCCCTTTCTCTAGAACAACAATTAGATCACTAGATTAGTTAGAACTAACTTCAAGTACTGGAGTTGTATACACAATCAAATAAGAAGCTCCCTTACTTCCATATCGGCAAAGTTAAAGAATCCATTGAAACTAACCATTCTATTTCCCTTACTAACTAGATTAGTTGTTTATTGATTCAGTCATCCAATTTCTGTTGCTTTGAGGAGATGAAAGATACAATCCCAAGTAGCGAATGAGTTGAATGTGTTCCGTTTGTCTAGAACAACAACTAGATTAATAGAGTAGTTAGAACTAATTTCAAGTACTAGAGTTCTATACACAATCGAATAAGAAGCACCCTTAATTCCATATAGGGAAAGTTAAAGTATCCATTAAAACTAACCTTTCTATTGCCGCTACTAACTAGATTAGTTGTTTATAGATTCATTCATCCACTTTCTATTGCTTTGAGTAGATGAAAGATACAATACCATGTAATTAATGAGTTGTATGTCTTCCGTTTGTATAGAACAACAACGAGATCACTAGATTAGTTAGAACTAACTACAAGTACTAGAGTTCTATACAAATCGAATAAGAAGCTTTCTTACTTCCTTATGGGAAAAGTTAAAGAATCCATCGAAACTAACATTTCTATTGCCGCTACAAACTAGATTAGTTGTTTATTTATTCATTCATCAACTTTCTATTGTTTTTAGTAGATGAAAGATACAATACCATGTAATGAATGAGTTGTGTGTCCTCCGTTTGTATAGAATAACAACTAGATCACTAGATTAGTTAGAACTAACTACAAGTACTAGAGTTCTATACACAATCGAATAAGAAACTCCCTCACTTCCTTATGGAGAAAGTTAAAGAATCCATTGAAACTAACCTTTCTATTGCCGCTGCTAACTAGATTAGTTGTTTATTGATTAATTCATCCACTTTCTATTGCTTTGAGTAGATGAAAGATACAATCCAAAGTAACGAATGAGTTGTATGTCTTTCGTTTGTCTAGAACAACAACTAGATCAATAGATTAGTTAGAACTAACTTCAAGTACTAGAGTTCTATACACAATCGAACAACAATCTCCCTTACTTCCATATATAGAATGTTAAAGAATCCATTGAAACTAACATTTCTATTGCCCTTACTAACTAAATTAGTTGTTTATTGATTCATTCATGCACTTTCTATTGTTTTGAGTAGATGAAAGGTAGAATACCATGTAATGAATGAGTTGTATATCTTCCCTTTGTTTAGAACAACAATTAGATCACTAGATTAGTTAGAACTAACTTCAAGTACTGGAGTTGTACACACAATCGAATAAGAAGCTCCCTTACTTCCTTATCGGCAAAGTTAAAGAATACATTCAAACTAACCATTCTATTACCCTTACTAACTAGATTAGTTGTTTATTGATTCAGTCATCCAATTTTTGTTGCTTTGAGTAGATGAAAGATACAATCCCAAGTTGCGAATGAGTTGAATGTGTTCCGTTTGTCTAGAACAACAACTAGATCACTAGATTAGTTAGAACTAACTACAAGTACTAGAGTTCTATACACAATCGAATAAGAAGCACCCTTAATTCCATATAAAGAAAGTTAAAGAATCCATTGAAACTAACCTTTCTATTGCCCTTATTAACTAGATTTGTTGTTTATAGATTCATTCATCCACTTTCTATTGTTTTGAGTAGATGAAAGATACAATACCATGTAATGAATGAGTTGTATATCTTCCCTTTCTCTAGAACAACAATTAGATCACTAGATTAGTTAGAACTAACTTCAAGTACTGGAGTTGTATACACAATCAAATAAGAAGCTCCCTTACTTCCTTATCGGCAAAGTTAAAGAATCCATTGAAACTAACCATTCTATTTCCCTTACTAACTAGATTAGTTGTTTATTGATTCAGTCATCCAATTTCTGTTGCTTTGAGGAGATGAAAGATACAATCCCAAGTAGCGAATGAGTTGAATGTGTTCCGTTTGTCTAGAACAACAACTAGATTAATAGATTAGTTAGAACTAATTTCAAGTACTAGAGTTCTATACACAATCGAATAAGAAGCACCCTTAATTCCATATAGGGAAAGTTAAAGTATCCATTGAAACTAACCTTTCTATTGCCGCTACTAACTAGATTAGTTGTTTATAGATTCATTCATCCACTTTCTATTGCTTTGAGTAGATGAAAGATACAATACCATGTATTAATGAGTTGTATGTCTTCCGTTTGTATAGAACAACAACGAGATCACTAGATTAGTTAGAACTAACTACAAGTGCTAGAGTTCTATACAAATCGAATAAGAAGCTTTCTTACTTCCTTATGGGGAAAGTTAAAGAATCCATCGAAACTAACATTTCTATTGCCGCTACAAACTAGATTAGTTGTTTATTTATTCATTCATCAACTTTCTATTGTTTTGAGTAGATGAAAGATACAATACCATGTAAAGAATGAGTTGTGTGTCCTCCGTTTGTATAGAATAACAACTAGATCACTAGATTAGTTAGAACTAACTACAAGTACTAGAGTTCTATACACAATCGAATAAGAAACTCCCTCACTTCCTTATGGAGAAAGTTAAAGAATCCATTGAAACTAACCTTTCTATTGCCGCTACTAACTAGATTAGTTGTTTATTGATTAATTCATCCACTTTCTATTGCTTTGAGTAGATGAAAGATACAATCCAAAGTAACGAATGAGTTGTATGTCTTTCGTTTGTCTAGAACAACAACTAGATCAATAGATCAGTTAGAACTAACTTCAAGTACTAGAGTTCTATACACAATCGAACAACAATCTCCCTTACTTCCATATATAGAATGTTAAAGAATCCATTGAAACTAACATTTCTATTGCCCTTACTAACTAAATTAGTTGTTTATTGATTCATTCATGCACTTTCTATTGTTTTGAGTAGATGAAAGGTAGAATACCATGTAATGAATGAGTTGTATATCTTCCCTTTGTTTAGAACAACAATTAGATCACTAGATTAGTTAGAACTAACTTCAAGTACTGGAGTTGTACACACAATCGAATAAGAAGCTCCCTTACTTCCTTATCGGCAAAGTTAAAGAATACATTGAAACTAACCATTCTATTACCCTTACTAACTAGATTAGTTGTTTATTGATTCAGTCATCCAATTTTTGTTGCTTTGAGTAGATGAAAGATACAATCCCAAGTAGCGAATGAGTTGAATGTGTTCCGTTTGTCTAGAACAACAACTAGATCACTAGATTAGTTTGAACTAACTACAAGTACTAGAGTTCTATACACAATCGAATAAGAAGCACCCTTAATTCCATATAGGGAAAGTTAAAGTATCCATTGAAACTAACCTTTCTATTGCCGCTACTAACTAGATTAGTTGTTTATTGATTAATTCATCCACTTTCTATTGCTTTGAGTAGATGAAAGATACAATCCAAAGTAACGAATGAGTAGTATGTCTTTCGTTTGTCTAGAACAACAACTAGATCAATAGATTAGTTAGAACTAACTTCAAGTACTAGAGTTCTATACACAATCGAACAACAATCTCCCTTACTTCCATATATAGAATGTTAAAGAATCCATTGAAACTAACATTTCTATTGTCCTTACTAACTAAATTAGTTGTTTATTGATTCATTCATCCACTTTCTATTGTTTTGAGTAGATGAAAGGTAGAATACCATGTAATGAATGAGTTGTATATCTTCCCTTTGTTTAGAACAACAATTAGATCAGTAGATTAGTTAGAACTAACTTCAAGTACTGGAGTTGTACACACAATCGAATAAGAAGCTCCCTTACTTCCTTATCGGCAAAGTTAAAGAATACATTGAAACTAACCATTCTATTACCCTTACTAACTAGATTAGTTGTTTATTGATTCAGTCATCCAATTTTTGTTGCTTTGAGTAGATGAAAGATACAATCCCAAGTAGCGAATGAGTTGAATGTGTTCCGTTTGTCTAGAACAACAACTAGATCACTAGATTAGTTAGAACTAACTACAAGTACTAGAGTTCTATACACAATCGAATAAGAAGCACCCTTAATTCCATATATGGAAAGTTAAAGTATCCATTGAAACTAACCTTTCTATTGCCGCTACTAACTAGATTAGTTGTTTATTGATTAATTCATCCACTTTCTATTGCTTTGAGTAGATGAAAGATACAATCCAAAGTAACGAATGAGTTGTATGTCTTTCGTTTGTCTAGAACAACAACTAGATCAATAGATTAGTTAGAACTAACTTCAAGTACTAGAGTTCTATACACAATCGAACAACAATCTCCCTTACTTCCATATATAGAATGTTAAAGAATCCATTGAAACTAACATTTCTATTGCCCTTACTAACTAAATTAGTTGTTTATTGATTCATTCATCCACTTTCTATTGTTTTGAGTAGATGAAAGGTAGAATACCATGTAATGAATGAGTTGTATATCTTCCCTTTGTTTAGAACAACAATTAGATCACTAGATTTGTTAGAACTAACTTCAAGTACGGGAGTTGTACACACAATCGAATAAGAAGCTCCCTTACTTCCTTATCGGCAAAGTTAAAGAATACATTGAAACTAACCATTCTATTACCCTTACTAACTAGATTAGTTGTTTATTAATTCAGTCATCCAATTTTTGTTGCTTTGAGTAGATGAAAGATACAATCCCAAGTAGCGAATGAGTTGAATGTGTTCCGTTTGTCTAGAACAACAACTAGATCACTAGATTAGTTAGAACTAACTACAATTACTAGAGTTCTATACACAATCGAATAAGAAGCACCCTTAATTCCATATAGGGAAAGTTAAAGTATCCATTGAAACTAACCTTTCTATTGCCGCTACTAACTAGATTAGTTGTTTATAGATTCATTCATCCACTTTCTATTGCTTTGAGTAGATGAAAGATATAATACCTTGTCATTAATGAGTTGTATGTCTTCCGTTTGTATAGAACAGCAACGAGATCACTAGATTAGTGTGAACTAACTACAAGTACTAGAGTTCTATACAAATCGAATAAGAAGCTTTCTTACTTCCTTATGGGGAAAGTTAAAGAATACATCGAAACTAACATTTATGTTGCCGCTACAAACTAGATTAGTTGTTTATTGATTCATTCATAAACTTTCTATTGTTTTGAGTAGATGAAAGATACAATACCATGTAATGAATGAGTTGTGTGTCCTCCGTTTGTATAGAATAACAACTAGATCACTAGATTAGTTAGAACTAACTACAAGTACTAGAGTTCTATACACAATCGAATAAGAAACTCCCTCACTTCCTTATGGAGAAAGTTAAAGAATCCATTGAAACTAACCTTTCTATTGCCGCTACTAACTAGATTAGTTGTTTATTGATTAATTCATCCACTTTCTATTGCTTTGAGTAGATGAAAGATACAATCCAAAGTAACGAATGAGTTGTATGTCTTTCGTTTGTCTAGAACAACAACTAGATCAATAGATTAGTTAGAACTAACTTCAAGTACTAGAGTTCTATACACAATCGAACAACAATCTCCCTTACTTCCATATATAGAATGTTAAAGAATCCATTGAAACTAACATTTCTATTGCCCTTACTAACTAAATTAGTTGTTTATTGATTCATTCATCCACTTTCTATTGTTTTGAGTAGATGAAAGGTAGAATACCATGTAATGAATGAGTTGTATATCTTCCCTTTCTTTAGAACAACAATTAGATCAGTAGATTAGTTAGAACTAACTTCAAGTACTGGAGTTGTACACACAATCGAATAAGAAGCTCCCTTACTTCCTTATCGGCAAAGTTAAAGAATACATTGAAACTAACCATTCTATTACCCTTACTAACTAGATTAGTTGTTTATTGATTCAGTCATCCAATTTTTGTTGCTTTGAGTAGATGAAAGATACAATCCCAAGTAGCGAATGAGTTGAATGTGTTCCGTTTGTCTAGAACAACAACTAGATCACTAGATTAGTTACAACTAACTACAAGTACTAGAGTTCTATACACAATCGAATAAGAAGCACCCTTAATTCCATATATGGAAAGTTAAAGTATCCATTGAAACTAACCTTTCTATTGCCGCTACTAACTAGATTAGTTGTTTATTGATTAATTCATCCACTTTCTATTGCTTTGAGTAGATGAAAGATACAATCCAAAGTAACGAATGAGTTGTATGTCTTTCGTTTGTCTAGAACAACAACTAGATCAATAGATTAGTTAGAACTAACTTCAAGTACTAGAGTTCTATACACAATCGAACAACAATCTCCCTTACTTCCATATATAGAATGTTAAAGAATCCATTGAAACTAACATTTCTATTGCCCTTACTAACTAAATTAGTTGTTTATTGATTCATTCATCCACTTTCTATTGTTTTGAGTAGATGAAAGGTAGAATACCATGTAATGAATGAGTTGTATATCTTCCCTTTGTTTAGAACAACAATTAGATCACTAGATTTGTTAGAACTAACTTCAAGTACGGGAGTTGTACACACAATCGAATAAGAAGCTCCCTTACTTCCTTATCGGCAAAGTTAAAGAATACATTGAAACTAACCATTCTATTACCCTTACTAACTAGATTAGTTGTTTATTAATTCAGTCATCCAATTTTTGTTGCTTTGAGTAGATGAAAGATACAATCCCAAGTAGCGAATGAGTTGAATGTGTTCCGTTTGTCTAGAACGACAACTAGATCACTAGATTAGTTAGAACTAACTACAATTACTAGAGTTCTATACACAATCGAATAAGAAGCACCCTTAATTCCATATAGGGAAAGTTAAAGTATCCATTGAAACTAACATTTCTATTGCCGCTACTAACTAGATTAGTTGTTTATAGATTCATTCATCCACTTTCTATTGCTTTGAGTAGATGAAAGATACAATACCTTGTCATTAATGAGTTGTATGTCTTCCGTTTGTATAGAACAGCAACGAGATCACTAGATTAGTTAGAACTAACTACAAGTACTAGAGTTCTATACAAATCGAATAAGAAGCTTTCTTACTTCCTTATGGGGAAAGTTAAAGAATACATCGAAACTAACATTTATGTTGCCGCTACAAACTAGATTAGTTGTTTATTGATTCATTCATAAACTTTCTATTGTTTTGAGTAGATGAAAGATACAATACCATGTAATGAATGAGTTGTGTGTCCTCCGTTTGAATAGAATAACAACTAGATCACTAGATTAGTTAGAACTAACTACAAGTACTAGAGTTCTATACACAATCGAATAAGAAACTCCCTCACTTCCTTATGGAGAAAGTTAAAGAATCCATTGAAACTAACCTTTCTATTGCCGCTACTAACTAGATTAGTTGTTTATTGATTAATTCATCCACTTTCTATTGCTTTGAGTAGATGAAAGATACAATCCAAAGTAACGAATGAGTTGTATGTCTTTCGTTTGTCTAGAACAACAACTAGATCAATAGATTAGTTAGAACTAACTTCAAGTACTAGAGTTCTATACACAATCGAACAACAATCTCCCTTACTTCCATATATAGAATGTTAAAGAATCCATTGAAACTAACATTTCTATTGCCCTTACTAACTAAATTAGTTGTTTATTGATTCATTCATCCACTTTCTATTGTTTTGAGTAGATGAAAGGTAGAATACCATGTAATGAATGAGTTGTATATCTTCCCTTTGTTTAGAACAACAATTAGATCACTAGATTTGTTAGAACTAACTTCAAGTACGGGAGTTGTACACACAATCGAATAAGAAGCTCCCTTACTTCCTTATCGGCAAAGTTAAAGAATACATTGAAACTAACCATTCTATTACCCTTACTAACTAGATTAGTTGTTTATTAATTCAGTCATCCAATTTTTGTTGCTTTGAGTAGATGAAACATACAATCCCAAGTAGCGAATGAGTTGAATGTGTTCCGTTTGTCTAGAACAACAACTAGATCACTAGATTAGTTAGAACTAACTACAAGTACTAGAGTTCTATACACAATCGAATAAGAAGCACCCTTAATTCCATATAGGGAAAGTTAAAGTATCCATTGAAACTAACCTTTCTATTGCCGCTACTAACTAGATTAGTTGTTTATAGATTCATTCATCCACTTTCTATTGCTTTGAGTAGATGAAAGATATAATACCTTGTCATTAATGAGTTGTATGTCTTCCGTTTGTATAGAACAGCAACGAGATCACTAGATTAGTTAGAACTAACTACAAGTACTAGAGTTCTATACAAATCGAATAAGAAGCTTTCTTACTTCCTTATGGGGAAAGTTAAAGAATACATCGAAACTAACATTTATGTTGCCGCTACAAACTAGATTAGTTGTTTATTGATTCATTAATAAACTTTCTATTGTTTTGAGTAGATGAAAGATACAATACCATGTAATGAATGAGTTGTGTGTCCTCCGTTTGTATAGAATAACAACTAGATCACTAGATTAGTTAGAACTAACTACAAGTACTAGAGTTCTATACACAATCGAATAAGAAACTCCCTCACTTCCTTATGGAGAAAGTTAAAGAATCCATTGAAACTAACCTTTCTATTGCCGCTACTAACTAGATTAGTTGTTTATTGATTAATTCATCCACTTTCTATTGCTTTGAGTAGATGAAAGATACAATCCAAAGTAACGAATGAGTTGTATGTCTTTCGTTTGTCTAGAACAACAACTAGATCAATAGATTAGTTAGAACTAACTTCAAGTACTAGAGTTCTATACACAATCGAACAACAATCTCCCTTACTTCCATATATAGAATGTTAAAGAATCCATTGAAACTAACATTTCTATTGCCCTTACTAACTAAATTAGTTGTTTATTGATTCATTCATCCACTTTCTATTGTTTTGAGTAGATGAAAGGTAGAATACCATGTAATGAATGAGTTGTATATCTTCCCTTTGTTTAGAACAACAATTAGATCAGTAGATTAGTTAGAACTAACTTCAAGTACTGGAGTTGTACACACAATCGAATAAGAAGCTCCCTTACTTCCTTATCGGCAAAGTTAAAGAATACATTGAAACTAACCATTCTATTACCCTTACTAACTAGATTAGTTGTTTATTGATTCAGTCATCCAATTTTTGTTGCTTTGAGTAGATGAAAGATACAATCCCAAGTAGCGAATGAGTTGAATGTGTTCCGTTTGTCTAGAACAACAACTAGATCACTAGATTAGTTAGAACTAACTACAAGTACTAGAGTTCTATACACAATCGAATAAGAAGCACCCTTAATTCCATATAGGGAAAGTTAAAGAATCCATTGAAACTAACCTTTCTATTGCCGCTACTAACTAGATTAGTTGTTTATTGATTAATTCATCCACTTTCTATTGCTTTGAGTAGATGAAAGATACAATCCAAAGTAACGAATGAGTTGTATGTCTTTCGTTTGTCTAGAACAACAACTAGATCAATAGATTAGTTAGAACTAACTTCAAGTACTAGAGTTCTATACACAATCGAACAACAATCTCCCTTACTTCCATATATAGAATGTTAAAGAATCCATTGAAACTAACATTTCTATTGCCCTTACTAACTAAATTAGTTGTTTATTGATTCATTCATCCACTTTCTATTGTTTTGAGTAGATGAAAGGTAGAATACCATGTAATGAATGAGTTGTATATCTTCCCTTTGTTTAGAACAACAATTAGATCAGTAGATTAGTTAGAACTAACTTCAAGTACTGGAGTTGTACACACAATCGAATAAGAAGCTCCCTTACTTCCTTATCGGCAAAGTTAAAGAATACATTGAAACTAACCATTCTATTACCCTTACTAACTAGATTAGTTGTTTATTGATTCAGTCATCCAATTTTTGTTGCTTTGAGTAGATGAAAGATACAATCCCAAGTAGCGAATGAGTTGAATGTGTTCCGTTTGTCTAGAACAACAACTTGATCACTAGATTAGTTAGAACTAACTACAAGTACTAGAGTTCTATACACAATCGAATAAGAAGCACCCTTAATTCCATATAGGGAAAGTTAAAGTATCCATTGAAACTAACCTTTCTATTGCCGCTACTAACTAGATTAGTTGTTTATTGATTAATTCATCCACTTTCTATTGCTTTGAGTAGATGAAGATACAATCCAAAGTAACGAATGAGTTGTATGTCTTTCGTTTGTCTAGAACAACAACTAGATCAATAGATTAGTTAGAACTAACTTCAAGTACTAGAGTTCTATACACAATCGAACAACAATCTCCCTTACTTCCATATATTGAATGTTAAAGAATCCATTGAAACTAACATTTCTATTGCCCTTACTAACTAAATTAGTTGTTTATTGATTCATTCATCAACTTTCTATTGTTTTGAGTAGATGAAAGGTAGAATACCATGTAATGAATGAGTTGTATATCTTCCCTTTGTTTAAAACAACAATTAGATCACTAGATTTGTTAGAACTAACTTCAAGTACGGGAGTTGTACACACAATCGAATAAGAAGCTCCCTTACTTCCTTATCGGCAAAGTTAAAGAATACATTGAAACTAACCATTCTATTACCCTTACTAACTAGATTAGTTGTTTATTAATTCAGTCATCCAATTTTTGTTGCTTTGAGTAGATGAAAGATACAATCCCAAGTAGCGAATGAGTTGAATGTGTTCCGTTTGTCTAGAACAACAACTAGATCACTAGATTAGTTAGAACTAACTACAATTACTAGAGTTCTATACACAATCGAATAAGAAGCACCCTTAATTCCATATAGGGAAAGTTAAAGTATCCATTGAAACTAACCTTTCTATTGCCGCTACTAACTAGATTAGTTGTTTATAGATTCATTCATCCACTTTCTATTGCTTTGAGTAGATGAAAGATACAATACCTTGTCATTAATGAGTTGTATGTCTTCCGTTTGTATAGAACAGCAACGAGATCACTAGATTAGTTAGAACTAACTACAAGTACTAGAGTTCTATACAAATCGAATAAGAAGCTTTCTTACTTCCTTATGGGGAAAGTTAAAGAATACATCGAAACTAACATTTATGTTGCCGCTACAAACTAGATTAGTTGTTTATTGATTCATTCATAAACTTTCTATTGTTTTGAGTAGATGAAAGATACAATACCATGTAATGAATGAGTTGTGTGTCCTCCGTTTGTATAGAATAACAACTAGATCACTAGATTAGTTAGAACTAACTACAAGTACTAGAGTTCTATACACAATCGAATAAGAAACTCCCTCACTTCCTTATGGAGAAAGTTAAAGAATCCATTGAAACTAACCTTTCTATTGCCGCTACTAACTAGATTAGTTGTTTATTGATTAATTCATCCACTTTCTATTGCTTTGAGTAGATGAAGATACAATCCAAAGTAACGAATGAGTTGTATGTCTTTCGTTTGTCTAGAACAACAACTAGATCAATAGATTAGTTAGAACTAACTTCAAGTACTAGAGTTCTATACACAATCGAACAACAATCTCCCTTACTTCCATATATAGAATGTTAAAGAATCCATTGAAACTAACATTTCTATTGCCCTTACTAACTAAATTAGTTGTTTATTGATTCATTCATCCACTTTCTATTGTTTTGAGTAGATGAAAGGTAGAATACCATGTAATGAATGAGTTGTATATCTTCCCTTTGTTTAGAACAACAATTAGATCACTAGATTTGTTAGAACTAACTTCAAGTACGGGAGTTGTACACACAATCGAATAAGAAGCTCCCTTACTTCCTTATCGGCAAAGTTAAAGAATACATTGAAACTAACCATTCTATTACCCTTACTAACTAGATTAGTTGTTTATTAATTCAGTCATCCAATTTTTGTTGCTTTGAGTAGATGAAACATACAATCCCAAGTAGCGAATGAGTTGAATGTGTTCCGTTTGTCTAGAACAACAACTAGATCACTAGATTAGTTAGAACTAACTACAAGTACTAGAGTTCTATACACAATCGAATAAGAAGCACCCTTAATTCCATATAGGGAAAGTTAAAGTATCCATTGAAACTAACCTTTCTATTGCCGCTACTAACTAGATTAGTTGTTTATTGATTAATTCATCCACTTTCTATTGCTTTGAGTAGATGAAAGATACAATCCAAAGTAACGAATGAGTAGTATGTCTTTCGTTTGTCTAGAACAACAACTAGATCAATAGATTAGTTAGAACTAACTTCAAGTACTAGAGTTCTATACACAATCGAACAACAATCTCCCTTACTTCCATATATAGAATGTTAAAGAATCCATTGAAACTAACATTTCTATTGCCCTTACTAACTAAATTAGTTGTTTATTGATTCATTCATCCACTTTCTATTGTTTTGAGTAGATGAAAGGTAGAATACCATGTAATGAATGAGTTGTATATCTTCCCTTTGTTTAGAACAACAATTAGATCAGTAGATTAGTTAGAACTAACTTCAAGTACTGGAGTTGTACACACAATCGAATAAGAAGCTCCCTTACTTCCTTATCGGCAAAGTTAAAGAATACATTGAAACTAACCATTCTATTACCCTTACTAACTAGATTAGTTGTTTATTGATTCAGTCATCCAATTTTTGTTGCTTTGAGTAGATGAAAGATACAATCCCAAGTAGCGAATGAGTTGAATGTGTTCCGTTTGTCTAGAACAACAACTAGATCACTAGATTAGTTAGAACTAACTACAAGTACTAGAGTTCTATACACAATCGAATAAGAAGCACCCTTAATTCCATATATGGAAAGTTAAAGTATCCATTGAAACTAACCTTTCTATTGCCGCTACTAACTAGATTAGTTGTTTATTGATTAATTCATCCACTTTCTATTGCTTTGAGTAGATGAAAGATACAATCCAAAGTAACGAATGAGTTGTATGTCTTTCGTTTGTCTAGAACAACAACTAGATCAATAGATTAGTTAGAACTAACTTCAAGTACTAGAGTTCTATACACAATCGAACAACAATCTCCCTTACTTCCATATATAGAATGTTAAAGAATCCATTGAAACTAACATTTCTATTGCCCTTACTAACTAAATTAGTTGTTTATTGATTCATTCATCCACTTTCTATTGTTTTGAGTAGATGAAAGGTAGAATACCATGTAATGAATGAGTTGTATATCTTCCCTTTGTTTAGAACAACAATTAGATCACTAGATTTGTTAGAACTAACTTCAAGTACGGGAGTTGTACACACAATCGAATAAGAAGCTCCCTTACTTCCTTATCGGCAAAGTTAAAGAATACATTGAAACTAACCATTCTATTACCCTTACTAACTAGATTAGTTGTTTATTAATTCAGTCATCCAATTTTTGTTGCTTTGAGTAGATGAAAGATACAATCCCAAGTAGCGAATGAGTTGAATGTGTTCCGTTTGTCTAGAACAACAACTAGATCACTAGATTAGTTAGAACTAACTACAATTACTAGAGTTCTATACACAATCGAATAAGAAGCACCCTTAATTCCATTTAGGGAAAGTTAAAGTATCCATTGAAACTAACCTTTCTATTGCCGCTACTAACTAGATTAGTTGTTTATAGATTCATTCATCCACTTTCTATTGCTTTGAGTAGATGAAAGATATAATACCTTGTCATTAATGAGTTGTATGTCTTCCGTTTGTATAGAACAGCAACGAGATCACTAGATTAGTGTGAACTAACTACAAGTACTAGAGTTCTATACAAATCGAATAAGAATCTTTCTTACTTCCTTATGGGGAAAGTTAAAGAATACATCGAAACTAACATTTATGTTGCCGCTACAAACTAGATTAGTTGTTTATTGATTCATTCATAAACTTTCTATTGTTTTGAGTAGATGAAAGATACAATACCATGTAATGAATGAGTTGTGTGTCCTCCGTTTGTATAGAATAACAACTAGATCACTAGATTAGTTAGAACTAACTACAAGTACTAGAGTTCTATACACAATCGAATAAGAAACTCCCTCACTTCCTTATGGAGAAAGTTAAAGAATCCATTGAAACTAACCTTTCTATTGCCGCTACTAACTAGATTAGTTGTTTATTGATTAATTCATCCACTTTCTATTGCTTTGAGTAGATGAAAGATACAATCCAAAGTAACGAATGAGTTGTATGTCTTTCGTTTGTCTAGAACAACAACTAGATCAATAGATTAGTTAGAACTAACTTCAAGTACTAGAGTTCTATACACAATCGAACAACAATCTCCCTTACTTCCATATATAGAATGTTAAAGAATCCATTGAAACTAACATTTCTATTGCCCTTACTAACTAAATTAGTTGTTTATTGATTCATTCATCCACTTTCTATTGTTTTGAGTAGATGAAAGGTAGAATACCATGTAATGAATGAGTTGTATATCTTCCCTTTGTTTAGAACAACAATTAGATCAGTAGATTAGTTAGAACTAACTTCAAGTACTGGAGTTGTACACACAATCGAATAAGAAGCTCCCTTACTTCCTTATCGGCAAAGTTAAAGAATACATTGAAACTAACCATTCTATTACCCTTACTAACTAGATTAGTTGTTTATTGATTCAGTCATCCAATTTTTGTTGCTTTGAGTAGATGAAAGATACAATCCCAAGTAGCGAATGAGTTGAATGTGTTCCGTTTGTCTAGAACAACAACTAGATCACTAGATTAGTTAGAACTAACTACAAGTACTAGAGTTCTATACACAATCGAATAAGAAGCACCCTTAATTCCATATATGGAAAGTTAAAGTATCCATTGAAACTAACCTTTCTATTGCCGCTACTAACTAGATTAGTTGTTTATTGATTAATTCATCCACTTTCTATTGCTTTGAGTAGATGAAAGATACAATCCAAAGTAACGAATGAGTTGTATGTCTTTCGTTTGTCTAGAACAACAACTAGATCAATAGATTAGTTAGAACTAACTTCAAGTACTAGAGTTCTATACACAATCGAACAACAATCTCCCTTACTTCCATATATAGAATGTTAAAGAATCCATTGAAACTAACATTTCTATTGCCCTTACTAACTAAATTAGTTGTTTATTGATTCATTCATCCACTTTCTATTGTTTTGAGTAGATGAAAGGTAGAATACCATGTAATGAATGAGTTGTATATCTTCCCTTTGTTTAGAACAACAATTAGATCACTAGATTTGTTAGAACTAACTTCAAGTACGGGAGTTGTACACACAATCGAATAAGAAGCTCCCTTACTTCCTTATCGGCAAAGTTAAAGAATACATTGAAACTAACCATTCTATTACCCTTACTAACTAGATTAGTTGTTTATTAATTCAGTCATCCAATTTTTGTTGCTTTGAGTAGATGAAAGATACAATCCCAAGTAGCGAATGAGTTGAATGTGTTCCGTTTGTCTAGAACAACAACTAGATCACTAGATTAGTTAGAACTAACTACAAGTACTAGAGTTCTATACACAATCGAATAAGAAGCACCCTTAATTCCATATAGGGAAAGTTAAAGTATCCATTGAAACTAACATTTCTATTGCCGCTACTAACTAGATTAGTTGTTTATAGATTCATTCATCCACTTTCTATTGCTTTGAGTAGATGAAAGATACAATACCTTGTCATTAATGAGTTGTATGTCTTCCGTTTGTATAGAACAGCAACGAGATCACTAGATTAGTTAGAACTAACTACAAGTACTAGAGTTCTATACAAATCGAATAAGAAGCTTTCTTACTTCCTTATGGGGAAAGTTAAAGAATACATCGAAACTAACATTTATGTTGCCGCTACAAACTAGATTAGTTGTTTATTGATTCATTCATAAACTTTCTATTGTTTTGAGTAGATGAAAGATACAATACCATGTAATGAATGAGTTGTGTGTCCTCCGTTTGTATAGAATAACAACTAGATCACTAGATTAGTTAGAACTAACTACAAGTACTAGAGTTCTATACACAATCGAATAAGAAACTCCCTCACTTCCTTATGGAGAAAGTTAAAGAATCCATTGAAACTAACCTTTCTATTGCCGCTACTAACTAGATTAGTTGTTTATTGATTAATTCATCCACTTTCTATTGCTTTGAGTAGATGAAAGATACAATCCAAAGTAACGAATGAGTTGTATGTCTTTCGTTTGTCTAGAACAACAACTAGATCAATAGATTAGTTAGAACTAACTTCAAGTACTAGAGTTCTATACACAATCGAACAACAATCTCCCTTACTTCCATATATAGAATGTTAAAGAATCCATTGAAACTAACATTTCTATTGCCCTTACTAACTAAATTAGTTGTTTATTGATTCATTCATCCACTTTCTATTGTTTTGAGTAGATGAAAGGTAGAATACCATGTAATGAATGAGTTGTATATCTTCCCTTTGTTTAGAACAACAATTAGATCACTAGATTTGTTAGAACTAACTTCAAGTACGGGAGTTGTACACACAATCGAATAAGAAGCTCCCTTACTTCCTTATCGGCAAAGTTAAAGAATACATTGAAACTAACCATTCTATTACCCTTACTAACTAGATTAGTTGTTTATTAATTCAGTCATCCAATTTTTGTTGCTTTGAGTAGATGAAACATACAATCCCAAGTAGCGAATGAGTTGAATGTGTTCCGTTTGTCTAGAACAACAACTAGATCACTAGATTAGTTAGAACTAACTACAAGTACTAGAGTTCTATACACAATCGAATAAGAAGCACCCTTAATTCCATATAGGGAAAGTTAAAGTATCCATTGAAACTAACCTTTCTATTGCCGCTACTAACTAGATTAGTTGTTTATAGATTCATTCATCCACTTTCTATTGCTTTGAGTAGATGAAAGATACAATACCTTGTCATTAATGAGTTGTATGTCTTCCGTTTGTATAGAACAGCAACGAGATCACTAGATTAGTTAGAACTAACTACAAGTACTAGAGTTCTATACAAATCGAATAAGAAGCTTTCTTACTTCCTTATGGGGAAAGTTAAAGAATACATCGAAACTAACATTTATGTTGCCGCTACAAACTAGATTAGTTGTTTATTGATTCATTCATAAACTTTCTATTGTTTTGAGTAGATGAAAGATACAATACCATGTAATGAATGAGTTGTGTGTCCTCCGTTTGTATAGAATAACAACTAGATCACTAGATTAGTTAGAACTAACTACAAGTACTAGAGTTCTATACACAATCGAATAAGAAACTCCCTCACTTCCTTATGGAGAAAGTTAAAGAATCCATTGAAACTAACCTTTCTATTGCCGCTACTAACTAGATTAGTTGTTTATTGATTAATTCATCCACTTTCTATTGCTTTGAGTAGATGAAAGATACAATCCAAAGTAACGAATGAGTTGTATGTCTTTCGTTTGTCTAGAACAACAACTAGATCAATAGATTAGTTAGAACTAACTTCAAGTACTAGAGTTCTATACACAATCGAACAACAATCTCCCTTACTTCCATATATAGAATGTTAAAGAATCCATTGAAACTAACATTTCTATTGCCCTTACTAACTAAATTAGTTGTTTATTGATTCATTCATCCACTTTCTATTGTTTTGAGTAGATGAAAGGTAGAATACCATGTAATGAATGAGTTGTATATCTTCCCTTTGTTTAGAACAACAATTAGATCAGTAGATTAGTTAGAACTAACTTCAAGTACTGGAGTTGTACACACAATCGAATAAGAAGCTCCCTTACTTCCTTATCGGCAAAGTTAAAGAATACATTGAAACTAACCATTCTATTACCCTTACTAACTAGATTAGTTGTTTATTGATTCAGTCATCCAATTTTTGTTGCTTTGAGTAGATGAAAGATACAATCCCAAGTAGCGAATGAGTTGAATGTGTTCCGTTTGTCTAGAACAACAACTAGATCACTAGATTAGTTAGAACTAACTACAAGTACTAGAGTTCTATACACAATCGAATAAGAAGCACCCTTAATTCCATATAGGGAAAGTTAAAGTATCCATTGAAACTAACCTTTCTATTGCCGCTACTAACTAGATTAGTTGTTTATAGATTCATTCATCCACTTTCTATTGCTTTGAGTAGATGAAAGATACAATACCTTGTCATTAATGAGTTGTATGTCTTCCGTTTGTATAGAACAGCAACGAGATCACTAGATTAGTTAGAACTAACTACAAGTACTAGAGTTCTATACAAATCGAATAAGAAGCTTTCTTACTTCCTTATGGGGAAAGTTAAAGAATACATCGAAACTAACATTTATGTTGCCGCTACAAACTAGATTAGTTGTTTATTGATTCATTCATAAACTTTCTATTGTTTTGAGTAGATGAAAGATACAATACCATGTAATGAATGAGTTGTGTGTCCTCCGTTTGTATAGAATAACAACTAGATCACTAGATTAGTTAGAACTAACTACAAGTACTAGAGTTCTATACACAATCGAATAAGAAACTCCCTCACTTCCTTATGGAGAAAGTTAAAGAATCCATTGAAACTAACCTTTCTATTGCCGCTACTAACTAGATTAGTTGTTTATTGATTAATTCATCCACTTTCTATTGCTTTGAGTAGATGAAAGATACAATCCAAAGTAACGAATGAGTTGTATGTCTTTCGTTTGTCTAGAACAACAACTAGATCAATAGATTAGTTAGAACTAACTTCAAGTACTAGAGTTCTATACACAATCGAACAACAATCTCCCTTACTTCCATATATAGAATGTTAAAGAATCCATTGAAACTAACATTTCTATTGCCCTTACTAACTAAATTAGTTGTTTATTGATTCATTCATCCACTTTCTATTGTTTTGAGTAGATGAAAGGTAGAATACCATGTAATGAATGAGTTGTATATCTTCCCTTTGTTTAGAACAACAATTAGATCAGTAGATTAGTTAGAACTAACTTCAAGTACTGGAGTTGTACACACAATCGAATAAGAAGCTCCCTTACTTCCTTATCGGCAAAGTTAAAGAATACATTGAAACTAACCATTCTATTACCCTTACTAACTAGATTAGTTGTTTATTGATTCAGTCATCCAATTTTTGTTGCTTTGAGTAGATGAAAGATACAATCCCAAGTAGCGAATGAGTTGAATGTGTTCCGTTTGTCTAGAACAACAACTAGATCACTAGATTAGTTAGAACTAACTACAAGTACTAGAGTTCTATACACAATCGAATAAGAAGCACCCTTAATTCCATATATGGAAAGTTAAAGTATCCATTGAAACTAACCTTTCTATTGCCGCTACTAACTAGATTAGTTGTTTATTGATTAATTCATCCACTTTCTATTGCTTTGAGTAGATGAAAGATACAATCCAAAGTAACGAATGAGTTGTATGTCTTTCGTTTGTCTAGAACAACAACTAGATCAATAGATTAGTTAGAACTAACTTCAAGTACTAGAGTTCTATACACAATCGAACAACAATCTCCCTTACTTCCATATATAGAATGTTAAAGAATCCATTGAAACTAACATTTCTATTGCCCTTACTAACTAAATTAGTTGTTTATTGATTCATTCATCCACTTTCTATTGTTTTGAGTAGATGAAAGGTAGAATACCATGTAATGAATGAGTTGTATATCTTCCCTTTGTTTAGAACAACAATTAGATCACTAGATTTGTTAGAACTAACTTCAAGTACGGGAGTTGTACACACAATCGAATAAGAAGCTCCCTTACTTCCTTATCGGCAAAGTTAAAGAATACATTGAAACTAACCATTCTATTACCCTTACTAACTAGATTAGTTGTTTATTAATTCAGTCATCCAATTTTTGTTGCTTTGAGTAGATGAAAGATACAATCCCAAGTAGCGAATGAGTTGAATGTGTTCCGTTTGTCTAGAACAACAACTAGATCACTAGATTAGTTAGAACTAACTACAATTACTAGAGTTCTATACACAATCGAATAAGAAGCACCCTTAATTCCATATAGGGAAAGTTAAAGTATCCATTGAAACTAACATTTCTATTGCCGCTACTAACTAGATTAGTTGTTTATAGATTCATTCATCCACTTTCTATTGCTTTGAGTAGATGAAAGATACAATACCTTGTCATTAATGAGTTGTATGTCTTCCGTTTGTATAGAACAGCAACGAGATCACTAGATTAGTTAGAACTAACTACAAGTACTAGAGTTCTATACAAATCGAATAAGAAGCTTTCTTACTTCCTTATGGGGAAGTTAAAGAATACATCGAAACTAACATTTATGTTGCCGCTACAAACTAGATTAGTTGTTTATTGATTCATTCATAAACTTTCTATTGTTTTGAGTAGATGAAAGATACAATACCATGTAATGAATGAGTTGTGTGTCCTCCGTTTGTATAGAATAACAACTAGATCACTAGATTAGTTAGAACTAACTACAAGTACTAGAGTTCTATACACAATCGAATAAGAAACTCCCTCACTTCCTTATGGAGAAAGTTAAAGAATCCATTGAAACTAACCTTTCTATTGCCGCTACTAACTAGATTAGTTGTTTATTGATTAATTCATCCACTTTCTATTGCTTTGAGTAGATGAAAGATACAATCCAAAGTAACGAATGAGTTGTATGTCTTTCGTTTGTCTAGAACAACAACTAGATCAATAGATTAGTTAGAACTAACTTCAAGTACTAGAGTTCTATACACAATCGAACAACAATCTCCCTTACTTCCATATATAGAATGTTAAAGAATCCATTGAAACTAACATTTCTATTGCCCTTACTAACTAAATTAGTTGTTTATTGATTCATTCATCCACTTTCTATTGTTTTGAGTAGATGAAAGGTAGAATACCATGTAATGAATGAGTTGTATATCTTCCCTTTGTTTAGAACAACAATTAGATCACTAGATTAGTTAGAACTAACTTCAAGTACTGGAGTTGTACACACAATCGAATAAGAAGCTCCCTTACTTCCTTATCGGCAAAGTTAAAGAATACATTGAAACTAACCATTCTATTACCCTTACTAACTAGATTAGTTGTTTATTGATTCAGTCATCCAATTTTTGTTGCTTTGAGTAGATGAAAGATACAATCCCAAGTAGCGAATGAGTTGAATGTGTTCCGTTTGTCTAGAACAACAACTAGATCACTAGATTAGTTAGAACTAACTACAAGTACTAGAGTTCTATACACAATCGAATAAGAAGCACCCTTAATTCCATATAGGGAAAGTTAAAGTATCCATTGAAACTAACCTTTCTATTGCCGCTACTAACTAGATTAGTTGTTTATAGATTCATTCATCCACTTTCTATTGCTTTGAGTAGATGAAAGATATAATACCTTGTCATTAATGAGTTGTATGTCTTCCGTTTGTATAGAACAGCAACGAGATCACTAGATTAGTTAGAACTAACTACAAGTACTAGAGTTCTATACAAATCGAATAAGAACTTTCTTACTTCCTTATGGGGAAAGTTAAAGAATACATCGAAACTAACATTTATGTTGCCGCTACAAACTAGATTAGTTGTTTATTGATTCATTCATAAACTTTCTATTGTTTTGAGTAGATGAAAGATACAATACCATGTAATGAATGAGTTGTGTGTCCTCCGTTTGTATAGAATAACAACTAGATCACTAGATTAGTTAGAACTAACTACAAGTACTAGAGTTCTATACACAATCGAATAAGAAACTCCCTCACTTCCTTATGGAGAAAGTTAAAGAATCCATTGAAACTAACCTTTCTATTGCCGCTACTAACTAGATTAGTTGTTTATTGATTAATTCATCCACTTTCTATTGCTTTGAGTAGATGAAAGATACAATCCAAAGTAACGAATGAGTTGTATGTCTTTCGTTTGTCTAGAACAACAACTAGATCAATAGATTAGTTAGAACTAACTTCAAGTACTAGAGTTCTATACACAATCGAACAACAATCTCCCTTACTTCCATATATAGAATGTTAAAGAATCCATTGAAACTAACATTTCTATTGCCCTTACTAACTAAATTAGTTGTTTATTGATTCATTCATCCACTTTCTATTGTTTTGAGTAGATGAAAGGTAGAATACCATGTAATGAATGAGTTGTATATCTTCCCTTTGTTTAGAACAACAATTAGATCAGTAGATTAGTTAGAACTAACTTCAAGTACTGGAGTTGTACACACAATCGAATAAGAAGCTCCCTTACTTCCTTATCGGCAAAGTTAAAGAATACATTGAAACTAACCATTCTATTACCCTTACTAACTAGATTAGTTGTTTATTGATTCAGTCATCCAATTTTTGTTGCTTTGAGTAGATGAAAGATACAATCCCAAGTAGCGAATGAGTTGAATGTGTTCCTTTGTCTAGAACAACAACTAGATCACTAGATTAGTTAGAACTAACTACAAGTACTAGAGTTCTATACACAATCGAATAAGAAGCACCCTTATTCCATATATGGAAAGTTAAAGTATCCATTGAAACTAACCTTTCTATTGCCGCTACTAACTAGATTAGTTGTTTATTGATTAATTCATCCACTTTCTATTGCTTTGAGTAGATGAAAGATACAATCCAAAGTAACGAATGAGTTGTATGTCTTTCGTTTGTCTAGAACAACAACTAGATCATAGATTAGTTAGAACTAACTTCAAGTACTAGAGTTCTATACACAATCGAACAACAATCTCCCTTACTTCCATATATAGAATGTTAAAGAATCCATTGAAACTAACATTTCTATTGCCCTTACTAACTAAATTAGTTGTTTATTGATTCATTCATCCACTTTCTATTGTTTTGAGTAGATGAAAGGTAGAATACCATGTAATGAATGAGTTGTATATCTTCCCTTTGTTTAGAACAACAATAGATCACTAGATTTGTTAGAACTAACTTCAAGTACGGGAGTTGTACACACAATCGAATAAGAAGCTCCCTTACTTCCTTATCGGCAAGTTAAAGAATACATTGAAACTAACCATTCTATTACCCTTACTAACTAGATTAGTTGTTTATTAATTCAGTCATCCAATTTTGTTGCTTTGAGTAGATGAAAGATACAATCCCAAGTAGCGAATGAGTTGAATGTGTTCCGTTTGTCTAGAACAACAACTAGATCACTAGATTAGTTAGAACTAACTACAAGTACTAGAGTTCTATACACAATCGAATAAGAACACCCTTAATTCCATATAGGGAAAGTTAAAGTATCCATTGAAACTAACATTTCTATTGCCGCTACTAACTAGATTAGTTGTTTATTGATTCATTCATCCACTTTCTATTGCTTTGAGTAGATGAAAGATACAATACCTTGTCATTAATGAGTTGTATGTCTTCCGTTTGTATAGAACAGCAACGAGATCACTAGATTAGTTAGAACTAACTACAAGTACTAGAGTTCTATACAATCGAATAAAAGCTTTCTTACTTCCTATGGGGAAAGTTAAAGAATACATTGAAACTAACATTTATGTTGCCGCTACAAACTAGATTAGTTGTTTATTGATTCATTCATAAACTTTCTATTGTTTTGAGTAGATGAAAGATACAATACCATGTAATGAATGAGTTGTGTGTCCTCCGTTTGAATAGAACAACAACTAGATCACTAGATTAGTTAGAACTAACTACAAGTACTAGAGTTCTATACACAATCGAATAAGAAACTCCCTCACTTCCTTATGGAGAAAGTTAAAGAATCCATTGAAACTAACCTTTCTATTGCCGCTCTAACTAGATTAGTTGTTTATTGATTATTCATCCACTTTCTATTGCTTGAGTAGATGAAAGATACAATCCAAAGTAAGAATGAGTTTGTATGTCGTTCGTTTGTCTAGAACAACAACTAGATCAAGAATAGTTTAGAACTAACTTCAAGTACTAGAGTTCTATACACAATCGAATAACAATCTCCCTTACTTCCATATATAGAAAGTTAAAGAATCCATGAAACTAACCATTCTATTGCCCTACTAACTAAATTAGTTGTTTATTATTTCATTCATCCACTTTCTATTGTTTGAGTAGATGAAAGATACAATACCATGTAATGAATGAGTTGTATATCTTCCTTGGTTTAGAACAACAAGAGATCACTAGATTAGTTAGAACTAACTCAAGTAAGGGAGTTCTACACACAAATCGAATAGAAGCATCCTTACTTCCTTATCGGCAGTTAAAGAATACATGAACTAACCATTCTATTTGCCCTTACTAACTAGATTAGTGTGTTTATAATTCAGTCATCCAATTTTTGTTGTTTTGAGTAGATGAAAACATACAATCCCAAGTAATGAATGAGTTGTGTGTTCCGTTTGTCTAGAACAACAACTAGATCACTAGATTAGTTAGAACTAACTACAAGTACTAGAGTTCTATACACAATCGAATAAG
>CM051456.1:65857727-65930839 GCA_028274465.1 Plantago ovata
GTTCATGGTAAATAAGGTTTTATCAACTTCACCTTTCTTGAAACCATTATCCAGCAAGAACATAACTAAGGTATCATAGCAAGCTCTAGGTGCTTGCTTTAGACCATATACAGCTTTCTGAAGCTTGTATACCATCTTGGTTTCTGAGGGAAGTTCAAAGCCAGGGGTTGTTCTAGGTAGACTTCTTCAGCAAGTTCACCATTTAGGAATGCACTTTTAACATCCATTTGATAAACAGTGAAGTCATTATGAGCAGCAAAGGCTAAGAAAAGTCTAATAGCATCCAATCTTGCAACTGGTGCATAAGACTCATCATAGTCCAATCCTTCAGTTTGGCAGAAACCTTGAGCAACTAAACGTGCTTTGTTCCTTGTTACTTCTTCAGACTCACTCAGCTTGTTTCTGAACACCCACTTTGTACCAATTGCTTTCTTTCCTTCAGCAAGGGGTACAATTTTTCAGACTTTGTTCCTTTCAAATTGATCCAGTTCTTCTTGCATTGCATTGATCCATTCAGATTGCTGTAAAGCTTCTTCTATGGTCTTGGGTTCAATTTCTTAAACAAATCAAGAGAACATAACTTCTACTTCAATGACATTTGCTTCTTCAGCAAGTTCTTGATTAGTAGACACTTTGGCTCTAGTCACTTGGCATGTCAATATCACCAATCATATCCGTAGAGGGATGATCTCTAATCCACTTAATAACAGGTTTTCTGCTCTTTGGATCTGGATATGTTTGTGTTTCAACATGTGACTCAGCATGTACTTGTTTAGTACTACTGGTATCTTGTTGTGTCTCTGCTGAAATTGGTTCATCAGCAACTGCTTGTTCAACACTGCCAGTATGAGGTAACTCGTCAGCAGACACAGGAAGTTGCGTAGTTTCAGCAACATCTGGAGCAACGGCGTCCTTAGCCGGAAATTCTTTATCATGAACTATATTTATCTTGTCATGACTTGGGGTAGGAGTGTCATTGTCAGAATCATCATTAAGTTCAATTGATTTGACATTTCTAGTATCGGATTCAGTTCTTTGCTCGTGTATGAGTAATTTCTTCATACATTCTGATATTTCTTCTTCAGCAGGGACTCCTTGTGATTTTTCATAGAATACAACATGCACCGATTCTTATCTTTTGTGCCTTTTTGTTGTAAACTCTATAAGCTTTGCTCTGCAAGGAGTAGCCAAGAAATATTGCTTCATCTGCCTTTGGTTGAAATGTTCTTAAGTATTCTCTACCATTGTTAAGAACAAAGCATTTGCAACCAAATACTCTTAGATGGGTGATGTTAGGAGGTCTTCCAACAAATAACTCATAGGGAGTTTGTTGTATTCCTTAGTTATCAAGCATCTATTTTGAGTATAGCAGGCGGTATTAATTGCTTCAACCCAATAAGCTTCACTTATTTCAGTGTCAGCAAGCATTGTTCTAGCTGCTTCCTTAAGGGTACGATTCTTCCTTTCAGCAACACCATTTTGTTGAGGTGTCCTTACTGAGGATAACTGATGTTGTATGCCTATCGAAGTGCAATACTCAGTTATGTACTGGTTTACAAACTCAGTACCATGGTCTGTTCTTATGACTTTTACCTTGTCATTTTTCATGACTTCGAGCTTGTCATTTTTCATGACTTTTACCTTGTCATTTTTCATCACTACTATACCTTGTCATTTTTCATGACTTTTATCCAAGTGAATCTTGAATAGTCATCTACCACCACCAGACCATACTTCTTGCCAGCATAGCTTGTTGAATAAGATTCAAACAAGTCCATGTGCAAGAGTTGTAAAGGTTTTGTACTTGACGGTACTGCCTTGTTCTTAAAAGAAGTTTTGGTTTGTTTTCCTTGCTGACATGCAGTACAAACACCATCCTTCTTAAAAGTAACCTTAGGTAATCCAACTACAAGTGCCTTTTTAGACAGCTTATTCAGCGTCTTGAAGTTTAGGTGACTTGTTCGTTTATGCCATAACCATGCTTTTTCAACAAGGCAATCATGATCTGAGATAAGGCATTTTTCAACTATTGCCGAAGACCAATCTACGGTATAGAGACCTCCTGATCTTCTAGCAACCATGATAACCTTCTCTGTCTCAAAGCCAATAAGTTTACATTCATCACTTTTGATTTTGATGAAGTAACCTTTGTCAGCGAATTGACTCATGCTGAAAGGGTTAAACTTAAGATTTTTGACATAAAGAACTCCCGAAATGGTAATGCATCCTAACTTCACGTCACCATAACCTTTAGTAGAACCAAAGCCTCCACCAGCAAACCTTATTGTTGGACCTTTAGACCACCGTCTATAGTTTATAAGATTTTTCTTATTGCCCGTCATGTGCTTTCCACAACCACTGTCAAAGTACCAAATTGCATTGTTTGTCTCCATGGCTGAGTCTGCACAATCAAGAGCATACAAGTTAATTATCCAATATTGGATGTCCAGTGGAAACTCAAGTCTTGAGTTTTTCAATCTTGACTTGTTTTCTACTTGCTGAGGAACTAGAGAGTTTAGAACCGAAAGACTTTTGATCATTGCTAATCAAGTCCACTTTCTGATGTGGTGTCTTGCTTGGTTGACCCTTTTGCTGAACATACTTTTTAGTAAGTTCTTTTATAGCAAGGTTCCTCCTAGTCCTAGCATTTTGAGTGTTGTAAGTACTCTTAGGCTTGGTTTTGTTCATCTCTTTGAAGTATCTTTGCTGACTTTGCTTATACTCATGAAAAAGTTGATTTTGCTTGGTTTTGAATCCAAGTCCACTTTTCGGAGTATGCTGAGCTTTTGTCTCAGCAACCTTACTTGATTCAGGTTTGTCAGCAAAGGTCTTCTGATTACTTTTAGTAATCTTGCCTTTAGTCTTAACAAATTGCTTTTCAACAACTTGTTTGGCAAAATGTTTTACAACATCCTATTTCTGAACAGTTTGCTTTTCAGCAACCTATTTTCCTTTTAAAGTCTTGTTACTTTGAGTAGCAACATCGGACTTTTTGGTCGTAGGTACTTGATTGCTTATTTCAGCAACCTTAGATTGACCAAATTGATAGAGTTCTGGTTGACCACTATCAGTTGCACAAACAAAGGTGATTGGTGATTTGTCTTTACTCAAGAGTATTACGTCATCACCTTCATACGTGGCACCTAAACCTTCTTTCTGAGATGGATCTCTCAGATAAGAGTTTAGTTCAGTCAGCGTGTTACTACCATCCGCATAAGATTTGAAATTGACTTTCATCTTTTTCATTTCTTGTATTTCAGCAAGTAACTTTAGAATTGAGGACTGATACTCTTCCAATTCTATTGCCATTTCAGCATTCTTCTCTGTAGCTTCGGGAATTAAGTTCTTGAGATGCAATATTTCAGCATCCTTCTTTTCTGACTCAACGCTCAGCAAGACATACTTTTCAGTAGTTTGCTTAGTCAGAAGTTCAGCATTCTGTAGTTTCTCTTACTGTTTGCTCAGAGTTTTCTCAAATCTTTCGATTTCTCCTTGAATTCTATCAAGGTCAATGTCAACTTCACTTTCTGAATCAGAGTTAGAGGTAGGACAATTTACCTGACCGGCCATGAGGCAGAACTCGTAGTTTGACACATCTGGATAAGTTTCCATAGCTATTCCACAAACTTCCTTGCCAATCTCTACGCCAAAAGTGGCTTCTTCTTCTTCAGTGTCTGAACTCTCTACCTCACTGTCTTCAGAGCTTGTTTCAATGCAAAGAGCATCGATTTTTTCTTGAAGCTTTTTCTTTTCTTCAGCAATCAAAGCCCTTTTGAACTTCTTCTTCTTTTCAGCAGATTTCCCTTTCAGTAAGGGGCAATTTGCTTTGAAGTGTCCAGGCTTCTTGCAATAAAAGCAAAGATCATTGCCAACTGCTGGTTTTTCGGAGGAGTTTGCTTGCTGAGCTTGCTTGTTCAGCGAGCTAGCTTCATTCATGTATTTATGGTAGTTGTTACCAAGATGCTTTTTCAACTTCTCTTTTGCTTTTCTCCTTTCGAGTTCTTTACTGATGAATTTCTTCATGTTTCTAACAACAAGAGTGTTTTCATCAGCAGGCTCTTTATCATTCTTCATTTCAGAAGATGACGGCTTGGCAGCAAGAGCAATGTTTTGCGATTTTTCAGCAAACACATTTTCTCTTTGCTTTGTCTCATAATTGACAGTAGCAAGATGAGAGAACAACTCGGTTGGAGTGATATTTGGCATTCCTTGATTATACTAGAAATTCTGAGTATGGATCCATTCTTGATTCAGACTTCTAATAATGGTTTTCACCTTTTCAGAATCTAAATAGAAGTTTCCAACTCCTAAAGCAGTCATCTCACTCACTAGAGTTGTGAATTTGAAATCCAAGTCTTCCAGTGACTCATTGGCACCTTGTTTGATGTTTTGAAACTTCAACTTTAGCACTTCGAGTTTGTTTTCCTTGGTTTTGTCAGCTCCAACACAAAGATCTTGAACCATTTTCCAAGCTTCCTTAGCAGTTTTGGCACCCCACAGTTTGCACTGTATAGTATCTGGAGTAGAACGTATAATGATGTTTCTTGCTTGGCCATCAAGACGGAATCTTTTGGCTTCATCTGAAGGCCATTCCTCTCTTGGTTTTGGAACGACAGTATCGACTGGTTCACCTAAGATAGTTTCCTTTCCAGCGTCTGTGGTTTTGTGAGGAAAACTTCTCTCAAGTTTAGTGATCTTGATTGGTCCATCATTTATGACAGTGACCATCTCATCACTAATGGCCTCAAGATGTAGCATCATGTTGTTTCGCCATTTTTCGTAGTTTTCCAGCTTCAGCAAGGGAGCGTCTCCTAGCGACATCCTGTCAGCAAAAGACTACCAAACTGATCAAGTGAAAGTGATTTACGGAAAGCACCTAAGGGGATCTAGGTTCAGTGCTGAAGGTTAAAGAACCTCCACCTCTGATACCACTTGTTGGTCTCTTAAAAAACAAGAAAAGACTAGATGGGGGGTGAATAGTCTTTTCAAACTTTTCGTCGTTTAAAACTTTCTCAACAAGTGCTTATTACTTTTCAGTAATGAGTTTGCTGATACTTAACTTTCTCAGCAAGTACTTATTACTTTTTAGTAATGAGTTTGCTGATACTTAAAAACAGAGTGCGGAAGTCTGTTAAAATAAGTGTTTTTCAGTGAGTGCTAGTTTCAACAAGTGAGCAGAGTGTCAGTGTACAAGAAATGTAACTTGCTGAAAACTAAATGCAGTAAAGTAAATCACACAAACACTTTTATAGTGGTATCTGAGAGTGGCGTAACCTCTCAACTAATCCACTTTGTCCTTTATAGGACTGAATCCACTATGATAAGATGTGAGGTTCCTTACAAATCCTATCACTAATGATTCTTCAGAAACCAAAGCACACTTGCTTCGTTTCCAACCTAACTAGAGAACTATAACCTTGTTCTCCACCAAACTTTGGACTTATAATTAGCAACACTAAGCTTGATTAATTCCCCATGAATTTCACGCCTAAAAAGGGTGTTTATCAGTTAGAGAGGTTTGGGATGAGATCACTTGAATATAACTTTTCAGCTATAACAAGTTATCTAAAGAAACACAACTTGTAATACTTTGCAGTAAGCAAGTTTGATTGTTTCTGGTGTCAAGACTTGTTCTTGTTCGAAAGAAAGAACACTTAACTAGTTTCTTAGTCGTGAATGTTCTACTTCTTCACAAGTAGCTTTTGTTTCAAGCTTAAGTCTTGGAACGGATCAATAGGCAGTAAAGAGTATAGAAGGATTTGAGTGTGTAAAGCACAAGTGAGAGTTTGATCACGTTGTTGACACCCTTCTACTCTTTGCCTGATGACCTCTATTTATAGTGTCTCAAGGGAGCTGTTTGAATTTCAAATTCTAAGGCTTTGTACCTTAAGATGTCAATATCTTTCTTTTGTACTTTCAGCAGCGTCCTTCATTTGTCTTCTTGTCTTCATGTTCTTCGCGTGCCTACTTTGCATTTAATGTTCATTTGAATCAAATTCAAATGTGAACGTTGGAGCCAAAATGCAAGTACTCGTCAGGAAGGAGGTCACATATGTTGTCAGCAAGTGGTCAGTCTCAGTTTCAGCAAGCAGAACCTACTCTGTCATATAGATTTTCACTTATGCAAGCTGTTGCTGAAAATCTCACTTTCTGAGCAACATGTGCCTTTGTAGATACCTTTCTCAGAATTATTCTAAGTCTTCAATCTTCGAATCTTCAACTTTCTGAGCGGTTCTAGGTCTTCAATAGTTCGTTTGTAAAAACAAAGTACATCATCAACAAATGAAAGAACCTAACTAGTACCTACACTAAGTCTTTCAGCAAACTTTCCTCTTTTATAATGTCCTTAAAATTCTAAATTCCTACGGGCCTTAAGAGTACTAGTTACTGGAATTTCCTTAATTTAGCATGGTTAATGGGTCATCAAAATTACAAGTTTCCTAACAGTTGCGTACAGTGACTCAGATCATGGTGGTTGTTCCATGTCAAGAAAATCAACAACAGGATACTGTGAGATTCATTGGTGATTCACATGTCAGTTGGAAATCGAAAAAGCAGAACACCATAAGCAAATCCTCTACTGAGGCAGAGTATAGAGCACTCTCTATAACAGCCTGTGAAATCACATGGCTCAAAGCTTTGTTAAAAGACTTTGGCATAAAGCAAAGTAGACCAGCCACATTGTTTTGTGATAATCAATCGGCTATATACTTAACAAAGAATCCCGTCTTTCATGAAAGAACGAAGCACATTGAAATAGATTGTCATTTCATTAGAGAAAAGGTAATGGATGGATCAATCAAATTAATTTCAATCAATACTAAGAATCAACTTGCGGATTGCTTAACCAAAGTTGTTGCTTCACCAAATTTAGCAGAAGCTATAAGTAAGATGAACATGAAAAACATACATGTTCCTCTTAAGGGGGAGTATTGGAATTTGGTGATAAGAAAAAGTACTGAAGAAGGCAATAAACCAGGAGTTCCTTGCAAAGAGTTTGAAATAAAAGAGACTGAAGAGAAAGGCGCGTGCAAACTCAAGGACCAAAGTAATAAAGAGGAAAAGCAAACCAATCTGAAGAAGACACGACAGACGAACTGCAGAGGAGATGAATCAAGAACGAGAACTAACTCAGTGCAAGTCGTGAAGCGTACAAGACATGGAGACAAGGGCGAAGAAGATAAAGCAGAACGTTGTCGCTCTGCTTTATCTCTGCAAAAAAAGCAGTTGTACATCCGGTACAGTAGCAACGAGAAGAGCACGTCCATCAGATCAAAATTAACGGCCAAAGATTGATCTTGTCATCTTGTACGTTTAGGGTTTTGCTTTCTTGCTTCCTTAGGCACGTGATTAGTTGTACAATTGTAGAGTAGTGGGCAAGTAAAGGAGCAATTTCTTTGTAGTATAAAAGGGGCTCCATAGTTAGGGTTTAGTTTCAAGGTTTTGTAATTCATTTTTTAAGCTATCTGAAAAATCTTCAGCCTGAAAGCTTCATAGTGTTTTACTTACCTGTTTTTAACAATGATGATTTTTAAGCAAAAGCATGGGGTATTTGGTATAAACATTAAAATTTGAAATTAAGCAATATATTAGTCTTTGGTTGAAATTAAAATAATCACTTAAGTAATACAATACTTTATTTAGCATTTTATTACCTTTTCTATTTATATGGTGCTTTAAGGACGAAAAACACATCACTTGATGTTTTTAGCTTACAGCGGTTAGCCTGCTTAATTTTAGAAAAGCAATCACAAAGCAGAAAAAATAAATACTAAAAAATTACTTAAACATGTAAAAAGGCAGATAATCATTTTTAATAAGCATTTACCAACACTACCTAAACCAAATTCATGAGGATCGTTTTGGTCGATCCAATAGTAAACAACATCATTCGCATTCGCTTAGGTGCAAGAGGTAGTGGTTGTATATTATAGTATGGCATACAACTATGTGATCTAAGCAAATAATGTTGCCAACAACTCTTAGACCTGAAAGAAACTAGCAATAATTTAAGTTTTCAAACCTCTCTTATATCCATCATTCCCTTCACATATCTAATACGGACTTATAAAAATAAAAAATACAAATACACAAATTTTCTAAAGTCAACCCAAAAACTCAATTATAATATAGATTCAATCTGTTATTCATTACCAAAAAACCGATAAATATACATGCATGGGAGTTCTTGCAAAGTTAGACCTCTTATGGCTCCTCTTCATTAGCAACCGGATTTTGTGATAAAGTTTTTGGTAGGGACAAATGATTTCATATAACTACATGCGAGATTAGTTTTATGTAGTTGAACATAAAATAAAATAGTCAAATTGAACTCAATAAAATTTATTTGTAATATAAAATACAATTAAATTAATTTGAATAAAATTTAATGCACTAACACAAAATTGAATTGAGTTGAACAGAATACTGAAACTATTAAACTTTCAGATGAAGAAAACATGAAGTATTGAGTATAAGAACTACGGAAATGCAACAAAGACTCGCACATCAATCCACCTAAACCTCAGGAATAAGAAAAAATAAATAATACACCTAAACTTCTGGAACAAAATAAAAAAAGATATACATTTTTTATTAACTCTTCCTCACCTTGCTTATACCAGCCCATAAAACATACAGGAAACATTAAGTTACTCAACCATTAAAAAGTGAAAAAGGCAATTTTGGTCCCAAAGTTTGAGAGAGTGGCATATGTAGTCCCATGTTTGCTCCTACCGGCAAATTTAGTCCCAAAGTTTCAAATGTTTGGCAAATTTGGTCTTTTTTTATAATTTTGGACTTTGACTGCTGACGTGGCAATCGAGTAAACCGGTCAACTCAGCCACATCATCTGATGACATCATTATGACGTCATAATTATTAATTTTTTAATTAAAAAAGGAAAAAAAAATCCAGAAAAAAATTAGTTGATGACGTCATTATTAAAACATAATTTCTAAATTTTTTTAATTTTTAAAAAAATCCAAAAAAATAAAATAAAGGGGAAAATAAAAAAAATTTAAAAAAACTTATTTTTGATATAAATTATTTTTAAAGATTTTCCGTAATGATTTACTAGTGTAGGAGTAGTTATAATGTTTGTCATTTAAAAAAAATAAACCTATTTTGAAACGGAAGAGGAAGTACATTTATTCACACACTTAATGTTTTTGGTAAATAATAGAAAATTGTATTTAATTTTTTTGCAATTATTTTGGATTTTTTTTTAATAAATGAAAGAGGAAGAGGAAGTACCTTTGTTTTTAATAAACGAAAGAGGAAGTACCTTTGCGTCTGAATTATTTTGGTAATACTTCCTCTTCCGTTTATTAAACAAAGGTACTTCCTCTTCCTCTTCCGTTTATTAAAAAAATCCAAAAAAATAAATATAATTTTCTATTATTTACAAAAAACATTAAGTGTGTGAATAAAGGTACTTCCTCTTCCGTTTCAAAATAAGTTTTTTTTAAACAACAAATGTTACAACTACTCCTACACTAGTAAATCATTACAAAAAATTTTAAAAATAATTTATATCAAAATAAGTTTTTTTTTTTAAATTTTATTTATTTATATCCCCTTTATTTTTTTGGATTTTTTAAAAATTAAAACAATTTAGAAATTATGATGTCATCAACGAATTTTTTTGGATTTTTTTCTTTTTTAATTAAAAATTAAAAAAATTAAAAAATTAATAATTATGACGTCATAATGATGTCATCAGATGATATGGTTGAGTTGACCGGTTGACTCGATTGCCACATCAGCAGTCAAAGTCCAAAATTGTAAAAAAGGACCAAACTTGCCAAACATTTGAAACTTTGGGACTCAATTTGCCGGCAGGAGCAAACATGGGACTACATATGCCACACCCCTCAAACTTTGGGACCAAAAATGCATTTCTCCCATTAAAATGAAATAATTTCATCACTGAGGAAGACGCGATTACTAGTTCAAAAAATACAAACTTCACTAAATCATTTCATTTTATTCATTATTTTAATATTATTTTTATACGCTAATTCTAGTGTGTAAATACTCCTCGTCTGAGGGAGTATGGTGTTATATTTAGCGGATCCGTTGTGTTTGGGTAAAAACATAAAAGAAATACATGCCTGAACAATGAGACTTGGACCAAATTAGCTGGCCACCACATGGCTGCTGGCTCCACAAGATACCTTCTGAATATACCCGCCCATCCAAATCCAAGTACCTACCATTCAAACCATATATACATTTAGTAGCTGGAGATCGACAAACACACTTCTACTACCTGGTGTATATATATACTCCCTCCCTCAAATTCTAAAGCAGTATATTTTTATAAATTAATTTTTGCTAGAATAAGAATGTAAAAGTAAATGGAGGTTAAATGAAGCACAATAAAGTCAACAAAAACAAACGTAAAATAAAATTGAGACTGATGAGTACTTATTTTCTACTATTTATATACATCTTTTTTCTTTTTAAATAAGTTTTTAAATGGTAAAAAATAAGTAATTTAAGAAATAACACTAAATAAATAATTTGTATGAACATTTAATTGTATGTGGGTGAGCAAATATGAGAGAGTGATAAAATAATTATAAAAACAGAAATTTATTAAATTTCAAAATGGATGATTATTTGCTCTATATATAAATTTATTAAAATGAGGGTGATTATATATTTATTGATAACAAATTTGTATCCAATGTAATAGTATCTTAACACGAAAAAAGAAACAAATATTGTAATATTATGCCAAAAACGCAAATCAGAAATTTACTACTTCCTTTGTTCTTCGGTGAGTTTTTTTTTTCATTTCTTATGGACCTCTTATGCACCTGTGTCTTCTTTGTACTTCTGAAATTTCTTTTTATATATTAATAAAATTTTACCGTTTCCAAAAAAAAAAGCAAATTGTATTGTAAGTGGGTGATAAAGTATGAGAGAGAGAATAATAATAAAAGTTGCCATAAAGAAGGAAAGAAATAATAAAAAATTAATAAACGTGTTGAAAACTTTCTATATTTAGATTAGAACTTTCTAAAAGTAAAAGATCGTCCAAAAAATAGATATTTAAGAAATTACTTATGAAATGGAATAACTATTTTGTTTGAATTACCAAATTTTTTATTGATGACAAGTGGGAAGCATGTATTAAAAGTCAAATGTTACATAATTATGAGTGGATGGGAGACAAAGTATTGCAACTCAATTAATTAATGCGATGAAATAATTGATGATCATAAAACATACACCAGCAAGCTAGGTACGTACAGACCTACCTGTGTAGTGATGATCACAATAAGTGAAACAAAGAAGGTCATGTGCTGGTTGTAAAAAATTTTAACAGCAGTCACAACATGGATTGCATAAACAGTTCCAGCCCCAGAATTCGCAAATATTGTAATCAGAACGTGTTCCTTAACATTAAAGGGCCCTGGGTTGAGACTGAATTCCCATTTACTTCCTTCAAAGAATACTCTCTGAGTTATCTTTGCTGCCATTAACTGCCCCAATGGCACCACTGCTATCTGAGCAGATATGGCTGTGATTGACAAAGGCTCTTTCCTGTAGAATGGATTAAAATCTCGGTTTCGAAATCTATGTATGTGAGGGAGGATTTCTCCAAATGACATATATATTTTTCCGAATTTTCAGATTTTAAGCCCACCATACCTGTACCAGAAAAACTGGTTAAGGAAGGACAACAGGATACATGATAGTGTGCCCAAAAACCACATTCTGAAAGTCAGAACTGGGAGATTAGGGTCGTCCATGGTGGACACAGTCAGCGCCACCTCTTTGACAGGTGAGTTCTCCTCATCTACTACACCTTGGTTGACTTGACGATGATGTTCAGGTACAACTGCAAAAAAGACGAAATCACAGTTTGTAAAACATTTCCCCTTCAAAACTAAGTTTGGAGTTGGAATTATAGAGTATGGATGGATTAAGGAAAAGGTACTAAAGATTGAGACATACGGAAAGGTGCTGTGATTTCATGAGATGATCCATCCATGGCGTTTGATGAATAAATGGACGGTTTGTGATTATAGAATCAATTGAATCTTTAATTTTAAAGACACGGAATCCGGGAATACAAGTCTTTCTTTCTGGTGGATAGTTACATATATGCCAAAATGATATGACAAATTGTTTGGTTATGGCAGATATATACTTCTCAGTTTCATTACAAAATTTCTAAGGGAACTATTCATCGCAAACTTTGATCGCGTATAGCTTTTAAATTAAATTATATCAATATAAATTAAAAGTTAATTATGTAAATATACTCTATTTAATTTCATAATATAATTTTATAATATTTTTTTCTAATATAATTTAGTAATTATACGTGGTCAAAGGTCGCAATAAATAGTTATCTTAGAAACTTTGTAATGAAATGGAGAAATTATTTATTATGGTTGTGGTTATTTTGATGCTGAGTGAATCTAGTTTATGGCAGAGATAATGAATCAATGATGCATGTGCACAACAGCTAGCATACGTTTGGTTCAGTTTCATTTTCAATTTGTGTGATTGATCATATTTACACTCATCAATACTATTTTAATCAATTTGTCACTATTTCAAGGGAGAATTAATTATATTCTAGTGTCAAAAACAAAAAACAAGACGATGATGCATTAAATTAAATAAATTAAATATTAAGTCATCTCATTAACTCTCTCTCTCTATATATATCAATTTGTTTCTGAATCTAATTTCTAAACAATACACTTATTTGATAGGTTGATGATATTGCAATCATAGCAAATGTACCATTATGCATAGTTCCGTTAAGTATCGTCAATTTCCTTGTTTGGTTCAGAAGAAATCTCAAACTACGAATAAGAAACTGTTAGCGAACCGATATTGTCGTATGTCATAGAGAAGCAAAATGCTTGAACATTATTTTTTTTCTTTTACTTATGTACTTGGTACTCCCTCTATTCCATTTTAAGTTTCATAAGTTTTTTTTTTTTTTTTAACTTTAAACGTAAATTGCTTCTAAATTACACACAATAGTATTTAATAAAGCTATAATATAAAAATATACTTGATTTCTTTCGTAATATAATTTTCTTACATTGTTTATTGTATAATTTGAAATAAGTTTAAAAAAATTATGGAACTTAGAAAGCTTAAAATGGAATAAGGAGTATATATATAATTTAATTTAGTTTGTGTGGTAATTTGAAAAGGCATCGAAGACTACATTTGTTATTTGTTATGATTCAAGAGAGAAAATTAGTATAAAACTTTCAAACAAGATTAAATGAAAAACTTTGACTAATCGAGGAAGTTAAACATCGTCTTTTTTTTTTATTTTTTAAAGGGCAAATTTTATTTACGAAAAGAGCATCATCTAACTTTCGTCTATATTAACATGATGGAATACCTCTTGGAGTAGTACATGTACCAAAAAACGTGTTTAATATACAAATGTTCCAGCATAAGCTAGATTTAAGCGAAAAGTTGAATATCATTAAAGCCCAACTGCCCAAGCTTGGTTGGCTTTTGTAATCAATATTAATTGGAATATTCATATCCAACATAAATGTATATATATATGTTGAAGGGTAATTCGTACTTCTTTCTAAGTTCGCAGTAGATCGTCACAATAAGCTATTCTAGGTCTTCTTCATGTAATATTCCTCTTAAAATGATAGGAAACCTTCTTGTAGATTCCTCGTACCTGAAATATACTGGAGGGGGTTAGTGTCTCTTGCCCGGTCTGTAAGGTATCAGACCGGAGTGACGACTTTACGTGTAGGGAGTTGTGAGGCTTCCCTAGTACGAGTAGTAAATGTGGTGGGTGAGTGGTAGGTGAGAGGTGTTAATGTTTACCCGCTAGGTAATGAATGAGCTCCTTATATACTCGTAGTATTTTAATGTCACTCCTTGTAGGATCGTGACAAGTGTCCGGACGAAATTGAAGCCTTCTTAGGCCCAAGCCCATTAAGGAGGTCCATGGGCCTTGGCCCAAACATCTTGGCTAGGGTTGAGAGGGCAACATGGACTTTTCGGGTCCCACGAAGTAATCTGGAAGACGGGCCCAACTAGGAGCGACCATGGGTGGTCGCCCTTGGTCCTCGTGCCTTCCTCTTACGTATGTGGTCCGAGTAGTGCTCTGCCTAGTTTCTCTCAGAGAGTGTTACCTTGACGTAAGGTCCTCCTCGAGCCTTAGAGATGTTCCTCGAACCCAATAGCTGCATTGTCCTTGTAATGAGCTTATCTTGAGGGTTGGCCTCTTAGTGATGGTCGAACCACACCTTAGTGACATACTTGGGTGTGGTCGCGCCCCTTGAGGGACGGCCTATGATGCTTTGTCGCGCTCTTAGACCGCTCCAGTTCGTACGTGCGGACTGGACATATTTCAACACTAACATATGTCCCCCTAGTTTCCAAGTATCTTTGTAGAAGATAGTTGATGAACTATGTTAAAGTAGAGGTCGAGCAGAGCCTCGACTAGTGATGGGCGAAAAAAGATTTCCGTATTCGCGCCTTGGTAGCTTTTCCTCCTCCTATCTCTCCCTCCCCCCCCCCATTTTATAGGGTGCGAGCAGACGTTGCTCGGACCTTATGAAAGGGGTATATTTGCTGGGCAGAGATCGAATCCGGGTAAGTGTTCCTTGGTGGGAATAGGTGTTCAATTTTTTGCCTCTTCGCCTTTTTCTTTGCAAATTATCTCGAGGAGATTATTGTGAGAGAGTGGAATGGAATGACTTCTTGCCACCTTTTTCTTTTGCAAATTATCTCGAGGAGACAATTGTAAGAGAGTGGAATGGAATGACTTCTTGCCACCTTTTTCTTTGCAAATTATCTCGAGGAGATAATTGTGAGAGAGTGGCTCCTCGATCCTGTAAAACGGATCCGTCAAATTTTTCTCCTCGGGCAAATGGTTGCTCGTCGCTCCGTTATTAATCTACGTCACTTGGTCCTCGCTCCGCGGATTATCTAGTGTGACTAGCTAATCCGCGTTCACCTGGGAAGGTGTGTCAAAGCGGGAGCGTGAAGGGTAAGTCCGTAAATTCGCCAGGCGGCTGTGATCTGAGCCGTTGATAGTGGCCACATGTTCGGCCCGGATGGAGCAAGGGTATGCGACGGTTCGTATTCCCGAGATACCCTTCTATAAATAGGTCGATACTTGGTCATTCCACACTTTTCGCAATATTACTTTCCAGAGCAAATAGAGAGAGCGAGGAGCGTTTATAACTGGCCGACGAGCAAGTCATCAATACAAGAGGAGAGCGAGGACCATAATCCGGCGTCCAATTTCCAGTTTTTCAGGCAATCTTCAAGTTTTCCGGCTTACATTCCGGTTTCCAGCCTTCCATCAGACCTTTCCAAGTAAGTCTTTACACCTCGACTTTGATTTCATGCTTTAATTGCTTGCCTTTTGCTTGATTTTGCTACTTTCGCTTTCGATTTTGCCCTACCTTTGCCGTTTCTGTCGCCCAAAAATTCGTCGGCGGGCGGCGGCCTTGGAACGGCCAACTCTTGTATGGACTTAATAAACTGTAAACGGACTTGTAGACATGTTACCGTTGTTTCGTATGCCTTAATTGAACTGATAGACGCGCATGCCTCCCACTTTTTATTTTTCTGTAGATCCCCTTTGCCTCCTTTAACTTATTCGTATAACTGTAAAAAATCATAAGTTTTACGAGCGGTTGGTCGCTCGGTTGCTCCTCGATTCTTTATATGCATGCTCGCTCTTGCCTGTTTATATGCGTGCTCTCTCTTGCCTGTTTCGAGCGGTTGGTCGCTCTGTAGAATAACTTCTTTTTCATTATACTTGCTCTACATTTTGAGATTTTTCTCCGTTCGGGAGGTCGAACGTAATGAATATACCTAAAAGGACCTCTCGGACTATCACAAACCATCCTAACTCCTTTCTTGCCTACACCTTTAGGATGTCCGAGAGGAGCGACGACAGCCAGAATCGCCTTGAAGTCGGAGAGTATGGGAGCGACCATACTACATCACCCGATACGTCAGTTGTATCGGTGACGTTCTTGGATGATACACTGGAGCATGCTGCTGCGGGTGAGGAGCCCGTCGTCGAGTCCGAGGAGGAGAATCTCGAGGAGGGTGAAGAAGGCGAGAACGCCAATGACGACGATGGAGAAGATGATGAAAGCGAGGAGGAGGATGACGCGTACCAAATTGTGACTCGCAAGAGGCGTCGTAGCGAAGACGACGACTTCATTGATGACAGGACCGAGGAGGAAGGCGGTCCCTCTAACCATGGGGTGTCTGCAGAGTTGATAACTTTGGCCGCTCAAGTACACGGCAGAAATTACGGGGCGGTCAATGTAGTGCCTCCAACTGACATTAGGATTGAGGACATGGATGACACAGAGCGACCCGACTTGGCTCTGTCCTTATACGAGGAGGGTGATCACTCCGTTCAGCGCGGCAAGGGTATCGTGATTATTGATAGCGATGACAGTGATGATGAGAGCGATGAGGATGACGACGCTACATCTCCTCGAACTACTCCACCGCCGAAGAGGGTTAGGTTCCCTCCCCAAACTGTTCGTCGAACCATAGTTACTGATGACGAACAGGAGCCTCCCCTGGCTTTAATGGACGTGCACGGGGATGAAGCTGGTCCGAGCACTGCAGCACCCTTGTCTCCTTCTGTCTTAGAGATGCATAGGCAAGCTCTTAGAGATGTGGATAGGTTCGTTCCCGAGGAGGAGACCAGATATCACTCAGTGGATCCTCGCACTATCGACTTCTCATTTCCGAGTGAGACCCGAGCACCCCACCCTTTAGAAGAACAAGAATTTCAGCTTCATCTCGCGCAGCGAGCAGCCGATCAAGCCAAAGCTAGTGCCGGGGAGTCTAAGAGAGCGAAGAAGCGCTCTCGCTCCAGCAAGAGTAAAAAAGCTAAGGCTAGTGTCGAGGAGCCTAAGTCTAGCAAGGCTTCTCAGAACAAGTTCACCAAGAGTGCTCGCAACGTGGACCTCCCCGATCCTGAGGGTGAGAAAAACGAGGACGGCATCATTCGAACAACTGCCTCTACTGCGAAGGTGGATGAGATTGCTACTCTCCGATGGAAGTACTCCCTTCCTGAGAGTAAGTTCGACATCCTCGTTCCAAAGGATGACCAGACATTTTACAATGCTCCTCGAGGATATGGTTGTTCACTGCTTGAGCCTAGATCGAGGATGGATCCTGCCATTCTGCGACGCTTTCCGCGACATCTTCAATACCTTGGGGATCGCTCCTTGGCAACTGGTCCCAAGTGCGTTTGGTACCTTGGTCTGTTTCGGCGTTTTCTGCAAGAAGCAGGGGCTCGAGCTGAACTTCCACAATTTTAACCAACTGTTCCGAGTCTCGATGAGCTCCGGGAACAAGTACTTTTATTATTTCAACGCACGACCAGGCCTGGGCTTCATTATGGACGCTCCAAGCTCCTCGGGCTACAAGTGGTTCCATAGGTACTTCTACATCAAGAAGAGGAAGCTACCTAATATGAGCGAGGAGGATGCGGAGTGGGGCGTTCCAAAACTAATGTACCGGGGAAAGATTTCCGAGAAGCATCCCTTGCCCGATGAGCTAGATCCTTGGGTCTTGGAACTCAAGGAGAAGAATCGAGGACCTCATCCCGAGAAGTACTTCTACTGGGGCCTCGTTTTCCAGCCTCTTCCATACTTAGCGGGGCTTTCGCCCTATGCTTATACTGGTTATACCGGGAACCGGTATTCAAATGACGTGCTCTTCGGTATGATCAAAATAATTTCATACTTCACTTGCTTTCATACTTGTATTTTTCTTCATTTCTGCTTGCTTGCAATATTTGCTCGATTTTTCTTTCCTTCTCGGTTTTCCTACTCCTCGATTTCTTACTGACTTGTGTTTTTTCCTTTGCAGCTTATTGGTTTAATTGGATAATGTCGAAGACCCTTGCAGCCTAGGAAGAACAGCTTAGGAAGAAAAGGCTGGCCAACAAGGAGACTAAGATCCTCGGGTCTTTGAACCTTTCTCCTCCTCGCAGTGCTTCGCATCATCGAGATGCCTTGGTTCAAGAGGGTCTTGAGACTCGCGAGAACCCAGTTGATGCCTTGAAGAAGGCCGAGGAGGAGGCGGCGGCTAAACAAGCAAAGCAGGCCGAGGAGGCTGCTGCAGTAGAGCCGGAGAAGAGGCCTGAGAGGCCGGCTGCCAAGAAAGGATCGAGGAAGCTCACACTTGGAGGCAATAATGAGCCTCCTCGTAAGACCGATAATATCGGTCATTGGGTGGTCACCGTTTGGTGGCCACTGTACAGTGGGCCCCACAGTGACCACCAAATTTAAAAAAAATATGTGTATGGGCGCACATTTACGTGCGCCCATACTGCCAGCAGCCACCGGCTGGTGGCATATATGGAGGGGGACACTTGTCCCCCTCCTATTAGTCCATTTGTTTTTTTTTTATCTTTATAATTATCTTTTTAGATTTTATTATTATCTTTTATATTATCTGATATTTTATTATTTAAAATATATATATATATATATATATATATATATATATATATATATATATATATATATATATATATATATATATATATATATATATATATATATATATATATATATATATATATATATATATATATATATATATTAAAATTCATAATTTTTTTCTATCTATAAATATAACCTAACTTCATTAGATTTCACACACTTCTAAAAACCCTAAATTACTCTCATTCTCTCTCTCATTCTCTCCTATCCAAATGGATCCAAATGAAGATTTCTTTCCAAAGTTTTATTCTACTTATCAAAGTATCCAAAACTCTTCAGGTTTCCCAAGTTATGAAACATACACTCAGTTTCCACCGAATCCCACTCAAAATAGCCCCGAGCCTCAAAATGTTACGAACTCGACCTCTCAAAATGTTACGAACTCGAACAATCAAACGGCGGTGTCTTGGGATGCCGTTGAAGATTGCACCCTAATGTCAGCATGGATTTACGTCAGTCAAAATGCGATAAAGGGCACTGGTCAGAAACAAGAAACCTTTTGGGGTGAGGTTTATAAGTTATATGAGCAAGCGCGAAAAGAAAATCCCGTAAAAATCAATCAACGTTCCGCAGAGTCAATGAGAGATCGTTATCAGCGGCTCAACAAAAATGTCACTGAGTGGATCGGTTGTTGCAAGGAAGCCTACGCCCAGAAAACGAGCGGAATGAGTGATGCAGATGTTGACTCTATAGCTAACAAGCTATATAGTAAGGGTACTAAGGGCAAGAAGGCTGGATTTCCGCATAAACTTGTGTTTGAAACAGTTATGCGCCACGCACCCAAGTGGGAGTTGAGTTATGGTGGAGGACAAAGAAGGCCTCATCCAGATGCAATGGAATCCGAGCAAGAAGGTCATGGTAGTTCAAAAAAATCAAGAACCGATGATGATGATGATGATGATGGTACACCAGATACTCCAGTGAGTGGTGCTTCAACAATAAACCGTCCTACCGGTCGAAATGCGGCAAAAGCTAGAAGGAAGGGCAAAGGTGTGGCATCTTCATCAACTGCTGTGATTTCGGATGAATTTACTAGTGAGCTGCCTGCAATGAGGCTCACGCGTGAGAAAGAACTTGAGGTGAAGGTCGAATTTGAGAAAAAGAAGTTAAATGACAATTTGTTGAATGCTTTGTTGGCTAAACCGAATCTAACTGAGCAAGAAGAACAGGTCAAGAATCGCTTGTTGGCGGAGTACCTTTAATTATCGCTATGTCTTTTTATTGTCGTAATGCATTACTATGTCTTCGTATTATTTCAGTTATGTTTGATTTCGCTCCATTATGTATAATTATGTTTGTAATCGGGTGTATTTGCTATTTTCAAATGTAAGGTGTGTTGTTTCTTATTGATATGTACTGCTATAATTAAATCTATGAGCTTTTATCAGTCTATAGCCTATTCTATTTTCGTTTTTTTCAAGAAAGTTCACATGCTTCTTCCTCTTTAGTCAATTCATCTTCCACTACAACTTTAATGATTCCATCTTTGTCAGACAAACTTTAAACTTCACATGCTTCTCCCAATTTGTTGACTCATATTCAACTCATTGTTGACTAAGATCCAACTCATTGTCCACTCAAATTCACCTATATCTCTCTTTAAATATGGGAGTAATCTTTACCATATTTACACCTACATCTTTTCCAACACTTCTACTTCCCCTCACTCTTCCTTGTATCCACACTAAAAATAATGTCAAGTTATGCTTCTTCCAGTCTCAACGAAATAGATGAGTTGGAAGAACAAAACCAAACACTTAATCGCATTCTCGAGGATGTGGTCATGAAAATTCCTACCATGTTACAACCCACAAGCCACAATACTAGAGCTAAGAGGCGTCATATTGAGCGAATTCGTGAGGATGGTCATGAACAACTGTTCAAAATGTATTTTTCAGACATGCCAATCTACCATGAAGATATTTTTCGTCGTACGTTTCGAATGAGAAAGCACGTCTTTGAGCGTATAATGGAGGCACTAAGTTCCGATGAATATTTTCAGCAGAAGCGTGATGCCACTGGTCGGCTAGGTATGTCTTTGATCCAAAAATGCACTGGTTCTATAAGAGTTTTAGCCTACGGAACATCACCAGATTTGCATGACGAGTGCCTTCGAATGAGCGAACAAGTGATAAGAAAATCAGTTATGAAGTTTGCAGAAGGCGTAGTTGCCAACTTTGGGAATGAATACCTTAGACGTCCAACACAAGAAGACATGGCGCGACTACTACACATTGGTGAAGAACGTGGATTTCCGGTCATGATGGGAAGTATTGATTGCATGCACTGGGAATGGAAGAATTGTCCGACTGCTTGGGCAGGGCAGTATCAAGGAAGAAGTGGGAAACCAACGATTATTTTGGAAGTTGTTGCATCCGAAGACCTATGGATTTGGCATGCATTTTTTGGATCCCCAGGTACAAACAATGATATTAATGTGCTAAACAAATCACCTATTTTCGATGATATTTTAGCAGGCCGTGCACCGAAAGTCAATTACACCATTAACGGCCGACAAAGAAATATGGGGTATTACCTCACTGATGGCATATATCCAGCATGGGCTGCATTTGTCAAATTTATCAAGTCTCCTATTGTCCGTAAGCACAAGTTATTTGCTCAACATCAAGAGTCTGTTAGGAAAGATGTTGAACGGGCATTTGGTGTTCTACAAGCTCGATTCGCATTTATAAAAAATCCATATTTTCTATGGGATCGACATGCCATGGGGACAATTATGCATGCGTGTATCATCATGCACAATATGATAGTGGAGGATGAAAGAGACACTTATCTGAACTATACTGATCCCAAAGAATTTATGAATGATCGGACGAGACAGGTCAACCAAGAAGAGCCTGAAGAAGGCTATGTGGATCCCATTCAACTTCTCCACGGAACGAATTGCAAGTGTTGCCCAGTATATGACTAACAGGGATCAACTTCGAAACAGAGAGGCGCACAAGGAACTTATGAACGACTTGATTGAGCACATATGGGAGAATTTCAATGAGGAGGACTAAATATGTATTTTTATTTCGTTTTTTCATAATTCTGCATTTCATATTTTTCGTTGTAATCAATTTATAAAAATATTGTAATATTAATTTTTTTCCTTTAGTAATGGTTGTACTTTGTTAATATAATAATGCTTAATTTGATATTTCGGAAAATTAGAGAACTTTTCTAGATTAATACAGTAATTTTATAATAATATATAATTATTATATTACAATTATTAAATGATAATAAGAAAATAAAAAAACAAATAAATTGAATTGATTGGATGGTGGGTGGTCATGGATAAATGTGGTTTTTGGTGTTGTGGTGGGTTAGTTGAAGGATGGGGTATGTGTATGAGAGAGAAATTAATTTTTTATTTGAAATTGGATAGTGGGGTGGGTGGTGGGTGGTGGCTGATATTTATGGTCTAAGAAAGGGAAGGTGTCCGCTACCGGTCAAGATGAGGTGAAGAGGCTCATCCAAATGAGCGACTTCGATCGCGCGCACGAGCTGAGCATGTGCTCGCTTCAGGTATTCTTACTTACCTTTTCCCAATAAATTTGCCTAAGTATGAAATTATTCTCCTCGCTAACTGTGTACTTCTTTGTTGTAGCTCGAGCAGTTGAAGGAGGCCTATGGTCAAATTGCTGCTGATCGCGCCGATATTGGGATAGTGATTGAGGACCTTGAGAAAAGACTCGCAGCTTCTGAGGACAAGAACAAAGTTGCTGAGGCAGAGACCGGCAAGCTCTATGCCAAGGTTGACCTGCTCGAGAAGGAGCTTTCTAAGGAGAAAGCGAGGACCAAGGGCTACAAGGGGGCCTATGCCACCTTGTCTATCTGTATGGAGAAGTTCAAGGCCAGTGTTCTCTCCTTCTTCAAGGGAAGTCGCCTTGCCACTGCTCGCGATTTTATGGCCTCCGATACTTACAAGATGGCCCAGCAGGATGTGTGAGTCTCTTCGCGCGAGGAGGGCTTCTTCTCCTGTATCGGCCAGCTAAAGCGAGTCAATCTGCTACCGGCCAAGTTTGATCCAGACACTCGCGAGGACTTGCACCCGGGAGGGTGCGAAGACCTGCCTCCATACCCTGATGAGGAGATCACCGAGGAGATGCACGAGGCGTGCGAGTTCGGGGAGCTGGTTACCGATCCAGAAGTGCCATATCCTAGCAAACCGGCCTATCTCCCTGCTTGGGTCCCGGAATGTCTAAGGACCGGGATCCTTTACCCGTTGGAGAAGGCATCTCTCTGCAAGGCTGCTTGGGTCAAGGTGAGTGATCCTATCATTGGTCGAGCAGCGGACTTCGTCGAGCCGGAGTTTGTCCTTTACGAGAAGGCCATCAAGGAATCTCAGGCCCAAGAGCGAGACGCCGCCGAGATCCAAGAATTATTAAGCCCGGTGCGAGGAGCTACTAGTGCAAGTGGCCCGGTTACCGACCTTTCTGGTAGTCGGACCCGGTAGATCAAAGAGCCTTGAAGACCGAGTATGCTCGGGGATGTTGTATTTTTTCAGTTTTGCGTACTTGTCATTTTCCCGAACAATTTCCCTTTTTTCCATTCGGCCCTTGTGGCATTTGTTGACACATTATTCTCATGTTGTAATATAAAGCTTCAACTGTTGTCTCTCCGCTCTTTTCCTTCAATAAAAATATGTTGCTCTTCGTTTGCCTACTCATACTTGTGTTTTATTTACTAACTCTGTTATGACGTATAACTTGATAGAGTAGTTAACCATGTATAAGGTAGAATCGAGGAGGGTAATTCCTCGCGCCTTTGATCGAAAAGAGTGATCTTGATTAATAATACTTCGAATTAAGCTCCTCGAGCTATCAAAGTAATCCCCATGCTTGTCGATTTTCTTGATAACTAAGAAAAAATTCTAAGTGTTGAACTCAGAAAAAATTCTAAGTGTCGAGCCAGAAAGAACAAGTATTGAGCTCCTCCTTCTTGATTTCTTTGTACTCCTTGCTTTCACTTCTTTTAAAATGCGTCTCGATTAATTTTCTCCAAGAGATGAGAGAGCGGGAAGCGTTACCCCAACATGAAAATCGTAGAGCTTTTATGTAGATCGAGCAAGCTCTCTTGGTCGAGTAGCGTTTTATTCTTGTTTGAGTGTAGTAGTTCTATACTTGAACATTTTATTTGTTGAAAGATAGACATTGTATTGATTTGTCGGAAATGCAATTACAATGGGGGGCTTCGCGGCCAGCTTTCTTACAACATTTTCTGAACCATAAAACATGAGGGTACCTCTCACACAAGCTTGTGAGGAATCCTTCTCGATCTTCGGGCCTCCCACAGGAGCTCTTCAAAAAGCTTGTTCATCAAACAACTCAAGCGTAGAATCTCTGGAGGTTGGAAGTATTCCACGGGTTCTTCAATACTTTTCCTTCCATGTCTTGGAGACGATAGCTTCCATTGGACCTTACTTCGACTATCTTGTAGGGGCCTTCCCAGTTGGGTTGCATTTTCCCAACTTTGCCCAGGATGTCCGCTCTTCGGAGTACTAAGTCTCCTACTTGGAAGTCTCTCTCCTTTACGCCCTTGTTGTAGGTCTTCGCAATCAGTGCTTGATATCTGAGGATGTTGGCCAAGGCATTGGTCCTCGCTTCGCTTACCGTCTCCAGATCGAAGAGCCTTTCAGTATGATTGTCCTCGGGTTGATACTCTTGGATTCTGAGGGTTTCTACCGCCACTTCCGCTGGTATGACTGCTTCAGAACCATAAACTAGCGAGAAGGGAGTCTCTCTTGTAGCTGTTTTTGAAGTTGTGCGGTATGCCCATACAACTCCGTCAAGCTCGTCGACCCAGTCCTTGTTGGTGACGAACCTCTTTTGCAAGTTGTTAACGAGGATTTTGTTGACGGCTTCTGTTTGCCCGTTGGATTGAGGATGTCCTACCGAGGTATACCTCCTCTCAATCTTCATTTTCTTGCACCATTCATTGAACCTTTGGCCACAAAATTGAGCCCCATTGTCCGAGATGAGGACTCTCGGGAAGACAAATCGACACACAATGTTTCTCCATACAAAGTTCATCACCCTCTGTTCGGTGATAGTAGACACTGCCTCAACCTCCGCCCACTTGCTAAAGTATTCGACCGCAACGATGATGAATTTCTTTTGACCTGTGCCTCTTGGGAAAGGACCGACTATGTCGATGCCCCATATGTCGAAAGGGCAAGTGATGGTAATGGGCATGAGGGGTTTCGCCGAGACATTGATCAAGTTGGCGTGCATTTGACACTCCTCGCACCTTCTTACAAATCGAGCAGCATCTTCACGAACAGTGGGCCAGTAGTATCCTTGTCGAATGATTTTTTGCGCGAGGGTTCTTCCTCCGGCATGGTCCCCGCAACTTCCTCTGTGCAATTCTCCCAAAAGTTTTTGCACTTCTTGTTCGGCGACGCATCTCAAGTAGACTCCCTCGAAGGATCTCTTGTACAAGTAGTCCCCTTGCATGATGTAGCGGCCTGCCTTTCGTTTGATTTTCCTTGCTTCAGCCTTATCACGAGGAAGGCTACCATTCGTGAGATAGGTAGCGATCTCTTGCATCCAACTTGGTTGAGTGTCAACTGCCAAGACGTTTGACTTTGATGACCATAAGGATAATGTATTGATTCTCATAAGTATCACATTCCGGGTATCCACTCCTCCGGAAGCTAAAGCATACTTTGATAGGGCATCTGCTCTTTGATTGAGATCCCTTGAGAACTTCTCAATCTCACAACTTTCACATTTTTGGATTTCCTCCGTGATGGCGCTCTTGTACTCGGCCAGTGAATCCTTCTTGGTTTTGAATTTTCCCGAGATTTGCTTCTCGGCCAATTGAGAATCAGTGAAGAGATGTAGCTTCTTCACTTCAAGTGCTTTTGCCATACGTAGAGCGATGAGGATGGCTTCATACTCAGCTTCATTGTTGGAGACCGGGAAACTAAGAGTAACGGCGTACTCGAGTTCAGCTACTCCGGGACTCTTGAAGTATATTCCTATCTCGCCATTTTTTCCTGATGAGGATCCATCCACATGAAGAATCCAGACGTCTCCATGGTTGACTAGTTCCTTGGGTTTTGAAGAGACGGTCTCCATACCCTTAGGCTCCTCGGTTTTCTCCGTCAGGAACACTTCATGCCTTTTTCTTTTTGTCTGGGACATCTCTTTGAGCTCTTTCAAAGCATCTTCAAGAGCTTGCATTGGGTTGCTTTGCCGTGGTTGCTCCTCGACCATCATCATGACATTTTGTCTATCTGGAGGGTTTTCCTCTAAAGTTCCCTTGGAGGGATACTCTACGAGGAAATCGGCAATGACTTGTGCTTTCTTGGCCAAAGGCGCTTGATAGTCGATGTCGTACTTGCTCAATTCGATTGCCCACCTTGCTAGCCTTCCCGAGTTTTCGGGTTTTCCAAGGACTTGCTTGAGAGGTTGCTTCGTCAAGACTACAACCTTGTGCGCTCCAAAGTAAGGCTTCAGTCTCCTCGCCGTATAGACTAGGGCGAAGGATAGCCTCTCGATATCCATATACCGCGTTTCAGCTCCAGCGAGTACTTTGCTCAAGTAGTATATGGGCAAGTGGTCGTTACCTTGAATTCGCACCAAGACCGGGCTGATAGCTTCTCCAGTCGCTGCTAGGTACAAGTAAAGTACCTCTCCTTCCATGGGTTTTGACAATAGTGGGGGAGAGAGTAGATACTCTTTGAGCTTCTCGAAGGCTTCCTCGCATTCTTTCGTCCACTCGAAGTGGTTCCTCTTTCTTAACACTTTGAAAAATGGGAGATTTTTCTCAGCAGACCTCGAGATGAATTTACTCAACGCGATTGACTTCCCGACCAAGTTGCACCTCATTGATGGATTGAGGTTGAGGAAGATCGAGGATGGCCTTGATTTTCTCGGGGTTTGCTTCTATTCCTCTCTCCGTTACCATGTAACCGAGGAACTTCCCCCTTTGACTCCAAAGGTACACTTTGCTGGATTGAGCTTCATGCCATACTTCCTCAAGATCGAGAAGCACTTTGCCAGGTAACCTACATGTTGCTCCTCGGTCTTACTCTTGACAAGCATATCATCAACATATAATTCCATTGTTTTACCTAACTCTTCTTTGAACATCTTGTTGACTAGCCTTTGGTAGGTCGCTCCGGCATTTTTGAGACCGAATGGCATCATGTTGAAGCAATACACATTGCCGTTTGCGAAGAAGGCGGTCTTGGGTACATCATCTTTAGCCATCTTGACTTGGTAGAAACCTTGGTATGCATCCATGAAACTCAAGAGGGCGCATCCATCAGTGGAATCGACCATCTGGTCAATCTGGGGGAGCGGGTAGGGATCCTTCGGGCAAAACTTGTTGAGTCTTGTGAAGTTTTTGCACATTCTCCACTTGTCGGGACCCTTCTCCACGAGGACCACATTGCAAACCCAATCGGAGTATCTCACTTCCTTGATGTGACCGGCCTTAAGCAGTCTTTGAACTTCCGCTCCGATGATGGCATTATCTTCCGCACTGAAGTCGCTTCGCTTTTCTCTGATATGGGTGATCGACGGGTCAACATTCTGACGGTGAACCGCGACACGTGGGTCGATCCCCTTGAGGTCCTCGGTACTCCACGCGAAAATGTCATTGTTATCTTTCAAACATTGGATGAGATTCATCCTTACTTCCGTAGTCATCTCAGTACCAATTTTTGTGACCTTGTCGGCACTTCCTTCGACAGTTTGGATTTCTTCCAGAGTTTCTCTCGCTTCAATTTTGTTTTCCTCAAAGAATTTCTTCTTTTTGGAAGAGGGTGGTATTGGTGGAATTACTTGATACTCCTTGACAGCTCCTACTAGGGTATCCTTCTCTTTCTTCAGGATTGCTTTCCTTCGCCTAAGTGACGGACTTGGCTTTTTTTATTTTTTCTTCACTCGCCGAACCGTATAGAAACGATAAGGAGCATTGTGAACAAGAGGTTGCTCTTCGGATGATTGGCCCGGGTTGGACTCTCCAATGGCAACCCTGGAAGTGAATTGAGCCGACATGCTATAGCATTCCCATGCCTCTCTTATGTCTCCTACTTCTTGTCCAATTCCCAATGGAGTGGGGAACTTTAGTTTGTTGTGGACTGTAGACACTACGGCTCGGAATTGAGAGAGACCGGGTCGACCTAGGACTGCGAAATAATCGAAGGGCATATCGACGACCACAAAAGGAACATGTTGAGTCACTCACCGAGGATCGCTTCCCATTGACACCGTGAGATTGATCATTCCGAGTGGCATGATAGGTTGTCCTCCAAAGCCTACCAGTGCACTCCTCACTTCCTTAAGCCCTTCTCTTGGATTCATTTGCATCCTCTTCAAGGTTCCCGTGAAAATCAAGTTAGCCGAACATCCGGTGTCGACGAGGATCCTTTCCGACTTGTATGATTGAACATCAAGGGAAACTACTAGTGAAACACAAGGATCATATATGTTTCCTCCTCCGGCATGCCTTAGAGGAATCTCGCTATCGTCGAAAGAGATAACATTGGTTCCTGGTCGCGCGGCTTGAGCATACTTCACATCTCGGACTCTGAGATTATCCGCTGTGATCTCCCTCTGATTTCGAGTGTCACCTCCCGCGGGTCCTCCCACAATTGTAAGAGTGTGGATGCTTCCGTTCATGGGGCGGTTCTCATAATTGTTGTAATTATGAATATCATCATCATGAGGGTTTCCTTGGTAATGGTGCTCGCTCTCACCTTGAGGTGGTGGAGGTAAGATCGCCAGAGGTTCTTCCTTCCGGATGTAGTTAACCAACTGACCATTACGTATCATCCTCTCAATTTCGTTCTTGAGCTCGAAGCATTCATCATAGGTATGCCCTTTCCCCTTGTGAAACTGGCAAAAATTCTCCGAACTCTTGTTCCTTCGGTTTTCTTGAATCGGGGGTGGCCAGGAGACGTCTAGCTTCCTCGAGACTATATAGTTCAAGATGTCGGATCTTGGCCTATTTAAGTCCGTGTAGTTGCTATATCGCCTTGGAGGTGACCTTCTAGGAGGAGACCTCTTGTCTCGGAAATCATTTCTTGAGTGACCCTCTCTGATCAACCCATGCTTTTGGTCTTTTCTTTGCTTTCCGGGATTTTGTGGGCGAGGAGGGTACTCCTTCTCTTTTTCTTTCTCCTTCCCTTTTTCCTTGGGAGGATTGGTTCTTACTATGACGGTTTTTCGGAATTCCTCGGCCTCGAGGAAATCCTTGCAAACTTTTGCCAGTTGTGCTTCATTTTCTACACACGATGCTGAGAGCACCTCTTGGAACTTGATGTTGGTAGTGGTACCATACAAGTATTCTTTTATCTCATTGATCAAGTGATCTTCAACTTGGAGGGCTGCTTCATGAAAGCGATTGATGAAGTCCCTCAAGTCCTCATTGTTTTCTGAACAATTTCGGCCAAGCACCTCACTCTTCTCTTGGTATTCATGACCTTCTCGAATCGCTTAGATAACTCCTTGCAGAGATCTCTATATGACTTGATGGAGCGATGAGGGAGGCGCGACCACCATTTCATGGCTTCTCCGGAGAGGTTAGCCGGGTAGAGGAGTGCTTTGGTCCTCGAATCATGGCCGTAAGCATCCATCTCCGTGCCAAATCTTACCAAGTAATCCTTCGGACAACTCGTTCCATCATAACTTTCAAAAGTGGGGAAACCTCTTTCGATTTTGGCTTGGTGGCTTCTTATCTCATCGCACAACGGGCTTGGATCTTGGTCTTGCTCTTTCTCTTGGACAGTTCCCCGTAGAGTCTCTATCTGAGCATCAAGTGCGGACTTCCTTGCGTTGAGTTCCTCCAGAGTGAGCCTCCTCCCCGTGATCGGGTCGATCAAGGGGGTTACCTCAGCTACTGTTCTCAAAACTTGATTTTCCGCCACCGCTTCTTGTTGGTTCTGAGGAGTGACTTGATTGGGCGTGACTTGATTGGGGAGAGCGGGTGGTGTAGCGACTACCTGAGCTCTATTTTCTTGCTGAGCCACATTTTGCAATGATGCCCGTATCCTTTTATCAATCAAATCCCTCAAATCATTCTGGGCACCTTGAGGTCCTAATCTCGATTGAACTCTTGAAGGTCCAAGTCAAGATTGGATTGGCCTTGTGTTGGCTCTTGAATGTGCTTCATCTTGCACAACCGGTGCACTTCCTTGGGATTGACGAGGGGCAACCAAAGTGTCACGAGGTTGCTCCTGCACTGTTACTTGTTGTACTCCTCGAGCTTGGAGTTCAGCATTAACTCTAGCAGCCTCATTGTCCCCTACATATCCTTGTAATGTAAGAAGGAACAAGTCGTATTGAGCTTCGCCCATCCCAAAATCTGATGGTCGGACTACGCGTCCATTAGGAAGGGTGAAGTTCAATGCGGCCGGTTGAGGAGGGTTCACTTCTACGGGAGGTGGATTAATTGCTACTTGAGGAGGCTGCCCTCTTGGCGCGGCGTTGTTTGTGACTCTCAGCGCTCCATAGGAACTCCCTACCAAGACTCCTTGCGGGTTATTTTCCCCCGATCTTTCTTCTTGGGAGTTGGTGACATTGGTGAATGCCCCCTCCGTATAATCTTGGTTCCTCGCAACATTGTTATTTCTCGGTGCCCTTGGAGAAGCAGCCGTTCCTCCTCCTCGACCATTTGCAGGGGGACGGCCCCTAGGTCGAGGAGGATTCCTGGGTGGTGCATTAGCAAGACGGTTGCTTCTTCTGGGAGGCATCTTCGTGAGGGGTCACGAGGAGGGTATATGGCTCGACCAGCAGGGCTAGGAATGACCTTTTGTGTCGATTCCCATAGACGGCGCCAAATGTTGAAGGGTAATTCGTGCTTCTTTCTAAGTTCGCAGTAGATCGTCACAATAAGCTATTCTATGTCTTCTTCATGTAGTATTCCTCTTGAAATGATAGGAAACCTTCTTGTAGCTTCCTCGTACCTGAAATATACTGGAGGGGGGGGGGGGTTAGTGTCTCTTGCCCGTTCTGTAAGGTATCAGACCGGAGTGACGACTTTACGTGTAGGGAGTTGTGAGGCTTCCCTAGTACGAGTAGTAAATGTGGTGGGTGAGTGGTAGGTGAGAGGTGTTAATGCTTAACCGCTGGGTAATGAATGAGCTCCTTATATACTCGTAGTATTTTAATGTCACTCCTTGTAGGATCGTGACAAGTGTCCGGATGAGATTGAAGCCTCCTTAGCCCCAAGCCCATTAAGGAGGTCCATGGGCCTTGGCCCAAACATCTTGGCTAGGGTTGAGAGGGCAACATGGACTTTTCGGGTCCCACGAAGTAATCTGGAAGACGGGCCCCACTAGGAGCGACCATGGGTGGTCGCCCTTGGTCCTCGTGCCTTTCTCTTACGTATGTGGTCCGAGTAGTGCTCTGCCTAGTTTCTCTCAGAGAGTGTTACCTTGACGTAAAGTCTTCCTCGAGCCCTAGAGATGCTCCTCGAACCCAATAGCTGCATTGTCCTTGTAATGAGCTTATCTTGAGGATTGGCCTCTTAGTGATGGTCGGACCCTATGTTGGTCGAACCACACCTTAGTGACATACTTGGGTGTGGTCGCGCCCCTTGAGGGATGGCCTATGATGCTTTATCGCGCTCTTAGACCGCTCCAGTTCGTACGTGCGGACTGGACATATTTCAACACTAACAATATACACTGTTTGACGTTATGTTACGGATAACTCAAGGAAGAACACTGATGAATGTGTATTTTACACTTTCATTTGAGTCTTTTTCACCTATTTTAGCTATCCTCTATGTTAACTTAGCTATAATTTAGTGCATTTTATTAGAATAGTGTCACGTTTCCCTTTAGTTTGTACTTTACAGGTTTTGGTTGAAAAACGAGGTTTTCCGGGCAATTATATTGAAGTTGACAAGGAATTGGTGTTCCAGAAGCCTAATTGGAGTATCTGAAAGATTCGGATAGGATTTGAAGTCTAGGGGTCGAATCTAAAGACTAAAAGGTCACTAGAAGGCAGAAACCGAGTCCGAAAAGGGAAAAAAATCCAAAAACGCATCGAAAACGCGTTTTGGGCCGAAAAACACTCCCGGGCGATTCGCCCGGGACGTGGGGCGAATCGCCCCACACCAAGCGAATCGCCCGGTGTGTGGGGCCCTTCGCCCCACACAATTCGAAAGCCTATATATAGTTGCTCAGTTTTCTCCGTTTTTCATACTTTTCCAGACCTTTTATCTCACCTTTCTCAGTTTTTTTAGGTAGGAATTCCCCAGAGCCTGTTCTGGGGGTTCTTAGCGTAGGAGGTACTTTTTCTTAGCAGTTTGGAGCTTGTAAGATCGCGATTCTTCGGAGATTGACAACCTTCGGTAACATTGTATCTTACAGTTTTTCTATTTATATTTATATATCTTTCATCATGTTATCATTCATTCGTGGTATGATTTAAGTTGATTGCATGACATCTATGAGTAGCTAAACTTCTCGTTGGTGATAGTATGTGATTTCTTAGCGAAGGGTTGATAATTATGCTAATGGCTATATCGCGCATTATACTCTGAGTTATTGCTTTATTTCTTTGATCTATCTAAATCTATATCTTCGTAGTGTTGAATAATTACGGAACACAATTGGACAATTCATTGATCAAAGATATCCATGCAAGACCGAGGAATTTATGCATGATTATTAACCCGTTATGCTTTGAATGACCATACTATCACCAATCTCCATTATCTGTTAAGAAAAACCTTTGCTAAGTCGTCTGCTGTTTTATATTCTTAAGTTAAATTAGATAAAGCTAGTTATAGTCCTTAGAGATCGACACTCGAGGTTATTCTACCACTACACTACGGTTTTCGTTGTAGTTGTGAATTGCCTTTGGCTAAATACAAATTTATTTGATTAATTGGAACCCGACAATCCAAACGTTTCATCAGATTGGCGCCGTTGCCGGGGACTATACTCCTTTTTTCTGTTTAATTTGTTTATATTTTCAGCATTCAATTCCTAGTTCTAGTAGTTTTAGTTTTCCTATTTAATCTCTCTCTGATACTCCTTTCCTAGTTTGGTACAGATAGTGTATGCCACATATACGATCTAGAGGAACACCGCTTGCTGATTCAATTGCTGAGATCGACAGAGTCAACCACCAAAGAAGGCGACTACTTCGAAGGCGTGAACTAGAGGAAATAGAGGATACCGATTTCTCTGAATCTCTACACAGTCTTTTCAAGGAAATCGACGGAATGGCAGAAGCTAGACCACTGAAAGCATGGGTTCAACCCTCCAAGGATCGTATGAGGGGATCGAAGATTGTTCTTTCGTCTGCAAATCGCGATTTGGAAATCAAGAACCACGCGTTCCAACAACTTCCGAGGTTCTATAGCTTAGCAAGGGAAGATGTGATGGGGTACTTGCACGATATCGATGATTTCATCAACCAACTCCCACGATCCGGAGCTGAAATAACAACGGATGAGTTGAGGATGAAGGTTTTTGCTATGGGGCTTGGCGACAGAGCCAAGTCATGGTTGAGTTCTCTACCAGCAGGCTCGCTGGACACTTGGGAGAAGGTTTTTTCAGCTTTCATGGAAAAATACTTCCCTCACACCTTGACTACCGCGCTTAAGGCGCAAATCACTGGATTCAAACAGGACTATGATGAGACCATATACACTGCGTTTGAGAGGTTCCAAGACCTCATGAACAAGTGCCCTCACCATGGTTTTGAGCTTTCTGATCTAGTCCAACACTTCTACAATGGACTAACTTTCGAGAACCAACAAGTGGTGGACTTCCAATGCCGAGGCAATATTTGGGAGGAAACCGCGGAAGCCGTCTGGGCAGTTTTCGAAAGGCTTGCTAAGGGTTCACAGTTCAAAGACCCAAGAGCAATGGTTAGGGGACGTGGACCTGAAGCTCCACCTACTCAAGAAGCCCCTATGTATAGGGGGAATTGGGATCAATTCGAGTGCTTTACCAACGAATTGAAACAAGTCCTCAAGAGCGCCACTGGAACAACTGTTTCAAACGAAGTTTGCCGAATATGCAAGAACTATGGGCATGGAGCTCATATGTGTAGATCGGAGCTTGCATATGATGATGGCAACTGGGTTCAAGGAGGCGAATAGGAAGCCTTTGCTACGGAATTCGGTACTCAAGAAGCTAGCTACGGACAAGATAGTAGGAATCCTCGAGGTGGATTTTGGAGAAGAGGATTCTGAAACAACCAAGGATATGCACCGGCTAGTCAAACTTATGGCCAAAACCAAGACCGTAGTAGGCTAAACTATGGTAATGACCACTGCGAAAATCCCGCTCCAAAAGAGCAACCGAAGTCGAAGGCAGCTCTACTAATGGAGAACTTGCAAAAGATGGTTGATCACACCCAAAGTTTTCTCAAACGTTATGAAGAAGATTCTGAGAAGACTAGGGCAAGGCTTGATCGGTTGGAAGAGAGCACTAGGCTTGCCCATCAAAAGATGCAAGAGTTGATTGACCGAGGAGCAAGTAGGGAGCAAGGCAAGCTGCCTAGCAATACTGAGAAGTCGATGTCCATTACCTTGGTGGGTGATCTACCAGTCGAAATCACCATCAAGAAGGTTGCTAAGTGCGAGTGTTGCAAGGGGGAAGCACCCCCACAAGCCAAGGAAGTAGAGAAGGACCTTGGCACTGACGAGAGTGGAGAGGAGCAAGAGGATCCCAAGCCACTCCCTCAAAGTTTCGATGTTAAGGTCGGGATTGGTGAACTTGAAGATGTCCGTGCCACACTAGACACGGGATCCTACTCTAATGTGCTCCCAATGAATGTGTTCGAGAAGAGTATCCTTGGAAAACTATCTGAGCATAAGGCTATTGTGCAACTGGCGGATGGATCCTTTGTGAGTCCCGAAGGCGTTTTGAAGAATGTATTGGTCAAGATTGGTGAAACTTCTGTGTACACCAATTTTGTAGTTATGCCGGCGTCTACACCTGGGATGGGGGATGTCGTTCTCTTGGGGCGAACGTTCTTAACCAAGCTACGCTCCGTGATAAACATCTACCAAAGGACTTGCACCATTGAGGTGGATGGCAAGCGACATGTGTTGCGAGCCATATCTGATCCACCTGATACTTCTCACACTATTAACTACTGTGGTCTTGCTGTCTATGTTCATTCTTATTCACAGGTTCGTGGCATGAGGAGAAGATCCATGAAGGGGAAGTCTAGTACCCTCAAGAAGAAGAGTTAGGCGCAAATATGAGTCGAGTCAAAGACTTTAAACGATGGCGCTATCCGGGAGGCAACCCGGAGTTTTTATCGCTTTTTTACCGCTTTATTGCATGCATTTATACTTGAACAATTTGCTTTTCATATGTGAATGTGTTCGTCTCTGTGTCGTATCTGCTTATGTTATGTTTGAGTGAGCTCTTTCAAGTGGTTTTATGAGAAAAAATGGTTTTCGGGGACTTAAAAACCGTGTTTTTTCGAGAAGTTTCGTCTCCCCACCTCAGGAGGTGGGGGGCGAATCGCCCCACAAGTCCAGAGAGCTCGTGCGGGGCGATTCGCCCCACGTGCGGGGCGATTCGCCCCGCACGGGACGACTCGCCCCACGAACTCTGCTGCTTAAAAACGCGAGAAACTCCCTTTTCTCCTCATTTTCTTCATCTTCTCCACTTCTTTCTCCCCAAATCCGAAAAAAGCATAAAAATTTTAATCCTTCATAACTTCTTCATTATTCCATCAAATTGTGTGTTCTTTAGCTTCAATCGAAGCCCGTTACGTGCTCTTTCTTTTCATCCGAACAAATTTCTCTCTAGTGCATTCGTTTTCCTGATCTGAGGTATCCTCTTATGAACCATAATTTTTCAAATTTGGGGGTTTTCTGATTTAAGCTTCGATTAGGCTTATATGATGCATGAGTAGGTTGTTTATGTGATTAGAAGCGTTATTTACTATCAATTGCATGCTCAATTATGCTTGGGTTGTTGATTTTGGAATTTTGCTACTAGATGATCTATCTTGTTATGCAATATATCTTTTTCTTTGATTCCATACATATGATTGTGCTTATTGATGTAATAATGATGGATATGATGGTAGAATGCATTATTGTTGGGTATGAGGATTTATGATGCTAGAATTTTTCGCTACTACGGTATGAATTGAGCCTTATTATATAGGTTATTTGTTGTCTAGCGAGCGTAATGCGATATGTTCATGTCGAATTTATTTTGGTGTGTTGCATATTAGTAGCTAGAATAGACATGAAGGATTTGCGGAGTTCGATTGTTGATTTTATCACTCGTGTGTTTCGTTCTTACATTAGCATATGCATGAGTCAGTTTTGTGTCATACGAGGTACTAACTGTTGTTTGTAGAAACCATGCCCCAAAGGGAGAGGAGCACTCCCGCTTGGCTACTATGAAGTATTGGAGGGGGATCGATTACAACCATGTCAAGGAGAGTGATCTCGTTAGAGGTGCGTTCGAGCCACGGGCTCTTGCAACAACGTCGCGGATTATCCAAAAGGAGGAGCTAGAGCACACTTGGAGTGAGGACTCCTATGCCTATTAATGCACCACCGAAGGGATAGAAACAATTATTACGTCAGCAATCTATCACAAGGACTGCAAGGTTCGTGTGAACAGGAAGGCACCAGGACGATCTCACCACAACGGATTCAGTCTTGAGTCGACAGTGGGGAGAAAGTTCGGAATCGCTAGCTTAATTCCAAAACATAATGACATGGGTACCCAACCACTCTTAGGGGTGCCCCTTGACTGCCTCTAAAGGGAGCATCATATAGACATCGGGAGCATCAACCGTAGAGAATGTGGTCGACATTGGAAAAAATGGAAGACAACCTCTGAGTATCCGAGCAGCTTGCTGTAACCTCCTCGGGGTGTAAAACGTTTGAGAGGGAGGCTCTGATACCACTGCCCTTTCCCCTTCAACAGTTCACAACCTATTGGAGGGCTACAGGATGGACGATTCCATAACTACGGCGGCTAATCTTGAGGATTCTCTTCGACAATGCAACTCTACTGGTGACGATGGTGATGACAGTAGTGACAATGAAGGTCATAGGAACAATAAGGATGCCATGAGTACTAATGGAGGAATTGGCCCTATCCATGGAACTACCACCACCGCCACGAGCTCCGATGATCACCTATAAGGTCCTCGAGCAGTCCCAATAACTTACAAGCAGCATACTCAGCCGACCAAGGCCAAACCATGCGGTAACATCTAGTATCACATCTTATTTCCTAATTTTCTTACTGCTAGGGACTAGCTTTAAATTGATGAGGGGGGATGGGATTTAAGTGATCTAGTGTTGTTAGTTTAGAGCTTGCCATTGATGGTTTAGAGCTTGGAATTGGTAGGTTGAGTATAGTACCTTGCATGTTTTATCCGTCTGCATTTGCATTTGCACGTTTACTGCTCTCTTAGTTTAAGCCAACCATAATTATGACATTAATCATATGCTTCATCTCTATGAATTTGTTTGAGGTTTTTCTCGCTTGGCTTGTCACATTTGTGTTCGCACTTAGTTAAGCTTGGTAGTCTCGACATCACTTAGTGGTGTTTTCTCTACTGCGGTTCACGAAGGCCTTTATAATAGGATGATGCATGTTAGAGTCTTATGGTTGTTTTTCCGAGTAATTATTTACCTAAGAGGCAACAAGTCTTCACCATGCTTTGAGATTGCTAAATGCCTAGGAAGGAGGTAGTGTGAGATTGTGTGATCCTTTGTTTGCAACCTATTCTTCCGAATAGGTTTGGGGAGGGGGTTACGCTATCATTAGACTTGTTTTTCGTTTTTCAATTTTGTGTTGTGAGTTTATTTTCCTTTCTCGTAAATTTTATACTCCAACCTATTCTTTCGAATGGTTTGGGGAAGTCGTTCGTGTGTCATTTTTGTTTCTCTTTTCGTTGTGCTACTGCTGACTAAAAAACTGAAGAAAAAAAAAGAGAAAAAGAAAAAAAATTCCAGAAAAAAAAGAAAAAAAGAACTGGAAAAGGAAAAAAAAAAAGAAAAGACCCCAAAAGAGCAAAGAAGGGTCCAAAAAATAAAAAGCCAAAAAGCAGTTTATCAAAGTGTTGTGTCTCATTTTCCAATTCTTGTAATGTTCGTAATCGTGTTGTAATTTTCTATTTTTTGTCTTTTGTTTTTGAGTGTCATCTGTTCTACACCACCCTCGTCCTGCCATTCAGGAAGTGGTGAATAGCTTAAGGCTTTGCTTGAGAGATGGGTAGAATAGGGGAGTGTTATCTTTTTAGGGAACCCTCCTTCGTTTGATGAGAGCCAGTATTGGTTCGACCTCTTTGAGGAAAAGTCTTAACTTGGTGAACAGTAGTAAGTCCTCAGTTTCATAGGCACGGGACAACCATTCGTATTCTAACATGTTTCATTACGTCGTCACTGACTAGGTCCAGGTAGAGAATGTTACGAGAGACTATCTTGTCTTGACATAAGTGCTTATGTGGATGTGTATGAGTCAATCGAGGCATTCTTCAACCTATATTCATGATATGATTCGTATGGTTTTTGTTCATATGTTTTTTGATAGATTCGATAGATTAGTTCATTTCATTTGGCATGACACTCCATTTTTTGTGTTGCGTTGTTTTTTGCATTAGAGTCTAGCTTAGTTGCTTGAGGACAATCAAAGGTTCGGTTTGGGGAGTTTGATGAATGTGTATTTTACACTTTCATATGAGTCTTTTTCACCTATTTTAGCTATCCTCTATGTTAATTTAGCTATATTTTAGTGAATTTTATTAGAATACTGTCACGTTTCCCTTTAGTTTGTATTTTACAGGTTTTGGTTGAAAAACGTGGTTTTCCGGGCAATTATATTGAAGTTGACAAGGAATTGGTGGTCCAGAAGCCTAATTGGAGTATCTGAAAGATTCCGGATAGGATTTGAAGTCTAGGGGTCGAATTTGAAGACTAAAAGGTCACTAGAAGGTAGAAACCGAGTCCGAAAAGGAGAAGAAATCCAAAAATGCGTCGAAAACGCGTTTTGGGCCGAAAAACACTCCCGGGCGAGTCGCCCAGGACGTGGGGCGAATCGCCCCACACCAGGAGAATCGCCCGGTGTGTGGGGCCCTTCGCCCCACACAATTCGAAAGCCTATATATAGTTGCTCAGTTTTCTCCGTTTTTTATACTTTTCCAGACCTTTTCTCTCAACTTTCTCAGTAGTTTTAGGTAGGAATTCCCCAGAGCCTGTTCTGGGGGTTCTTAGCTTAGGAGGTACTTTTTCTTAGCAGTTTGGAGCTTGTAAGATCGCGATTCTTCGGAGATTGACAACCTTCGGTAACATTGTATCTTACAGTTTTTCTATTTATATTTATATATCTTTCATCATGTTTTCATTCATTCGTGGTATGATTTCTGTTGATTGCATGACATCTAAGAGTAGTTAAACTTCTCGTTGGTGATAGTATGTGATTTTTTAGCGAAGGGTTGATAATTATGTTAATGTCTATATCGCGCATTATACTCTGAGTTATTGCTTTATTTCTTTGATCTATCTAAATCTATATCTTCGTAGTGTTGAATAATTACGGAACACAATTGGACAATTCATTGATCAAAGATCTCCATGCAAGACCGAGGAATTTATGCATGATTATTAACCCGTTATGCTTTGAATGACCATACTATCACCAATCTCCATTATCTGTTAAGAAAAACCTTTGTTAAGTCGTCTGTTGTTTTATATTCTTAAGTTAAATTAGATAAAGCTAGTTATAGTCCTTAGAGATCGACACTCGAGGTTATTCTACCACTACACTACGGTTTTCGTTGTAGTTGTGAATTGCCTTTGATTAAATACAAATTTATTTGATTAATTGGAACCCGGCAATCCAAACGTTTCATCAAACACCATTGCCCAGGGGAGCTGTCGGAATTTCAACAGATTTTGGATTCTCGACTACATCCTGTTGTCCGGATTTATAGTGTTCATCTTTATCCTGCAAACCAATTCATTGAGAACCCAATGCTGAATCAAATAGTGGTTTGAAGACATTCATTATTTATATTTTGCAGATCTTGAAAATGAAGCAGTACAAAGTCAAGCATCAAGTAAATCTAAGCATAAACTTATGAGCTAATAGTTCATAGTTCAGTAAATCCATCTCATCAACATGTTACTCAAGATCATCAAATATTAACAAATTGGGGAGCATATATGTAGCTTAAACATATCAACCAATCCAGAGTGATTTGCACAGAAGCATAGTCGCCAGTACATCTCTACAGTTTCTCAGTTTGCCAAAGATACTTCATTGAATACATGAGGAGACCGTACACACACAAAGGATTGTACGAAAACGTAAGGTATCTCTATCATAAACTGCAAGGGACATACAGAAGCCAATCCTGTGAGTACATATACATTACTAAGTTGACACTACAAGAAAATCAGCATATAGAGACGGATCGCGAGCGACGGAATCCATCCGCCGCTATTTTAGCGACGGATGAGGAAATAGAGACGGATCGCGAGCGACGATCGCTATTTTAGCGACGGATGAGGAAATAGAGACGGATAGATTTATCCGTCTCTAAATTTAGCGACAGATAGATTATCCGTCTCTAAATTAGAGAGATGAGGTTATCCATCACTAATTTAGAAACGGATGAGCTCATCCGTATTAAAATTAGAGACGGATAAATCGATTCGTCTCTAAATTCGTTGACCAGATTTAAAAATAAATAAATAAAGAAAGAATACAGAATATATGATCAGATCTAGATCAAGATCGATCATATATTTTTTCCTTCTTTCCTCTCCCTCTCTCTTCTCTTTATCTTCCACCCCACCACTGTCCTCTCCCACCGCTGCCCATCCCACCACCACTATCGTTCCCTCCTCCTCTCCACCTCAATTCCTCTTCTGCATCTCGTCTCCTTCTCTTCCTAAAGCTACAAGATCCAGTCGATTTGGAAGCTCCCAGATCAGATCTCAACCCTACCGTCTCATCATCTCCATACTCCGTCTTCTCCAATCAGATCCATCGGTAAGTCTCGTTTTTGTTTTGTATCAATTTCCCCTCCCTTTGGTTTCGAATCTGACTCGTGGTTGGGTTAAATCCCGTTTTTAGTTTGTGTTTCTTGGGTAGAGGAGTCCTGAGGAATATTGGGCTTATTGTGGAGGAGCTATCACTATGGAGAAAGCAAAACCCTCCTACCGCTCCGTTCCCACACCAAGCACCACCCTCACTCTATTTCTTGCTGGTAAAATCAATCATTTAATCATCTAATTACTAATTTTAACTTTTGTTTGTATAAAGTACCTAATTTTAACTTGTGCATTTACTTTGATCGTCTTCTACCACTAAGTCATGTACGAAACAATATTTCATATGTATCTTTTATATTGGTCATTGGTGCATTGCCTAATTGTTATGGACAATGAAAACTTATCCGTCGCTATATGTTAGCGATCCGTCGCTAAATAGGACGTCGCGAAAAGTGGCGTCGTTAAATAAAAAGCGACAGTTAAACCCAACCATCGCAAAATAATAGCGACGGATAAATCTATCCGTCTCCTAGTGGTCGTTGACCATTGTGGAGACGGAACAAATTATCCGTCGCTATTATTTTGCGACGGATGGGTTTAACCGTCGCTAAATGGATGGGACACGTGTCCTTCCCTTCCCTGGTCAAGTGCTCAGTGCGACGTATAGAGTCATCCGTCGCTATATATATATAGATATATATATATGTATATACATATATATATATATATGTATGTATATATACATATATATATATATATATATATATATATATATATATATATATATATATATATATATATATATATATATATATATATATATATATATATATATATATATATATATATATATATATATATATATATATATATATATATATATATTATTTTTTTTTAATTTTTGTTATTGTTTTCAAATTATGTTTGTTATTCGAGTTAAAATTGAATGCGCCAGAGATTTATGTACGATGATTGACGGTACGAAACTATAAATTTCATTCAACAAACTAAAATTGTACGTACATAAATACTAAAATGTACGAACATAAACATAAAAAACGAGCATCTCAAAATGTACGGAGATGCAATCCTACAATGTACGAACATAAACTAAAAATACTAAAACTACTAGCTACTCCTCTGCCTCTGCGTTCTCCTCGGCCTCTGCGTTCTCCACCCCACCCAAAGCTCCAGCATGGTGGTGCGGCTGGATGAGGGGAGGGTCCCGGTTCCAGTACGCTTCCCACAGCGGCCGAGAAGCCGTGTCAATCCATAGGGGCCATTTTCCCTCCTTGCTCCAGTCAGTTTTGACTCTCATCATCGTATGCATGTGGATGCTATATCCTCGGACCAGGAACGCATTCCACAACTCCTCCATATGAGCAGGAGGCATATAGTAGTAGTTCTGCAATATATATTCAATGTACATAAGTGAAATGAAACACAATTTACCTAAATGTTACACTTAATTAGTGAGCGCCGCCTACTCAATAACCTAAGGTTGCGGTCTAACATAATCATGGGCGCCGCCTACCCAACATCATGAATGCGGACGTAAAGTTATTAAATACAAATAAAGTACCTTCAATTCCTCGAAAAACTGCTCCTTTGCAGACATAGGAAGCGTACTCCACCTTTCACCCCCACTCCCTGGCTCTGGAAGCGTATGAAATCTTCTACGGATGATGTTACCCAACTTTCTATTAGCTTCAGGCGGGTGAAACCTGTAACACATATTAAAAAAAAAATTATGGATACCCACAACTATATATAAAAACAATTAAATACAAACTTTAAGTACAAAACTTACATGGAACCCTGCCCAACAGACAAGACAGGCAGCCCATTGTCGCCGCCCTGGGGCAGTGCTTGACCATCGTCGCCGCCCTGGGGTTGTGCTTGACCATCGACGTTCATTGTCTTGATTGTTAGTTAACTTATTGTCAGTTAATAAGTTGTCACTTAATAAGTACAGACGAGGACTCGGAAAGCAAGGAAAGTTTGTAATGTTTACTCTATGGATACCAGGAAATAAAGTCCATTTATTAGTAGGTCACGCGATGATCATATTATTAGTTTGGTCCTATGATGTGTTCAGTTAAATACAATCAGTTCGCTTAAATGTCAGTAAGGCTTACCAATGGGTGCAAACCAATAAAACGCTTACTGATCGACAGTAAACGTATAGTATTAGTTATCACCCAATGTAAGCCTAATCGAACACTTCCAAACTAATATATGTATATCATCATCACACTTTATAAAATGATTAAATATTAACCAAAATCGTAAAAGTCTACTTCCAGAATAGATTGATAGATTACATCTATTTCAATCTACTTTAATAAACCAAAAATTACTCAAAATAAATATAAATAATTAAATGAACTAATTAACATAATTAACCAGATTTATTGAACTGAATTAATCTATAGGGTCCATTGATTTTTTATACCCTCTTAGCGTCCCTAATAACGAAATGAACCACCTTAGTTTATCAATTACATTTTAGTCCAAAGTCAACAAAAATTCACTATTCCAAAATTGAATTTTGATGAAGCCAAACAAACCTTAGTGTTTTCAAATAAAAAAGATAAAGAATTAAAAGAAAAACTAAGTAAAATACTAAAATAAATTTTAAAGAAAAAAATCTTAACTAAAATAAACATAAAAAAATTATCTTAATCATCCCCAAAGCTTGCGCCGAAAACGGTGGAGCAAGCTGCTCCACCACCATTAACGGTGCAGCAAGCAGCTTGCTCCATCATTGCTCCACCGTTACCGGCACCGGAGCTCCGATACCGGAATTATCCAGTACCGATGTTTGAGCGAAGAAGAAGATGGATGGATCTTGTTAAATATTTAATTTTTATTTCATTTTATAATTCTATTTAGATTTTTTAAACCTTTAAATTAATTTTTTGATTGAAAATAATTTATTTTTCTTAAGTCATGTTTGGTTGAAAGGTGTTTAAAGTGTTGGTCAACTCAAATGGACTAAAATGTAATTGAGTTTGGACTAAAATGTAATTGATAACAGAAGAGGGTCCTTTATGAGAAAGGTCTTCATATTGAGCCCTTATAATCAATTTTCTCTAATCTATATTATACTAATTACAGTTAATATAATCAATTAACAGCCTCTCATTAATTAAAATAAATTTATAAAATTAAATAAGAAATCGAAAAAATGGAAGAACAAACTGATTATTGTTATACAACATATATAATCTAACAATTTACAACTAGAAAAATTATAATTAAGCACAAAAATTAGAAATCCCCAAAAAATAGGGTTAGGGTTCTAACCTTTTATTTGGGCAGAGAATCTGAGGTGGTGGCAGTGGTGGATTTGAGGCACCGTCGAATCCTCTACATCCACAAATAAGAAAGACAAACAAACAAAGGGAAGAAGATAGAGTCAGATTCGAAACCAAATCAAATGAGAGAAGAAAATTTCGCAGATAAGAAAGGGTAAGAAGATATAAAACATAAACACGAGACTTACCGTGGTGATGTGGTCGAGGTGGTGGTTGTGGTGGTGGAGCCGATCCGTGGTGGTGCTGGTGGTGGTGGTGGATTTGAGATGGGAGGAGAAGAAGGAGTTAGGGTTTGAAGAGATTTGGAATGGAGAAGTGAATGAATCTGTATAGATGATGCCGTCTGTATAGTCGACACTTAGCGACGGATAGACTTATCCGTCGCTAGGTGTTCATCTATTTATTTTTTTTCAATTTTCTTTATTTTGGTCAACAGAGTTAGCGACGCATAGACTTATCCGTCACTAATTTAGCGACGGATAAAATTTATCCGTCGCTCGGTTGATGCCGAATTGACCATTTCCAATGACGAACTGGGCTTAGAGCGCAGTTCGTCATTATCCGTCGTTAACCGTAGCGATCCTTCGCTATTTAGCGACGGATAGTATCCGTATCTACTAATCCGTTGCTAAATACCTGATTTGTTGTAGTGATTGATGGATGACTTTCGCAATCATACTTAGTTTAGTCATAAGAAATCAATCACAAGCATTTCGAGTGACGATTTGTTTTATTGTGCTAGTGTGATGCATTGCATTTTCAATAATTATTTTTTGTGTAATATAATAAAAATGGGTGTTTGGTCTAAGTGGTATGATTTTCGCTAAATGAGAGAGGTCGTGAGTTCGATTATCGCAACACCCCCTTCACCCCCTTATTGCATTTAAAAATATATTTTTAATATTTTACTATATTGTATTGTAGGTGAATTAAATAAATTAAAAGAAATAGAATTCTTTTTAAAAAAAAAAATCAGATTTAGAGACAGATGAGCTTATCCGTCTCTAAATATAAGAATCCATGGGTTGCTCGGTCAACGCTAATTTTGCGACGGATAAATTTATCCGTCGTTAAATTTAGAGACGGATAAGCTCATCCGTCCCTAAATGATTGAGCGACGCCCATTTTTGCGACGTCCTATTTAGCAACGGATTATTCGTCGCTAAACCCAAATAGCGACGGATCGCTCCATTTAGCGACGGATGTCAGTCGCTAAAAAGTTGTTTTCTTGTAGTGTGAACTCATTCATTCTGAACTATGGCTATGTACCTGTGAGAATGTGTATGGTAAGGCGGAGAACCTCCATGCAGCTCATTCTCTGTAGAAGACAGTTCGTTCGATGGAAACTACAGGCTGCACTGATAAATATAGCAGCCGTTCGGGCGACCAGAGCCTCTCCAATTTCTGGGTCCTTTAGATGCTTAAAAAATAACCGCTGCCATGCCACAACCTGACCGTAACTATCTCGAACCACCACACCCACACTTGTTCCCTGCCCCAACGGCAAAACGGAAGCATCGTAGTACTACATGATAGAATAATTAAAGATACCAAGCAACGCGCACATAACCACAACTTTACATTAGGAGCAGACCGATACAGAATACTTAAAGATAGCAAGCAACGTGCACGTAGTTTTCGATGTGCATCATACTTCTTAACATAAAGAAAAATGACCCTAAAGAATTAAATTGACTCTAGAGAATTAAATCCACAGCTTGCGAGAAGCAGGAAAAATTATTCAAATACCATAAAAAAAATCACATCTACCAGCTAGTAATTGTTCTTGCAACACCGCAAATCAGTCAAAATATGAATCTGAAATCTGCTTGCTAATCATTTAAGAGAATGTCTCCTGTGAGACCACTAGTTTTATGAGACCAAAATGAGACTCAAAGGAACTAGAAAATAGTTAAAAAACTCGTTGATCCATGTAATAATTCGCGGGTCATGTTATAACCCGAAATTGAACCGGGTCTTATCTCTATAACCCGTTAAAATCTCAGAATACAGTTTCTCACATCTCTGCGCACAATTTCTCTCTCTACGATCTCTCTATCTTCGTTCATCTCTCTATATCTCTCTATCTTCGAAAACAAATATGAGGAACAACAATTACTCTCATAGATCGTTGAATGAATTGAACAATTTGAGGATTAGATTGGCGCAATTGACGAATTCGAAAAGGAGAAAACATTCAAAGGAAATTAAGGAATCTCCAGCGGTTGAAGTCGATCATATAGAAGAAGAATTCATTGAAATAGCTGAAGGATTTGCCATGAGAGAGTCGGAATTTGATGTAGAAGAAGATTGCAGTGAGTTTGTTGGAGGATTTGTTGAAAATATTGATGAAATACCTAGAGATCCAGAATTTACAGAAGGATTTGCTATGAGACAGTCGGAATTTGATATGGAAGAAGATTGCAGTGAATTTGCTGAAGAATTTGTTCAGCTGATAAGCACAAAGGACCTGATGAACAATCAGGTATGTTACAATTTTGTTTGAGGTTTATTCTTTTGATGTTTGAGTTTCATTCATATACTCGTTGAGTTTTTTAAAACTCAATCAAATTTTCTGAGTTGTACTCTGTAAAGTTCTGTATGTTACAATTTCGTTTGAGTTTTATGCATTATTGACTTGAGTTTTATTACAAAAGTTTCTGAGTTTTACTCTGTAAAGTTCTGCATACATTATATAGTAATGGCTTGAAGTCATGAGATCATGAATTGAGAATCTTTGGGGTTTATGTTGTTCTGCATACATTGTATAGTAATGACTTGAAGTTATGAGTTCATAAATTGAGAATTTGCGGGCTAAGTTGTTCTGCATAGAATATATACTAATGGCTTGAAGTTATGAGATCATGAATTGAATAATTTGAGGTTTATGTATATACTGAAGAATTTGAGGTTTATTCTTTTGATATTTGAATTTCATTCATATACTGATTGAGTTTTATAATGTATCATTGCAGAGCATATACCATTCTCTTTTGATGGTTTAAAGAAGGAAAAATGGGAACAATTTGAAGAACTTTACAAACGCTATGCATCAATGGTTGGATTTTCTGTTAGAAACTCGACAACAAGGACATACAAAGATAAATCTATCAAGGAAAAGTACTTTGTCTGTTCTCGTGCAGGCAAAGCACCTGTTAAGAAAACTCAACCAGTGGCAATTTCTCCTATGCTTTTGGTTGATACTGTACTAACCGGTATGATATTATTTGTGAACCTTTGGTAGGAGTCAATAGCCACTGGAGTAATATGGTTTTCGGTTGTGCCTTTCTTGCTAATAAACAAGCGGAGACATTTCTTTGGTTGTTGGAGACATTCTTGGAAGCAATGGACCAAAAAGGATAAATGGTGCTATTGAGAAGAAACAAAGAAAGAAAAAAGGTTCAGACACATGGGAAACAAGTTTCCCCAGGAAGGGACAAGTTATTTGATTGATTTCAGTACTCTATACTTTTGTGGACTATGTTCCTTGATTTCAATATTGTATTTCTTCGTATAAGATTGAGAATTTTATACTCTGTTCCTTAATATCAATACTCTGTCTTCTTGATTTTTCTCATGTTTATGTTGACAGTTGTTGAGCATTTAACTAAAACTAATCAAGCATTTGTCAAAGGTAAATTGGAAAAATTTCTATGAACATTAAACTGAGTCTGTGAGTAAACCTCAAACAACCACCACATAAAACTTAAACACACAACATATAAAACTCAAACATAAACTCAAGCCTCAAACTAAACTAACGGTGTATATTTTTTCTAAAAGCCTAGATGGATTAGTGAACCCCAAACACCCTGAAAATGAATTGAATTACTTTCGGATTCTACGGTCTTAATTAGGGTTTAGGGGTTGGATGCGGTGCATTGTCAAGGGATCATGTAACATATTTCCACGAATGTTCAAAGTTTAACTCTGTAATGCATATAAAAGTCATGGACAGTGGTAAACCTCAAACAACCACCACATAAAACTCAAACACACAACATATAAAACTCAAACATAAACTCAAGCCTCAAACTAAACTAAGGGTGTATATATTTTTCTAAAAGCCTAGATGGATTAGTGAACCCCAAACACCCTGAAAATGAATTGAATTACTTTCAAATTCTACGGTCTTAATTAGGGTTTAAGGGTTGGATGCGGTGCAGGACCTTAAACCATAATTAAACATTTGTCAAGGGATCATGTAACATATTTCCATGAATGTTCAAAGTTCCCAGTCTGTAATGCATATAAAAGTCATGGACAGTGGTAAACCTCAAACAACCACCACATAAAACTCAAACACAGCTTATAAAACTCAAACATAAACTCAAGCCTCAAACTAAACTAAGGGTGTATATTTTTCTAAAAGCCTAGATGGATTTGTGAATCCCAAACACCCTGAATATATGTTTTGTCAACTCAATTTGTAATGCATATAAAAACTCATGGACACTCGTAAACCTCAAACAAGCACCATATAAAATTCAAACACACATCATATAAAACTCAAACATATAAACAGAAATATAAAAAAGTTTACTAAATATGACTGAAAATAGTATTAATATGAGTTATTACTGACAAAATTCAAATTAAAAACATGAACAAACTATCAAAATAATAGGTAAATAAACATGTTCAACGAAGTTAAAACTTCGAAATCAAATCCAACAGAAATTGAGCCTCTTGTGCATAATTCACCATCTCTTGGCTGGTGGCTTGCCTTGATTACTCATTGTCTCCTCTGAATCAATAACGTCCTTATTTACGCCCGCAGCATGGGAAGCAGTAACATCAAGGACAGTTGTAGCAAAAATTGTCATCGTTCGATCAACCACTTGTGGATCAATTCTTTTAGCAGTATCATCAACGGCAGCAGCATCAGCAACGGGAGCAATACCAGCAGCGGGAGCAACATCAGAATCATAACTCCAAATTTCAACCATGATTGCTGCAAAAAAAAAAAAAAAAAAGTATATATATATATATATATATATATATATATATATATATATATATATATACATCAACCTCAAATACAACGAGCATATAACACAAAGATATCAAATATATAAAACAGGAGAATAAAACAGACACATATAAATTAAATGTAGACTAAAACTTAAATAAAACTCAAACAAAACTCAAACCAGCACAATATAAATCTCATACAAACAAAATACAACACCCAGAGATAAAGCAGAAACCAAAATAAAAAAACTCAAATAAAACACTAACAAAACTCAAATAAAACACTAACAGAACTCAAAAAAATAAAATAACACCCAAAACACTCAAACTGAAGTAAAACTCATAGATAGTGGTAAACCTCAAACAAGCACCATATAAAACTCAAACAGACAGCATATAAAACTCAAGTATATATCAAAAAATATAACGTGCATCGACAGTGATATAACTCAAACAAGCCACATATAAAACTCAAACAGGCATAAAAAAATATAACGTGCATCGACAGTGATATAACTCAAACAAGCCACATATAAAACTCAAACAGACAGCATATAAAACTAAAACATATAAAACTTATCCTCAAACACCTTATTAATGTACAGAAACATTCTTATAGAATTGAGAATCCTATTTATATGAATGTTAAAGCTTAAACTCAGTCTGTAATGCATATAAAACTCATGGACAGTGGTAAACCTCAAACAAGCACCATATAAAACTCAAACAGACAACATATAAAACTCAAGCATATATCAAAAAATATAACGTGCATCGACAGTGATATAACTCAAACAAGCCACATATAAAACTCAAACAGACATCATATAAAACTTAAACATATAAAACTTATCCTCAAGCACCTTATTAATGTACAAAAACATTTCTATAAAATTGAGAATCCTATTTTTATGAATATTAAAGCTTAAACTCATTCTGTAATGCATATAAAACTCATGGACAGTAGTAACCCTCAAACAAGCACCATATAAAACTCAAATAGACATCATATAAAATTCAAGCATATATCAAAAAATATAACGTGCATCAACAGTGATATAACTCAATGAAGCGACATATAAAACTCAAACAGACAACATATAAAACTCAAATAAAACTCAAAATAAAACTCAAACCAGCATAATATAAACCTTATACAACCAGAATACAACACACAGAGATAAATCAGAAACCAAATAAATTAAACTCAAATAAAAATCCAACAAAACTCAAAAAACTAACATACCACCCAAAACACTAAATCTCAAGTAAAACTCAAACATAATATACGTATACTATACGTAAATATCAAACAAGCAACATATAACACTCAAACAACCACTTAAGAATACAAACAGACACATAAACACACGCAGAGAGAGATCCACATAGAAAATTGGAAAACACAGATCCACATAGAAAATTGAAAAACACAGATCGAAACACTTACTTGCATTAGGCTTTATAGAAGACAGAAAACAAACAGAAATGAAAAGATCGAAGCACTTACAGTAGTTAGGGTTTCGAGAATCGAACAAAATCGAGCAAAATAGAGAAAAATGAACTGCAAAAACATAGAAAATGTACAGGATTACGAAATCAATCGAACCACAGAAAGTCGTGAAGAAGAAGAAAAACATGGTAAAATTGAAGAAATGAGTAAACTAGGGTTTCGAAAATGAGTGAAAAACAACAGAAAGGAACGAAATCAAACCTTCAACAGCTGAAGAAGACGAACACGATGACGGCGAGCTTAATTCAGGCGGAGGAGACGACGTTTGAAGGTTCGATTGCGGCGACGAGAACAACAAAGACTTTCTCTCTCTACTCTCTGATATTTCAATCAATGAGGGAAAATGAAAAGAAAGGGGCCAATTATATTACTTATACATAACCCGTTTAAGGACCCGAAAGGAGTAAACCGGGTTATAACATGACCCGCGAGATTGGATATAATAGAATGGATTAATCCGCATTGCTTGGTCTCACGCTCTCAACTTAGAAAGTGGTTTTAAACAAGAAAGTGTAATCATTTAATCTATTACTTAGCTGTGGGTTTCCACTATTAATTGATTTTAGCGAAATTTGTCTTTCTGAAGAAGAGATTTGTATATATCAGAACCATCAACAGACTCGCATTATCCAAAAATCATAATATGTATAAGTACGGACCTGTATAAAGCTTAGATGGGGCTGGACTCATCTCTCTTCTGTTATTTCTGTTCCAATAACGAATTAATCATATCACTGGAAAAGGAAACATGTTATCCAACATAGCACACATGCTGAAACTAATTGCAAACTACCTCATATTCTTCATTAAACAGTGTCAATTAAAGCATACTACTGTTGACTACATCTACTGGATGTTAAAGTAAAACCACAATTCTAGAGTTCCATCACAAGATCACGAACTTAAATTTCAAAAGGATTTTAAAGTTGAAATGGAACTGTTGTTTACAAAAATGCACCTAATTTAAATGTAGTCGTATGCACGAGTGGTATTCATGACCCCTTAATTCACAAAATAAGAAATAAACTCTCATGGCAACTAGTAAGCAAATGTAGACAAGCTATATTACTATCCTGCATTTTTCAACCAATAGATTGTCGCTTTAAATTTATGCTAGCTCTCATTTTTACACTAAGACACAATTTTGTTCAATTCTTAGTGATCATCAATCTAAATATGTTGTAACATTATGAGTAATGGCAATTTGATGACAGAAGAAAATACCAAAGTAATGTAAAAAAATAAAGTAACATATCTATAGCTCGGAGAAAAATGACAGATAAGATAACCAAAAAATAGAAACTACCTGTAGCTATCAGAACAACAATAACCGCCGAAATCGTTGCAGTGGAAATGACAACTATAGCTACTGATAAAGCAGTGACGTAAATGGCAGCAACACAGGCAAAGAATAGAGCCAAGAATTCTCCTGCTGCTGCTAAGGTCATCAGAAGAGAAATGACAACAGCATTGATAGTTGCCCACTTGCCGCAGAAAAGAACAACATAAAAACCATCGTGACAAGGGAAAAAGTCCCAACCTGCAACAAATTTATGATTCAGCTAGGGATAATAAGTACCAAGCTTAATTACAGTTTGACAAAAGCAAGTCTAAAACAGCACTAAATAACTAACACAGCCAGGTAAACTACCATCTCACAAACATCATAAGTTCCTTGAGCTTTCTCTAGCGGTGGTTGATGGTGAAGAACCAAACCTCTGGGTCTCGTGGATGGACTTCAATGATTGCTCTGTCATTGACCAGTAACTTGTCAACAACAAAGTTCTTCCAGCCATGATCGCGCCCATTATTGTGTATGATCACACCCATTTCTAGCAATTATAATTGCAAGCTCTCCAATAATTCCTTCCCACGAAATTGCCTCGCATTCATCTTACGCTAATTAACAACCTCTTAAACTAACTGAATCAGCTTGATGTTTAGTCAACCATGAGTTAGAAGAAGGCCAAAAGTTTGTTCACTACCAAATTGCATAGTATTAATGCCATCCCTTATAATGCAAATAATGCAGTATAATATCTAAACTCTAAAGCGATTGAAAAACAACATTTAATTTTGTATCTGCACAACACGAACTTGTAACTTTGAACTAAAAGACAAATTCCTTTCTGTAGAACATAATGCATTGGCTAAACCACCACTCCGCCTGAAACGCAACGAATCCTAACATGCTACTTTAACTGGCAAAACCTTGTGTTAGACGATTATAGAAACCTTAAATATTATAAATAACCACACCACACTCCAGCAAGTCTTAGGTATTTTCCTTGAATTTAAGCATCAACAACACCAACCACCAAGTGCTGCATTCCAATAACTTACACCCGTCTAAACCAAGTTCTTTGGCATTTAATTTTACCAAACTACCATATTCTAGGCACAACCAAACTCATGTGAAGTCGAAATTCTGATCACAGAATTGAACATGCCTCTAATTTTTCGACTATCCGAAACCGAGATATTCAGAAAAACAATTAAACTTGGTAGTCATACAAAATGTCAAAAATTATCTGAAAGAAATCAGATTAACAGCTAAATAGAAACAACTAAAGCCCAAGTGCCAGTAATGAAAGCTAATAAAACACATCGATAAATCAAATACAGTGAAAGTAACTACTGTTACCTTTGTGATAACTTTGTAAGTGATGTAGGCCTGAACTCCATTGCCCATCTTAGCAGGATCAGAGACGGATACTGTCAAATACGGTGCTCGAGAGCTTGGGGATCTGGGGCTTTGGACCATTCCACCTGAAGCACTTCTCTGCTGCTGCAAATTATTAAATACTATCAATTATTTACCTATTCCTTTTTTTATTCCTTTTTTTTTTTTACATCCCAATCGATTCTTTAAGTTTACAGTTTTAAACACTACCCCACATCCCATCTATATTATTTTAAATATGGATCCCACATTTACACTTATTTATCTCCATTCATACCTCACACTTAACTACCCTACATTTACCTACAATATTAATATACCACTATCAAACAAAATTATTCATTAAAAACCGTGCAAAAACAAAATTATTCATTAAAAACCGTTTGTCAGTCCCAAACATTGCATGAAATTTGTTGTTACTAACTCCAACAAACTTGTTGTCATTTATCTCATCTCTAGAAGGTTGTTGAAATGTATGTTTTACCCTTTTGTCATCTATTTACAAACATTAATGTAATGTATAAAAGAGTCCTGATACTACAAATAAAGAAGAGAAATAGTACAAATACTCATAATAGTACCAAATAAATGACAAACATGTTATATATTAAAAAAAAAAAGGGAATTGAATTGAAAAATACCACCCGCGTGATGTACTATCCGTAGTACTCACTAACTGACAAACTCATCCTACACACTACCTTCATTTCTTGGTACTATTATGAGCCTTTGTACTCACTAACTGACAAACGAATGACCCCTAACTGACAAACTCATCCTACACACTACCTTCATTTCTTTCTTGCTCTGTCCTCCCTACTGTACTCTGTACAAACTCATCCTACACACTACCTTCATTTCCATTAGCAAAATGAACAAGCAAGAATGTTTCTCTCTCTAGAATTCCAGATCTGAGAATTCTTTACAAGGTTTTGCTCGATTTCTCCGTCGTTTTCATGTATTTTCAATAGCTTCATGTTTCCAGAATGTTGATTTTCTTAAATTTTTGTTTCAGAGCTTTGGATATGTCGACATCAAGTGAAGATTGTTTCATCGTCTCGGAAGATGAAGCCGTATACCCAAAGCAGAGGAAGAATCGTCCCAAAAATCATGGTTAGTACAATTATCATTCTATTATCAGCATCTCTTACTTGTTATTACCTTTCCCAATCTAATTTTACAGCTATTAGAAGTGTTTATAGAATTTTGAAGACAATTCTTCCTATTTCTATTTGAAACAATCAAGACAAGGGAATAAAACTTTTGATACAAGCTGTAATCTGTTTTGAAAGATTAAGAATAAGGGAACAAAAATTTCTATTTGAAAGATGAAGAACAAGGGAACAAAATTTTTGATACAAGCTGTAATCTGTTTTGAAAGATGAAGAACAAGGGAACAAAAATTTTGAAGTGTAATCTGTTTTGTTTTCTGATATTTAACAGATGTACTCTATTTTTCCTATTTTTACATTAGATCAATATTTTCATCTGCAATTAGAAATACCTCTTTTAAGGACATGCAAAAATGAAAGCTCTCCTGATGGTATGAAATTAGATACCATGTTACTCTTATTTTGAAGATTTATTATAGTACCTTTTTTAGAAGAATGATACTGTGTTGTCTTTTTTTTAGCAGTGCAAAAATATAATGAAAGAAATCGGAATAAGAAGAGAGAAAGGCCAGGTGACAGTTTTTCATTTTGTATAGTTAAAAAAGTTTTATTGAATATGTCTATCATTTTATACATTCTTAAGTATTATGTTCATTTTAAACCAGCAAAACATGGAGTTGCATCTAAGAAAGTTGGGAGATTTCAGTTTGAAGGTATTTGAATAATTTATTTTAAACTGTGTACTGTTTCATTCAACATGTTGATGATTTACTGATTTTACACTGTCTGTGATAGATAAAAGGGCACGTAAGGAATTAAAATCCAAGAAGAAACTTGATTACAAGTTCGATTCATCCAGTTCTGGTTTGTTACTTCATCTTAGTTTACAGTATTTACCATAATCTGTTTTGATGTATGATTTACATATCTATATTTGTTATGCAGATAGTGATTATCGTCCAAGGAAAAAGAGTACACATAAAAATGTTTCTTCTAGTGGTATGTTATATTTTTTTTAAAGAATTTTACTATATTATTTAGTATATTAAGTAGATTCTACCACTTCTTTGCTTTATATGTAATCAGATGAAGGACGAAAGTTTAAGAAGAAGAAAAGAGTTGCATATACCACAACGGAGAGCAGTTTTGACGAACGTACGTATTATTTTTTAATCCTTTTGATTATGTTAACATTTATATACATTTTATCAATGATACTAAATCATTTTCACAAAACTTTCTTAGCTGAAGTAAAGATTGCAAAGCTGTAGCTCTATGCAGAGAAGCTACAGAAGAAGTTACAGAAAAAAGGTAAATTCAAAGTAACTATAAGTATTTTATTCTATAAATATAGTAGTCTATTAATACATTTGACTTTTATTTCTGCAGGAGGCAATGATAAGGAGAAAAACAAGGCTATTGTAGACTCAAACAATTTGGAAGAAGGTTTGTACATTTATATAACATTTAAATTTCAAGTTGATGAGATATTATATTATACTTACTGTTAGGAAACTTGTAATTTTGATGAGCAATTAACCATGCTAAATTAAGAACAGTCCAGTAACTAGTACTCTTAAGGTCCATAGGAATTTAGAATTTTAAGGACATTGTAAAAGAGGAACGTTTGCTGATGACTTAGTTAGGTGTTAGATAAGTTATTTCTTTTGCGTATGATGTATTTTATTTTCTGAAAAGAAAATATCTTATTGATGCTTAGCTTTAATGTATCTTATTTTCTGAAAAGAAAATAACCTATTGAAGCATTTGTTGAAGATATATTTTGTTTATTACAAACAAATTATTGAAGCAAATAAGAAACCGGTCAGAATCTTGAAGACTTTTGAAGATCTGAAGATTTGAAGACTTGAAGACTTGAAGATTGCTGAAGACTGGTAAGGCACGTGTTGCTCAGAAAGTGGAATTTTCAGCAACAGCATTGCATAAGTGAAAATCTGAAAGACAGAGTAGGTTGTGCTTGCTGAAACTGAGACTGACCACTTGCTGATAAACATATGTGACCTCTTGCTGAATGTACGTGATTTTGCGCTCCAATGTTACTGTTTGAATTCTATTCAAATGTGCATTTAATGCAAAACATGCACGCGAAGGACATGAAGACTAGAAGACAAACAAAGTCGCTGCTGAAAGTACAAAAGCAAGATAGTGACATGTTAAGGAACAAAAGCCTTAGGATTTGAAATTCAAACGGCTCCTTACTTGCACTATAAATAGAGGTCATCCGGCAAAGAGTTGAAGTGTTCAACAACGTGATCAAACTCTCACTTGTGCTTAAAAACTCACAAACCTTCAAACACTCTTACTGCCATTGATCCATTCCAAGACTTAAAGCTTGAAAAAGCTACTTGTGAAGAAGTAGAACAAACTCGGCTAAGAAATTAGTTTAGTGTTCTTTCTTTTGAACAAGAACAAGTCTTGACACCAGAAACAATCAAACTTGTTTACTGCAAAGTATTCCAAGTTGTGTTTCTTAGATTACTTGTTGTAACTGAATAAGTTATAATTAAGTCATCTCACCCCAAAACTCTCTAACTGAAAATACACCCTTTCAGGCGTGATATTCAGGGGGAACTTAATCGAGCATAGTTTTGCTGATTAAAAGTACCAAGTTTGGTGGAGAACAAGGTTGAGTTCTCTAGTTTAGGTTGGAGACAAAGCTAGTGTGCTTTGGTTTCTGTTGAATCGCTTTAGATAGGAGATTGTAAGGAACCTCAATCATATCTTAGTGGATTCAGTCCTAGAAAGGACGAAGTGGATTAGTTGAGAGATTACGCCACTCTCAGATACCACTATAAAAGCGTTTGTGTGATTTACTGACTGCATTTAGCTTTCAGCAAATTATATCTGTTTGTACACAGTCACTCACTTCACTTGCTGAAACACTTTGCTTGCTGAAAGAGCACTTATTGTTTCAAAGACTTCCGCTCTCTGATTTTAAGTATCAGCAAACCAAGCTACTGTAAAGTAAATTACGCTTGCTGAGAAAGTTAAGTATCAGCAAACTCATTACTGAAAAGTAATAAGTACTTGCTGAGAAAGTTTTAAACGACGAAAGTTTGAAAAGACTATTCACCCCCCCCCCTCAAGTCTTTTCTTGTTGTTTAAAGGGACCAACAAGTGGTATCAGAGCAGGAGGTTCTTTAGCCTTCTGCACTGAACCTAGATCCCCTTAAGTGCTTTCCGTAAATCACTCTCACTTGATCAGTTTGGTAGTGCTTTGCTGACAGGATGTCTTTAGGAGATGCTCCCTTGCTGAAGCTGGAAAATTACAAGAAATGGCGAAACAACATGATGCTACATCTTGAGGCCATTAGTGATGAGATGGTCACCGTCATTAATGATGGACCTATTAAGATCACCAAGGTTGAAAGGAGTTTCCCTCATAGAACCACTGAAGCTGGAAAGGAAACCATCCAAGGCGAACCATCAGATACGGTTGTGCCAAAACAAAGAGAGGAATGGACTTCTGACGAAGCTAAGAGATTCCGTCTTGATGGCCAAGCTAGAAACATCATCATTCGATCAACTCCGGATACCATACAGTGCAAACTGTGGGGTGCTAAGACTGCAAAGGAAGCTTGGAAAATGGTTCAAGATCTTGTGCTGGATCTGACAAGACCAAGGAAAACAAACTTGAAGTACTTAAATTAAAGTTTCAAAACTTTAAGCAAGGTGCTAACGAGTCACTGGAAGACTTGGACTTCAGATTCACAACTCTTGTTAGTGAAATGGCAGCGCTGGGTGTTGGAATCTTTATTCATATTCTGAGAAAGTGAAAACTATCATCAGAAGTTTTAATCAAGAATGGATCCATACTCAGAATTTCTATTATAATCAAGGAATGCCTGACATTACACCAACAGAGTTGTTCTCTCATCTTGCTACTGTCAATTATGAGACAAAGCAAAGAGAAAATGTGTTTGCTGAAAAATCGCAAAACATTGCTCTTGCTGCAAAGCCGTCATCTTCTGAAAAGAAGAATGATAAAGAGCCTGCTGATGAAAATGCTTTTGTTGTTAAAAACATGAAGAAGTTCATCAGTAAGGAACTTGAAAGGCGAAAAACAAAAGAGAAGCTGAAAAAGCATCTTGGTAACAACTACCATAAGTACAAAAATGACTACCTCGCTGAACAAGCAAGCTCAGCAAGCTACATCATCAGAAGAACCAGCAGTTGGAAATGATCTATGTTTTTACTGCAAAAAGCCTGGACACTTCAAAGCTAATTGCCCTTTGCTGAAAGGCAAATCTGCTGAAAAGAAGAAGAAGTTCAAAAGAGCTTTCATTGCTGAAGAAAAGAAGAAGCTTCAAGCAAAAATCGATGCTTTGTGTATTGATACAAGCTCCGAAGACAGTGAGGATGAAAGTTCAGACACTGACGATGAAGAAGCCACTCTAGACGTGGAGATTGGCAAAGAAGTGTGTGGAATAGCTATGGAAGCTTATCCAGATGTGTCGAACTACGAATTCTGCCTCATGGCCGGTCAGGTAAACAACTCTACCTCTGACTCAGATTCAGAAAGTGAAGACGAGATTGACCTTGACAAGATTCAAGGAGAAATCGAAAGATTTGAGAAAACTCTCAGCAAACAACAAGAGAAACTACAACTTGCTGAAACTCTGACCAAGCAAACTACTGAAAAGTACGTTTTGTTGAAGGAAGAGACACAAGAAAAGGATGCTGAAATAAGGCGTCTTAAGAAGTTGATTGCTGAGGCCGCAGAGAAAATTCTCAAATGGCATTAGAATTGGAAGAGTATCAGTCCTCAATTCTAAAGTTACTTGCTGAAATTCAAGAAATGAAAAAGATGAAAATCAATTTCAAATCTTATGTGGAAGCAAGTAATACGCTGACTGAACTAAACTCTTATTTGAGAGATCCATCTCAGAAAGAAGGTTTAGGAGCAACGTGCGAAGGTGATAACGTAGAAATCTTGAGAAAAGATAAATCACCTATCTCCTTTGTACGTGCTACTGATAGTAGTCCTCCAGTAATCTATCAGTTTGGTCAAACTAAGGTTGCTGAAACATGCAATCAAGTACCTATGACCATAAAGCCCGCTGTTGCTACTCAAAGTAACAAGACTTTAAAAGAAAAACAGGTTGTTGAGAAGCAAACTGGAAAGAAGAAGAATGCCGTGAAGCATTCCGCCAAACAAGTTGCTGAAAAGCAAGTTGTTAAGACTAAAGGCAAGATTACTAAAAGTAATCAGAAGTCCTTTGCTGATAAACCTGAATCAAGTAAGGTTGCTGAAGCTAAAGCTCAGCATTCTCCGAAAAGTGGACTAGGTTTCAAAACCAAGCAAAGTCAACTCTTTCATGAGTATAAGCAAAGTCAGCAAAGATACTTCAAAGAGATGAAGAAAATCAAGCCTAAGAGTTCTGAAAAGACTCCCAATGCTAGGACTAGAAGGAACCTTGCTAGAAAAGAACTTACTGAAAAGTATGTTCAGCAAAAAGGTCAACAGAGCAAGACACCACATCAGAAAGTGGATTTGACCAGCACGAGTCAAAAGTCTTTCAGCTCAAATCCTCCTAGTTCCTCAGCAAGTAGAAAACAAGTCAAAGTTGAAAAACTTCAGACTTGGGTTTCCACTGGACGCATTCTTGAACATGTTAATGGACATCCATCATTGGATAATTAACTTGTTTGCTCTTGATTGTGCAGACTGCAGCCACGGAGACAAACGATGCAATCTGGCACTTTGATAGTGGTTGTGGAAAGCACATGACGGGCAACAAGAATAACCTTATAAACTATAGACGGTGGTCTAAAGGTCCAACAATAAGGTTTGCTGGTGGAGGCTCCGGATCTACAAAAGGCTATGGTGATGTGAAGTTGGGATGCATAACCATTTTTGGAGTTCTTTATGTCAAAAATCTTAAGTTTAACCTTTTCAGCATGAGCCAATTTGCTGACAAAGGATACTTCATCGAAATTAAAAGTGATGAATGTAAACTTGTAGATTTTGAGACTAAAAAGGTTATAATGATTGCAAGAAGATCAGGAGGCTTGTACACCGTTGATTGGTCTTCAGAAAACGTTGAAAAATGCCTTGTCTCAGATCATGATTGCCTTGCTGAAAAAGCATAGTTATGGCATAAACGAACAAGTCATCTAAACTTCAAGACACTGAATAAGCTGTCTAAAAAGGCACTTGTAGTTGGATTACCTAGGGTTACTTTTAAGAAGGATGGTGTTTGCAATGCATGTCAGCAAGGTAAGCAAACCAAATCTTCTTTCAAGAACAAGGCAGTACCGTCAACTACAAAACCTTTAAAACTCTTACACATGGACTTGTTTGAATCTTCTTCAACAAGCTATGCTGGTAAGAAGTATGGTCTAGTCGTGGTAGATGACTATTCAAGATTCACTTGGGTAGTATTTATCAAGCACAAATCTGAAACCAAGACTGAAATACCTAACTTGCTGAATAAGCTTGAAGTCATGAAAAATGACAAGGTAAAAGTCATAAGGACAGACCATGGTACTGAGTTTGTAAACCAGTACATAACTGAATATTGTACCTCCAAAGGTATTCAACATCAGTTATCCTCAGTAAGGACACCACAACAAACGGTGTTGCTGAACGGAAGAATCGTACCCTGAAAGAAGCCGCAAGAACAATGCTTGCTGACACTGAAATAAGTGAGGCTTATTGGGTTGAAGCGATTAATACCGCCTGCTATACTCAAAATAGATGTTTGATTACTATGGAATACAACAAAACTCCTTATGAATTGTTTGTTGGAAGACCTCCTAACATCACTCATCTAAGAGTATTTGGTTGCAAGTGTTTCGTTCTTAACAATGGTAGAGAATACCTAAGAACATTTCAACCAAAGGCAGACGAAGCGATATTTCTTGGCTACTCTTTGCATAGTAAAGCTTATAGAGTTTACAACAAAAAGGCACAAAAGATTGAAGAATCTATGCATGTTGTATTCTATGAAAAGTCACAAGGAGTGCCTGCTGAAGAAGAAATATCAGAATGTATGAAAAAGCTAATCATACATGAGCAAAGAACTGAATCTGATGCTAGGCAAATCAAGTCAATTGAACTAAATGATGATTCTGACAATGACTCTCCTCCCCCGAGTCATGACAAGATAAATATAGTTCACGACAAAGAATTTCCAGACAAAGATGCGGTTGCTCCGGAAGTTGATGAAATTACGCAATCTCCAGTGCCTGCTGATGAAATACCTCAATCCAGCAATGTTGAACAAGCAGTTGCTGACGAACAAATCTCAGCAGAGACACAAATTCCCAGTAGTACTGAACAAGTACATACTGAAGAGTCACATGCTGATGAGCAAACATATCCTGATCCAACAAACAGGAAACCTGTTAATAAATGGATTAGAGATCATCCCTCTACGGATATGATTGGCGATATTAATAAACGCCAAGTGACTAGATCCAAAGCTACTCAGGGACTTGCTGAAGAAGCAACTGTCGTAGAAGTAGAATCTTTGTTCTCTTGCTTTGTATCAGAAATTGAACCTAAAACCATAGAAGAAGCTTTGAAGCATTCTGAATGGATAAAGGCAATGCAAGAAGAATTGGATCAATTTGAAAGGAACAAAGTCTGGAAACTGGTGCCACTTGCTGAAGATAAGAAAGCTATTGGTACAAAGTGGGTGTTCAGAAACAAGCTGAGCGAGTCTGGTGAAGTAACAAGAAATAAAGCACGCTTAGTTGCTCAAGGTTACTGTCAGACTGAAGGATTGGACTATGATGAGTCTTACGCTCCAGTTGCAAGATTGGATGCAATTAGGCTTTTCTTGGCCTTTGCTGCTCACAATGACTTCATTGTTTACCAAATGGATGTTAAAAGTGCATTCTTAAATGGTGAACTTCCTGAAGAAGTCTACCTAGAACAACCCCCTGGCTTTGAACTTCCCTCAGAAATCAAGATGGTATACAAGCTTCAGAAAGCTGTATATGGTCTAAAGCAAGCACCAAGAGCATGGTATGATACCTTGGCTAAGTTCTTGCTGGAAAATGGTTTCAAGAAAGGTGAAGTTGACAAAACATTATTTACCATGAACCATGATGGTAAATTAATCTTAGTTCAAATTTATGTGGATGACATAATTTTTGGATCTAAGGACAAGCAACTTTGTGATGATTTTGCCAAACTCATGACTAATAAGTTTGAAATGAGTATGATGGGAAAATTGAATTACTTCCTAGGGTTGCAAGTCTAGCAACTCAAAGATGGAATATTCATAAATCAAGCAAAGTATGCGAAAGAAATGCTCATAAAGTTTAGGATCAAAGAGGATGAGAAACCTGAAAAGATCCCTATGAGTGTTGGTACCAAATTGGGCTATACTAAAGAGGACAAAAGTGTTGAAGAACACAAGTATAGGAAGCTCATTGGTTCCTTGTTGTATCTAACAGCAAGTAGACCTGACATTCAGTATGCTGTTTGTGTGTGTGCAAGATTCCAATCTGATCCAAGAGAATCACACTACAAAAAGGCAATTAAAATACTGAAATATGTTAAAGGTACAGTCAATGTTGGATTATGGTATCCTAAAGATTCTGGACTTGAATTGGTTGGCTATTCTGATGCTGATCATGGTGGATCAACTCTTGATAGAAAAAGTACCTCTGGAACTTGTCAGTTTTTGGGTACTAGATTAATATCATGGTTCAGCAAGAAGCAAACATGTGTCGCCAATTCATCTACTGAATCTGAATACATTGCAGATGGTTGTTGCACAGCTCAAATCCTATGGATTCAGCAACAATTAAGAGATTATGGTATTTCTGCAAAGAAAACACCAATCTTTTGTGATAATACAAGTGCTATTGCAATTACGCAAAATCCTAAGTTTCACTCTAGGACCAAGCACATTGATATTAGACATCATTTCATTAGAGATCATGTGGAAAAAGGTGATATTGAGGTTGTGAAAGTAGGTACTGAAGATCAGCTTGCTGATATCTTTACCAAGCCCCTACCGGATAATAGGTTCGCAATGCTAAGGTATAACCTTGGATTGATTGAACTACCTCAATAAAGGATACACTTGGCAGAATGCTGAAACAGGTATTCAGCAAGCCAAAGTATTCCTGTCCAAAAACCAAGTCACTGATTTCTTCTAAGAAATGATAAGTCACTACGTGATTGCTGAAACAGGCATTCAACAAGTAATTCTTTCAAAACGGGTATTTGTTAGGAAACTTGATCACTTGCTGAGACAGGAACTCAGTAAGAGAAAGAACTTAAGGATTGCTGAGACGGGTACTCAGACAATCAAAAGATACTGAAACAGGTATTCAAGTATCAAAGGAGTTTTCTGAGACGGGAACTCCGAAAAAGAGCAAAAACTCATCTCTCAGATTTTACCAAAAGATGTCTCAAGTGCAAAAGAATTTACTGATACGGGAAATCAGAAATGTCTTTTAAGCTAAGAAAATATGAGATATCTAAGTAAGGGGGAACTTTCAGCAAGTATCTAGATTGTTAATTCAAACTCGCTGAAAAGATTCTTGTCTATTTCAGCAAGCAATCTATCTCGTATTACTCGGTAAAATCAATTTGTGACGTTAAGCTGGCACAGATAAACTCGCAATAATCATGACATGAAATTCAATCGTGGCCATTGATTAAAAGGAGTTACTAATCTAACGGCTAACAAAACAAAGAGAGAGAGTGCTCTGACGGTTTTAGTTAGTGGGCCACTTCGCATTCAATGCAAAGGATCCACTAACTCCAGTGTTTCTCTGTTTTACCCTTGCTGAGAGCTCAAATCGATTGAGTTTCTCACACACCAGAGACACTATATAAAGAAGGAGTTAGAGAAATGACAAAATTCTTTAACTCACATTTCCTTTCTCTGCAAATTCTAGCCTGAATCTACTGTACCTCCGGTCAAAAAGCAAACTATCTCTTTTCGTACAATCTTTCTTGCTATATAAGAAATGGCTCCCAAGAGACAGTTATCAAAGTCCTCAAAATCGTCAAAGGTTGATAGTGCTGAAACACGCACTACTCCGGTGACTACTCTGGCCCCAGACACAACGAAAGTTGTGTTGAAAAACGACCGAATCACTGTAAAACCTATGCCTCCTTCATATCTTGACACTGCAAAGTGTGAGATGTTGATGCAATGGGGAGGGTTTGCAAAAGAAAAGTACATTAGGTACTTTTATGAACAAGAACTTGATGACCAAAATGAAGAGGCGCTTGAATTCATCAAGCAGCAAGGCCTCATGAACTTTATCTCTGCTCGCACTAAGCAAGTGAGCATGATTGATACAATGGAATTCTACAACAATGCAGAAATGCAGTCCCTTACAGACAATAATGGAGTCACTGAAAAAGTGATCCTTACTTATGTTCAGAACACGCAAATCGTCCTGAAATGGACTGATTTAGCGGAGATTTTTCAGATTCCAACCACTGGAACTGAAGATGACGTCACTGCTTCTGACGAAGAAATTGAAGCTTTCTACAGTGACGTCAGAAATGAGAAAATGAAGAAAGGCGAGATAGCTCCCGTGACTTGGACAAAGCACGTTAAGAGAAAGCATCTCTGCCATTCACTTGGTCTAGTAGCTCTGCTACTAATAAAAGTTCTTGACTCCCAAGTTGGAGGAATTGACCAAGTAGGCCTGAGAAGATGGCCATTGCTGATGCATATCTATGAAAATAAATTAGAACTTAACTGGGCTAAGTACATTTTCAACAGGCTTGTTGATTGTGTCACTAAGTTTAAGGTAAAGGTAGAAGACAACAAGGTCTCACCTTCCTTTCCAGTTATGTATGGAATCAAGATATGCTATATCCTTGAACATTTCAGGATTCAGCTAAGAAACCCATTGCCAATCAAGAAATCTGTGTGCAATGTGGGAAGATCTTTCTACAAGCAAAATGTACCTAAGATTGCTGGAAAGAAAACTACGAAGACAACAACTGCAAATGTTGTCAGCACAAGCCAGCAAGAAAGGTATACAACAGCTGCAGATGTTACCACTCAGCAACTTAGAGATGAAACTGCTGTTGGTGGTGGTAACACAATTAAAACTGCTGTAGAAAATCAACAAGGTACGTGTACAACACCTGTTGCTGAAAAGGCAACAATAGATGACTCTAGGAAACTGGAGAAATCTAAAAAGAAAAAGAGGAAAGCTGATGATGACACTCAGATTGCAGCGTCATCAGCAAATCCCGTACCTAAGAGGAAACAGACAAGTAACAAAAGAAAGAAGACACTGGCTTCTCAGTCAGTCCCTAATGTCCAAGACACCTCAGTCAATTCCCAGACAAATGCTGAAACGCATTTGCCAGTAGATGTTGCTGGAGTAATTACTGAAACATATATCAGCAATGTTGAAGTGTTTGCGGAAGCCTTCAACAATCAACTTAACGTTGATAACTCTACTGAGAATAGACCACAAGGCAGTGGAAATGAAATTCCTGCCCAAGTCCCAGATATCTACATTGTAGATAATTTGGATGATCAAACCATGGAACCAGTAAGCGACATTGCTGCTGATCTGCAAAGAGCGGCACTTGCTGATGCTGCTGAACAGATGGTTGCTGAACAAGCAACTCATCAAGTTGCTGAAACCCAGCTTGCTGAAGGACCAGTTGCTGAGATAGCAATGGTTCCAGTTCCTGAAGTTGCTGAAACTCAAGAAGCATTATTCAAAGACACATCTCTTGATGCTGAGAATACTGGCCCAAGTTCACCCAAGACTTCAATTGACAAAGTCCAGCTTGTACTGGAAGATTTAAGCAAACAAATGGAGTTGGAGATTGAAGAATCATCCAACAAGTCAATTGATCTCTTCATGACAAGCAGTGAGCTTAAAGGTCAAGATGCTTCTGCTCAACTTGTCATTTCAGAGACAAGGGAGATTGCTGAATCCGCACAGCTTTCTCAGTTAGAGCAAAATCAGAAGTCTGCTGAAGAAACAGTCCCAGAAGCTGAAGGAACTGTTAATGCTGAAAGGACTGAGCCACAACCTGTCCTTCCTCAGCAGGTAGTTAATTCAACCATCAGTAAAACTTCAAATTCTGAAAATTGTTCTTTTGCTAAAATTATTCTTTCTCTACAGACTTCTCAAGATGCAAGTCAGATGGTTGCTGAAGCCTCTGCACCAGAACCAACACTCCCTGCTCAGCAGGTAGTTAATAATTTTGGTATAAAAACTAAGTTTGACAGCTTAGTACTTGTGTCTAACTATAATTTATTTCAGGATGAACAAATGGAGGATGCTACTCAAGCTCCTCATGGAATGGAAATTGTACTACATGAGCTTGCTGACTCTCAGCAGGTAAATCATGTTTCATATTTAAACTCTAAAACAATTCTCCAAACCAATCCTGATCTAAATAAAATTCTTTTTCAGGCTCAAAAGGAGACCACTGAAGTGGTACTCATCACTGAAGATCAGCAAGTAACTTCTGAAGAACTTTACTTGAACTTCAAGAGGACAACTTTGTCCAGAGTTGCTAAGTCTGTCAGCAACTGGCAAAGGTACAGGAGAATGGACTTCTCAGATCTTCACTTTCATCTCTCAAATGAGAAAAAGAGAACTTCACTGTTAAAGCTCGAAACATTTGTCCACTCCATCCTTCCTGAAGAAATGACATATTCTCAGCAAATGAGCTCAAATCTGATTGCTCAAATCAGAGAGAATATGAAGGCCAAATTTAAGAGTGCCTCTCCAGCTGAACAAGCTGTGATGCTCAAAGGTCTTTTTGTTCCTGTGGTGGCTGATCCCCACAAATTAACTGAGGAAGAGGAAGTGACAAGTGTTGCTTTGTATAAGCACGTTGAGCTAGTCATTCTGACAGATGATGAAGAAGAAGAAGAAGATGAGAACATTCCCACTGATCCCAGTGATGATGAAGGGAAAGATTCTAAGGACAAGAAAGATGACGATGATGACAATCAAGGTCCAAGTCCTGGTGCTGGTGGATTGAAGTTGACAGTTGCTGAAAACACTCAATCTGACAATCAGCAAGCTGAACAACAACAATCTCAGCAAGAATTTCAACCTCCTCCTGCTGCTGCTGAAAATCAAGCACCTATGCAAGGTGCTGATACTGAAGAAGAATACGCCAGAAAAAGGGCTGCCTTGAAAAATGGCAAAAGTTCAGTTTCTGATGCCAAGGTTACTGAAGAAAACCTTGAAGATGACGATGAAGAAGATGAAGATTACCAACGAGCTCTACAAAACAGTCTCGTGATCCATGCAAGGCATACGCAGGATCTGGAAATTGGTGAATCTTCAAGACCAAAATCAAAGGAAGTTCCATCCCTTCCACTGACTACTGGTGAAACTCCAGTTATTGAGTCTCAAACGTTGCCTTCAGCAACTACTCAATTAAAACTAACTACTGGCGAAACTCCAGTAATTGAGCCCCAAACTCAATTGAAACAACTATCTACTGGTGAAACTCCAGTCGTTGAGTCTGAAGCGTTGCTGATGAATGTGTATTTTACACTTTCATTCGAGTCTTTTTCACCTAATTTAGCTATCCTCTATGATAATTTAGCTATATTTTAGTACATTTTATTAGAATAGTGTCACGTTTCCCTTTAGATTTTATTTTACATGTTTTGGTTGAAATTCGGAGATTTACGGGCAATTATATTGAAGTCTACAAGGAATTGGTGTTCCAGAAGCCTATTTGGAGTATCTGAAGGTTTCCGGATAGGAATTGGAGTCTAGGGGTCGAATCTGGAGGTTAGAAGGCCATTAGAAGTCTAAAACCGAGTCCGAAAAGGTGAAGAAATCCAAATACGCGTCGAAAACGCGGAAATTCCGCGTTTACACTGGGGGCGAACCGCCCCAGCTCTCGGGCGAACCGCCCCAGAGGTTTTTCGGGCCTATATATAGTTGCGAGTTTTCTCTCCGAAAATCATATCTTTCCAAGCCTACTTTCTCACCTCTCTCTATAGTTTTAGGTAGGAACTTCCCGGGGCCTGTCCTGGGAGTTCCATAGCTTAGGGGATACTTTTTCATAGCAGATTGGAGCGCGTATGATCGCAATCATCCGGAGATTGACAACCTTCGGTAACTTTGTATCTTACAACTTTTATCTACTTATTTTATTTCTTTCAATATGTTTTCTTCTATGATTGCTATTGATTGCATGCACATTATGAGTAGCTAAATTTATCGTTGGTGGTAGTATGTGAATTGTTAGCGAGGGAAGATAATCATGCTAATGGCTATATCGCGCATTATACTCCGTGTCATTGCTTTATTTCGTTGATGAGTTGAACACCAAAATTCTCGTATGTTGTATTGATCATTATGCACACTTGGACACTTGTCGGCCAATCAGACCAAATTATCTTCGTAGTGTTGAATGATTACGGAACACAATAGGACGTTAGTTGTTGACAGGTCAGACCCATATTATCTTCGTAGTGCTTAATACTTACAACAGGACCCAAGATTCATTCAAAGATCTCTATGCAAGACCGAGGAATTTATGCATGATTATCGACCCATTATGTTAAGAAGGACCATACTATCACCAACTTCCATTATCTGCTTGAAAACCCCCTATTGCTTTCTATTTGTTGTTTTATATTTTCCTGTTAAATAGATAAAGCTAGTTATAGTCCTGAGAGAACGACACTCGAGTCATTCTACTACTACACTACGGTTTTCGTTGTAGTTGTGGATTGCCTTTGGCTAAATAACAAATTTATTTGACTGAATTCGGAACCGACGAATCCGCGTTCATCAAATTGGCGTCGTTGCCGGGGAGTATACTCCTTTTTTCTGTTTAATTTGTTTATATTTACAGCTTTAGATTCCTAATTCTATTAGTTTTAATTTTCCTTTTTAATCTCTCTCTGCTTTCCTATTTGTTTCTAATCACCTTTTCTAGTCTGTCACAGATAGTGTATGCCGCATACACGTTCTGCAGGAACACCGCTTGCTAATTCAATTGCTGAGATCGATAGAGTCTACCACCAGAGAAGGCGACTACTTGAAAGGCGCGCACTAGAGGAAATAGAGGAAACCGATTTCTCTGAACCACTAATTAGTCTATTCAAGGAAATCGATGGAATGGCAGAAGCTAGACCACTGAAGGCATGGGTACAACCCACCAAGGATCGTATGAGGGGACCGGCGATAGTTCTTTCGTTTGCAACCCGAGATCTGGAGATCAAGAACCACGCATTCCAACAACTTCCGAGGTTTTATGGCTTATCAAGGGAAGATGTGATGGGGTACTTGAACGATATCGATGATTTCGTCAACCAACTCCCACGACCCGGAGCTGACATAACAACGGATGAGTTGAGGATGAAGGTTTTTGCTATGGGACTTGGCGACAGAGCCAAGTCATGGCTGAGCTCTCTTCCAGCAGGCTCGCTGGACACTTGGGAAAAGGTTTTTTCAGCTTTCATGGAGAAATACTTCCCACACACTCTGACTACCGCGCTTAAGCCGCAAATCACTGGATTCAAGCAAGACTATGATGAGACCATCTACACCGCATTCGAGAGGTTCCAAGATCTCACGAACAAGTGCCCTCACCATGGTTTTGAACTCTCTGACTTAGTCCAACACTTCTACAATGGACTAACCTTCGAGAACCAACAAGTGGTGGATTTCCAATGCCGAGGCAATATTTGGGAGGAAACCGCAGAAGCCGTCTGGGCAGTTTTCGAAAGGCTTGCTAAGGGTTCGCAGTTCAAGGACCCAAGAGCAATGGTTAGGAGACGTGGACCTGAAGCTCCACCGACTCAAGAAGCCCCTATGTACAGGGGGAATGGGGATCAATTCGAGTGCTTTACCAACGAATTGAAGCAAGTCCTCAAGAGCGCCACCGGAACAACTGTTTCGAACGAAGTGTGCCGAATATGCAAGAACTATGGGCATGGGGCTCATATGTGTAGATCTGAGCTGGCATACGATGATGGCAACTGGGCTCGAGGAGGCGAAGAAGAAGCCTTTGCTACGGAGTTTGGTACTCAAGAAGTTAGCTACGGACAAGACGGTAGGAATCCTCGAGGTGGATTCTGGAGAAGAGGATACCGTAACAATCAAGGATATGCACCGGCTAACCAAACTTATGGACCTAACCAAGACCGTAGTAGGCTGAACCATGGTAATGATCACTGCGAAAACCCCGCTCCGAAAGAGCCACCGAAGTCGAAGACGGCTCTACTGATGGAGAACTTGCAGAAGATGGTTGATCACACACAAAGTTTTCTCAAACGGTATGAGGAAGATTCTGAGAACAAGGGCAAGGCTTGATAAGTTGGAAGAGAGCACTAGGCTTGCCCATCAAAAGATGCAAGAGTTGATCGACCGAAGAGCAAGTAAGGAACAAGGCAACACTGAGAAGGTCGTTAGGTGCGAGTGTTGCATGAAGGAAGAACTTCTACAGGCTAAGGAAGAAGAGGAGGACCTTGGTTCTGACGCAAGTGATGAGGAGCAAGAGGATCCCGAACCACTCCCTAAAAGTTTCGATGTTAAGGTAGGGATTGGTGAGCTTGAAGATGTCCGTGCCACACTAGACACAGGATCCTACTCAAACATAATTCCTTTGAATGTGTTTGAAAAGAGTAACCTTGGAAAACAATCTGAGGAAAGAGCTATTGTGCGACTGGCGGATGGATCATTCATGAGACCCGAAGGCGTTGTGAAAAATGTGTTGGTCAAGATTGGTGAAGCATCAATAAACACCAATTTCGTAGTTATGCTGGCATCTGCACCTGGGACGGGGGATGTCATACTCTTAGGGCAAACATTCTTGACCAAGCTACGCTCAGTGATGGATATCTACCAAAGAACTTGCACCATCGAAGTAAATGGCAAGCAACACGTATTGCAAGCCATACCAGATCCACCTGAACCGCCTGATATTATTACTCACTACTGTGGTCTTGCAGCCTATATTCTTTCTTATTCACAGGTTCTTGGCATGGAAAGGAGATCAATGAAGGGGAAGGCTAGTACCCGCAAAAAGAAGAGATAGGTGCAAACAGGAGTCGAGTCAAAGACTTTAAACAATGACGCTATCCGGGAGGCAACCCGGAATTTTTACCGCTTTCTTTACTGCTTTTTTGCATGCATTCCTTCTTGAACTATTTGCTTCTCATATGCGAATTTGTTCATGTCTGTGTCGTATATGCTTTTGTTTGAGTGAGATTTTTCGAGTGGTTTTTTGAAAAAAAATTAGTTTCGGGATTTAAACCGCGAATTCTGACATCGCGACCCGTCTCCCCGCATTGGGGAGCACGGGGCGAACCGCCCCACACGTGGGGCAAACCGCCCCACAGTCCCAGATCTTAAAAAACGCGGATTTCAACCCCAAAACCATATTTTCTTCATTCTTCTTCATCCTTACTCCCAAAAACCCGAAAAGTGCGATTTTGCTTCTAAATCTTCATAACTTCTTCATTTATTGACCAAATTGAGTGTTCTTTAGCTTAATTCGAAGCCTATTACATGATCTATCATCCTATCCGATCAGATTTCATCCTAACTCGTTAGATTTGCAGATCTGAGGTATTATCTTTAGAACCCTAATTTTCGAATTGGGGTTTTTATTTGAGCTTCAATTATGCTTATTTGATGCATGGGTATGTTGTTTGTTGATTAGACGTGTATTTACTATCAATTGCATGCTCAATTTGCTTGTTGTTGATTTGGGTATTTTGCTGCTAGATGATATATCTTGTTCTGCAATATGTCTTTATCTTTGATTTCTTGCATATGATTGTGTTTATTGATGTAATGAGGGTGGATTTGACGATAGAATGCTTAATTGTATGAGGATTTATGTTAGTAAATTTTGCGCTGCTATGGTATGAATTGAGCCTTGTTATCAAGGATATTGGTTGTCTAGTAAGAGCATGATGTGATGTATTGCATGTAGTAGTTACGTTGGTATGTTGCATGATGAAGAAGCTAGGCTAGACATTGCGGTTTGGGGATTTGATTGATGAACTATCACTCATGTGTTTTTCGCTTTTACACTGCATATAGGGTAAGTTCTGTGTTGTCATACGAGGTGCAATAGCTGTTTGTAGGTACCATACCAAGGGAAGGAAGCATTCCCGATGATTGTTGTGAAGACCATGTCAAGAAAGTGATCTCGCTAGATGTGCGTTCGAGCCAGGAGTTTGCAACAACGTCGTGGATTATCCGAGAGGAGGAGCTAGAGTACACCTGGAGTAAGGACTCCTATGCCTATTCATGCACCACCACCCGAAGGGACAGAAACGTTATTACTCATCACTCCATCACGAGGACTGCAAGTTCGAGTGAACTGGAAGGCACCGGGACATTCTCGCCTCGACGGATTCAATCGTGAGTTCGCAGTTGCTAGAAGGGTTCCGAAGCGCTAGCTTGGTTCCAAAATATAATGACATGGGTACCCAGCACCTGTGTTGGGGTGCCCCTTGACTTCCTCTAAAGGGAGCATAGAACTTGATATTGGGAGCATCACCTGTAGAGAATGTGGACAAAATTGGAAAAGGTAGAGGACTCCTGAGTATCCGAGCAACTACTGAAACCTTCTCAGGAGTAACCGTGAAGGGGGAGGCCTGATCCACTGCCCTTTTCCCTTCAACGTCACATCCTATTGGAGGCGCAGAGGATGGCAGGGGATGAAAAGGTAATCATAACAGCGGACGATAATCTTGGAGAATTCAACCTGCCACTACAACTCTCCATAGTGAGGATGTGCGTGAAAGTAGTGAAATAAGCCATACGGGCAATGATGATACGGATGAGGAGTTGTCCTTTCCGGTCCCAAATTGAAACTACCGAGCGTACCCGAATACCTGATGACTCCCTATAAAACTCCCAGAGGAGGCCCAATAACTCATAAGCAGCATACTCAGCCGACCGAGGCCAACCATGGTAACATCTGTATCCATCTTATTTCCTCATTTTCTTACTGCTAGGGACTAGCGTTAATTTCATGAGGGGGAATGGATTTAAGTGGATCGATGTTGTTAGTTGGAGCTTGGCATTGGTAGGATG
>CM051456.1:65930939-66017489 GCA_028274465.1 Plantago ovata
CTCAAGAGCGCCACCGGAAAAACTGTTTCGACCGGAGTGTGCCGAATATGCAAGAACGATGGCATGGGGCTCATCTGTGTAGATCGGAGCTGGCCTACGATGATGGCACTGGGCTCGAGGAGCGAAGAAGAAGCCTTTGCTACGGAGTTTGGTACTCAAGAAGTTAGCTACGGACAAGACGGTAGGAATCTCGAGGTGGATTCTGGAGAAGAGGATACCGTAACAATCAAGGATATGCACCGGCTAACCAAACTTTAGACCTAACCAAGACCGTAGTAGGCTGAACTATGGTAATGATCACTGCGAAAACCCCGCTCCGAAAGAGCCACCGAAGTCGAAGTCGGCTCTACTGATGGAGAACTTGCAGAGATGGTTGATCAACACAAAGTTTTCTCAAACGTTATGAGGAAGATTCTGAGAGACTAGGGCAAGGCGATAAGTTGGAAGAGAGCACTAGGCTTGCCCATCAAAGATGCAAGAGTTGATCGACCGAAAGCAAGTAAGGAACAAGGCAACACTGAGAAGGTCGTTAGGTGCGAGTGTTGCATGAAGGAAGAACTTCTACAGGCTGAGAAGAAGAAGAGGGACCTTGGTTCTGACACAAGTGATGAGGAGCAAGAGGATCCCGAACCACTCCCTAAAAGTTTCGATGTTAAGGTAGGGATTGGTGAGCTTGAAGATGTCCGTGCCACACTAGACACAGGATCCTACTCAAACATAATTCCTTGAATGTGTTTGAAAAGAGTAACCTTGGAAAACTATCTGAGGAAGGGCTATTGTGCGACTGCGGATGGATCATTCATGAGACCCGAAGGCGTTGTGAAAATGTGTTGGTCAAGATTGGTGAAGCATCAATAAACACCAATTTCGTAGTTATGCTGGCATCTGCACCTGGGACGGGGGATGTCATACTCTTAGGGCAAACATCTTGACCAAGCTACGCTCAGTGATGGATATCTACCAAAGAACTTGCACCATCGAAGTGAATGGCAAGCAACACGTATTGCAAGCCATACCTGATCCACCTGAACCGCCTGATATACTACTCACTATTGTGGTCTTGCAGCCTATATTCTTTCTTATTCACAGGTTCGTGGCATGGAAAGGAGATCAATGAAGGGGAAGGCTAGTACCCGCAAAAGAGGAGATAGGCGCAGACAGGAGTGAGTCAAAGACTTTAAACAATGACGCTATCCGGGAGGCAACCCGGAATTTTTATCGCTTTCTTTACTGCTTTTCTGCATGCATCATTCTTGAACTATTTGCTTCTAATATGCGAATTGTTCATGTGTGTGTCGTATATGCTTTTGTTGAGTGAGATTTTTGAGTGGTTTTTTGAAAAAAATTAGTTTCGGGATTAAAACCGCAATTCTGACATCGGACCGTCTCCCGCATTGCCGACGCACGGGGCGAACCGCCCACAGTGGGGGCAACCCGCCCCACAGTCCCAGATCTTAAAAAACGCGGATTTCAACCCCAAAATCTTATTTTCTTCATTCTTCTTCATCCTTACTCCCAAAAAACCCGAAAAGTGCGATTTTGCTTCTAAATCTTCATAACTTCTTCATTTATTTGCCAAATTGAGTGTTCTTTAGCTTAATTCAAGCCTATTACATGATCTATCATCCTATCCGATCAGATTTCATCCTAACTCGTTAGATTGCAGATCTGAGGTATTATATTTAGAACCCTAATTTTCGAATTTGGGTTTTTTGATTTGAGCTTCAATTATGCTTATTTGATGCATGGGTATGTTGTTTGTATGATTAGACGTGTTATTTACTATCAATTGCATGCTCAATTTTGCGTGGTTTGATGATTTGGGTATTTTGCTGCTAGATGATATATCTTGTTCTGCAATATGTCTTTATCTTTGATTTCTTGCATATGATTGTGTTTATTGATGTAATGAGGGTGGATTTGACGATAGAATGCTTAATTGTATGAGGATTTATGTTAGTTAAATTTTTGCGCTGCTATGGTATGAATTGAGCCTTGTTATCAAGGATATTGGTTGTCTAGTGAGAGCATGATGTGATGTATTGCATGTAGTAGTTACGTTGGTATATTGCATGATGAAGAAGCTAGGCTAGACATTGCGGTTTGGGGAGTTTGATTGATGAATCTATCACTCATATTTTTTGCTTTTACACTAGCATATATTTAAGTCTGTTTTTGTCATACGAGGTGCTAATAGCTGTTTGTAGGTACCATACCAAGGGAAGGAAGCATTCCCGATGATTGTTGTGAAGAACCATGTCAAGAAAGGTGATCTCGCTAGATGTGCGTTCAAGCCAAGGAGTTTTGCAACAACGTCGTGGATTATCCGAGAGGAGGAGCTAGAGTACACCTGGAGTAAGGACTCCTATGCCTATTCATGCACCACCGAAGGGACAGAAACCGTTATTACATCATCACTCCATCACGAGGACTGCAGAGTTCGAGTGAACTGGAAGGCACCGGGACATTCTCGCAGCAACGGATTTGATCTTGAGTTCGCAGTTGCTAGAGGGTTCCGAAGCGCTAGCTTGGTTCCAAAACATAATGACATGGGTACTCAGCACCTTGTTGGGGTGCCCCTTGCCTGCCTCTAAAGGGAGCATAACATTGATATTGGGAGCATCAACTGTAGAGAATGTAGACAAAATTGGAGAAAAAGGTAGAGGACTCCTGAGTATCCGAGCAACTGCCTGAAACCTTCTCATGGAGTAAACCGTTGAAGGGGGAGGGCCTGATACCACTGCCCTTTTCCCTTCAACAGTTCACATCCTATTGGAGGGCTACAGGATGGAGAATTCCATAACAGCGACGGCTAATCTTGAGAATTCAGCCTGCCACTACAACTCTCATAGTGAGGATGTGCGTGAAAGTAGTGACAATGAAGGCCATACGGGCAATGATGATACTGACTGAGGAGTTGCTCCTTTGCGTCCCATAATTGAAACTACCGAGCGTACCCGAATACCTGATGACTCCCTATAAAACTCCCGGAGGAGGCCCAATAACTCATAAGCAGCATACTCAGCCGACCGAGGCCAAACCATGGGGTAACATCTAGTATCACATCTTATTTACTCATTTTCTTACTGCTAGGGACTAGCGTTAATTTCATGAGGGGGATGGGATTTAAGTGATCTGATGTTGTTAGTTTGGAGCTTGGCATTGGTAGGATGAGTATAGTACTTCGCATGCTTTATCCGTCTGCACGTTTACTGCTTTCTTAGATTTATAGGTTGCATTCATCCTAGGATAGTTTTGCATGTTTTTTATGGAGTCGATTGCCGAATTTTTTTTGAACTTTTTTATTGGGTAGATCAACTAGCTATGCCATTAATCGTATGCTTCATTTCTATGAATTTTTTTGAGGTTTTTTCGCTTGGTTTATCACATTTATGTATTGCACTTAGTTAAGCATGGTAGTCTCGACATCACTTAGTGGTGTTTTCTCTACTGCGGTTCACGAAGGCCTTTATAATAGGATGATGCATGTTAGGGTCTTATGGTTGTTTTCCCGAATAATATGTACCTAAGAGGCAACAAGTCTTCACCATGCTTTGAGATTGCTAAATGCCTAGGAAGGAGGTAGTGTGATCCTTTATTTATAACCTATTCTTCCGAATAGGTTTGGGGAGGGGGTTACACCACCATAGACTTGTTTCTGTTTTTCATTTTCGTATCGTGAGTTTATTTTTCTTTTTCGTGAATTTTGTACTCCAACCTATTCTTTCGAATAGGTTTGGGGAAGTCGTGTGAGTCATTTTTGTTTCCCTTTTAGTTATGCTACTGCTGGCTAGAAAAAAATCGAAAAAAAGAAAGAAAAATTCCAGAAGAAAAAAAAGAGAAAAAGAAAAAAGAATCTGGAAAGAAAAAAAAAGGAAAAAAAGAGAAGACCCCAAAAAAGCAAAGAAGGGTAAAAAAAATAAAGCCAAATAGCAGTTTAGCAAAGTTTGAGTCTTTTTTATTTTTCGTATTGTTCGTAATCGTGTTTTTCTATTTTTTATCTTTTTTGTCTTAAGTGTCATCTGTTCTAGACCACCCTCGTCCTGCCATTCAGGAAGTGGTGAATAGCTTAAGACTTTACTTGAGAGATGGGTAGAATAGGGGAGTGTTATCTTTTATAGGGAACCCTCCTTCGTTTGATGAGAGCCAGTACTGGTTCGACCTCTTTTGAGGAAAAGTCTTAACATGGTGGAACAGCAGTAAGTCCTCAGTTTCATAGGCACGGGGCAACCATTCGTATCTTAGCATGCATCATTACGTCGTCACTGACTAGGTCCAGGTAGAGAATGTTACGAGAGACTATCTTGTCTTGACATAAGTGCTTATGTGGATGTGTATAAGTCAATCGAGGTATTCTTCAACCTATATTCATGCTTTGATTTATATGGTTTCTGTTCATATGTTATTTGGTAGACTCAGTAGTTTAGTTCATTTTATTTGGCATGAAACTCCATTTTTGAGTCTTACATGTTTTTTGTATTAGAGTCTAGCTTAGTTGCTTGAGGACAAGCAAAGGTTCGGTTTGGGGAGTTTGATGAATGTGTATTTTACACTTTCATTCGAGTCTTTTTCACCTAATTTAGCTATCCTCTATGATAATTTAGCTATATTTTAGTACATTTTATTAGAATAGTGTCACGTTTCCCTTTAGATTTTATTTTACAGGTTTTGGTTGAAATTCGGAGATTACGGGCAATTATATTGAAGTCTACAAGGAATTGGTGTTCCAGAAGCCGATTTGGAGTATCTGAAGGTTTCCGGATAGGAATTGGAGTCTAGGGGTCGAATCTGGAGGTTAGAAGGCCATTAGAAGTCTAAAACCGAGTCCGAAAAGGTGAAGAAATCCAAATCCGCGTCGAAAACGCGGAAATTCCGCGTTTACACTGGGGGGCGAACCGCCCCAGCTCTCAGGCGAACCGCCCCAGAGGTTTTTCGGGCCTATATATAGTTGCGAGTTTTCTCTCCGAAAATCTTATCTTTCCAAGCCTACTTTCTCACCTCTCTCTATAGTTTTAGGTAGGAACTTCCCGGGGCCTGTCCTGGGAGTTCCATAGCTTAGGGGATACTTTTTCATAGCAGATTGGAGCGCGTAGGATCGCAATCATCCGGAGATTGACAACCTTCGGTAACTTTGTATCTTACAACTTTTATCTACTTATTTTATTTCTTTCAATATGTTTTCTTCTATGATTGCTATTGATTGCATGCACATTATGAGTAGCTAAATTTATCGTTGGTGGTAGTATGTGAATTGTTAGCGAGGGAAGATAATCATGCTAATGGCTATATCGCGCATTATACTCCGTGTCATTGCTTTATTTCGTTGATGAGTTGAACACCAAAATTCTCGTATGTTGTATTGATCATTATGCACACTTGGACACTTGTCGGCCAATCAGACCAAATTATCTTCGTAGTGTTGAATGATTACGGAACACAATAGGACGTTAGTTGTTGACAGGTCAGACCCATATTATCTTCGTAGTGCTTAATACTTACAACAGGACCCAAGATTCATTCAAAGATCTCTATGCAAGACCGAGGAATTTATGCATGATTATCGACCCATTATGTTAAGAAGGACCATACTATCACCAACCTCCATTATCTGCTTGAAAACCCCCTATTGCTTTCTATTTGCTGTTTTATATTTTCCTGTTAAATAGATAAAGCTGGTTATAGTCCTGAGAGAACGACACTCGAGTCATTCTGCTACTACACTACGGTTTTCGTTGTAGTTGTGGATTGCCTTTGGCTAAATAACAAATTTATTTGACTGAATTCGGAACCGACGAATCCGCGTTCATCAGTTGCCATCAGCAACCACTCAACAAAAAGGAAGTGAAGCTACTGATAAAGGTTCTAAAGTTGCTCAACTTGATGAATCTGAGGATGATGACGACTTGTCAGAAAATGATGATGAACAGTCCAAGCGAGACCCAAAAGTCGTTCAGATTCCTCCTCCTGATTACATCAATGATTTAGACGATGGTCTAAGAGCAGAATTGCTGACGCGTGATGATCAGTTTGCTTCCAAAATTAAGGTTCATTCCTTAACACCTCATTTAGTGCCGTTCCCAAGAGTTGAGGAGTTTACTCCCAGAATTCTAGCACTAAAGCAAGTCCATGATGCCTGCAAAGCTGAAGATGAGGCATTGCTTGCTGAGAGCCCACTTGACATTGGAAAGATACTGGCTACAGTGTTGAGACGCACTACAACTTTGACAATAGCTCAAAGAGACATCAGTCTTTATCATAAGAGCTATGAAGAAGATGTAAGTCAGGCGCTCAAGCTTGCAAAGAATGCTCTTGTCAAAGCTCAGAATATTATGGATGAGAAGGCCGCAACAGAGAAAAGACATGAAGATAACATGATGAATATTCAAAAAGAGTTGGCAACAATGAACTCTGACCAACAAGAGATCATCATGAAGTATAATAGTCTCAACACTCTTGCTGAAAATTGCAATGAGTTTTATTCTCTGCACATCACTCCGATGTTGCAATCCATGTCTAAGGGGGAAAAGAAGACTAGAAAAAGCAATCAAACCCCTCCTGCTCCTGCTGTTGATGTGCCACTTCCAATAGAACCTCTTGCTGAAAGAGAGCAAAGTTCTAAAAGACAAGCAGAATCTGAGTTAAATTCAGCAAGTACCAAAAAGAGAAAAACCGCTGCTGAAACTCAAGATTTCTGTCACACTGAAAGTCATCACAATCTGAATGAAGATGATGAAGAAGATGATGACAATCAAACAATAGCTCAAGCCATAAGAGATAGACCTTTAACAGCCATAACTCCGTCTGGCCACTCAAGGCATTTCTCGCCTGACTCTTCAGCAAGAGATCAAGACAAGGCTAAAACAGAAGAAGAAGGCAAAGACAGGAAGAGAAAAGGCTGGCCAGCATTGCTATTGGCTCCGGCATCGAATATACAAAGACCAGCAATGAGGAAACCACTCAGAATGTAATCAGAAACATTCATGGTTGCTGGATTTTAAAGCTGGAAGACTTGCTGGTAAATGAGTTCTTTCCTACAGCCATGTTGAATCAAATGTTCAAATGGATTGAACTCAAGGTCCAAAGAAATCAAAGGGAAGAATCCCTCCCAAGAAGTATTGCTGGGAAATGGTTGAATCTAGAGGTCCATGTAAGAAGAGTTTCCATTGGTAAGACATACAAGCAAGAACCAAATCTGATCAAACCACCTGGCATTGCTTACTACGCTGACCCGGTCACAAAGAAACCTAAGAAGAAACTTAGATTGATTCCTTATGAGTACTTCTATCTCACTGCTAAGGATCAAGAAGAAGATCTTCTCTGGTTAAGAAAGATTCATCCGAAAAGCATTTCAGATACACAGCTTCTCCATGCCAGCAATTGGGGCATGCATTTGTGGGTAATCAATTACATGGAAATGAATGCTGAAAAGCATCATCATACTGCCTGCAAAAACGCAAGAATTCTTCAACTACAAGTCCGTAGGCTTCTGGAAAACTACGAGAAGGATTGTGTTGAATTCACTGCACTTGCTGAGAAGAGTGTAAGAGAGATTTTGAGAAAATCCTCTGAAAGAGCTTAAGTCCCTGCAATAGTTTTTGTTAAGGTTTTTGTTTGCTGATTCCTTGTTATCTATGCTTTCTTGTAAACTTCTGAATGATAACTTTCAACAATGAATTCTTTTGACTCTTATTGGTTTTTGATTATGCAACTTACTTATGCTTACTGTTTATTTATTCAAGTATGCTTGCATTAATCAACTGATTTATTCAACATCAGAAACCTCTAAAAGGGTAACAATTAATTTAGCCATGGATTGCTAACATCAAAAAGGGGGAAATTTGTTAGGAAACTTGTAATTTTGATGAGCAATTAACCATGCTAAATTAAGAACAGTCCAGTAACTAGTACTCTTAAGGTCCATAGGAATTTAGAATTTTAAGGACATTGGAAAAGAGGAACGTTTGCTGATGACTTAGTTAGGTGTTAGATAAGTTATTTCTTTTGCGTATGATGTATTTTATTTTCTGAAAAGAAAATATCTTATTGATGCTTAGCTTTAATGTATCTTATTTTCTGAAAAGAAAATAACCTATTGAAGCATTTGCTGAAGATATATTTTGTTTATTACAAACAAATTATTGAAGCAAATAAGAAACCGGTCAGAATCTTGAAGACTTTTGAAGATCTGAAGATTTGAAGACTTGAAGACTTGAAGACTTGAAGACTTGAAGATTGCTGAAGACTGGTAAGGCACGTGTTGCTCAGAAAGTGGAATTTTCAGCAACAGCATTGCATAAGTGAAAATCTGAAAGACAGAGTAGGTTGTGCTTGCTGAAACTGAGACTGACCACTTGCTGATAAACATATGTGACCTCTTGCTGAATGTACGTGATTTTGCGCTCCAATATTACTGTTTGAATTCTATTCAAATGTGCATTTAATGCAAAGCATGTACGCGAAGGACATGAAGACTAGAAGACAAACAAAGTCGCTGCTGAAAGCATGTACGCGATGGAGGAGTTGTAGTTTGCCATATTATAGAAGAGATGATAAATAGAAGGGATCTTGTTCACAATGAGTGGGGAAGAGATGAAGTTGGAGCATATCGTGCTTACATGGCCTCAAAATTTTACAGTTCTATTGCTCAACGTGCTGCAAATGATGGTAATACATTGTGAACTGGATATGAAATGTGTTGTGATGATCTTATGCTCATTAAGTACTTTGATATCTATCCTAGACATCTGTCTGAACTTTTTATCTAGGAAGAATTTTATTTGATGTTTTGTGTTGTGATCTGCCTATGTACTGATACTTTCCTGAAGTACTCATTTCATGGTTCTATATTGTTGTATGTTTATGCTATTATGGTCTTAAGCTTTTATGTTTATTTTGGAATGCAATATTTATTTTGGAATGATTTTATATAGTGCTACTAACATTTTGGTCCATATCTTCTATTATTTGCCGAAACCAAAATCGTAAAATAATTGACCATATAATTGTAATAATAAACAATTTGTCCCATTTTTTTGGCCTTGCACAAGATCTTCACTTTAATTTCTTTTGGTATAGTTATGAACATTTTGTACATGAACTTTTGCCAATAATATACATGTATATTATTGAGTTAAAGTTCCAGATGTGCAACTAAACTATGGTCCAGATTCAGTTGGCCAATAATGATCAACATTCTTGGACAATATTTGGCCATATAATGATAATGGGCCAGATTTTTTAATAAAAAACCCACGAAACTATTGCAAGCATTTGGCCCAATAAAGAGTAGTGTTCAATTTTTTGGTATTTTTTTGGTATAGTTATGAACATTTTGTACATGAACTTTTGCCAATTGTATATTATTGGCAAAAGTTCCAGATGTGCAACTAAACTATGGGCGAGATTCAGTTGGCCAATAATGATAAACGTTCGTGGACAATATTTGGCCATATAATAATAATGGGCCAGATTTTTAATAAAAAACCCACCAAACTATTGCAAGCAGTTGGCCCAATAAAGAGTAGTGTTCAATTTTTTGGTCGAAAGATTCATTTTCACTTTCCAAACAATTGGCCCATACAGACTTATCATATTATGTAGTTGAACTTGTCATCAAGCACTGCTATATCGTACATCACAGATTAACATATCACTTTGTGCTATATAATAACTGGCCATGTGGCCATGTGTTCACATAAATGACATATTCTACTTATGACTATATTGTATAACTTTTTGTTTGGTGATGTTATATTCTTAAAATACAAAACATTATGGCCATTGAATGTAGATTTCAGTATACAAGTAATATAGCTTATTGTATATCAATCTTTCATTTTGCCAACAATTCGATACAGAAACAGTATGAAATTGGTCATATAATATGATCATTACAAACTACACAGCTTATGATATTGGCTACACGTCATGAATTTTTGCCATATTGTATTACAAATCATACTTAGTGGCATGAATGATGAACAATTTGCTGACTCTATGCTCAACTAAGTTATTTTACAAACAGCTTTTCTTGGACATTTTTATTTGAAAGAAACAATACAAATTGAAGTGTAGACAATTTTCTACAAATAATTTTTTAAACAGTATAGTACAATAATGGTTAACTCTCCTAAGTTATTCTTAACAATATCAAAGATCAATATAATGCTAAAGTAAATACCTGACAATTTGTAGCCAACAACATGATAGATTCATAGAGTTAATACAAAAATTGGCTTAGTAAGTTAATTTAAATAAATGTTTACCAAATTAGTGTAAAAGAATGCTAGAATAGTAATACCCTAGTAATGCTATATAAAGACAAAGAAGAGTACCGATGACATCTTGAAAAGTACTAGTACAACCACAACTAAACAAAACATATTGATAACAATATTGCTAACAAATAAAACAAAAATATTAATTGTATAGTACAGAAATAGTACCACACGACAAAAAAGAATGCATCATGTAAGTGATATTAAAGAAATAAAATAAGAAATAAAATAAAAATCAATATCATTTGGAATTAGATCTGAATATGATGACATTCCAAATGTTGCGGTTTAGAGAGTTCCGTTGAAATGCACACCCATCATGCCTTTTAATCTTGTTTTCTTTGACAAAATTGTCCCAACCTTCTACTATTCTTGATTTATCATTCAACAAATAGCATTTGATAGGCCAGATACCTTTACCCTGGATCTTTAGATATTTAACATTCTCTCCATCGATCATGTCTGATTGTGCAAATGATTTTGGGATTCTCTGAAATAAGAACAAAATAACATAACATGATTTTATATATTTGCAACTAGAAAATATATTATTTTAGAAAAATAACATAAATTTTAATTAAATATTTCTTACCATGGAAAACAATGGAGATAAATCACTAGATCGAACTTTTACATAACAAAATGTATGATATGGTGAACATGCAACTCTAATCTCTATCTCGCTTTCAAGCTTAGCTGATACAATTGAGTTTCCATGTACTGTAAAAAATCAACAACAATAAAATTTCACAAAAAAATATTCATAATATTAGTAATAAAACTTTAAAAATATAAGTAAATATTTAATTATTGATTTAAAAGTGTTGTAATGATTTTTTTACCTCCTGTTTTCTTGAAATTTTCAAGAACTTGAGAAAATATTATGTCGTCATCTGTGTCAGAAGAAGTATCTTCATCTTCATCACTGTCTAGGACTTTATAGTTGTGTTCAGCGATTTGTGGAGTGTGATACTCTATGTCTTTTTTGGTCAACTCAATAAGTGGTATATTGTATGGAATTCCAGATCTTAAGTAAATGGTGACATGAAAGTGCGATTCCTTATCAAAGTTAAAAATAAGTACATTTCCTGTACGTATGTTATATGCATCCCTAAATTGCACCCATCCTTTGTCTAAAAAAACCGCACGCCTCGATGCTATAGTACTTACATACCAATAACTCTTATCTGATACCGAGAGTGTAACATACGGTGACAGTCGACTCATGTATTTCTGGTAAAATTTCATTGGTATATCCTACATTGAAACATAATATGTAGTATGCAATATGTTATTCAACTGATGTTGTTTAAAAATATAAATTGTAATAATCAAAATATAAAAATAACAAATTATAATATATGAAAAAATCAACAGAATGATAAGATCGATATTAAAGGTAGTATAGAGTAAAAAGTTGTAAACAATATGTAATCATCGTATCAGTGATCGATTGATATGTGTAAAACAACATCAAAGAACAGATATCAATTCAATATATGTAAAATAATTTTGTACTAACCATTCGTGAGACACTTGCATCAACAATCTTCATAAACTGGACACCAACGTCGAGATCTGAGAATATTGTTAAAGACCCCATCTTAACTACGTTTACTGCAATGGAGAAAGAAAATTCATTCTCTCTTATCTAAACATTAACATGCGGTCTTACTAATTTACTGGGCTTAATTAATCTATTTTGGGCTTTTAATGAATATTAACTGGGCTTAATAATTGTGCTAATTTAGTATGATCCAATATTTATGAACTTTAATACAAGTGCATGATATATGACAAAGGACTATAACAAACAGTTCCTAGGATCAGTTCAATACTTTAGACTTATAGCATCAAATTTAACAAAAATTTTAAAAATTCTAATAGAAGTGCATTGCATATAACAAATAGTTAATAGGACCATCTCAATAGATGGTGTACATTATTACTAATTTCAGAATTTAAATTCTTCAAACTCATGATGACAAGGTTTCTCAACTAAAAATGATAGCATATATAAATCACATATTAGCGATATATAGTAACGTTCCAAGTGTTGTTGCAATGTGGATTCTTCTGGATAGCACAAGAGTCTAGGTACTTGAGATTGTTATCAACTGCAAAACTCTTCCATCCTTCAGCCATAACAGCATTTTCATTCCATCTAAATATTGTCACCTGCCATGACCCTTTCCCCTTAACCTTGAGTATTTTATTGTTTTCTCCAATACAAAGTTCAGATTTAGCAAAGTCAGTAGGTATTGTCTGCAAATAATAATATTAAAATATCATATAAAATCAACCAGTAAATCTTTTGTATTGAAAAACAAAAAATTATTCAACAAATGTCTATGTTAACTATCAATAAAATATTTTAGAGTAAATATTTTTACCATAACATAATGTTGAGACAAGTATGGCCCTTTGATAATAACATAGCAATGTGGTAGAAATGTTCCAAACACCTTACTTCGTTCAACAGGCGTCATTTCATAAGCTTCTTCATATTGGATGTGGCCTATAACAATGAATAAAATAATACATAAGAAAATATTATTACAACTTTTATAAGAAAAAATAAGATCAAACTATTTTATTTACCATTTTCAGGTACTGAATCGTGCATCTCTTTCGGTATTGGGAATTCGAACTCTGATATTTTAACTTTAGTAATACAAATTAAAAATAAAAAATGAAACTATGAATTAGATTGGATTATATTTCTAACCTTCATTGATTTCATGAACACCTTCCCTTTTTTTGAAATTCATCTGAATGAGAACTAGATTTGTATCTTTAGCAGCAGGGGGGGGGGATGATATCAAACTCATGCATGATAGGATTTCTGAACAGTGTGTGATAATGAATATAGTTTGGATTATCAAGTGAAGATGGAATTTTTTTGGGCATTCCTGATTTCAAATAAAGTTTGACACTGAAATGTGACTCCATGTCATAAGAGAAATGAAGATAATCTCCTTCAGCAAGAGACTACTCTTTCATGAAATTATCCCAGCCTTTTGCAAAATATGTTGAACCAGAATATTGAATGAGAGTGACATTCCATATACTTTTGTCTGATGTGGACAAAGTAACATGCCTAGGAACAGGTGTGAGTGATTCATCTCTAAATCCTTGAGGTATTTCCTGTTTCATATAACATGGAAAAAAATTTCAGCTCATAACTTTACCTTTGACAATAACTAAAATGAAGAGAAACAACATAAACAATCTTAAAAACATACAAAGTTCGAATTTCTAAGACAGAGAAAACATAAACAATCTTAACAATTTCTTCTTGTGAGAGTCAGATTAAATATATATGTAAATAAAACTTTTTTTGTAAATAAAAATGAAACATACCAAGTGATCTTTATTGTTAGAAGCAATAGTAACCATGAATTCCGGAAATATTCTTTAATCTTCATTCATACTAGTCGTTTTTCTAGTTGCCATTTTTTTTTTTTTTTCTAAAGAGAGTATAGTAAGATGTTTCTGTAAAAAAAGAAAACTCAAATGAAGATGCAGATAACCTCTATGTGTACAAATTATATTTATGCATGCCTTATATGTTCTTTTGGACTTACTTAACATAGTACTTGTCCTATTTTATCTCTATTTTGTATTTTACTATATGGAGTAATATATGGAGTAATATACAAAAACTTGGTCCTTCTCTTCTTCCTCAGCCTGTAGAAGTTCTTCCTTCATGCAGCACTCGCACCTAACGACCTTCCTGATGGTGATTTCGTCAGGTACATCACCAGCCAATGTAATGGCATTCGACTTCACAGTGTTGCTAGGCAGTTTGCCTTGTTCCCTACTTGCTCCTCGGTCGATCAACTCTTGCATCTTCTGATGGGCAAGCCTAGTGCTCTCTTCCAACCTATCAAGCCTTGCCCTAGTCTTCTCGGAATCTTCTTCATAACGTTTGAGAAAACTTTGTGTGTGATCAACCATCTTCTGCAAGTTCTCCATCAGTTGAGCCGACTTCGACTTTGGTGGCTCTTTCGGAGCGGGGTTTTCGCAGTGATCATTACCATAGTTTAGCCTACTACGGTCTTGGTTAGGGCCATAAGTTTGGTTAGCCGGTGCATATCCTTGATTGTTACGGTATCCTCTTCTCCAAAATCCACCTCGAGGAGTCCTACCGTCTTGTCCGTAGCTAACTTCTTGAGTACCAAACTCCGTAGCAAAGGCTTCTTCTTCGCCTCCTCGAGCCCAGTTGCCATCATCGTATGCCAGCTCCGATCTACACATATGAGCCCCATGCCCATAGTTCTTGCATATTCGGCATACTTCGTTCGAAACAGTTGTTCCGGTGGCGCTCTTGAGGACTTGCTTCAATTCGTTGGTAAAGCACTCGAATTGATCCCCATTCCCCCTGTACATAGGGGCTTCTTGAGTTGGTGGAGCTTCAGGACCACGTCTCCTAACCATTGCTCTTGGGTCCTTGAACTGCGAACCCTTAGCAAGCCTTTCGAAAACAGCCCAGACGGCTTTTGCGGTTTCCTCCCAAATATTGCCTCGGCATTGGAAATCCACCACTTGTTGGTTCTTGAAGGTTAGTCCATTGTAGAAGTGTTGGACTAGGTCGGAAAGTTCAAAACCATGGTGAGGGCACTTGTTCGTGAGATCTTGGAATCTCTCAAACGCGGTGTAGATGGTCTCATCATAGTCCTGCTTGAATCCAGTGATCTGCTCCTTTAGCGCGGCAGTCAAGGTGTGGGGGAAGTATTTCTCCATGAAAGCTGAAAAAACCTTCTCCCAAGTGTCCAGCGAGCCGGCTGGTAGAGAACTCAGCCATGACTTGGCTCTGTCGCCAAGTCCCATAGCAAAAACTTCATCCTCAACTCATCCGTTGTTATGTCAGCTCCGGGTCGTGGGAGTTGGTTGACGAAATCATCGATATCGTGCAAGTACCCCATCACATCTTCCCTTGATAAGCCATAGAACCTCGGAAGTTGTTGGAATGCGTGGTTCTTGATCTCCAAATCTCGGGTTGCAGACGAAAGAACAATTACAGGTCCCCTCATACGATCCTTGGTGGGTTGAACCCATGCCTTCAGTGGTCTAGCTTCTGCCATTCCGTCGATTTCCTTGAAAAGACTGTGTAGAGATTCAGAGAAATCGGTATCCTCTATTTCCTCTAGCGCGCGCCTTACGAGTAGTCGCCTTCTTTGGTGGTAGACTCTGTCGATCTCAGCAATTGAATCAGCAAGTGGTGTTCCTGCAGAATGTGTATGCGGCATACACTATCTGTAACAGACTAGGAAAGGTGATTAGAAACAGACTAGGAAAGCAGTATCAGAGAGAGATTAAAAAGGAAAACTAAAACTAATAGAATTAGGAATCTAAAGATGAAAATATAAACAAATTAAACAGAAAAAAGGAGTATAGTCCCCGGCAACGGCGCCAATTTGATGAACACGGATTTGTCGGTTCCGAATTCAGCAAATAATATTTGTTATTTAGCCAAAGGCAATCCACAACTACAACGAAAACCGCAGTGTAGTAGTAGAATGACTCGAGTGTCGTTCTCTCAGGACTATAACTAGCTTTATCAAATCTAATTTAGAATATAAAAACAGCAAACATATAGCAAAGGGGTTTCTAGCAGATAATGGAGATTGGTGATAGTATGATCCTTCAAAGCATAACGGATCGATAATCATGCATAAATTCCTCGTTCTTGCATGGAGATCTTTGATCAATCTAATGTCCTGTTGCAATTATTAAACACTACGAAGATAATGGGTCTGACAAGTCAATCACTATTGTCCTATTGTGTACCGTAATTATTCAACACTACGAAGATAAACTCGCGTACAGGTCGACAAGTGTCCAATTGTGCATAATAATTAATACAACATACGAGAATTTAGGTTGTGCCTGATCAACGAAATAAAGCAATAACACGGAGTATAATGCGCGATATAGCCATTAGCATGATTATCTTCCCTTCGCTAAGAATTCACATTCTACCACCAACGATAAGTTTAGCTACTCATAATAGGCATGCAATCAACAGAAATCATAGAAGAAAACATGTTGAAAGAATTTAATAAAATAAGTAGAATAAAACTGTAAGATACAAAGTTACCGAAGGTTGTCAATCTCCGGAGAATCACGAGCCTACGAGCTCCAAACTGCTATGAAAAAGAGTCCCCTAAGCTACAGACCCCCAGAACAGGCTCTGGGAAGTCCCTACCTAAAACTACAGAGAGAGGTGGGAAAGTAGGTCTGGAAAGATATATTTTCGGAGAAAACTAAGCAACTATATATAGGCTTCGAATTACTGTGGGGCGGTTCGACCCACACACCCGGCGGTTCGCCCGGTGTGGGGCGGTTCGCCCCACATTTGCGGCGGTTCGCCCGACGGGTTTTTTGCGCAATTCCATGTTTTCGACGCGTTTTTGGATTTTTTCCCCTTTTCGGACTCGGTTTCTGACTTCTAGTAGCCTTCTAACCTCCAGATTCAGCCCCTAGACTCCAAATCCTATCCGGAAACCTTCAGATACACCAAATAGGCTTCTGGAACACCAATTCCTTGTAAACTTAAATATAATTGCCCGGAAATCTTCGAATTTAAGATTTTTGACATAAAGAACTCCCGTTATGGTAATTCATCCTAACTTCACGTCACCAAAGCCTTTAGCAAATGCAAATCCTCCACCTGCAAATCTTATTGTTGGACCTCCGGACCACCGTCTGTAGTTTATAAGAGTTGTTTTGTCGCCCGTCATGTGCTTCCCGCAGCCACTATCAAAGTGCCAAATTGGATTGGTTGTATTAGTGGCTGAAGTCTGCACAATCAAGAGTAAACACGTCAATTATCCAGTATGGGATATTCATTAACATGTTTAAAGAAATGACCAGTGAAAACCCAAGCCTCAGATTTTTCAATCTTGACTTGTTTTCTTCTTGCTGAAGAACTAGATGTCTTAGGGCCAAAAGACTTTTGACTTTCACTAGTCAAGTCCACTTTCAAATGTGGTGTCTTGTTTGGTTTTCCCTTTTGCTGAACATACTTTTCATTAAGTTCTTTTCTCTAGCAAGATTTCTTCTACTCCTAGCATTTTGAGTATTGTTATTAGTCTTAGGCTTTGATTTGTTCATCTCCTTGAAGTATTTTTGCTAACTTTGCTTATACTCATGGAAAAGTTGGTTTTGCTTGTTTTTGCAACCAAGTCCACTTCTCGGAGTATGCTGAGTTTTTGTCTCAGCAACCTTACTTGATTCAGGTTTGTCAGCAAAGATCTTCTGATTACTTATGATAGTAATCTTGCCTTTTGACTTAATAGATTGCTTTTCAGCAATTTGTTTGGCGGAATGCTTTTCAACATTCTTTTTCTGAACAGATTGCTTTTCAGCATCCTGTTTACCTTTTGAAGTCTTATTACTTTGAGTAGAAATGGGGGACTTTTTGGTCGTAGGTAATTGATTGCATGTTTCAGCAACCTTAGATTGACCAATTTGATAGAGTTCCGGTTGAACACTATCAGTAGCACGAACAAAGGTTATTGGTGATTTGTCTTTATTCAAGAGTATCACGTCATCACCTTCATAAGTGACACCTAAACCTTCCTTCTAAGATGGATCTCTCAGATAAGAATTTAGTTCTGTCAAAGTGTTACTAGCACTTGCATAAGATTTGAAATTTACTTTCATCTTTTTCAGCTCTTGTATTTCAGCAAGTAAATTCAGGATTGAAGATTGATACTCTTTCAATTTTGTTGACATTTGAGTTTCTTTCTCTGTAGCTTCAGCAAGTAGTTTCTTAAGATACAATATTTCAGCATCTTTTCGTTCTGATTTGTTGAACGGTAATTCGTACTTCTTCTTAAGTTCGCAATGGATCGTCACAAGAAACTATTTAGGTCGTCTTCTTGTAGTCTTCCTCTTAAGATTATAGGAATCCTTCGTGTAGCTTCCTCGTACCAGAAACAGACTAGAGGGGGGGTTAGTACCTCGTGCCCGGTTTGTCGAGGATCAAACCGGAGGGACGACTTTACGTGTAGGGAGTTGAAGGGTTTCCCTAGTAAGAGTAGTAAATGTGGTAGGTGAGTGGTAGGTGAGAGCTATGAATGCTTACCTAGCGGATAATGAATGAGTCTCCTTTTATACTTGTAGTATTTTATTGTCACTTTATGTAGGATCGTGACAAGTGTCCGGCTGAGATTGAAGCCTCTTTTGGCCCAACCCCATTAAGGAGGTCCATGGGCTTTGACCCAAACATCTTGACTAGGGTTTGGAGGGCATTATTGACTTTTTGGGTCCCATGGAGTATTCTGGAAGACGGGTCCCAAAGGGAGCGACCATGGGTGGTCGCCCTTGGTCCTCGTGCCTTCCTCTTATATCCATGGTCCGAGTAGTGGTCTGCCCAGTCTCTTTTGGAGGGTGTCACCATGACGGAAGGTCCTCTTCGAGCCCTAGAGATGCTCCTCGATCCAAACAGCTGCATTGTCCTCGTAGTGAGCTTATCTTGAGGGTTGGCCTCTCAGTGATGGTCGGACCATATGTTGGTCGAGCCACACCTAAGTGACATACTTGGGTGTGGTCGCGCCATTTGAGGGAAGACCATTGATGCTTTGTCGCGCTCTTAGACCGCTCAAGTTCGTACATGCGGACTGGACATATTTTAACACCAACATATGTCCCCCTAGTTTCCAAGTATCTTTGTAGAAGATAGTTTAGGAACTATGGTCAGAACCGAGGTCCTGTTTTTGTATTTTTCCTTCGTGTCATCATTTTTGTACAATTTTGTATTTTTCCTTCGTGTCATCATTTTTGTCTGATCTTTTATTTAAAACATTCATGAAGTAAACAAAAATTCTTCACTGATATTGGAAATTTATATCTAAAATAAGATGGAGAAAAAAGATGATGTTCTTCATGATTCGAATGCAATTTATCATCCAAATACTTTGTTTATGAAGATTGACACATCAAGAAAGGATTTCATGGTATGTTATATAATGTTAAATTTTACTTATATGATGAATTATCTATATTTATTAACTCATTCATTTCATTTTTCTTCTCTATACAGCTGCTGCCTAATTATTTTACTGAAAAATACATGCGTATTGTTCCAAGGCGTGTAATTGTACAATGCCGAGATTTAAAAATATGGAGTGTTGTCATCTATGAATACAAAGGCCGTGTGTTCTTTGCAAAAGGCTGGGAAGAATTCTGTAACTACTATGGACTGAAAAAAGGTTTGGTTCTATCATTGGACTATGATAGTGATGGCCATTTTTTCATTCAACCATACGTTGAGAAATCACTTCCTGGTGAGGAAACTGAAAATTCAGGTAAGATAACGTTTTAATGATTATTTTATTCGTTTTCCAAATTATAAAGTACATATAATTTTAGCTTCTCTTCTTTTGTAAAATAGGACCTAATGATGCTCCTGATAATGTTGAACTTGAGAATTTACTTGGGGAAGAGATTGATTGAGAATATGTGGTGTCAAACAAACCATATAGACCTTACTATCCATCTTTCAAGTACATTTTACAAGCTGAAGATTTACAAGAAGGAAAAGTAGTGGTAACATCTTAACTTTAACATTTTTTATAATCATATAGATTTCATTCTTTTATTACTAATTATTGTTTTAATATTTTTAATTAGGATATCTCTCCAGAGTTTGCTATGACTGAGTTGAGCCTTGGCATAAACCTGAAATCTCTGAGGCTTTTTGGAAAAGGGCTATGGACTATTCACTGTATTAAAGGTATATTTACCTCAGTAATCACATGTGGTTTCAGGAAATTTTTGAAGGATAATGACATAAAGCCAAATTCAACTCTCTACTTTGATCGCTCTCCGGCTCACAAATCTGTATGGAATGTCACAATTTCAACTGAAGATCTGGATTAGTATGTGCCTATCAAACTATTATATGCTGCATAATAATCTAGATAAATGATATAGTATCAACGACATTTTATGAATTTATATTTTGGTTTGGAATAATTTATGCAGCATTATAATCTGAATTCTTTATAGTTTGGTCTGTAATACCGTATTAGTACTATTAATTACCGTATTGCTTTCTCATTGGAACTCTTGAATTTTTATGAGTGAGAATATGTGAATGTTGTTTGTTGTTTACTTAATTTTTTCTAATGTGAAATGTTGTGATTCATCAAATGAAGAAAAAAGTATTAGATCCCATATATTTGAAACTATTAATTGTTGAAATATTGTTCTCATTTGAATAACTTGACCATGAACGACCAAATGTTCTAACTAGTCGTTTGGGGACAAAAAGTGTAATTATATTATCTACATAAATTGGCTGTTTTATATTACTTATGAAACTAGCATTTACAGCACATGAATGTGATTTATTTGGTAAAATAATAGCCTTTACATCTTCATATACACATCTATAAATATGAGTTCAAACACTATATTTTAGTCATTTTTAATCTACTATACGGTCGTATACCCATTGGGGTGATCTTCAAGGTTTAGAAGAAGATTTTACACAAGAAAGTATCCATAGAAGACATGTGCCAAAGAAGCAAGTAAGTGAGGCTGAAGTGATCATCATCAAGGTCAAAGGACATGTATCTATGCAATCAAACTACTTGAAATTTTAGTTATACTTCTACGGCCTGTAAACGAGCCGAGCCTAGTCGAACTTTGACAAAGCTCGGCTCGTTTAGCATTATTATACTTGGGCTCGAAACCGAGTTCGAGCTCGAACGAGTTTCAATTCTTGGACTCGAGTTTGAGTTCGACGCACATTTTTTACTATTCGAGTTCAACTCGCGAACTTTAAATTTTCTACACAAAACTAAAAGAAGCTCGAATTTAGCTCGGCTCGTGAGCTCGAAAATTATCAAGCTCGAATTAAGCTCGGCTCGTTAGCTCGAAAATGTTATAGTGAAATGGTTACAACTCTCAGAAGCCCGAGTTCTAACTCAAATTTCTGGCAACTCACATATGAAAATTTCATAACACAAGTCACAAGATAACACAAAACATAAGTTATCCATAATGATGTAAAAATTCGGGAGTCATCTAACAGTACAATATATTGTAAATTCCAGAAATGACAGGACAGTGTAGCAACAATCAAAACATAAGTTTAAACAGTGACAGTGTAGACAGTGACATTCCAAATGTATGGTGAAACCGTAGTGCTCTCAATGCAGCAGATTGAATCATTCTCGATCATATTTTCATTAAGAAAATCAATCCATCCACAGGTTATAGTAGAATAATCATGGTTTCTGGTGCAATGAACAGGAAACCATCCTCTCCCCTTAATTCTCAAGAACATTAAGGTCAACCCAAATTCCAAATGACTGTTTGAGAAGTTACTTGGAATATACTGTGAACAAAAATAAAAACATTAGTATTATATTTAATAATTTGACTTTAAAATATAAAGATATAAATCTTTTAAGTTTTTTACCACTATAATCCCTCCATTAAAGTCATCTGTTGTAATCTTCATAATAAACATTGAAGGATCCATTTCTGATTGCTTGTTCTCTAGCTCAATTTGATTTGCAAGGAATTCATTGTAATTTTCTCCAACATTCTCGAGCTTGACTGCAAAAACCTTTTCTGAATACCCTGATTCTCCCTTCATCCGGAGCTGCCGTAACTTGGGCTCATCATGCTATACTCGCGGGAAAGGAAAACCAACCACTTATGATCCACGGAATTATCGACTGGCTATTTAGTTCAATACCACGGAATCCATCATTGATGAAAACCTTATTTTTTTTATACCTCTTTCTCGTGGGTCTTTGCCTAGTGCAAAAATGCATGCCAGCGAGAAAAGGCTCTGAGTGGAAGGAGTTCTTGCTATATATAGGGGTAGCCTGGTTCTATTCCGGCTTCCTTCATTCTTTTTACGAATCAATATAGATATTATAGAAGTATAAGTGACTATATATAATACAAATAACAAATTAATTTTTCTTTAAATATGATAAAACTCTAACCTGAATAATTAACAGAATCATTAATAGCATGATCCTCAATGTGTTTGTCCCTTGCTGAGTAAGGGAGAACAGAAAAACATCCATCACTGATGTAATGCATCAACACTGCATCACCTTTGCCAATGTTATAGAAGTTGAGAAAGTGTTCCCATCCATAAGCAAAGAACAGATCTCCCTTGTATTCCAAGATTTTAATATTCCATATCCTGTTGTCATGGCACTTCAAAGTTACATTCTGAGGACCATTTCTCATGTTAAAATCCAATGGAAGTTTCTGATACAAGAATGTAAATTAGTGTTATTGATACTAATACAATAAGAAAATTTATTAGAACTTAACAGAAAAGAAAAAAATAAATCCTTAAATGAAAGAAAACTTCACCAGGAAATGCTTTCTTGCACTTGTTATACGGATGAAGGATGGTATCAATGCATTGTCATCAAGAACACCATCCATGCTTTGGACAAAGTTTCTTATGAAGAATGCAAATGAAAATGATAATATGATATAGTACTGTGAATGACCGGACTAGTAAAAATTGAGCTATTGAAAATGATACTAATAAGAGGACAAAGTTGTATATAAAGTCTGTTTTATATATATCTCTCTACAATACACAATATATGAGCTACTCAATTTTCTGCTGAAAATAGTGATACAATCTTTTGTCATTTTTTGTTTTTTTTTCCTGACATGGCCAAAAAAAGAAACTGAGTATTCTAAGTGGTCAAATTGGTCATACAAGTTTCTTTACATTCATGATATATGGTACAATATATAAAATGACATGTGCATTTAGCTTGAAGGATAAATCAAAAATTTAAAATATGTACTGTTATATGATACAAAGGCAAGCATAGGATACCTTATACATTAAAGGACTTGTAGTAATATAAAGCCAAACATGAGTTATAAGTTACAACCTTGAACTTGAATATTACATATGTACAAATTCAAATAAATAACACATAGGATACCTTATCTCTTCATTATAAGTTACAACCTTGAACTTGAATATTACATATGTACAAATTCAAATAAATAACACATAGGATACCTTATATGTATGAATGGTTTTATGAACATTTTATAAAATGTTTGGCCCTAAACCCTAAACCCTAAACCCTAAACCCCAAGCACTATCCCCTAAACCCTAAACCCTAAAACGCCAAGCACCTACGCTAAAAATTAAATCCTAAAACATGATCGAGAATGAAATAAAACCAAACACCTAAACTCTAAGCACTGAGCACTAAAAACTAAACTCTAATTATTGAAATTTTATAACTATTTTTCTAAATGTGAAAGCAATTAGGCTCAATTATAAAATGTTTGGCCCTAAACCCTAAACCCTAAACCCCAAGCACTATTCCCTAACCCTGAAACCCTAAACCTTAAAACTCCAAACAATTAGGCTAAAACTTAAATCCTAACACTTGAAATTCTTCTTTATTTATTGAGTAAATATTAGTTTATTACATTTATTAAGTTAGCATTTTTACATCTTATATGTGTGTTGAAGCCACATTTTAATTTTAATCAGTTAATCTTTCATGACATGTTAGGTAGATAAGTATTTACTAACATCGTTCATTTTTAAAAAAGTACTACTTTCATGTATTTGACAAACTTTGGATGACTGATACTATAAGAAGTGATGTTATACTCTATTAATTAGTCAAGTCAATTTGTTCCTGTAGATATTTGGTAGTCTTCGCGTTGTCCTTCAATTTTATATTACTCAATATCTTATCTAGCATGGTAGTTCTTCAATTAATAGTTATTGTAAAATACAAAGTTCAACATAGTTTTGAAGCAAAAATAAAATATCTGAATGAAATCAAACCAAAGACCTAAACTCTAAGCAATGAGCACTAAAACCTAAACCCTAATTCTTAAACTTTTATAACTATTTTTCGAAATGGGAAAGCGATTAGGCTGAATTATAAAATGTTTGGCCCTAAACCCTAAACCCTAAACCCCAAGCACTATTCCCTAACCCTAAAACCCTAAACCTTAAAACTCCAAACAATTAGGATAAAACTTAAATACTAACACTTGAAATTCTTCTTTCTTTATTGAGTAAATATTAGTTTATTACATTTATTAAGTTAGCATTTTTACATCTTATATGTGTGTTGAAGCCACATTTTAATTTTAATCAGTTAATCTTTTATGACATGTTAGGTTGATAAGTGTTTACTAACATCGTTCATTTTTAAAAAAGTACTACTTTCATGTATTTGACAAACTTTGGATCACTGAAACTATAAGAAGTGATGTTATACTCTATTAATAAGTCAAGTCAATTTGTTCCTGTAGATATTTGGTAGTCTTCGCGTTGTCACACTGACACCATGTACATTAGTATGAATTAATATACATACTCCTAACAACCATTCATATAGTGGTAACTTTAAAATGGACTTCTTTCATTTAGTTGTACCTTCACATTATAAGATAAGGTTTAGAGTATATGGTTTAGGGATTTGATAAAGGTATTCAGGGAATACACTTTACATTTGAATTATGTTTTACATATTTGACTTACTCATGTAGGCATCTTGTCTATGTTGATGGATTTGGGTCTTTGTCTATGGTGTTTGAGTTTTAGGCTTAGAGTAAAATCCTAATCCTTAAACACTAATAGCTATTTATAACTATTCAAGATAATTGGCTCTTAATGATAATTTAATTTTAGCATTTTTTGTATAACACTTCAATTTTCGCATGTTGATTATGACATTAGTGTTTAAACAATTTATGTTTCAATTTATTTTATAAACTTTTAATGAGTGCAAACGCTATGAATGGTTGCATTGGTTCCTGAAAGATTTCTAGTAGTCTTCGCATTCATTCAATTCTTAGTTATTGTATAATCTAGCCACTAACTAGACACTTCTCATCATGCCTATATCATAAAGGAGTGTTGGATGACCTTCTTTACAATATAAATGTAACTTATTTTTACTACAAATTGATTAAATAATGTAAGTAAAAATATATAAAAACCAAAAACGATAAAAAGTACTGTACATCATTTAACTCTTATAATAAGTCCACATTTGAATATGTACTAAACTAAGAAAGGGACGTATATGAATACATCACCAAGTTTGAATTGTCAGTTGAATCATTTCAACATCAGTACATATAGCCAATATACAAACCAAGTGTCCAAATATAAAAGGTATTTTGAATGTAGTCTTAAAACCATCTATATTTGTATTGATATTACACTAAAAAGCTATACTCTCAATATCATATTCTCTGGTAAGATATATTTTACAGTTTACTATTAAATAAATCAATGTTTTTTATTTAATATGTTTTTAGTTTTCGCAAATTCATTTTGCTTTATTTTATTAACTTTGTTGATAATTATAACAATGCAGGGCAAAAATTTGGAAGGAGAAATATTCTTATTTAACAATGAATGAGAACTACAATCCAAGTTTCCTTTTTATTATTAAAAAAGCCCATCTTGAATCTGAATTTGTTCTTGTAAGTTCAATTTAAATTACAACACCTTCAACATTTGTTCATAATATTTGTTTTTAAATTAGTGAGTCACAAAAATAAGTGGTTTACTACATTCCTTTTTATTTTTTTTTTCTTTTGCTTTTTTAGGAAATCCCTGGAGAATTTGCTAGAAAACTTACACAAATAAAGAGTTACAAGGGATTGAGAGTTCAAGGAAATGGATTGTGGCTTGTTGAGTGTGTGAAAGATAGTGAAAGGTCTAAAATAACCTCAGGATGGCACAAGTTTATCGAAGATAATGAACTGAAGATCGGTGATACATGTTTTGTGACTTCAATTCGTGGTGCCAATAATATATGGGATGTTATCATTTTCAGCCAATATACTTTTGAGTAGTACCAAGTAATCCATTAATTGTTGTGTAGAATTGAGTAATATCTATCTAAATGCAAATAAACTGTTGTGATTTCAATGTACTAGAATGATGTAGGAGAACTTTATTCGTGACCTTGATCATGCAATGTGTTTGAGTACTATATATGTATCACTGCCACCTGTTTTTGGCAATATAGAACTTTATTTATTGTGGCAACATAAAATGCATTCCGAGTGTTTTTGGCAATATAACATGTAAATTTAAAACAGTTTGAACTACTTTGGCCGATCATGATGTATATGAATTCTTAGTTTTGTCAAACCATGTATTCCCTACAATATTTATGTGATATAAGTATAACATGATAGTTCACTATGACATCATAAAAAATAGGTCATTTTAAGATGACTATATATACATTAAAGACTTTTATATAACAGGAGCTTTTATAATAGGAACATACTTGTCATTGTTTTTCATTTCTAGTTGAAAAGATGGAAAGTATAGAAGCATTCCGTGATAATGCAAATCTTGGAGGTATATGGTTCATGACGATTGACAATGACAGTGAAGACTATCTGGTATGATTTTGTTGGAATATTTTGATATAAATTTTACTTTATAGTTTTAATTCATATTTATTCATCTCTAACTTCAATCTTATTAAAAATGTTTAATGTAGATTCTTCCACCGTCCTTCACAAAGCATGATATGCTTGTAGTTCCAAAGATGGTATGGCTTCAAACTCATGATAAAAATGTTTGGCCTATTCAGATTTTCAAACATAAAGAGTATGTGTTCTTGGCTAAAGGATTGAAACATTTCCTTAATAAATATGGTTTGGTTAAGCAAGATCTTCTTGTAATGGCTTACTCCCAAGAAGGATATTTCAAAGTTCATCCTTATAAGTTGATGAATAATCAGATTCTGGAAAGCAAGAGCAAAGGTAATTTATTTTGTGACTTATTACTTTATTTTTCTATCTTAACTAATTATTTAATCCTTATAACTCAATTCTATTAATTTTAATTTGTATTTCCATGTAATCTGTTAAACAGGTGAATTGTATGTTGATGAGGAAACTTATGAAAGCAAACTTGGTTCTGAAATTGAAATGAACTACTTGAGCTTACTTGAAAGTAAAGCTACCATAAGTTCTAACAAATTTCTCGTACTACTTATTGAAGATCATTTTAAACCAGAAAACATGGTGGTAATTTCTTCAACTCTATTTCAAACAACTCATTGTTTTAAGTCTTATTTCATTATTCTTTTTACATATTTGTTTTTCACTTTGAACTTTCTATTTTACAGTTCATTCCTGATGATTTTGCCAAGGACAAACTTGATACCGGACTTACACTGATTTACTTGCGCCTGAAGGGTAGAGGAATGTGGCCAGTTTACTGTCTGAAAAATGCTGAATTTTCATGCATCCAAAGTGGCTTTGCAAAGTTCTTGGTAGACAACAACATTCTGCGTTTGCAAGCTTGCTTCTTTGAAGTCTCATGTGTTTCTTACATCTGGAATGTTATAATTTATAATGGTCTTTAGATGTTTGTTGAGAAATAACTTATTATTATTGAGAAGATGCTCTAGTATTATAATTTTAGATATCTATAAAGATATCATTCTATTTAAATCTTAAGTTTGTTTACTTGAGTCTTGAAATGTCTTAACTTACAATTATTGACAATTAAGTATGAAACTACATAAATATAACATTATTAACATCATCATCAGAAAACAAGAACTTGATACTGAAATTAACTTCATTCTATTTGTAATATACAATTTGTAATGATAGAGACATGACAATGTAGAAGAAACAAATTATATCTGAAATATAGTACACTACATTAAATGAATTTTCCTTTACTATAAACAATAAATCCAAATTTTGATGTGTACTAAGTTAAAAAAATAAAAATTTCTGGTCTGCATTTGAGTTGTACTGACTGACAATTTCTGTTTATAATCATACTAGTAACATGGTCTTCTGATAATAAAATTTCATATATCAGCCAATTCCATCTTATATGGTCTTGTTATTGTAAAATTTCATATATGATCAAATTCCATATCACACCAAAAAGAAAGAATGGATCTATTTGATGATGAATTACCAATTTGGGATCAATGGTTCATGAAAATAGACACTTGCAGTAGAGACTTTCTGGTATTATTTTCATCTTGATCTTTGATTTTCTTTATGTTACTATTTATATAGTTTTGATGTGTAGTTGCCTAATGTATTGTTTTCTCTTTCTTGCTTAGCTCCTTCCACCAGCATTTACTACAGTTGCCATGCCCTCTGTAAGAAAGATGCTCTGGTTACAAAGCAGTGATTCTACTGTTTGGCCAGTACAACTAGTAAGCTACAAAGGTTGTGTATTCTTGGCTAAAGGATGGAAGTATTTCTTGGATAAATATGAACTGGTCAAGGATGATATCCTTGTCATGGGTTACTATGATGGTTACTTTAAGGTTCATCCATATAAACCAAGAATACACCTCTCACATCAGTTCATACAAGCAAAGGTATTTGTAGTCATTTTCATCTAGTCATTTTCAGACTTATCTATTACTTCCCGTTTTTATTATTGAAAATGTCTCTATCTTATTTGTCTTTCATAATCAACATATTCAATATCATTTAGTTAATAATATAAACATCTATTTATCATTTTCACCAGAGGAAATATATGTTGATCCACTACAATATGAGACTAAGCTAGTTCATGAAATCGAGAGCACTTATCTCTGCCCTGATAAGATTCCTAAGCACAGGGCTAGTTTCCTTGCAATGCTTGTACCAGACCATTTTGAGCCAGAGAGTTTAGTGGTAAGTTTTTTCCTTTTTTTTTTTTTTTTAATATATCACTTGAACATATAAATAGTTGACATATTAACTAAATAATTATCTTTTGTTTGGCAGTACATCCTTCAGTTTTTGCAGATACTAAACGTGAGTTTGGAACTACACTAGTTTTCCTGAGGATCAAAGACAAAGAATTGTGGCCTATTCAATGTGAGAAAAATGACGAATATTCGTGTATCAAATGTGGGTTTCAGTCGTTCATCACAGGTCATAAAATTGAAGCATTTGAGGCATGCAACTTTGAAGTATCTTCTGTCTCAGATATCATCTGGGATGTTACAGTCTACAAAAGTGTATTCAAAATTTAAATGTCGTTTTAGTTTAATTATCAATCATGGTGGCAGTGATTGTAATAAGACATGAAATGATGAGTTAATTTATACAAGACTATTTTATTGTATTTTACTAATCTTCTTATTATTAATGTTGCTATTATTCCTAGTGTTAGATTATTAGATATCTAGTAGATATTTGATTCACTTTATGTCATGTCCCTACTCATGTCATGTCCCAACTCAATACATTTCAAAAAATGTATGAGTTGAGTCTTTAGAAGGCCAAAACGTTATTAATGATACACTCATTGTTCCTTTTTAAGATTAGGTCATCCAACAGTATGTGTATGTCTAAATAAAATACTTCAAACATTCATGTAAACTATTTATAATACACTCAAATGTTACATTTACTTGAATCAGATGGTTCGGCCCGGTGAGTACTTAGACGAATGAGATTGTTTATAAACATACAAATACTTATCATCTATTTACTGGAGAGCTGTATTCTACACTGGATTAAGACATCTTTGATGAATAATGACTGCGTATTTTTTTTACCTATGTTACTACTACATTGTATTTGTATAGCAGAAATTTATTTTCATTATGACTTCTATCTATTTACATATATTTTACTTTATTATTACCCTAATGTTCATCTTATTTAACATTTCCACTTTAAAAAACTATACGAAGACCATTAGTTTCATGGCACGAAATTATAAATAAGTAAAAGTGAATAGGAAATAATGAATTCAAGTTCATAGCAAGGAGTCATTGCATATATAATTCAAGCTGAATATTTGTTCTCATGCAAATGCATTTAAGACATATCATGATCAGAATTGTCACTCATAAATAAGTTTCATGAATTATTGAAATAAAAGTGTTTGCAAGTAGATGCAAATTATTGATCAGATCTTTAATACTTGCTAATTGATTGCCTCTTTGCAAGTAGTCCAATAGTGATTTCCATACTCTCCACATCTGCCACAGAGCACTTCAGTTCTCTTGCGTTCACCATTTGATCTAATCCTTTTCTTCTTTGGGCGACCTGGCAAACGACGCATAACTGGAGGCTTGACCTTCTCTGGTTGGTTCAAATCAATGAATTCATGCTTTTCAGTAGATGGAATAGGTGTAATGTGACCTTGGTAAGTAAGCTTGTAAGTTGAACTCCAGAAGTAAGGATCAACAACTGTGGTAATGTCCCACTTAGTCCTTTTGACCGCTGCGATTGCATGTATGCAGGGGAAGCCTTTGATCTGCCACTGGTAGCAAGAACATTTGTGATCTTGAAGGTTCACCTAGAAAATGAAAACATTCATCAGTCTATTTAAGTGCTTTTATAATTCAAAGGTATAAAATATATACTACAGTTTATGATAGAATTTCTGAAATGTATAGAGACAAGTTATCTATACAGTACATATCGTTTAAAAATCTAGAGAATTATAAAATAAACTGTAAAGTAGAGTTAGTGAAAAAGTGTAACTTACACAACATGATGGGCTACTCATAACTTCAAAGATGAATGGCTTTGTTCCTGGTAGAACAGTCCATGAGTTTGCTAGACTTTCATTCTCGTTCCAGACATCTTCGTAAGTTTGTGTCAATGCACCAGTCAGTAGATAACCTTTCTGACTTCTTTCGACAAACCAACGCCTCAATTGTTGCCTTATACAATCCACCATGAAAGTGATTGGGAGTGTACGTGCAGGAACAATCCAATTGTTGTAAGATTCTGCAGCATTACTTGTAAGTTCACCATACCGATCTATATCCGGGGAGAATGCAACATCCCATTTTTCAGGTGGAAGCTCATTCAAGAACTGATCTGCAACTAGTAGTCCCTTTTGTCTAAACATGATTATTGCTTGATCAAAAAAATTTCTATTTGGTGCATAGGCAGCATCCTTAAGCAGTTTGCACATTGTATTCTTGAAAACATGAGTACTTCTTACCCTTATACATATTGCGCAGATTCTGCATAAGATGGTACAAGCAGAAGAAATGTAGTGGCCTTCTATTGCCATGACTTTCTCTGAACACTTCATCAAAAGCAGACATCAAGCCACCTGCCCTATCTGAAACATACATAATCTGCTCCGGATGTTGAATATTATCACGTAACATCTTCAAAAACCAAGTCCAGTTTTCAGCATTTTCACCATCAACAATTGCTAAGGCAACTGGAAATAAACCTGCAGAAGACATATTTAATTTATATTAATTAGTTAGTACATGAACCCCAAAGTTTGCTGGACGACGTACTGATGTCCCAAAGAAACAGAAACAGGCTTGGAAACCTCGTGAAGTTGGCTCTGGATCCAAGACTGTACAGAAGCAGAACACACAGTCTGGTGCGGCACCCGCTGCTGCTCTACAATTGGAAAAGAATCCTGCTCCGGCATCATACCCTGGTGCATCGACATCCATTGCGTCCACTAGTGGAACCGGGATAAGTCGAACTGATTTGGTGACGGCTCAAGGGGGTAGTAATACAACGCATGATGTGGATGCAGGTTGGACTGCAGTTCGACGACGCTCATCAAGGTCACCACCAAAGTCACCACGGAGGAGTATACAGGAAATTGAGTCACAAGGATTGAGAGCTGATAATGGTTTTGCTCCGTTAAGTCAAGGAACTGGACTTACCGGGGATCAAAACCATAATCCATGATTGTCTGGAATGTTAGGGGGCTCAATAAGGTGGCTAAGCAAAAGGAGATTGGCTCCCGTCTCAAGAGCTTAAATGTTAACATAGCCGGCTTACTAGAAACACGAGTTAAAGTGGAGAAAAAGGATGGGATACGAATGAAGTTAGGAAATCGTTGGAGATATTATGACAATTATGATGCCCATGCGAATGGGCGAATATGGGTTCTATGGGAGCATAGTAAAGTCCGAGTCACTATGCTTTCATCAACGGATCAATACATACACTGTCAAATCGCTGACATTGATGGGGTGGACAAGGGTGTGGTCACTTTTATATATGCACACAATCAACCCGAACTCCGTCGGGTTCTTTGGAATGATTTGGAAACACTTTCTGCCTCTATCACCGGTGCTTGGTTGTGCATTGGAGATTTTAATAATGTCATGAATGTGAATGATCGAGAGGGTGGTACCCAGGTACATGCACATGAATATGTTGAATTAATTACAATGATGTCTAACATTGGTCTTTATGAAATTGATGCACAGGGAAGACGCTTTACATGGTCAAACAATACGGTTTCGTCCCGTATTGATCATGCTATCGCCAACATGGTGTGGTTCCAGCAAAATCAGATGGTCACTCTGAATATTCTTCAACCGGGACTATCTGATCATTCACCGCTCCATCTTTCCCAGCTCATGCGCAACCCACAGAGACCACGAAATTTTAAATTTCTGAATTGTCTGATTGAACAACAGGGCTTTTCTGAGACGGTGCAAGCTGGATGGTCTGTTCGTCGATCTGGATCTCTTCAAATCCAGGTCTGGTACAAGCTGAAAAAATTGCAGCGACTATTTCAGGGCATGACTCGACGTGTAACTGGTCTTCCGATAAAAATTGATGCGGCCAGGCAGTGTTTGGAAACCACACAGGCTGCTTTGAGTAGGGACATCCACAATCAAACTCTTATTGAACAAATGAAAGCTGAGCGGGTGGAGTTAGAAAAATGGCTTACCTTGGAGGAAAAGGCCATGCAACAGAAGTCGAAAGTTGATTGGCTCAAGCTAGGGGATGGCAATAATGCCTATTTCCATGCGTATGTTCGGGGAAAAAATCACAACGCTGGAATCCAGCAGCTGGAAACAAGTACGGGGGTTATTCTTCAGTCTCATGATGATATTGAAAAGGAGATACTAGAATCTATGAGGGATTGGTGGGGCAAGCTGCTACAAGGCTTCAGGTTATCGACTTGGAAGCTATACGGGATGGTCCACAGCTTATGCGCCAAAGTAGAGTCGACTTGGTAGCTCCAGTAACAGAGAAAGAAATCTGGGAAGCACTCAACTCAATTGGAGATTGCAAAGCACCGGGGGTGGATGGTTTCAATGCCAAATTTTTCAAAGCAACGTGGCACCTCATAAAAGATGACTTAATTGCAGCGATACTTGAATTCTTCCAACAAGGTAAATTATACCCCGCTTGGAACTGTGCTTTAGTGACTTTGATTCCAAAAACACCAGAGGCTAAAACAGTAAGGGAATTGCGCCCCATATCCTGCTGCACCACGGTGTACAAGATTATTGCGAAAATCATCACTAACCGGTTGGGGAAGGTCATTACAGAAATTGTGAATGATAGCCAATCGGCTTTCATCCCAGGGAGACACATCCAAGATAATATTTTAATGGCGCAAGAGCTGGTTAGAGGTTATAACATGAAGAATGTATCCCCACGTTGCATGATACAGATGGATATGCAAAAAGCATACGATACAGTTGAATGGAATGCTTTGGAAGGGATCATGAAAGAACTTGGCTTCCCGAGACTCTTTATAGAATGGGTGCTTTTGTGTGTGAAGTCGGTATCTTATAGATACTCAATTAATGGTACCCCGTCACGTATTCTTAAAGCACAACGTGGCCTTCGACAAGGTGATCCTATGTCCCCGCTACTATTAGTGTTGGTAATGGAATACTTACATAGGTGTTTACAGAGGTTGGCTTTAAATCCTAACTTTAACTTCCACCCCAAGTGTGAGAAATTGAAGATTATTAACCTCTGTTTTGCGGATGATTTAATGTTGTTTGTTCGTGGGGATATAGGCTCAGTTTCTTTGCTTATGCAGCAATTTCAGAACTTCTCCATGACTACAGGATTGTCGGCTAATATAGGGAAGTGTAAAGTCTTCCTGGGCGGTGTGAATGAGGAAGCAACCAATGAAATACTACACCACACTGGTTTCGCAAAAGGGGCTTTACCAATTAAATATCTCGGAGTCCCGTTATCAGCGAAAAAACTTACGATAAGAATGTGCCAACCCTTGATTGATAAAATCTTACAACGTGTGAGCCATTTGACATCTCGGTTGTTAAGCTTTGCCGGAAGACAACAACTAATAGAGAGTATTATATTTTCTATTACTAATTATTGGCTTCAAGTATTTCCCCTCCCCAAGCAGGTACTCCATCATATTGAGAGCATTTGTCGAATCTTTCTATGGAGTGGGCAGGATGGTGATTCTCGCAAATCTCTTGTAGCTTGGGATCAGGTTTGCAATCCGAAAAGTTGTGGGGGCTTGAATATTCGTGCCCTGGCAGAATGGAACCATGCAATGATGGCGAAACTGCTGTGGAATCTACAGAACAAAGCGGATAAACTCTGGATACGGTGGGTACATACCTATTACATAAAGAATCAATCCCTGGAAGAGTATTGCCCTGTGTCGAGTTGCTCATGGATACTCAAAGCTGTCTTGAAATGTCGAGATAGTATATATTGCCTCCACGAATGGAATGACTGTGTACAGAAGGGGGATTTCGACCTCCAGAAAATTTACAAGGGGCTGCGGGGGCCAAAACTTAAGGTTTTTTGGCGAGACTTGGTACTGAAAAATATAGCTAGGCCAAGAGCTATATTTATACTTTGGCTTAGTTTACACAAAAGATTGGCGACGAAGGATAGATTGCTTGGATTTGGTATCGCAAATGCTGGCCTGTGTTGCTTTTGTGGTGATGATGAAAGTGTGGAGCACCTCTTTTTCGAATGCTCCGGCACTCGTACTATTTTTACACAGGTTCTTGGCTGGATTAAAATGACTTTGCCATGGCATTCATGGGACAGCGGTATGAGAGAGCTTGCCCGTCGAGCACGAGGAAAGGGCTGCAAAGGGACGCTACTCAAAGGACTAGTTGCTGAATGTGTATATGGTATCTGGATGGCGCGTAATGCATGCATTTTCCAACAACAACCGATCGACATTGAGGCTATAGCAGCAACAGTGATAGAAGTGATCTCAAAACGCAGCATACTATTCCCCAAACTGGCGACAACTGTTCAGGAGCTTATATTTGGTTGCCATTAGCTTTTTCCTTGTCACATTGTGTTTGTTTTTCCTTGGCTTATTGTGTAACTGATTAAGATAGGCTATAGTTGGTATTGAGGTTGGTCTGGACATCTTTGTCGACCTGATTGTACTAAAACAGTTTTTTGGAGTCGTAATGAGAAGATCTCGCATAGTTTCCAAAAAAAAATTATATTAATTAGTGAGAAACATTTCAATAACAAATAAATAGATGATATTATATGTTAGAATATCTACTCACCATTATTACCATCCTTGGCTGTTGTTGCCAGCAATGTTCCTTTGTACCTTGATTTGGTAAATGTCCCATCGATAAACAATAATGGCCTGCAGTGTGTGAAGCCTTGAAGACTTGCACCGAATGCCAGAAAAAATCTCTTGAATCTATTTTCCCTTGGTTCAGTTTCAAGGCTAACTACATTGCCTGGATTGCTTCAGTTGATGCTGTCAGAATACCATCTCAACTCATCAAATGATTCATCATAGCTTCCAAATACATTTGCCTTAGCCACTTCCAGTGCTCTCCAAACCTTTTCATACTTAATATCTAGACCCCAATTCCTTAAGAGTTCAACTTGAATATCAGTAGCAGTTAATGAGGGTTTTGCTCGTATCTCATTAGTAATCATGTCACCTAGCACCCTTGCACCCATACGTTGTGTATCACCACCCATCATTATCAGGGGACATGTATGGACCAGATCACAACTCCTAACCACAAATTTCTTCGTGATCGTGCAATGTGTTGCCTGCATAAACCATTTACAACCATCTTCCTCAGACCTTTTACAAATCACTTTGATATATATTGAATCATTCTTCGTGTATACATACTGAAATCCCCTCTTGGCTGTGTATCTGATTAACTTGCTTCGAAACTCATATGCTCCCCCCTCAAACACTTGGCCTGTTCCAGTGATTAAGTTCATCCAAGCATCTGACCTCAAAGTTATTGGCTCTTGTACAGGACAAATATCAAACACCGGGATTGAACTAGTTGCCCCTGGGTAAAATTCACCTCTACTCCTTTCATTTTGCTTATCCTTTCTAGTTTTCTTAGGGGCTGAAGGTGTTCTAGCCTCAGATGAAATGTCAGTCTCTCTTGGACTTTCATAGCCTTCATCCCTGAAAAGTGCATTAGGAAGAACAAATTCTCTCTCAGCAGCCTTAGACTTCCTTTTGTTCACCTGAGGTGTAATTGTAGCAGCTCTCCTCTCATAAATATTCATAATATGGTTGCCATCTGGTGTAAGAAAATCATCATCATAGAACTGAAAATCCTCTGCTGTCTTGTTGAGATCCAACATGTCCAAATGTTGATGCTGTGTCGATGTAGATTCCGATCTATCGACAGTCGGAAGCAAATTTTGATCATAAAGTTGTCCACAAGCCATCTCAATACTAGACCATCCCTTATAGAGGCAGAGAAGAAACATGTTTTTGTATGCCTTTTCATCATTCATCAAACAATGCTGAGTATCATTGATCTTGAATGTGAAATTCACAAGCTGTTCTCCAAGCTTTTCTGTCAATGAAGGGCCAAAAATGTATGAGTAAGCCAAGAAATTATTAATCATACACTCATCTCTCTTTTTTATGAATAAGTCATTCATCAGTATATTTATGTCATTGAAATACTTAATAAAATACTTCATTTGTACAAATTATATACAATAGTGAAAAGACAACTTGATGAATACAAATATTAATCAAGATTGTAAAAAACACAATAGACTATTGTCAGAAAAATTCAAGTATAGCATTTTGTCTTATTAGTATCAAGTGATCATTTGAATATAAACAGTATGTTAGTCCAAGTATTAATGAAGATTGTAAACAACACAAGAGACTATTGTCAGAAAATGTTAAGTATAGTATTTTGTTTTATTACTATCAAATGGTCACGTTGATAGTTTTCCAATCCATGCTTAATGCAGTATTCTTGGCCTTGTTGGAAAAACTGGATTTAAAGAACTTTGTCATTTCTATAGAAATAAACATGTACAAACTAATATTTTGGCAAAGATTAATAAACAACACAAAACACTGCAGAGTAGCTAGTATTGTAAGTTTTGTATTTTGTCTTATTACTAGTTAATCATCATTTATACAATCGCCATTTTTATAGAAATGAAGATACTACATATTCTGGACTTTGGCCACGTTGCAACAAAGTTCATTAAACCTTGGCCATTTTTTTAGAAATAAAGATTAACTAAAAATATGTAAAAACATATGTACATTCATACAAGATACTGCAGAACAAGATATCTGGAAGCACAATATATATATATATATATATATATATATATATATATATATATATATATATATATATATATATATATATATATATATATATATGTGTGTGTGTGTGTGTGTGTGTGTGTGTGTGTGTGTGTGTGTGTGTGTGTGTGAAATAAAGATACTACATAGTCTGGACTTTGACCATGGTCACGTTGATAGTTTTCCAATCCATGCTTAATGCAGTATTCTTGGCCTTGTTGGAAAAAATCGATTTAAAGAACTTTTCCATTTCTATAGAAATAAACATGTACAAACTAATATTTTGGCAAAGATTAATAAACAACACAAAACACTGCAGAGTAGCTAGTATTGTAAGTTTTGTATTTTGTCTTATTACTAGTTAATCATCATTTATACCTTGGCCATTTTTATAGAAATCAAGATACTACATGTTCTGGACTTTGGCCATGTTGCAACAAAGTTCATTAAACCTTGGCCATTTTTTTATAAAATAAAGATTAACTAAAAATATGTAAAACATATGTACATTCATACAAGATACTGCAGAACAAGATATCTGGAAGCACAATATATATATATATATATATATATATATATATATATATATATATATATATATATATATATATATATATATATATATATATATATATATATATATATATATATATATATATATATATATATGTGAAATAAAGATACTACATAGTCTGGACTTTGACCATGGTCACGTTGATAGTTTTCCAATCCATGCTTAATGCAGTATTCTTGGCCTTGTTGGAAAAAATCGATTTAAAGAACTTTTCCATTTCTATAGAAATAAACATGTACAAACTAATATTTTGGCAAAGATTAATAAACAACACAAAACACTGCAGAGTAGCTAGTATTGTAAGTTTTGTATTTTGTCTTATTACTAGTTAATCATCATTTATACCTTGGCCATTTTTATAGAAATCAAGATACTACATATTCTGGACTTTGGCCATGTTGCAACAAAGTTCATTAAACCTTGGCCATTTTTTTATAAATAAAGATTAACTAAAAATATGTAAAAACATATGTACATTCATCCAAGATACTGCAGAACAAGATATCTGGAAGCACAATATATATATATATATATATATATATATATATATATATATATATATGTGAAATAAAGATACTACATAGTCTGGACTTTGGCCATGGTCACGTTGATAGTTTTCCAATCCATGCTTAATGCAGTATTCTTGGCCTTGTTGGAAAAAATCGATTTAAAGAACTTTTCCATTTCTATAGAAATAAACATGTACAAACTAATATTTTGGCGAAGATTAATAAACAACACAAAACACTGCAGAGTAGCTAGTATTGTAAGTTTTGTATTTTGTCTTATTACTAGTTAATCATCATTTATACCTTGGCCATTTTTTTAGAAATAAAGATTAACTAAAAATATGTAAAAACATATGTACATTCATACAAGATACTGCAGAACAAGATATCTGGAAGCACAAAATATATATATATATATATATATATATATATATATATATATATATATATATATATATATATATATATATATATATATATATGTGAAAGAACAAGAAATACCTTGAATGTCTTCAGTGAACTTTTCAAAGCTTGGACACCCAGATTTGTACAGAACCTCCATCTTCTTTCCATTACTAACGAACATAAGAACCTCATTTGTGTTGTTCTCAACCATATCTCAAATGCAGGACCACAAGAATTGAAGAGAAAAGATTTGTGAGCTCTATGTAAAATAAAGATTTGATTTTAGTTTATGAAATGTGCAATCTGTTATAGTTATAATATTTGTCTTATCTTGCGTCCAATAACAAATTAATTCCGACTGAAATCACGTGCTATATTGTACAAACTGCAAGCTGAGCAAAGAGTCCTTTCCTCTGTCCATTTTTGGAGCCAAGCTGAGTAAGGAGTCCTTTGTGTCTGTCCATCTTTTGGAGCCAAGCTGAGCAAGGAGTCCTTCTATCCTTCCCAGATTTGGACGTTTATTCTCAGAAGGGCAAAAATGTCATGGTGTCATGGCCAAAAACAAATGCAGAGTGCAGAAATCGACCTAAGATTAATTTGTGCGTATGTCTTTACAATTTATTTTCACAAAGTCGGTTTTGGCAAAACGCATGCAAGGTTTGGGAGTGCAGATGGAATAGTCCAATTAAATAATATATGTGTGTTGGTGTTGGAATATGACCCGTAAGGGCGGCTAAGACCGTAACAGAGGTTGACCTTGACAGAATTGTCCGGTTACTTATCACTCTTAATAGAATGGTCCGATTACCTATCACTCTTATCTTCGACCTAGACCTAGAAGTACAATTGTCCTATTAGTAATTGAGTTATCCTACTAGCATTAGCATGGCGACGCCCTACTAGCAGGACAATGCTCTAGTAGCGACCAGCTAGGAGAAAGGCAAACTAGGCAAAGAGCTTCTGGACTTCATCACAACCTCCGACTACATAGGGTCGCCCTAGTAGCACGTCGAGAGTGATGACAGTGTTTTTTACACTTTCATTCGGTTCGTTTTCACCAATTTAGCTATCCTCTTGTATGCATTTTAGTGCATTTTGTTAATATAGTGTCACTTTTCCATTTTCTTTGTTATTTTCAGGATTTAGGTGAAAATCGCACTTTTGGATATGAATTATGGCGAAGCATTGAAGTTTTGGTGCAATGCGATCACCCGTGGTGTGTCAAGGAGTACCGGGACATGTTTCCAGGCCTAAAGACGGTGTTTCGGAGCTCAAAACCGTGCCCAAGGCCAAGGAGAACATGAAAGATTCGAGATATCTTGTATGAGGCGGAAACGGTAGTTCATTCGGAGTTTAGATGAAGATTTTGGAGCCTTTGAAGTGAAATCTAGAAGTTCCATTTGCATAGTCTCAGTATTTTGCGCACCAGTCTTTCATACGATATTGGATTGGGATGAGTTTACAACCTACGCGTAGCTAACACAAAAAGCTATCCAACGGTGGGTCTTACGTGCCAATCTAAGTTCGGACGCATCCGGAATATCTGTTCGAACTTAGAGGAAAAACTGGCGAACTTGCTGCCAGCCACAGGCGGACCGCCTGGGACGGGGGCGCACAGCCCCTTAGATTCCGGAATTTGGCGATATTTTATATATATAAGTCGAATTTTCAGATCTTAGATCATACTTTTGCAGACATAAACCCTAGAGCTTGTTCTGGGTTTTCTTTGACTTAGAACTACTTTTTTCTTAGCGATTTGGAGCTTCAAGGTAGAGATTTGGTGATGAACTGGAATTTGTCAGATTCAATTAAACAAATAAATTTGTTTTTAGCCAAAGGCAATTCACAACTACAACGAAAACCGTAGTGTAGCAGTAAAATAACCTCGAGTGTCGATCTGTAAGAACTATAACTAGTTTTATCTAATTTAACTTAAACTATAAAATCAACAGACGACTTAGCACAGATTTTTCTTATCAAGATAATGGAAGTTAGTGATAGTATGATCATTCAAAGCATAGCAGGTTAATAATCATGCATGAAGTACCTGATCATTTTGCACAGAGATCTAAGATCATGAATTGTCCAATGTGTTCCGTTCAATTCAACACTACGAAGATAAAGGGCTTAGATAGATCAAAGAAATAAAGCAATAACTCAAAGTCTGATTCGCATTACCGACACCATACATAATTAATAACCCTCGCTAAGAAATCACATACTATCACCAACGATAGATTTAGCTACTCATAGATGTCATGCAATCAACAGAAACCAAAGCAAGATTGAATGAAAACATGTTGAAAGATATAAATATAAATAGAAAAATCTGAGATACAATGTTACCGACGAAGGTTGTCAATCTCCGAAGATTCACGATCTCACAAGCTCCAAATTGAAAAGAAAAATTATCTCCTATACTAAGAATTCCCAGAACAGGCTCTGGAGAATTCCTACCTAAAACTAATGAGAAAGGTATGAAAAAAGGTCTGAGAAAGTATGAAAAAACATAGAGAAACAGCAACTATATATAGGAGTTCGGCACGCGTGGGGCGAGTCGCCCCACACACCGGGCGAACCGCCTGGTGTGGGGCGAGCCGCCCCACATCCCGGACGAATCGTCCGGGAGTTCCAGTCGGCGAGAGACGCGTTTTTGGATTTCTTTTCCTTTTCGGACTCGGTTTTTGCCTTCTAGTGACCTTTAAGTCTTAAAACTCGACCCCTAGACTTCAAATCCCATCCGGAATCTTCTAGATACTCCAAAAATGTCCTCGGAATACCGATTCTTCGTTCTCTTCAATATAATTGTCCGGATAACCACGTTTTTCACCTAAAACCTGTAAAATGCAAACTAAAGGGAAACGTGACACTATTCTAATAAAATGCACTATAATATAGCTAAATTAACATACAGGATAGCAAAAATAGGTGAAAAAAGACTCGAATGAAGGTGTAAAATACACGTTCATCAAACTCCCCTAACCGAACCTTTGCTTGTCCTCAAGCAACTAAGCTAGACTCTAATGCAAAAAACAATGCAACACAAAAAATGGAGTCTCATGCCAAATGAAATGAATTAATCTATTGAATCTATCAAAAAACATATGAACAAAAACCATACAAATCATAACATGGATAATGGTTGAAGAATGCCTCGATTGACCCATACACATTCACATATGCACTTATGTCAAACAATATAGTCTCTCGTAACATTCTCTACTTGGACCAAGTCAGTGACGACGTAATGAAACATGTTAAAATACGAATGGTCGTCCCGTGCCTATGAAACTGAGGATTTACTGCTGTTCACCAAGTTAAAGACTTTTCCTCAAAGAGGTCGAACCAATACTGGCTCTCATCAAACGAAGGAGGGTTCCCTAAAAGAGATAACATTCCCCTACTCATCTCTCAAGCAAAGCCTTAAACTATTCACCACTTCCTGAATGGCAGGACGAGAGTGGTCTAGAACAGATGACACTCAAATAAACAAAAGACAAAAAATACAACTCAATTACGAACATTATAAGAATTGAAAAATGAGACAAACACTTTGCTAAACTGCTTTTTGGCTTCTTTTTTTGGACCCTTCCTTGCTTTTTTGGGGGTCTTTCTTTTTTCTTTTTTTCTTTTCCAGATTTTTTTCTTTTTCCTGGAAATTTTTTTCTTTTCTTTTTTTTTCGATTTTTTTTCTAGCCAGCAGTAGCACAATGAAAAAGAAACAATGACACACAAACGATCTCCCCAAACCTATTCGAAAGAATAGGTTGGAGTACAAAATTTACGAAAAAGGAAAATAAACTCACAACACACACTAAAAATCGAAAAACAAGTCTAATGATAGCGTAACCCCCTACCCAAACTTATTCGAAAGAATAAGTTGCAAACAAAGGATCACACAATCTCACACTACCTCCTTCCTAGGCATTTAGCAATCTCAAAGCAAGGTGAAGACTTGTTGCCTCTTAGGTACATAATTACTCGGGAAAACAACCATAAGATCCTAACATGCATCATCCTATTATAAAGGCCTTCGTGAACCGCAGTAGAGAAAACACCACTAAGTGATGTCGAGACTACCAAGCTTAAGTAAGTGCAACATAAATGTGACAAGCCAAGCGAGAAAAACCTCAAACAAATTCATAGAGATGAAGCATATGATTAATGTCATAATTAGTTAATCTACCCAATAAAAAAGTTCAAAAAATTTGGCAATAAACTCCACATAAAACATGCAAGACTATACTAGGATGAATGTAGTGTATGCAACTAAATACTAAGAAAGCGGTAAACGTGCAAATGCAAATAAAAAACAAGATACCATACTCAACATCATAAAGCCAAACAATACTTAACATCACGGTCCACATCCCATCCCCCTCATGAAACTTAAGCTATCCCTAGCAAAAGAGAATGAATAAATAAAAAGTGATACTAGATGTTACCGAACGGTCTGGCCTCGGTCGGCTGAGTATACAAGAACGGACATGTGAAAAGACTAATTATCGGGATTGAAATCCCCATAATAGTCCCTCCACATGTCATAGAGGAGATCATTGGACTGCTGCAGGGCCTCCTGTTGCTGACGGATGAGCTGTTGCTGCTCTCACATTATCTCGCTCTCATTCCGGCGATGCTCCTCAGCTATTTCCCAATCGCGGTTGCGTTGGGCAATGTGTCCATCGAGGTTATGTTGCAACCCTTGGACAGAAGTGGTCAAGGTTGCAATACTAGCATCGAAGTGGGCTCGAAAATCAGAGAAGACAAAACCTTGAGACCCATGTGGTACTCGAGGCGGTGCATGTGGCGCTCTACGGACAAAAGGAATATCCGAGATAGTGGCATGTGGTGTAGGTTTAGAGAAATTATTTTTTGTTATGCCACTCTTCCCGATTGAGAATAGTGCATATGAGTATAACACAATCCTCAAAAAGAAAATGAGTATATACAGTCTGTTCATCCTAATGACTCATCAACTATAAATATACCCTGATATAACTTAGATTTCAACCAAATCATTTTAGCAGCTCCACTCCCATACCGACAATGAGCTCCACTCCCATACCAACAATGACATATCCTGACCAAACTTCTTATCTTTTCCCAACTGAAAGTAGTTGGAATTTTCAAGTGACTGATACATTCATTGGGATTCTGTGCGAAGGCGTATACGACATGATGCAATTGAATTTGATCGATTATTCAAATCCAACTCTCATCCGCCGTGCACACAGGGAGATATCTGGCGAATATGGTGTTTTTTTTTACATACACTGAAGCAGAATGCTTTGAAAAGGTAGAGCTTTTGTTCAAACGATTTCGTTGCTTTAGCTACCTCCTGACTCAGAGATGCATCGATTGGGACAAGCAGCGCAACGAGATTACTATCACAAACAAATACCGATTTGAAGCAATAGTCTGTGTAAGATTACAAACCGCTTCCAATTGATTAATTTTTGGAACTCCATAAATTATGTTACTATTTATATAATACAAACTAATCCAAGTTTGTGTTCATCTTTTTTTCTTAGGAAGACGAGTTAACAAAGGCATATGCGTATAAAGGTGACCCGAATTGGGACATGCTTGTTATCATTTTTAGAACTTTTGAAGAATATACTGATAATTGTCTCAAGATGGGACGTAAGCTTCGAATAGCTGAGCACTATGTCCGCCCATATGGATAAGATTGTTTAGTAGTCGGAATTGGGTTTCATGTATCTCTCATTTCTACCATGAATGTAACCAATTTATATGTACTATCCCCAGTACTATGATATTTATAATTAGTAATGTGACATGTTTTATTTGTCAATGCAAAAGTTCGATGATAACTACTGTATTATTCTGCAATCAATGATATTCAGTTTAATACATAATCTGAAAATAATGAGTGCCCGAAAACGTTGAGAGTTTCAGTTCTAATAATGAGAACTCTCAGCGTTCTAATTTACTAAGCAAACATTTATCAATATAAAATGCACGTAAGTAGAAAAAAATAGATAAACTAAATATTATAAGTTACTATTAACTACTCCCTCCATTTTTAATTATAAGTAGTTTTAGGTGTTTTCACACATATTAAGAAAATGATCGATTTCCTTTATATTATTATTTCACTAATTAATGTTATAAAATCTATGTAGCTTTCATTGTTTTAATAATAAAGAGATAGAGAGAAAAATGAAATGATGCATTTTTAATACTACTAAAAGTAAGATGAAAGTACATGAAAAAGAGTAAAATAATCTAATAAAATCTAAAACTACTTATATTTAATAAAAAGTTCAAAATGCTAAAGCTACTTATAAATAAAAACGGATGGAGTACTCACCAGATGAGCAATTAATGATAGGACATCAGATGAAGATATGTCTCATAATATTCGTAAATGTTTGCAATTCTAGCAATTAAATCATCTAATTTTCAAATCTAATTTATTATATACTTGTTTTTAAAAAAACAAATTTGTCTAAAAATTTTATTCCATACTTCCAAGTATAAGAAATGTTTTTAACAATAATACAACCAAGCATATTACAACCATCAAACCGGAGAAAGAGTTCAACTCCTCTAACAAGTCCCTTGATTATTCGTTATGACCGTAACAAAATTTGACACCGTCTAATTTATTCTATACTGACTTTTGTATAATCGTACTCTAATTTGATGGTATACCAACGTTGGTATTAGTTTGATATATTAAAAATGCATTTGATACATTGATATATAGTATCGTATCAATCGGACCCATACCAAGTTCGAATTGAGTATGAGATTTTTTTAAAACAATTTTGTCAATCTAAGTGCAGGCCGTATCAGTCTAAATTGTTAAAATATGTAAAAATAATAATAATAATAATAAAATAAAAATGCAGAAAGTATTAATAGATCAATAGATCTACCGTATGAGACTTTTCCTTTTTTTTTCCTTTTTTTTTTACTAACGTTCAAATGCCATGTGTACAGTTATATAGGACCATACAATCAGTCTTTTGGTACTGCATTAGAAGTAAATGCAGGCTGTGTGAGGAAATGTTGTATCATAGGTGCAATCAACAAAGAGTTATATCACAGTGTAAATCATTGTTTAATTTGTCCGATACATGAATTATTGGGGCCACATGTAAACAACATATTAAAGGATCAAATGTAAGTTTGACCAAACTTGAAGTGTGAGATATATATTGAGATGAAATAAGAATAAGGTAGAATATATAGAAAGGTTGGCTTTTGGGTGTGTTTACAATTAGAAACTACATCAGTAGTTTAAACCGGAACGGTTAAACTACAATTATTATTTTATTATTTTATGATTGAAATATGAGAATTTTAGGAGTCCTGACATTATCACATAACAGATAGGGAGGTTTTAATATTTAAGGGATGAGGGTAGAAGTAATTTTAGTGGTGATTTCGGCCATGTGAGGAAGGGGGATATGTACGTGCAATGTATTATACTTCACTAATTTTAGTGGTGATTTCAGCTTTTAAGCTTGATATGACATGGTTAGTAAATAAAAGTTTTGAGTAATAATTAAGGGGACGCTATGGTCAAACGATCTCAAAAGGGACATTTAGAGTCCAAACAATATATTAATAAACAGTAGCAAAGAAAATAAATCGAACATAAAATATACAAGATTAGATAGTTAAAAGTCTAGACCAAAAGAGAATAATATTCATATTTCATAGACACCTTCATACTCACTCGAACATAAACCGCTAAAATCAGAAATTATCATTTAACATCATCACATCTTGAGTGAAAGGTCAAGCTCTTCTAAGTTGTCCTCAACATCCATGAAGCGTACATCTCCCATTGGCCAGTAACTCTTGTTCGCCTGATCAGATGTCGACTTCCCGACTGATGGTTGATGTTCCATCATAGGCCTATGGAGGCTTAGTTCTTGTATTATTGCCATATCAGCTCGTTCATCTCTGTGGACATTCTGATGTCCACCATATGCAAATTTTTTGTTGAACTTTCTCGTGCAATACTGGCATGAGAACACCAGCGGTGCTGGATTTGGATATAATAACGTGCTTAGTTCTTGTTTTCTTGCCATATCAGCCCGTTCCTCTATGTGCGCATTCTGATGTCCACCATATGCAAATCGGCTATTGAACGTTCTTGTGCAATACTGGCATGGAAACATCCGTGGTGCAAGGTGGAATGGTTTTGCATCATGTGAAGAGCTCGACTGTCGAATGAGGAAGGAATGTTGAGGTCTAGGTTGAACTTATTATCGATCTCACCTTCTTCTTGGTCGCTATTGATCGGGCTGCGTATGAGGGATTCGGGATCAGAAACCTCGTTTGTGGAATGGTTGCTTGAGAGAGAGGATAGTTGTGTTATTGATGTTGCCATTTTCATGAAATGTGTTGTGTTATTGGGAATTTAGTCTATATATAGAAGTTGGCCCATGTTTGTTTGTGTGTGAATGGACAATATACTGTGTCAAATTAAACCTCAATAATATGATAAAGAAATCTACATTTCTTCATACTATCAAATTGCCAATACAATTATAACTTACTGTATTTTCTTCCCCTTTTTAAATTAATTTTTAAATTACTCTGTTGTTCGTTGCCATTTCATTACCCTAGAGTACTTTGGGATCCTTCATTTCCATACAGTTGCAATGATATTGTGCCAATGATACTCTAATATGTAAACTTTAGCATTCAAATGTATAACTTCATCATCAATACAAACCAACACACAATTACTGGCATTCAAATATATTTTCTTTGTTTTGGTTGTTTCATTACGTCTTCGTGCCTCCACCGGACGATTTTGTGCTTTGGTTTGGTGATTTTAGTTAGCGATTAGGGAGACATCTTGATGCTCTGGCTATGTGCTTTTTGTACTGTTTTTTCCGAGCATTCCTTATGCTCACTAACAATGAATAAAATTTTAGCCGTTCTGAAAGAAAAAATATACAAACAAACACACAATTACTTAATAGCATGTAGTATATTTGAAAAGCAAACACATCAGTTTTCAAATGTTATCTCATTATGAAGAGATTATTTAACATGATACAGTAAAATATCAATAATTAATATTTTTTGGACCGAAGAAATTTTTTAATTTAACGAGATATTATGTAATCGATAAATTGATAATTTATTAATTTAAAAGGTTTTAACTTGTATGTTCGTTGGTTGGATGAACAAATGAATCTTTGATAGTGGATAATTGTCCTGCCCATTCAATCAATATTCAAGGGTTACAAAACATAGAGTTGTTCTTTTTGGGGTCATAAGAGTCTTTAAAATGTACTACCGCAAAAGATTTTACCGAAAGATTTTGGAAGTCTATGAGTTGGACATTTATTCCCATAAAAGATTAATGTTTTTAATGCTATCAATCTGACCGTCTTATTGTGGACAATGAATGTGCAACAAGCTACTAGACCATAGAAAATTGATTTCAACATTGCAAAAAATGTTCGGCACATCAAATTGGCTCAAGTGGTTTAGATGATACAAATTTTGGATAAAACATTCATGAGCTTGGGAACATAATCATTGGTATGCATAACCGACACAAAATGGATGTGAATCACTTGCTAGATTTTCCTGGTGAAAACAATGAATGTTATGAAATTCAAAGCATCGAAGAATAGTGGCGTCCGGACACCATTTACAATCATGTAGGCAATGAATCCGATCATGATTCAATTGATTTGGAACAAGTCACTTGAAAAGAACTCTTCAAAACTTTTTAGTTGCAGTATGAGAAGACAACACCACAACTTTTGATTGAAATGGAGAGGTTTAGTGGAGGATTCAATATACATTTGAAGTTTAACAACAAAAAAGTGACAATAAAATCAATTCTTACTAAACAGTATTAGAAATTTCAAGTGTATATATAACACACATTAGATATGCAATATTTTAGTAATTAATGATTTATCGTTTCGTCGAAACTAAGAACGATTTTTAAAAAAAATATCATCTTATTATTTTATTGATTGAAGTTTAAATTTGTATTGGTCTTGAGTTGGGATAGGGATAAATTATTAGTTTTATCAAAATTATTAATTTATCGAGTATTAATTTATAAAAGTTTAAATGTAGTTATATATATTGGCTTCCAAATTACCAGATTCAATTCTGTAATTTATTCAACATTACTGTACTCATTTATGAGCCACACTATCAATTTTCATGCATTGAACGAAGATTTATTGTTGACCATAGTAAAATGGTTAATGCAATAAGTCTGAGACCTTTGTCCTTGTATTTCATCATGACAATTGAATCTTATACAATTAATGCAGTTTCACTTGACAAATCACATAATATAAGATCTCTGTCCCCCCCCCCCCCACACACACACCACCCCACCCAATACAACTTTAGAGTAATAGTGAGGGAGTCTCTAATGTTTACCACGGGAACAATTATTCCATTCTTTCTTTCATTTATCGATTGTAGTCTAAGAATGTATCTACAGTTATATTAATATATAGTGAGTGATGTAAAGCTTTTCTTCTTGTATGTTATTCCACACCACCCATATAACTAAACTAGGACTTGCGTCGCATGTTATACGTGCGAAGCGTTCGCATTGTTAAAGTGTATCTTTTTGATGTTGTGATTTTATTAAAATTAATGGTAATCATTATCTAAACGTGCGTTCGCCTTGTTAAAGTGTATCTTCTTGAAATTGTGATTTTATTAAAATTATTGGTAATCATTATCTAGATGTATTACGCACAATGTCATAATAAAATACTACCTCCATTTTTTAATAATGGATGTTTTAGCCTTTTTTACTATTTCCATAATATAAGAAGTTTTAGATTTTAGTTAATGTTGTATTATTATATTTCCAAGAACACACAACTAAATGTTTAGCTATTTTAGTCATGTTATTTCATATTTTTTTCTTACTTGTCTACTTTTTATTATTCCTACTTCAACTTTTTAATTTATTTCCAAGGATGTAGTCATGTTTTTTTATGTTTATCCATATTTATTCCATTGCCTTAATATGTGTGAAAATAGCTAAAACATCCATTATTAAAAAATGGAGGTAATATACGCCACCAATGAATTGTGGGTTTACCTTTTAAATTGCTGGTAATCATTATCTAGATGTGTTATGTTAATTAATTTTCTTTTTTGTTTTGTTTTTCATATTCGATTTCACTAGTCAAATCATGGGTGAAGAAATTGAAAGTATAAATAAGATATGTGTAGGCATTCAAAAGAAGACTCGTGAATGGTATAAGAATTATTGATACCTTGTGAATTAATAAAAGGATTTAAAAAAAATCAAAAAAGAGGGCCAAAAGAAAAAATGGAGAAAAAATAGCTAAATTGAGAAAACATAGGAATTGAGAGAGTGAACTACAATCTCTTCTTATTCGCTTATTATTAGATGCTAATTATTGAAGAATATTGCATAAATTTATTTAGTTTATTTCAAAATTTGCTGCTAATTATTGAAGAATATTGCATCAATTTATTTAGTTTATTTCAAAATTTGCATATGTGAAGGTATAAGGTGGCCATCGGGATGGAGTTAGGTTGGTGAACAGAGAGGCGTGTAAATATAAGGTTATATAAAATATTTGTATTATTGTATTGTAGTAGTTATAATATTTACCGTTTTAAAAAAATAAAAGTATTAAACATGAGGTATTCCCCCACATTCAAATGTCGTGTGGAAACAGTAAATACATACAATTCCAGCATTAAAAAATGGAGGTTTATTTCATCGTAAATATTATAACTTCCTTGTATGTTAAACCATCACACCCATATTTGAATTTTTGAACGATATTTTATCAATTATTTATTTTATTTCATTATATGAGTATGAGACAGAGAAAGTATCGGTTACCAATATATATTAAACGTGAGCCCTTCCATCACATGTAAATGCCATGTGACAAAATTAGATAGGTACAACTCGAGTGGTTTAAAGTTCAGATAGTTCAGATAATGGATATAACGATACGATCACCCTTTTGCATTTTCATGAGAAAAAAAATGCAAGTTGTGTTTGGATATAGTGAATCAACATCCAATCTCATCAATCTTTTATGGTGGTTATTTTTTATATTTAATTCATATGGTTGTCATATCAGAAACAACACGGGGACATATATTATGCTACAGTATATGTTTGGCAATTTAAAGCGATATTAGGTCCATTTTTTATTCACATAAAACATGTGTTCTCCATGACACATGAATAAAGCACAAAATATCAAACGTGAGCTGCATGAAAATTGAAATGCATGCCCGGTATTAAGATGAAATAATATCACCACAAATAGCATGATGTCTTGACAACATTTCAATATAAAGTCAAACTATAAGTTTAAATTATTGCGAGAATTACTAATAGGTGGAATACATTACAACTTCATTTTAATAGCAATATAAGCGTACATTTCTTCTGATTAAACTATAGTAGTTAATTACGTCGCATTTGACTCTTCCTCGATTGAATCAAGCAAATCCCAGTTTATATAGTCTGATATGTCAGGCAACATATCTATATTGGCACATTTACCAATAAATATGTACCTGAGCTCCCGAAGACATGGCAGGCGATGATTGACAACATGCGTATAGAACAATGTTTTCTGAATCAATGTGAGAAAGATATATTAATAAGGTGTTACATATTTACTGACTACTAAAAAAAATGAAACTATATATGAGTCATATATATGTAGTACATCTGAAATAACAACTTTACCTCATGGTTGTGCAATATAGAGATAACGTTTGTGATGAAATCGTAAGCAATATATCTGTGGTTAATGAGTCCCACGAACTTCATGAACATCTTATGCCATAATGCAATCCGTTTCATTACAAGTTCCAGTTGATATTCTTTGTTTGACTTCGTTAATAGGACGGTTGTTGCGGTGCATACGATTTCCATCTGATAACGGTCGCGGACATTTCTTCCTTTGGAAATTTCTGCAAGCGTTTGGATGAGATCCATATCTTCAGTGTTATTCCAAAACGGATCGTACAAGATTCTGCGCATCTTACGTTCACAACTAAGTTGTTTCCATAGTATTTTATCTGAAGGCCCAAAGAAAAATTAAGGGTATTATTTATGTAAACTTTCAAGCTTTACAATTTATCAGTATAAGGTTATCTGCACCAACTTCATAATCCACCAACTCCAAATTTTACATATAAATTTTAAATATATATATATATATATATATATATATATATATATATATATATATATATATATATATATATATATATATATATATATATATATATATATATATATATATATATATATATATATATATATATATATATATATATATATATATAATCAGTCAAATACGTAATTAAACATAAATTTATAATTGAATATAAACAAATTTTTGCAAGCACCACTGACCTTTTGCGAAAGATTCCTTTACAACATTTTGTAGTAGTTGCGGGAATAAATACGCTTCTGTAGTGTCTTCACAGAATTTAAAATAAAATCTTCGTTACTTAATGAAGTAATGAATTCTGTAATCGTTTCCTTGACCTCGAATCTAAGTCTTCCTTCCAAGTCCTGTCCTCCATTCTCAGGATATATTGCCAGACAGTCGCAGAGTATCTTATCCGGATTAGTAGTATCCATCGATTCAATATGACCACAACTCCTATGTTGAAAGTGGGTATAATATAAGTTGCACGTTAAATGTATGTGTATAAGTAAGCCATGAATACTAAAATGGGCAAGATAACTAACTCTGGACCGATGTTTGATAAATATATTATTAATTGTTCTAAAATGAAAATCACAATTAATAAATTGTAAATATAAAGTAGTAAAGATAACAAAAATGCTAATATTGTGTTGTTTCTATTTTGTAAACCATTATTTATTATGTTGTGTGTTATTGTCACTCTAACATTCTAAGCTACATGTTTAAAGTGGTAATGAACTACTCTTTTTTATTCACTTTGCAAACAAATAATGTACTAAATAATGTAGAATTAAACTTACATCAAGACTTGGCGAGCAGTCGTCTCCAGAACATCAACTCCTGTGGTCGAAAGAAGAAAAGGAGCTATTGCTTCCATACATAGTCTAATCGAATTGCGGTACTCCACTCCTGTTCTCACGTTGCTCGTAATTACTTTCAGAAGTCGCAGGTCACCCCTTTCATATAACCACTTCATAAGTAATGGCTGAAGATTAGCATGAAAGACTTTAGTTGCAAAGGTTAGTGTTTCAGTTATAAGCTGGGATGTAACCACTAAAGGAAAATCCATATTTGAAACTTTATCGGTAAGTACTACGAATCAAGTATATAAAGTCTTCCATATAGAGGTGTGACTCAATTATAATAACATAATTGGTAAAGAAAAGTTATGTAAAAAAAATAAGGGACTCTTACACTAAAATGCATTAAGATATTACGATATTTATTGACTATAATTAATATAAAGTATTACATTTTACTCCTCAATCTCATCAATTCTCACACTTACAAATAAAATAAAATAAACTTAAAATTTCGTTATTGTTTCAGACATAAGCTAGATTATTAGCACCAAAGTAAGAATTAAATCTTAATTTCAATCAATAGAGGCAATAATGACTATTCTAGCAATGCCACTCCTTTCCTATCCAAAGTCATGATATTTCTCTTCCTATCCTAAGTTTCCTTTCTCTTCCGATCAACTATCGAAAATATGTTTCAATGATAGGAATAAATTTTCTTTATAATGCAAGTCCTTGATCATAATTACAAATTAAAAGTAACCTGCACATATATATTATCCATCATGCCACGTTACGAACCAAAAGTTTTCTTAGGTTCAGACCGTGATATGAGGTATAAGAATATTTATAGGATAATTAATATAAATTTGTATCTTACACTAACCTCAACATCACGGTTTCTAACATTTCTTCAAAAGGTAGAAGTAATTGCTTTTCTAACATACAATTATTAGTGCTTGGTCATAGTTCATTTATAATAACACGGATAAAAGTTTTTTCGCAAAATAGGGCATATTAGGAATAAACCATAATAGCATATCCTTAATTATTACTATTAATTATATGCAAGTTAGTGATGTTCTATTTTCTATCAAACTAGCGATACAACGTAAACTTCTCTTAAATGAGTGAAAAAAAGAAATGAAGGAACTAATTAAGTTATTCATATGATTTAGTAATTTTGTTACAGTATATATCATGTATCATATTCTAAAATTACGTCATTTCATTAATCTTATTTACCAAGTATCAAATATTTAATGATGATCCAAACTACTAGCATCCTTAGACTGAATTAATTATATTCCATTAAAAAAAGTTAAATTCCCGTGCATGAGATCACAATTTTCAACCCAGACTCAAGCATCATTCGACCCCCTTGTATCAACACACCAAATTGACAAGCATCAAGTGATCGTTGGCAAGAATTCAAGTATAATGTGGGATCTTAAAATTCAAGCATTATATGACTCCGCAATAATTGTAACATGTAAGATATTACTATTTGACCGTTTCCAAATTCAAAGTTTACTGTTACTATGGAACGGACGGAGATTTGTGTTGTTCCTCTTTGTTTCTTTTGTTGAGGTCTGAATAAGTTAGTATTATGAACATACAGTAATGGGAGTAGTGATGATTGATAAATTCAATATTAATTTGACTGAAAATAAAATATGTCATATATAGTAATGAAATTAGTTAGATAAGATTTATGAATATAGTTAACCTTGATTATTACTAAAATTATAAATTTCACCAATTTGTAAACAATTATTCCCTAATTTGATAGGAACTTTTTAGGTTATATTAGTTTGATACAAAAATTTAAATTAAACTTCAAATACATTGATAATTTAAGCCTCTTACAAGCGGGCATGATATAAACTATTGAAAAAAACTTATACAGTTTGTTTACTTTCCTACATGTCTTTTACAAAAACTAATATCATATTTCGACCCTCAATTACAAGGGACATCTATCCAAGAGCTCAATTGTAACTAATATTTAAATATGATCTTGTAGTTACTATAATATTTAAATAGTATGATTTTGTAAATTATTTTATTTTTACAATTTAGAAATAATATAAGACTGCCTTCGTTTATAATTTATTCCATAAAAATTTCAAGTTTTAATATGTGCTAAAATATATTGAGACTTGAGTTGAGACTGATAATTTTCGTTGTTTTGTATTTGAAACCTCAAAATACGCTAACGGGTTCTTACGTCATGTAGCATATAGAGTCCCATCGTATTAAAACCAATCAAAATCATTTGTTATTTTAACAAATGTTGCGATTAGTAAGTATAATTTTGATGGCAAATCCAACATCCAAATTAAAAGGGTTAAATATTATGCTCTCATACGCAACACGCATTTTTTTTATAAGCGATGTATTAATGTTATACAAATGACTGGTTTAATGAAAAACCTTGCTAGCTTTTATTAGTTGCAACAAACCACTTAGCAATGATAAAAATAATTAGACATAGGTGGGCGTCGACTCCGGAACTTCTTTGGCAATATCCAACTGCACTAACGAAGTCATACTCAAATTACTATGTTGGATATTTGAGTTCGAGGAACCACCATATAGCTAAACAGGCAACCATACAGTACGAAATCTGTAGAAGAATAGGAAATTCGTCGGGGTAATCTTTGCCAAAGACAATAGCAATCACAACATAAATAAATACGATAAAGACAACGAATTTTAGATCCAATCTTACCATTATTGGGAAAGTAAGAGTTGTTGGTATAGAAAATGAGAGGAGAATGTTGAGTTCAGTGTATAATTATGAAGAGGAAGCTCAGTATTTATATAGAATATTCTGGAGTTATCGTCGTTGATGAATAGTAATATGAAACCCACGTTTATTTGTTGTGTATAGTTGAGTTAATAATTATAGCACCGCAATGAATTTGCAGGGCTATAATAATTTTACCTACAACATTTATGCATCAAGCCAATAGAATCTCTCCTATTCAAATGGCTTGCGGTCAAAAACTAAATATTCTCCTTTAAAAAAAAAATTGGTTATGCAATTTATAAACCAATTTATCCACCAAAAAGTACAGTTATGGGATCCCATGACATATTGGGAATAGATGTTAGATATGAATTTTATTGGTTGGGGAAAATTGTTGCAATTTAACATATTTGCTATTGGATGTTGTTTTACGACAATTTGAAATTACTCAGATATAATAAAACTTGAAATGACTGTACGTGAAAATTGTATTTAGCACTATATTGACATCAGCTTCGAACTCATAATGGCTAGGAATCAAATTCAGTAATGTGTGGTTAAAAAAAGAAGGCTCCTACGTGACAAATGGAAGCACGCAGACTGATATGAAAGCTTAGTGTGATAATTTATTTCTCGAAATCATCAATATGTTTGATAATCATATGAAACCCCCTTCATTTATCATCAAATTTTCCATTTTATATTATTTAGCTTTTATTCTTTACTCCGTATGAACCCATATTGGTATTAAATAATATGGACACTGTAATTCACAATGTTATATTGTGAAAAATGATAATTGTATTTCACTTTGTTACTTCGTAAATTATGTTTTATAATTAATTATAGAAAAAAATCAAAGAACATGAACTGGGAACATTTATGATAGACGGAGAGAGTATATCTCATGTGTTTTGATTTATGTAAAATTGATAATATTTTTGGGCTATCGCCGTTGGTGAATATTATTGTGAAACCCACTTTTTTCTTTTATTTATTTCATGTATAGTTGAATTAATGATTATAGTAATTATACGATGAAATTGCAGGGCTATAATATGTTTGAAACACCCAGTTTTACCTACAACATTATTTATACGCATCAAGTCAATAAAATTTCTCCCATGCAAATGGTTTGAGGTACAAAACAAAATATTTCCATAACAAAAAAAATTGGTTATGCGGTTTATAAACCAATTTATACACCACAAAATACAACAGTGGAACCCCATGAGAGAATGGGAATAGATGTTGGATATGAATCTCCAAATATTATGATTGGTTCACAACAAGGTGTTGCAATTTTATAACCTGGCTATTGAGTGTTGTTTTATAACAATTTGGAATTATTCTGATAGAATAAAAATTAAAGTGACCGTTAAAAAATTGTATTTAGAATTCAATTTACACCAGTTTCGAACTCACTAAAAATAAGAAACAAAATCCGTAATGTGCGGGGAGTTCATTAGTAAAAAAAGAGGCCCCTACCTGACAAAGGGAAGCACGCGGACGGATACAGATACAGAATATTAGTGTGATATTTTCTTTACTCGAAATCATCAAAAGTCTAAGACTCATATATATGTTGCTTTTTCTTTTTCTTTAACATTACATTGTAATATTTTGACATCTGGTATAATTTATAATTAATATGCACTTAAATTGAAAAAAGAAAAGTAAACTTTATTCATTGATGTAAATAATATCTCATGTATTTTGATTTATGCAATATTAAATTATAGTCTCGTTACAACGAATTAATTATTGTCAACTATATTGTAGTATATACGAGTACTAATTATTGTCTCGGTACAGTGCACTCAAGTATCATATTTACTTTTAATTCATATAGAAGTCTCTAGAAAAGTAATAGTAATTTGAATAGAGTGTGTTGGAAATTTGGAATTGTATAGACTTGATAATGCCATGTAAAAATTTAATTCCTTGATTCATTAATAAGTTCATCGTTGAATAAGTATTCGTATATTACTCATAAATTATACGAAAGTAATTCTTTTTTATATATAAAATTAAAGTTCGTAACTTAATAGTTTTTTTATATTTTTTTTTAAATTTTTTATTAATATAATATAGGTGTAATATACGGGTCAAACATGATGATCGTTGATCAAAGAAGAAATTATTAATAAAACGGAGAAATTATGAAATATTAATTTTATGGACATTTAACAGATGACACTTAAGTAGTACCCCCTCCAATTTTTAATACTTGTCGTTTTAGTTTTTTCACTATTTAAAAGATATTCCCTCCATTTTTGAAGGAATAATGCATTTTCACCTTATCTTTAAATGAATGATGTTTAAGGTTGTTTATTAATATAATATTGCAACTTCAATGAAAATTCTCTCTTTTTCAACAATTCTAAGGTTATTTATTACAATTTCAAAGTAATTTTTAACTTTTTTATAATAAAATAATCAATTCTAATCATTTCCTTAATATATGTGCATTTACCTTAAACATCATTCTTTAAAAAATGGAGGGAGTACTTGTCATTTTACATTTTTCAAGAAATACTTTCATCCCAATTAATGCATTTTGTTGAATTCCATGTTATTTAGAAGCTTACTAATCGTTGAAGTATAATAATAACTTGTAATTATTACAGTATATTTATAAAATTAATAAATTAAATGAGATGTATCAAAATTTGTGAAAATACTAATTATGATTGGATTTTTAAAATCATGATCACTCTTTTCGAGTTTCATTTTCAATGGGTTGCATCAATTTTAAATTGATTCCAATTACTCAAATATAATCATATACTGTTCCTCCATCTCATTCGCATTTGAAGTGTTCCATTTTGATTTTTGTTAACCTCTTTAAGGTTGAGTTTGACCTTGTATTAATCTTAGATTATATAAAAAGAACATTACGTAGTTATATTATGATTTAAATGGAAAGCTTCAAATGAAATGATAATTTACTAAAATATCATATTACAAAAATTTCTAACGATTCCGATGGCAAGTCCAACATCCAAATTAAAGAGTTCAATATTATGCTCCCATCCGCACCGCGCAACGCGCGGTTCCCTCCTAGTTAAATAATATATGTGTGTTGGTGTTGGAATATGACCCGTAAGGGCGCCTAAGACCGTAACAGAGGTTGACCTTGACAGAATTGTCCGATTACTTATCACTCTTGATAGAATGGTCCGATTACCTATCACTCTTATCTTCGACCTAGAAGTACAATTGTCCTACTAGCATTAGCATGGCGACGCCCTACTAGCAGGACAATGCTCTAGTAGCCACCAGCTAGGAGAAAGGCAAACTATGCAAAGAGCTTCTGGACTTCATCACAACCTCCGACTACATAGGGTCGCCCTAGTAGCACGTCGAGAGTGATGACAGTGTTTTTTACACTTTCATTCGGTTCGTTTTCACCAATTTAGCTATCCTCTTGTATGCATTTTAGTGCATTTTGTTAAAATAGTGTCACGTTTCCATTTTCTTTGTTATTTTCAGGATTTAGGTGAAAATCGCACTTTTGGATATGAATTATGGCGAAGCATTGAAGTTTTGGAGCAACGCGATCACCCGTGGTGTGTCAAGGAGTACCGGGATGTGTTTCCAGGCCTAAAGACGGTGTTTCGGAGCTCAAAACCGTGCCCAAGGCCAAGGAGAACATGAAAGATTCGAGATATCTTGTATGAGGCGGAAACGGTAGTTCATTCGGAGTTTAGATGAAGATTTTGGAGCCTTTGAAGTGAAATCTAGAAGTTTCATTTGCATAGTCTCAGTATTTTGCGCACCAGTCTTTCATACGATATTGGATTGGGATGAGTTTACAACCTACGCGTAGCTAACACAAGAAGCTATCCAACGGTGGGTCTTACGTGCCAATCTGAGTTCGGACGCATCCGGAATATCTGTTCGAACTTAGAGGAAAAACTGGCGAACTTGCTGCCAGCCACAGGCGGACCGCCTGGGACTTAGAATTTTCAGATCTTAGATCATACTTTTGCAGACATAAACCCTAGAGCTTGTTCTGGGTTTTCTTTGACTTAGAACTACTTTTTTCTTAGCGATTTGGAGCTTCAAGGTAGAGATTTGGTGATGAACTGGAATTTGTCAGATTCAATTAATCAAATAAATTTGTTTTTAGCCAAAGGCAATTCATAACTACAACGAAAACCGTAGTGTAGCAGTAAAATAACCTCGAGTGTCGATCTGTAAGAACTATAACTAGTTTTATCTAATTTAACTTAAACTATAAAATCAACAGACGACTTAGCACAGATTTTTCTTATCAAGATAATGGAAGTTAGTGATAGTATGATTATTCAAAGCATAGCAGGTTAATAATCATGCATGAAGTACCCGATCGTTTTGCATAGAGATCTAAGATCATGAATTGTCCAATGTGTTCCGTTCAATTCAACACTACGAAGATAGAGGGCTTAGATAGATCAAAGAAATAAAGCAATAACTCAAAGTCTGATTCGCATTACCGCCATCATGCATAATTAATAACCCTCGCTAAGAAATCACTTACTATCACCAACGATAGATTTAGCTACTCATAGATGTCATGCAATCAACAAAAATCAAAGCAAGATTGAATGAAAACATGTTGAAAGATATAAATATAAATAGAAAAATCTGAGATACAATGTTACCGACGAAGATTGTCAATCTCCGAAGATTCGCGATCTCACAAGCTCCAAATTGATAAGAAAAATTGTCTCCTATGCTAAGAATTCCCAGAACAGGCTCTGGAGAATTCCTACCTAAAACTAATGAGAAAGGTATGAAGAAAGGTCTGAGAAAGTATGAAAAAACGTAGAGAAACAGCAACTATATATAGGAGTTTGGCACGCGTGGGGCGAGTCGCCCCACACACTGGGCGAACCGCCTGGTGTGGGGCGAGCCGCCCCACATCCCAGGTGAATCGCCCGGGAGTTCCAGTCAGCGAGAGACGCATTTTTGGATTTCTTTTCCTTTTCGGACTCGGTTTTTGTCTTCTAGTGACCTTTAAGTCTTGAAACTCGACCCCTAGACTTCAAATCCCATCCGGAATCTTCTAGATACTCCAAAAATGTCCTCGGAACACCGATTCTTCGTTCTCTTCAATATAATTGCCCGGATAACCACGTTTTTCACCTAAAACCTGTAAAATGCAAACTAAAGGGAAACGTGACACTATTATAATAAAATGTACTATAATATAGCTAAATTAACATAGAGGATAGCGAAAATAGGTGAAAAAAGACTCGAATGAAGGTGCAAAATACACGTTCATCAAACTCCCCTAACCGAACCTTTGCTTGTCCTCAAGCAACTAAGCTAGACTCTAATGCAAAAAACAATGCAACACAAAAAATGGAGTCTCATGCCAAATGAAATGAACTAATCTATTGAATCTATCAAAAAACATATGAACAAAAAGCATACAAATCATAACATGGATAATGGTTGAAGAATGCCTCGATTGACCCATACACATTCACATATGCACTTATGTCAAACAAGATAGTCTCTCGTAACATTCTCTACCTGGACCAAGTCAGTGACGACGTAATGAAACATGTTAAAATACGAATGATTGTCCCGTGCCTATGAAACTGACGACTTACTACTGTTCACTAATTTAAAGACTTTTCCTCAAAGAGGTCGAACCAATACTGGCTCTCATCAAACGAAGGAGGGTTCCCTAAAAGAGATAACACTCCCCTACTCATCTCTCAAGCAAAGCCTTAAACTATTCACCACTTCCTGAATGGCAGGACGAGGGTGGTCTAGAACAGATGACACTCAAATAAACAAAAGACAAAAAATACAACTCGATTACGAACATTACAAGAATTGAAACATGAGACAAACACTTTGCTAAACTGCTTTTGGCTTCTTTTTTTGGGGTCTTTCTTTTTTTCCCTTTTTCTTTTCCAGATTTTTTTTATTTTTCCTAGAATTTTTTTTCTTTTCTTTTTTTTTCGATTTTTTTTCTAGCCAACAGTAGCACAACGAAAAAGAAACAATGACACACAAACGACCTCCCCAAACCTATTCGAAAGAATAGGTTGGAGTACAAAATTTACGAAAAAGGAAAATAAACTCACAACACACACTAAAAATAAAAAAACAAGTCTAATGATAGCGTAAGCCCCTCCCCAAACCTATTCGAAAGAATAGGTTGCAAACAAAGGATCACACAATCTCACACTACCTCCTTCCTAGGCATTTAGCAATCTCAATGCAAGGTGAAGACTTGTTGCCTCTTAGGTACATAATTACTCGGGAAAACAACCATAAGATCCTAACATGCATCATCCTATTATAAAGGCCTTCGTGAACCGCAGTAGAGAAAACACCACTAAGTGATGTCGAAACTACCAAGCTTAACTAAGTGCAACATAAATGTGACAAGCCAAGCGAGAAAAACCTCAAACAAATTCATAGAGATGAAGCATATGATTAATGTCATAATTAGTTAATCTACCCAATAAAAAAGTTCAAAAAATTTGGCAATAAACTCCACATAAAACATGCAAGACTATACTAGGATGAATGTAGTGTATGCAACTAAATACTAAGAAAGCGGTAAACGTGCAAATGCAAATAAAATACAAGATACCATACTCAACATCATAAAGCCAAACAATACTTAACATCACGGTTCACATCCCATTCCCCTCATGAAACTTAAGCTAGTCCATAGCAAAAGAGAATGAATAAATAAAAGTGATACTAGATGTTACCGAACGGTTTGGCCTCGGTCGACTGAGTATACAAGAACGGACATGTGAAAAGACTAATTATCGGGATTGAAATCCCCATAATAGTCCCTCCACATGTCAGAGAGGAGATCATTGGACTGCTGCAGGGCCTCCTGTTGCTGACGGATGAGCTGTTGCTACTCTCACATTATCTCCCTCTCATTCCGGCGATTCTCCTCAGCTATTTCCCAATCGCGGTTGCGTTGGGAAATGTGTCCATCGAGGTTATGTTGCAACCCTTGGACAGAAGTGGTCAAGGTTGTAATACTAGCATCGAAGTGGGCTCGAAAATCAAAGAAGTCAAAACCTTGAGACCGATGTGGTACTCGAGGCGGTGCATGTGGCGCTCTACGGACAAAAGGAATATCCGAGATAGGAACTCGGCCATCGTCAGCTTCCATAGCATCCTCATCCTCCTCATCATCATTACCATCGTCAGAATCAGTCTGTTGGAGGGAAGCTTCAACATCAGCAGCAACAGCTGTGGGGTTCTTCATTTGATACCTACTCAGTTGCACATCAATAGTTGAAGGGGAAAGGGAAGCGACCTCGCAATCCCCCTCATCAATGTCCTCACCCCCGTGATATTTGCAATATGCTGTGATGAAGCTCGGAAAAATGAAGGGCTTCTTCTTCTTCTCTCAATGACGCTCATACTCTGTGTACATGATCTGACCGATGTCAATACGATGCTTGCCCATCAAGCAGTAGAGGAGCTCAGCATAATTCGGTTGTATCCACGTGTCATTCATTCTAGGGATCAAGTTGAAAATGCAGAATTTCATAACCACCTTAGCCTCGATACTAAGGTCACTCTGATGGATTCGTCCAGGTTGTGCCCCGGTATCTGGATACACATATTCCCTGTTGCAAATCACTTCTGTGATGTCACTTCCAATTCCCCTAGTGGCCCTCAAATACACGTAGGAGTGGTTGCTTCCGGTGAACTCCCGTTCCCCAAAATGGATAAATGCAAAAATTGAGGCCGGCGTCCATGGCACAATTACGCCTCTAACGAGTACCCCCCCTTTCTCTTCAAGATCAGTGTACCCAGCATAAAACTCATGGAGGAGGCTCGTATCGTACCCCTTGAATCGGTTGGAAGTAAACCAACCCCAATTCCTCTTTCTTGCCAGACGGGAGAGTGTCCTGTAACCTGGCCTGTTAGCAAGTCCGTTTGGAATGTCGATCCTCCTATCTCGTATAGTTGATCGCCCACCTTGAGCTAGCTCTGCTTCGAGCCTCTGACGGACGTCGATTGCGGCAAGGGACAACTCGAACAACTCATGGGAAGGTTGGGAGCTTGATGCTGCCCCCTTACGCTTCCTGCTCTTAGACGATCCAGCTTTCTTCTTGTCTCGTGGAGGCATGGTTCCTACAAACAGCAATTAGTATCTTGTTTGACACAAAACAGATTTATGCATATGAAAATGCAAGAGTGAAACACACGAGTGATAACAACGACAATCCAACTCCTCAAAACCTCCATGTCTAGTCTAGCTACTTTAGAACTAACATGCAACACACCAATATAACTTCGACATGTTCATATCACATTATGCTCGTGCTACACAACAAATAGCCTTAAATCATAAGGCTCAATTCATACCATAGTAGCAAAAAATCTAACATCATAAATCCTCAAACCCATCAATCATGCATTCTACCATCATGTCCATCATTATCACATCAATAAACACAACCATAAACATGGAATGAAAGGAAAAGAAACATTGCAAAACGAGACATAGACATCTAGTAGCAAAATCCTCAATCCAACAAACCAAGCATAATTGAACATGCAATTGATAGTGAATAACGTTTCTAATCACACAAACAATCAACTCATACATCATATAAGCTAAATTGAAGCATAAATCAAAAAACCCCCAAATTTAAAAAATTAGGGTTCATATGAAATTACCTCAGATCCGACGAATGAATGAACTAGGAAGAAATTTATTCGGATGAAAAGAAAGAGCACGTAATGGGCTTCGATTGAAGCTAAAGAACACAAAATTTGATGGAAGATTGAAAGTTTTATGAAAGATTGAAGAATTTTTGATTTTTTGGGAATTTTAGGAGTAAGAGAGTGAAGAAGATGAAGAAATGAGGAAAAAGGGGGTGAAACCCCGTTTTTGATCTTTCAGGTATCGCGGGGCGATTCGCCCCGTGTGTGGGGCGGTTCGCCCCACATGTGGGGCGAATCGCCCCCCACGTCCAGAGAGCGCGAAGCTCTCTGGCCATGTGGAGAAATTCGCCCCCCACCTCAAGAGGTGGGGAGACGAAATTTTCCGAAAAGTCAGTTTTTTTATCCCCGAAAACTATTTCCCTCATGTAAAACACTCGAAAAAGTTCACTCAAACATAAACATAAGCACAAAGCAACACAAAAACGAACAAATTCACACAAAGAAAAGGAAATTGTTCAAAGTATGAATTCATGCAATGCAATAAAGCGATAAAAAAGTGATAAAAACTCCGGGTTGCCTCCCGGATAGCGCCATTGTTTATAGTCTTTGACTCGACTTCTTCTTGCTCTAGCTCTTCTTCTTGAGGGTACTAGACTTCCCCTTCATGGATCTTCTCCTCATGCCACGGACCTGTGAATGAGAATGAATATATACAGCAAGACCAAAGTAGTTAATTGTGTGAGAAGCATTGAAGTGAATATTTGGTTCAGATATGGCTCGCAACACATGTTGCTTGCCATCCACCTCAATGGTGCAAGTCCTTCGGTAGATGTCTATCACGGAGCGTAGTTTAGTCAAGAACGTTCGCCCCAAGAGAACAACATCCCCCATCTCAGGTGTAGATGCCGGCATAACTACAAAGTTGGTGTACACAGAAGCTTCACCAATCTTAACCAATACGTTCTTCACAACGCCTTCGGGTCTCACAAAGGATCTATCCGCCAATTGCACAATAGCCTTATGCTCAGATAGTTTTCCAAGCCTACTCTTCTCAAACACATTCATTGGGAGCACATTAGAGTAAGATCCCGTATCTAGTGTAGCACGAACATCTTCAAGTTCACCAATCCCGACCTTAACATCGAAACTCTGAGGGATTGGCTCGGGATCCTCTTGCTCCTCATCACTCTCATCAGAACCAAGGTCCTTTTCTTCCTTGGCTAGAGGGGGTTCTTCATCCTTGCAATGCTCACATTTAGCAACCTTCTTGATGGTGATTTCAACAGGAAGATCACCCACCAAGGTAATGGACATCGACTTCTCAGTGTTGCTAGGCAACTTCCCTTGCTCCCTACTTGCTCCACGGTCAATCAACTCTTGCATCTTTTGATGGGCAAGCTTAGCTCTCTTCCAAACGATCAAGCCTCGCCCTAGTCTTCTCAGAATCTTCTTCATAACGCTTAAGAAAACTTTGGGTGTGATCAACCATCTTTTGCAAGTTCTCCATGAGTAGAGCTGTCTTCGACTTCGGTTGCTCTTTGGGAGCGGGATTTTCGCAGTGATCATTACCATAGTTAAGCCTACTACGGTCTTGGTTAGGTCCATAAGTTTGGCTAGCCGGTGCATATCCTTGATTGTTCCGGAACCCTCTTCTCCAAAATCCACCTCGAGGATTCCTACCATCTTGTCCGTAGCTAGCTTCTTGAGTACCAACTTCCGTAGCAAAAGCTTCCTCTTCGCCTCCTTGAACCCAATTTCCATCATCATATGCAAGCTCCGATCTACACATATGAGCCCCATTCCCATAGTTCTTGCATATTCGACAAACTTCATTCGACACAGATGTTCTAGTGGCGCTCTTGAGGACTTGTTTCAACTCATTGGTAAAGCACTCGAATCGATCCCCATTCCCCCCATACATAGGGGCTTCCTGAGTAGGTGGAGTTTTAGGTCCACGTCTCCTAACCATTGCTCTTGGATCCTTGAATTGTGAACCCTTAGCAAGTCTTTCGAAAACCGTCCAGACGGCTTCCGCGGTTTCCTCCCAAATATTGTCACGGCATTGGAAATCCACCACTTGTTGGTTCTCAAAGGTCAGTCCATTGTAGAAGTGTTGGACAAGATCCGAAAGCTCAAAACCATGGTGAGGGCACTTGTTCATGAGGTCTTGGAACCTCTCAAACGCGGTGTAGATGGTCTCATCATAGTCTTGTTTGAACCCAGTGATTTGCGCCTTAAGCGCGGTAGTCAAGGTGTGAGGGAACTATTTCTCCATGAATGCTGAAAAAACCTTTTTCCAAGTGTCCAGCGAACCCGCCGGTAGAGAACTTAACCATGATTTGGCTCTGTTGCCAAGCCCCATCGCAAAAACCTCAGAAGTTGTTGGAACGCGTGGTTTTTTATTTCCAGATCTCGAGTTGTAGGCGAAAGAACTATCGCCGGTCCCCTCATACGATCCTTGGTGGGTTGAAACCATGCTTTCAGTGGTCTAGCTTCTTCCATTAAGACGATTTCCTTAAAAAGACTGTGTAGAGATTCAGAGAAATCGGTATCCTCTATTTCCTCTAGCTCACGTCGTCGAAGTAGTCGCCTTCTTTGGTGGTAGACTCTGTCAATTTCAACGATTGGTTCAGCAAGCGGTGTTCCCCTAGATCGTGTACTTCGCATACACTATCTGTAACAAGCTAAGAAAAGAGTATCAGAGAGATCAAATAAAAAATAAAAACTACTAAAACTAGGAATTGAATGCTGAAAATATATAAAAGCTAAACAGAAAAAAGGAGTATAGTCCCCGACAACGGCGCCAATTTGATGAACTAGAATTTGTCAGATTCAATTAATCAAATAAATTTGTTTTTAGCCAAAGGCAATTCACAACTACAACGAAAACAGTAGCGTAGCAGTAAAATAACCTCGAGTGTCGATCTCTAAGGACTATAACTAGCTTTATCTAATTTAACTTAAACTATAAAATCAACAGACGACTTAGCACAGATTTTTCTTATGAAGATAATATAAGTTAGTGATAGTATGATCATTCAAAGCATAGCAGGTTAATAATCATGCATGAAGTACCCGATCGTTTTGCATAGAGATCTAAGATCATGAATTGTCCAATGTGAATTCAACACTACGAAGATAGAGGGCTTAGATAGATCAAAGAAATAAAGCAATAACTCAAAGTCTGATTCGCATTACCGCCATCATGCATAATTAATAACCCTCGCTAAGAAATCACATACTATCACCAACGATAGATTTAGCTACTCGTAGATGTCATGCAATCAACAGAAATCAAAGCAAGATTGAATGAAAACATGTTGAAAGATATAAATATAAATAGAAAAATCTGAGATACAATGTTACCGACGAAGGTTGTCAATCTCCGAAGATTCGCGATCTCACAAGCTCCAAATTGATAAGAAAAATTGTCTCCTATGCTAAGAATTCTCAGAACAGGCTCTGGAGAATTCCTACCTAAAACTAATGAGAAAGGTATGAAAAAAGGTCTGAGAAAGTATGAAAAAACGTAGAGAAACAGCAACTATATATAGGAGTTCGGCACGCGTGGGGCGAGTCGCCCCACACACCGGGCGAACCGCCTGGTGTGGGGCGAACCGCCCCACATCCCGGGCGAATCGCCCAGGAGTTCCAGTCGGTGAGAGACGCGTTTTATGATTTCTTTTCTTTTCGAACTCGGTTTTTGCCTTCTAGTGACCTTTAATTATTTAAACTCGACCCCTAGACTTCAAATCCCATCCAGAATCTTCTAGATACTCCAAAAATATCCTCGGAACACCGATTCTTCGTTCTCTTCAATATAATTGCCCGGATAACCACGTTTTTCACCTAAAACTTGTAACCTGTAAAATACAAACTAAAGGGAAACGTGACACTATTCTAATAAAATGCACTATAATATAGCTAAATTAACATAGAGGATAGCAAAAATATGTGAAAAAAGACTCGAATGAAGGTGTAAAATACACATTCATCATTTGGACATCTATTGATCTCACTTTGCTAGATCTTTGTGAGTTTAGCAATTCACCAGAGATTGACAACCCTCGGTGGTAACTTTGTATCTCACTATTTTTTGCACTCTATCTTTCAATTCAACCATGTTTTCATCTATGATTGTTATGATTGCTATTGTTGATTTCGATTTTGATATGAGTAGCTAAATTTCTAGTTGGTGATAATATGTAAATTCATAGCTAGGGTTCATATTGTGCATGATTGAGTTTCTGAATCTTTTGCTTGTAGAATTGTTTTATTCGATTCTTTGATCCGACTAACCAAAACATCTTCGTATAAAAGTGTTAGAAACACTAGGACAATTCAAGATCATCGATTTTGATATTTACAATTATCAAGTACTGCTTGCACTAAGCCTGGCAACCTTAACCAAGTATTAGTATAGATAGGAGGCTTTCAAAGTACATGTCACAACCTGTCTTTTGGTGTTTGTTAATTCGAATTACTTTTAAAGCAGTACGTGTTGCACCTTCATGCATAATTAGAACCCGATGCTTAGAATGAGCATTACTATCACCAGCTCTCGTTATATATTGTTAAGTTAAGCTAAGTTAAATTTGTTTACTGAATTTATAATAGTTATTGTAGTTAAAGCTAGTTAAGTCCCTAGAGATCGACACTCGAGGTCATCTTACCTCTGCACTACATGTTTTGTGTAGTCGTGAGTTGCCCTTTGGCTAAAACAAATTCATTTGATTGTTCGAATCTAACAATCTTGTTCATCAAATTGGCGTCGTTGCCGGGGACTTTTACTCCTTTTTACTCTTTAGCTTATTTATATTTTCAGCATTCAACTCCTAGAATAATCTCTAAGGGTTACTCTTAGCAACTTCACTTTCTTACCTCCTTACTTTCCCCCTATCTTTTTCAGCAAATTTATCTAATCTTCTCTTGGTTACCTTGCATTCTTGCGCTCTTTGTATATATTATTAGATTAGAGGATTTTTCCTTGCAAGTTTTTTGTTATTCTTTTGTGGATTCTGCTCCTTGGTTTCTTGTTTCCTCATGTGCAGAAACTAGTTCCTTGTAAGGATGAGTATACGAGATTCTTTGACAAGGTATGTGCAACCTCGAGGGCCTTGCATAACATTGGATGAAAATTGCAAGGATTATGACTTTGATCCTTCGTACTACTCCATTGTTTCCATATTTTCGAGTGGTGATGATCCAAGAGAGTTCTTAGACACGTTCGAGGAAGGTGTGTTGAGGATACCTCATGAGAATGTGGAGGGGGTTATTTTATCACATGAGCAGCTTTGTATAAGAGGATTTATGGGAGTCTTGAGAGGGAGCGCTCGAGAGTGGCTTACAATCCCGCCGGCAAGATCATTGCACACTTGGGGTGAAATAACCAACAAGTTTCTGGAATATTGGGATTGGGACTCACCTCTCGGTTCAAGGACATGGACGTCTCGCTTCACTAGTCCGCCACCAGAAATCGACATAGCCAATGTAGAGGAATGTGGTGAAGAATCTATTGATGAAGCCTCTCCAGTGCTTAGCTTGGATTCCACGTCCTTACTTGAGGATGTCAAGATTGTTGGTAAAGAAGAAGTCGTGGAGGAGGTGATGACTGAATCCATTGCTTCACCTGAGTCAGAAAGTGCTGTCTTGAGTTGTGTTGAGGTCGATGAGCTACTCTCTGAAGATTTTGGTGTCTCTGAATCGACATGCTTAGATTCTACTGCTATAGACACTCTTGATCTTGACTCCTATGTTCTGGTCCATGCACCCACCTATGAGTTTCAAGGGAGTTTTGATCCACTTTATCTTTTTATTTTCCATCCAATTCCCTTAGTTATTTTTTAGATTTTGATTTTACTGATTTTGTTAATTTTAGTTTTCAGGGAATCATGGACTTGCTTGAGCAGCTAAGGAGAGGAGCCAAGGATGGTTCCCAAGATGCTAGGAGTACTGGAACGGATGCACAAGATGCGTTTCCATTTGATAATGGATAACCTTAGTGGTATTGCTTGCACGTAGTTTAGTTTTATCGCTTTCTTGCATTGCCTGCATACATTGAATATTTAGTTGTTTTTCTCCTTGTGTTAGAGTGTGATTTTGGTGATAAAATAGGTAAAAAGTTGGTAGTTTTGAGTTCGGGGATGATCAAATCGGCGCAAGGGCTCTACCGCTCCCAGGCGGACCGCCCTTCCCAAGGGGCGGTGCGCCCGGGAGAGGCAGGGTGCCTGGGCGTTTCTAAGCGCCCCAGGCGGACCGCCCCCCACACGGGGCGGTGCGCCTGGTGGTGCCAGTGCCCTGGGTGTCGGGATTTTCGTCCGGACACCCCGTTTTGTCCCCGTATGCAAACATATTGATCTTTTTTACCACTTTTATCATCCGTTTTAGTTTCTCACGATTTTCCTTGAATAATATAGGTTACAAGTACACGTCTAGCTCTCACCTAACATCCACTTTCGACGTTCAGGACGAACGACGAAGTTCAGGTTTGCGGGGGTTATCGCTGGGTATTTCAATAACTTATTTTTCTCATTTTAACTCGTAAAAGCCTTTGTTTGCACGTTTACCGCTTTCTTAGGATTTAGTCTGTTCGTATGCATTCATCCTTAGTCTAGTTGTTGCACGTTGATGTCTAGTTGTTGCACGTTGATGTGTGGAGTTTATTGCCAAATATTTAGAACTTTTTTATTGTATAGACTAAGTGTTTTTGACCATTGACCATGCATTGCATTTCTATGGAATAGTTTCAGGCTTGTCTCGCTTGGTTTGTCATATTCGTATGTGCACTAGTTAAATTTGATAGTCTCGACATCATTATGTGGTGTTTTCTCTACTGCGGTTCACGGAGGCCTTATAAAATGTTGCATGTTAGAGTCTTTGGTTGTATTCTCGTGTAATTATGTATCTAAGAGGCAACAAGTCTTCACCTTGCTTTTTGAGATTGCTAAATGCCTAGGAAGGAGGTAGAGTGAGGTGTGTGATCATTTGTTTGAAACCTATTCTAACGGATAGGTTTGGGGAGGGGGTTACCATTGTTATGACTTGTTTTTCGTCTTTTTGAGTCATGTTGAGTTTGTTTTTTCTTCTTCTCTGTGAGTTTGTGCTCCAACCTATTCTTTCGAATAGGTTTGGGGAGGTCGTTGTAGAGTCGTTGTTATTTCTTTTTATTGCGCTACTGCTGGCTATATGAGAAAATAAAAAAAATAAAAAAAAGAAGAAAAAATCGAAAACAAATCTATTCCAGAAATCTGGAAAAAGAAAAAAAAAAGAAGGGTCCAAGCAGGCCAAAAAACAGTTTAACAGAGTGTTGCATCATTTTTCAGCTTTTGTAGTAGTTTATAATCGAGTTGTATATTCTTCCTTGTGTTTTCGTGCCGCGTAGTCCAAGGCCTGTTCTAGACCACCCTCGCCCTTCCATTCAGGAAGTGGTGAAGAGTCTTTGCTCTAAGAGTCGGGTAGAATAGGGAGTGTTGTCTATTAGGGAACCCTCCTTCGTTTGATGAGAGCTAGTATTGGTTCGACCTCTCTTGAGGGAAAGTCTCACTTGTTGAACAGTAGTAAGCCCTCAGTTTCATAGGCACGGGGCAACCATTTGAATTTTATTATGCATCATTGCGTCGTCACTGACCAGGTCCAGGTAGAGAATGTTACAAGAGACTCCCTTTGTTTAACAAAGTGCATATGTGAATGTGTATAGGTTCAATCGAGGCATTCTTCAACCTACTTCCATGTTATGATTTGTATGGTCTTTGTTCATAAGCATTTGGTAGATACAATAGATTAGTTCTTCTTGTTTGGCATGAGATTCCTCTTTGTGTTGCATGTAGTTTGCATAGAGTCTAGCTAGTTGCTTGAGGACAAACAAAGGTTCGGTTTGGGGAGTTTGATGACAGTGTTTTTTACACTTTCATTCGGTTCTTTTTCACCAATTTAGCTATCCTCTTGTATGCATTTTAGTGCATTTTGTTAGAATAGTGTCACGTTTCATTTTCTTTGTTATTTTCAGTATTTAAATGAAAATTGCACTTTTGGATATGAATTATGGCGAAACATTGAAGTTTTGGTGCAACGCGATCACCCGTGGTGTGTCAAGGAGTACTAGGACGTGTTTCCAGGCCTAAAGACGGTGTTTCGGAGCTCAAAAACCGTACCCAAGGCCAATGAGAACATTAAAGATTCGAGATATCTTGTATGAGACGGAAACGGTAGTTCATTCGGAGTTCGGATGAAGATTTTGGAGCCTTTGAAGTGAAATTTGGAAGTTCCATTTGCATAGTCTCAGACTCTCAGTATTTTGGGCACAGGTATTTAATACGATATTAGATTGGGATGAGTTTACAACCTACGTGTAGCTAACTCGAAGAGCTATTCAACGATGGGTCTTACGTGCCAATCTGAGTTCGGATGCGCCCGGAATCGCTGTTCGAACTTAGAGGAAAAACTGGCAAACTTGCTGCCAGCCACAAGCGGACCACCTGGGACGGGGGCGCACAGCCCCTCAGATTTCGGAATTTGGCGATATTTTATATATATAAGTCGAATTTTCAGATCTTAGATCATACTTTTGCAGACATAAACCCTAGAGCTGGTTCTGGGTTTTCTTTGACTTAGAACTACTTTTTCTTAGCGATTTGGAGCTTCAAGGTAGAGATTTGGACATCTATTGATCTCACTTTGCTAGATCTTTGTGAGTTTAGCAATTCACCGGAGATTGACAACCCTCGGTGGTAACTTTTTATCTCACTATTTTTTGCACTCTATCTTTCAATTCAACCATGTTTTCATCTATGATTGTTATGATTGCTATTGTTGATTTCGATTTTGTTATGAGTAGCTAAATTTCTAGTTGGTGATGGTATGTAAATTCATAGCTAGGGTTCATATTGTGCATGATTGAGTTTCTGAATCTTTTGCTTGTAGAATTGTTTTATTCGATTCTGTTGGTCCCTTTAAACAACAAGAAAAGACTAGGGGGGGGGGGGAGTGAATAGTCTTTTCAAACTTTCGTTGTTTAAAAACTTTCTCAGCAAGGGCTTATTACTTTTCAGTAATGAGTTTGCTGATACTTAACTTTCTTAGCAAGTACTAGTTACTTTTCAGTAACGAGCTTTACTGATACTTAAAAAACAGAGTGCGGAAGATCCCTTGTTAGCATGAATCTTTCTTAACTAGAGAAGATCTTCTTCTTTGACTTCTTGGTTAAAGGGTCAGAGTAGTAAGCAACATCAATTGGTTTGATAAATCGGGCTCTTGCTTCATTAGCTTGCCAATAGATGTTCTTCTTACTAAAACTTCCAGATTCAGCCATCTTGCAATAATGTTTCTTGGGTAGGGAGGAGGATCCCTTTCTTTTATTTTCATCTTTAATTCAATCCAAGTGTACATCTGATTCAGTACAGCAGTTGGAAAGAAATCATTGACCAATATATCTTCCAGCTTTAAGATCCAGCAACCATGAACATTTCTGATCACATTTTGAGTTGTTTCCTCATTGCTGGTCTTTATATAATCAATTGGCGGAGCCAATGGCAATGCTGGCTAGCCTCTTTTCTTCTTGTCTTTGCCTTTTTCTTCTTGACTTTGCATTTTCTTGATCTCTTGATGAAGATCTTGTGTCAGAAGAGAAATGTTTTGAGTGGCCAGAAGGAGTTAGGGCTGTGATTGGTCTAGCTCTTATTGCTTGAGCTATTTTTTGAATGTCATCATCATCATCATCTTCATTTAGATCTTGATGACTTTCAGTATGACAGTATTCATGAGTTTCAGCAGATGTTCTTCTCCTTTTCGGATTTGCTGAATTTATCTCAGAATCTGTTTCAGCTTGTCTTTTAGAACTTTTCTCTCTTTCAGCAAGCGGTTCTCTTGGAGGTGGACTAGGCAGATTCAATGGCGCTTCAGCATGGGTTTTCTTTCTTGAAGATTTTCTTTGTTTATCTTCCCCCGTAGACATGGATTGCATCATTCGTTGAATGTGCAGAGAGAAAAACTCATTGCAATTTTCAACAAGAGTACTTAGGCTATTGTACTTAAGAATAATTCCTTGCTGATCAGCGGTCAGCTTGGACAGTTCTTGTTTTATACTCACCAAGTTCTCCTCATGTCTGCGCTCATTGTCGACTTTTTCTTCAATGAAAGTCTGAGTCTTTTTCAATGCAGTCTTTGCCAGTTTGAGTGCTTGACTGACATCTTCTTCATAGCTTTTATGATGTAGACTTATGTCTTTCTGAGCTATGGTAAGAGAAGTAGTGCGTTTCAGCACAGTAGCCAGTATTTTGCCTATGTCAAGCGGACTTTCAGCAAGTAGTGCATCATCCTCTTCTTTGCAAGCTTTGTGTACTTCCATTAGTGCCTTAATTCTTGGAGTAAAATCCTCAACACTAGGGAACGGCACTAAAGAAGGAGTTACGGAATGAACTTTGAGCTCAGTAGCGAATTGATCATCATTGGTCAGCAAACGACATCTTATATCATCTCCTACATCATGTTCATCATCAAGAGGAGGAATTGTAACCACTCGGGTTCAGCTTTCTTTGTTAGATCTTCTTCGTTTGCTGAGAGATCTTCTTCGTCATCAGATTCATCAAGGCCAGCAACCTTGGTTCCTAAGTCTGTAGCTTCATTCACTTTGGGTTGAGTGGTTGCTGAGGGAAACTCTTGAGACTCAACAACTGGAGTTTCACCACTAGTAAGTGGAAGGTAGGGGACTTCAGTATGCTTCACTCCTGAAGATTGAGCAATGTCTAGATTCTGCGTATGTCTTGCATGAATCTGTAGACTTTTTTGAAATACTCTTTGATAATCTTCATCCATTTCTTCATCATCAAGGTTTGGTTCAGTGACCTTGGCATCGAGTAAAGATAACTCGGCATCAGAAGCTTACTTTTGCCTAATTTCATTTCAGCACGCTTTTTGGCGTACTCTTCTTCAGTTTCAGCAACTTGTTCAGTGGCTTGAGTACTTGTCTCAGTAGGGGCAGGATTGGATTCTTGTTGCTGACTTGTTGTGTGATCAGCTTGCTGATTTTCAGTATCATGACGTTCAGTCTCAGCAACTGTCAGTTTAAGTCCACCAGCATCAGGACTAGGACCTTGATTATCATCATCGTCATCCTTTTTGTCCTTAGAATCTTTTCCTTCATCATCACTTGGATCTTTGGGAATGTTCTCATCTTCTTCTTCATCATCATCGCCCGTCAGTATGACCAACTCAAGATGTTTGTACATTGCTACACTTGTAACTTCCTCTTCTTCATTGATTTTGTTGGGATAATCCACCACGGGTACAAAGGAACCCTTGAGCATCACAGCTTGTTCAGCTGGAGAGGCACTCTTGAATTTGACTTTCATATTCTCTCTGATTAGAGCAATCAGACTTGAGCTCATGAGCTGAGAATATGTCAACTCTTCTGGAAGTATAGAGTGCACAAACGTCTCGAGTTTCAGCAGAGAAATTCTCTTTTTCTCGTTGGACAAATGAAGGTGAAGATCAGAAAAGTCCATCCTTCTGTACCTTTGCCAGTTGCTGACAGATTTAGCAACTCTGGTCAAGGTAATGTAAGAAAATATGGTCAGAGTTACCCCTAGGGTACGCAGCGGAATTTCAAAAATTTTCTTAACAAGCAGGTTAATTGATCATGCATATAACGTATATAATAAACACATTAATCAGAAGACTTACAATACTCCAAAGCAAGAATAGGTATTGAATCGATATGCCTATCGATGAAGTTTTCGTAATAGTCCGGTGAATCTTTGATGAATGTATATTTTACACTTTCATTTGAGTCTTTTTCACCTATTTTAGCTATCCTCTATGTTAATTTAGCTATATTTTAGTGCATTTTATTAGAATAGTGTCACGTTTCCCTTTAGTTTTTATTTTACAGGTTTTGGTTGAAAAACGAGGTTTTCCGGGCAATTATATTGAAGTAGACAAGGAATTGGTGTTCCAAAAGCCTAATTGGAGTATCTGAAAGATTCTGGATAGGATTTGAAGTCTAGAGACCGAATCTGGAGGCTAGAAGGTCACTAGAAGGCAGAAACCGAGTCCGAAAAGGGGAAGAAATCCAAAAACGCGTCAAAAATGCGTTCTTGGCCGAAATTTACTCCCAGGCGAGTCGCCCGGGATGTGGGGCGAATCGCCCCACACCAGGCGAATCGCCCGGTGTGTGGGGCCCTTCGCCCCACACAATTCGAAAGCCTATATATAGTTGCTCAGTTTTCTCCGTTTTTCATACTTTTCCAGACCTTTTCTCTCACCTTTCTCTGTAGTTTTAGGTAGGAATTTCCCATAGCCTGTTCGGGGGGTTCTTATCTTAGGAGATACTTTTTCTTATCAGTTTGGAGCTTGTACGATCACGATTCTTCGGAGACTGACAACCTTCGGTAACATTGTATCTTACAGTTTTTCTACTTATTTTTATATATCTTTCATCATGTTTTCATTCATTCGTGGTATGATTTCTGTTGATTGCATGACAACTATGAGTAACTAAACTTCTCGTTGGTGGTAGTATGTGATTTCTTAGCGAAGGGTTGATAATTATGCTAATGGCTATATCGCGCATTATACTCTGAGTTATTGCTTTATTTCTTTGATCTATCTAAATCTATATCTTCGTAGTGTTGAATAATTATGGAACACAATTGGACACTTCATTGATCTTTGATCTATCTAAATCTCTATCTTCGTAGTGTTGAATAATTACAGAACAAAATTGGACAATTCATTGATCAAAGATCTCCATGCAAGACCGAGGAATTTATGCATGATTATTAACCCGTTATGCTTTGAATGACCATACTATCACCAATCTCCATTATCTGTTAAGATAAACCTTTGCTAAATCGTCTGCTATTTTATATTCTCAAGTTAAATTAGATAAAGCTAGTTATAGTCCTTAGAGATCGACAGTCGAGGTTATTCTACTGCTACACTACGGTTTTCGTTGTAGTTGTGAATTGCCTTTGGCTAAATACAAATTTATTTGATTAGTTGGAACCCGACAATCCAACGTTCATCAAATTGGCGCCGTTGCCGGGGACTATACTGATTTCTTCTGTTTAGCTTTTTTATATTTTCAGCATTCAATTCCTAGTTCTAGTAGTTTTTAGTTTTCCTATTTAATCTCTCTCTGACACTGCTTTCCAAGTTTGTTACAGATAGTGTATGCCACATACACGATCTAGAGGAACACCGCTTGCTGATTCAATTGCTGAGATCGATAGAGTCTACCACCAAAGAAGGCGACTACTTCAAAGGCGTGAACTAGAGGAAATAGAGGATACCGATTTCTCTGAATCTCTACACAGTCTTTTCAAGGAAATCGACGGAATGGCAAAAGCTAGACCACTGAAAGCAAGGGTTCAACCCTCCAAGGATCGTATGAGGGGACCGACGATTGTTCTTTCATCTGCAACTCGAGATCTGGAAATCAAGAACCACGCGTTCCAACAACTTCCGAGGTTCTATGGCTTAGCAAGGGAAGATGTGATGGGGTACTTGCACGATATCGATGATTTCGTCAACCAACTCCCACGACCCGGAGCTGAAATAACAATGAATGAGTTGAGGATGAAGGTTTTTGGCTTGGCGACAGAGCCAAGTCATGGTTGAGTTCTCTACCAGCAGGCTCGCTGGACACTTGGGAGAAGGTTTTTTCACCTTTCATGGAAAAATACTTCACTCACACCTTGACTATCGCGCTAAAGGCGCAAATCACTGGATTCAAACAGGACTATGATGAGACCATCTACACCGCGTTTGAGAGGTTCCAAGATCTCACGAACAAGTGCCCTCACCATGGTTTTGAGCTTTCTGATCTAGTCCAACATTTCTAAAATGGACTAACCTTCGAGAACCAACAAGTGGTGGACTTCCAATGCCGTGGCAATATTTGGGAGGAAACCGCATAAGCCGTCTGGGCAGTTTTCGAAAGGCTTGCTAAGGGTTCGCAGTTCAAGGACCCAAGGGCAATGGTTAGGAGACGTGGACCTGAAGCTCCACCTACTCAAGAAGCCCCTATGTATAGGGGGAATGGGGATCAATTCGAGTGCTTTACCAACGAATTGAAGCAAGTCCTCAAGAGCGCCACTGGAACAACTGTTTTGAACGAAGTTTGCCGAATATGCAAGAACTATGGACATGGGGCTCATATGTGTAGATCGGAGCTTGCGTATGATGATGGCAACTGGGCTCAAGGAGGCGAAGAGGAAGCCTTTGCTATGGAGTTTGGTACTCAAGAAGCTAGCTACAGACAAGATGGTAGGAATCCTCGAGGTGGATTTTGGAGAAGAGGGTTCCGTAACAATCAAGGATATGCACCGGCTAGCCAAACTTATGGCCCTAACCAAGACCGTAGTAGGCTTAACTATGGTAATGACCACTGCGAAAACCCCGCTCCGAAAGAGCAACCGAAGTCGAAGTCGGCTCAACTAATGGAGAACTTGCAAAAGATGGTTGATCACACCCAAAGTTTTCTCAAACGTTATGAAGAAGATTCTTAGAAGACTAGGTAAAGGCTTGATAGGTTGGAAGAGAGCACTAGGCTTGCCCATCAAAAGATGCAAGAGTTGATCGACCGAGGAGCAAGTAGGGAGCAAGGCAAGCTGCCTAGCAACACTGAGAAGTCGATGTCCATTACCTTGGTGGGTGATCTACCTGTCGAAATCACCATCAAGAAGGTTGCTAAGTGCGAGTGTTGCAAGAAGGAAGAACCTCCGCTGACCTAGGAAGAAGAGAAGGACCTTGGTTCAGAAGAGAGTGAAGAGGAGCAAGAGGATCCCGAGCCACTCCCTCAAAGTTTCGATGTTAAAGTCGAGATTGGTGAGCTTGAAGATGTCCGTGCCACACTAGACACGGGATCCTACTCTAATGTGCTCCCAATGAATGTGTTTGAGAAGAGTAGCCTTGGAAAACTATCTGAGCATAAGGCTATTGTGCAACTGGCGGATCGATCCTTTGTGAGACCCGAAGGCGTTGTGAAGAATGTATTGGTCAAGATTGGTGAAGCTTCTGTATACACCAATTTTGTAGTTATGCCGGCGTCTACACCTGGGATGGGGGATGTCGTTCTCTTAGGGCGAACGTTCTTGACCAAGCTACGCTCCGTGCTAGACATCTACCGAAGGACTTGCACCATTGAGGTGGATGGCAAGCGACATATGTTGCGAGCCATATCTGATCCACCTGATACTTCTCACACAATTAACTACTGTGGTCTTGCTGTCTATGTTCATTCTTATTCACAGGTTCGTGGCATGAGGAGATGATCCATGAAGGGGAAGTCTAGTACCCTCAACAAGAAGAGCTAGGCGCAAACAGGAGTCGAGTCAAAGACTTTAAACAATGGCGCTATCCGGGAGGCAACCCGGAGTTTTTATCGCTTTTTTACCGCTTTATTGCATGCATTCATACTTGAACAATTTGCTTTTCATATGTGAATTTGTTCGACTCTGTGTCGTATGTGCTTATGTTATATTTGAGTGAGATTTTTCGAGTGGTTTTATGAGAAAATGGTTTTTGGGGACTTACAAACCGTGATTTTTCGAAAGTTTTCGTCTCCCCGCATCAGGAGGTGGGGGGCGAATCGCCCCGCACCCGGGGCGACTCGCCCCACGGTCTCTGCAGGGTCAAAAATGCGGAAATCCACCATTGTCCTCATTTCTTCATCTCTTCACCCTTCTTACTCCCCAAAAAAAACCGAAACTCGCGAAAATAGCTTCAAATCTTCATAAAACCTTCATTACTCCACCAAATTTAGTGTTCTATAGCTTCAATCGAAGCCCATTACGTGCTCTTTCTTTTCATCCGAACAAATTTCATCCTAGTGCATTCGTTTCCAGAGATGAGGTATCTTCTTTTGAACCCTAATTTTTCAAATTTGGGGGTTTTCTAATTTGAGCTTCAATTAGGCTTATATGATGTATGGGTAGGTTGTTTGTGTGATTAGAAGCATTATTTACTATCAATTGCATGCTCAATTATGCTTGAATTGTTGATTTGGTAATTTTGCTACTAGATGTTTTTATCTTGTTATGCAATGGAGCTCTTTCTTCGATTCCATACATATGATTGTGTTTACTGATATGATAATGAAAGGTATGTTGGTAGAATGCATAATTGTTGGGTATGAGGATTTATGATGCTGATGGATGTGTATTTTACACTTTCATTTGAGTCTTTTCACCTATTTTAGCTATCCTCTATGTTAATTTAGCTATATTTTAGTGCATTTTATTAGAATAGTGTCACGTTTCCCTTTAGATTTTATTTTACAGGTTTTGGTTGAAAAACGAGGATTTCGGGGCAATTATATTGAAGTTGACAAGGAATTGGTGTTCCAGAAGCCTATTTGGAGTATCTGAAGGTTCCCGGATAGGATTTGGAGTCTAGGGGTCGAATCTGGAGGTTAGAAGGCCACTAGAAGTCAGAAACTGAGTCCGAAAAGGGGAAGAAATCCAAAAACGCGTCAAAAACGCGGAATTCCGCAAAAATTACTCCCGGGCGAACCGCCCGGGACGTTGGGCGAATCGCCCCACACCGGGCAAACCGCCCGGTGTGTGGGACGAATCGCCCCACACTTTTTCGTAGCCTATATATAGTTGCTCAGTTTTTCTCCGAAATTCATACTTTTCCAGACCTATTCTCTCACCTTTCTCTGTAGTTTTAGGTAGGAACTTCCCAGAGCCTGTTCTGGGGGTTCGTAGCTTAGGAGACACTTTTTCATAACAGATTGGAGCTTGTAGGATCGCAATTCTTCGGAGATTGACAACTTTCGGTAACATTGTATCTTACAGTTTATTCTACATATTTTTATATATCTTTCAACCTGTTTTCTTCTATGATTTCTGTTGATTGCATGCCTATTATGAGTAGCTAAACTTATCGTTGGTGGTAGTATGTGAATTCTTAGCGAAGGGAAGATAATCATGCTAATGGCTATATCGCGCATTATACTCCGTGTTATTGCTTTATTTCGTTGATCAGGCTCAGCCTAAATTCTCGTATGTTGTATTAATTATTATGCACAATTGGACCCTCGTCAACCTATGCGCATCTATATATTCGTAGTGTTGAATAATTACGGAACACAATAGGACAATAGTTATTGACTTGTCAGTATCTCTATCTTCGTAGTGCTTAATAATTGCAACAGGACATTCGATTGATCAAAGATCTCCATGCAAGACCGAGGAATTTACGCATGATTATTGACCCGTTATGCTTTGAAGGATCATACTATCACCAATCTCCATTATCTGTTAGAAAAACCCTTTGCTTTACGTCTGCTGTTTTTATATTCTCTAGTTAAATAGATAAAGCTAGTTATAATCCTAAGAGAACGACACTCGAGTCATTCTACTGCTACACTACGGTTTTCGTTGTAGTTGTGGATTGCCTTTGGCTAAATAACAAATATATTTGATTGGAACGGGGACCCGACAAACCCTCGTTCATCAAATTGGCGCCGCTGCCGGGGACTATACTCCTTTTTTCTATTTAATTTGTTTATATTTTCAGCATTCAATTCCTAATTCTATTAGTTTTAGTTTTCCTTTTTAATCTCTCTCTGATACTGCTTTCGTAGTCTGTTGCAGATAGTGTATGCCACATACACGATCTAGGGGAACACCGCTTGCTGATTCAATTGCTGAGATCGACAGAGTCTACCACCAAAGAAGGCGACTACTTCAAAGGCGTGCACTAGAGGAAATAGAGGATACCGATTTCTCTTAATCTCTACACAGTCTTATCAAGGAAATCGATGGAATGGCAGAAGCTAGACCACTAAAAGCATGGGTTCAACCCACAAAGGATCGTATGAGGGGACCGGCGATTGTTCTTTCGTCTGCAACTCGAGATCTGGAAATCAAGAACCACGTATTCCAACAACTTCCGAGGTTCTATGGCTTATCAAGGGAAGATGTGATGGGGTACTTGCACGATATCGATGATTTCATCAACCAACTCCCACGACCCGGAGCTGAAATAACAACGGATGAGTTGAGGATGAAGGTTTTTTCTATGGGACTTGGCGACAGAGCCAAGTCATGGTTGAGTTCTCTACCAGCAGGCTCGTTGGACACTTGGGAGAAGGTTTTTTCAGCTTTCATGGAGAAACACTTCACTCACACCTTGACTACCGCGCTAAAGGCGCAAATCACTGGATTCAAGTAGGACTATGATGAGACCATCTACACCGCGTTTGAGAGGTTCCAAGATCTCACGAACAAGTGCCCTCACCATGGTTTTGAACTTTCTGACCTAGTTCAACACTTCTACAATGGACTACCTTCGAGAACCAACAAGTGGTGGATTTCCAATGCCGAGGCAATATTTGGGAGGAAACCGCAGAAGCCGTCTGGGCAGTTTTCGAAAGGCTTGCTAAGGGTTCGCAGTTCAAGGACCCAAGAGCAATGGTTAGGAGACGTGGACCTGAAGCTCCACCGATTCAAGAAGCCCCTATGTATAGGGGGAATGAGTATCAATTCGAGTGCTTTACCAACGAATTGAAGCAAGTCCTCAAGAGCGCCACCGGAACAACTGTTTTGAACGAAGTATGCCGAATATGCAAGAACTATGGGCACGGGGCTCATATGTGTAGATCGGAGCTGGCGTATGATGATGGCAACTGGGCTCGAGGAGGCGAAGAGGAAGCCTTTACTACGGAGTTTGGTACTCATGAAGTTAGCTACGGAAAAGACGGTAGGAATGCTCGAGGTGGATTTTGGAGAAGAGGATTCCGAAACAATCAAGGATATGCACCGGCTAACCAAACTTATGGCCCCAACCAAGACCGTAGTAGGCTAAACTATGGTAATGATCACTACGAAAATCCCGCTCCGAAAGAGCCACCGAAGTCGAAGTCGTCTCAACTGATGGAGAACTTGCAAAAGATGGTTGATCACACCCAAAGTTTTCTCAAACGTTATGAAGAAGATTATGAGAAGACTAGGGCAAGGCTTGATAGGTTGGAAGAAAGCACTAGGCTTGCCCATCAAAAGATGCAAGAGTTGATCGATCGAGGAGCAAGTAGGGAGCAAGGCAAGCTGCCTAGCAACACTGAGAAGTCGAATTCCATTACATTAGCTGGTGATCTACCTGACGAAATCACCATCAAGAACGTTGCTAAGTGCGAGTGTTGCATGAAGGAAGAACTTCTACAGGCTAAGGATGAAGAAAAGGACCTTGGTTCTGACGGAAGTGATGAGGAGCAAGAGGATCCCGAGCCACTCCCTAAAAGTTTCGATGTTAAGGTAGGGATTGGTGAGCTTGAAGATGTCCGTGCCACACTAGACACGGGATCCTACTCAAACATACTCCCTTTGAATGTGTTTGAAAAGAGTAGCCTTGGAAAACTATCTGAGCATAGCGCTATTGTGCAACTGGCGGATGGATCCTTTATGAGACCCGAGGGCGTTGTGAAAAATGTGTTGGTCAAGATTGGTGAAGCTTCTATATACACCAATTTTGTAGTTATGCCGGCGTCTGCACCTGGAACGGGGGATGTCATACTCTTAGGGCGAACATTCTTGACTAAGCTACGCTCCGTGATGGACATCTACCAAAGAACTTGCACTATTGAAGTGGATGGCAAGCAACACGTGTTGCAAGCCATATCTGATCCACCTGATCCGCCTGATATTTCTTACATTACTCACTACTGTGGTCTTGCAGCCTATGTTCTTTCTTATTCACAGGTTCATGGCATGGAGAGGAGATCAATGAAGGGGAAGCCTAGTACCCGCAAAAAGAAGAGATAGGCGCAGACAGGAGTCGAGTCAAAGACTTTAAACAATGACGCTATCCGGGAGGCAACCCAGAGTTTTTATCGCTTTCTTTACCGCTTTATTGCATGCATTCATTCTTGAACTATTTGCTTCTCGTATGCGAATTTTTTCATGTCTGTGTCGTATATGCTTATGTTTGAGTGAGATTTTTCAAGTGGTTTTATGAGAAAATTGGTTTTGGGGATTAAAAACCGCGTTTTCGGACGAAAGGACCGTCACCCCACATCGGGGAGCGGGGGGCGAATCGCCCCACACCGTCGCCCCACGGTCCCAGTAGTTAAAAAACGCGGATTTCCCCTCTTTAGCTCATTTTCTTCATATCTTCATCATTCCTCCTCCCCAAAAACCGAAAATCGCGATTTTACCTTCAAAATCTCATAACTTCTTCATTTCTTCATCAAATTTAGTGTTCTTTAGATTCAATCGAAGCCTATTACGTGATCTATCTTTTCATCCGAACAGATTTCGTCCTAATGCATTAGATTTTCAGATCTGAGGTATCTTCTTATGAACCCTAATTTTCGAATTTGGGGGTTTTCTAATTTGAGCTTCAATTATGCTTATTTGATGCATGGGTAGGTTGTTTGTGTGATTAGAAGCGTTATTTACTACCAATTGAATGCTGAATTATGCTTGGATTGTTGATTTGGGAATTTTTGCTACTAGATGATATATCTTGTTATGCAATATGTCTTTATCTTTGATTTCATGCTTATGATTGTGTTTATTGGTGTAATGATGGTGGATTTGATGATAGAATGCTTAATTGTTGAGTATGAGGATTTATGATGCTAGAATTTTTCGCTACTATGGTATGAATTGAGCCTTGTTATCTAGGATATTGGTTGTCTAGTAAGAGCATAATGTGATGTATTGCATGTAGTAGTTACATTGGTATGTTGCATGATGAAGAAGCTAGGCTAGACATTAAAGGGTTGGGGAGCTCGATTGTTGATTTTATCACTTGTGTGTTTTGTTCTTACACTAGCATATGCATGAGTCAGTTTTGTGTCATACGAGGTACTAACTGTTGTTTGTAGGAACCATGCTAAGGGAAAGGAGCATTCCCGTATGATTACTATGAAGTATTGGAAGGGGATCGATTACAACCATGTCAAGAAGAGTGACCTCGTTAGATGTGCGTTCGAGCCAAGGGGTTTTGCAACAACGTCGTGGATTATCCAAGAGGAGGAGCTAGAGTACACCTGGAGTAAGGACTCCTATGCCTATTCATGCACCACCGAAGGGACAGAAACCATTATTACGTCAGCAATCCATCACGAGGACTGCAAAGTTCGAGTGAACTGGAAGGCACCGGGACAATCTAGCCGCGATGGATTCAATCTCGAGTTCGCAGTTGCTAGAAGGTTCTGAAGCGCTAGTTTGGTTCCAAAACATAATGACATGGGTGCCCAGCCTCTCGTTGGGGTGCCCCTTACCTGCCTCTAAAGGGAGCATCATATAGACATCGGTCGCATCAACCGTAGAGAATGTGGTCGACATTGGAAAAGATGGTAGAAGACTTCAAAGTATCCGAGCAGCTTACTGAAACCTTCTCGGGGTGTAAAACGCTGGAGGGGGAGGTCCTGATACCACTGCCCTTTCCCCTTCAACAGTTCACATCCTATTGGAGGGCTCCAGGATGGAGGATTCCATAACAGCGGCGGCTAATCTTGAGAATTCTACTCGACACTACAACTCTACTAGTGAGGATGTGCGTGACAGTAGTGACAATGAAGGCCATACGGGCAATGATGATACTAAATGGAGGAGCTGTTCCTATCTGGCCTATGATTGAAACTACCACGCCTACCAGAAGACCTGATGACACCCTATAAGCTCCCAGAGCAGTCCCAATAACTCACAAGCACCATACCAGCCGACCGAGGCCAACCATGGGGTAACATCTAGTATCACATCTTATTTCCTCATTTTTTACTGCTAGGGACAGCGTTAATTTCATGAGGGGGGATGGATTAAGTGATCTAATGTTGTTAGTTTGGAGCTTGGTATTGGTTAGGGAGTGAGTATAGTACCTGGCAGTTTTATCGTGAAGTTGCATTTGCACGTTACCGCTTTCTTAGTTTTTTAGGTTGATCACTACATTCCTCTAGGATAGTCTTGATGTTTTATATGGAGTTATGCCGAATTTTTTTGAACTTTTTATGGGTAGATCACCCTAACTATGCCAGTAATCGTGATGCTCATCTCTATGAATTTGTTTGAGGTTTTTCTCGCTTGGCTTGTCACATTTATGTATTGCA
>CM051456.1:66017589-66182927 GCA_028274465.1 Plantago ovata
TGGTTCCCAAACATAATGACATGGTGGCCCAGCCTCTTCGTGGGGGTGCCCTTACCTGCCTCTAAGGGGCATACATAGAGACCATCGGTCGCATCAACCGTAGAGAATGTGGTCGACATTGGAAAAGATGGTAGAAGACTTCAAAGTATCCGAGCAGCTTACTGAAACCTTCTCGGGTGTAAAACGCTGGAGGGGGAGGTCCTGATACCACTGCCCTTTCCCCTTCAACAGTTCACATCCTATTGGAGGGCTCCAGGATGGAGGATTCCATAACAGCGGCGGCTAATCTTGAGAATTCTACTCGACACTACAACTCTACTAGTGAGGATGTGCGTGACAGTAGTGACAATGAAGGCCATACGGGCAATGATGATACTAAATGGAGGAGCTGTTCCTATCTGGCCTATGATTGAAACTACCACGCCTACCAGAAGACCTGATGACACCCTATAAAGCTCCCAGAGCAGTCCCAATAACTCACAAACAGCATACTCAGCCGACCGAGGCCAAACCATGGGGTAACATCTAGTATCACATCTTATTTCCTCATTTTCTTACTGCTAGGGACTAGCGTTAATTTCATGAGGGGGGATGGGATTTAAGTGATCTAATGTTGTTAGTTTGGAGCTTGGTATTGGTAGGATGAGTATAGTATCTTGCATGTTTTATCCGTCTGCATTTGCATTTGCACGTTTACCGCTTTCTTAGTTTTTTAGGTTGCATTCACTACATTCATCCTAGGATAGTCTTGCATGTTTTATATGGAGTTTATTGCCGAATTTTTGAACTTTTTTATTGGGTAGATCAACCAACTATGCCATTAATCGTATGCTTCATCTCTATGAATTTGTTTGAGGTTTTTCTCGCTTGGCTTGTCACATTTATGTATTGCACTTAGTTAAGCTTGGTAGTCTCGACATCACTTAGTGGTGTTTTCTCTACTGCGGTTCACGAAGGCCTTTATAATAGGATGATGCATGTTAGGGTCGTATGGTTGTTTTTCCGAGTAATTATGTACTTAAGAGGCAACTAGTCTTCACCATGCTTTGAGATTTCTAAATGCCTAGGAAGGAGGTAGTGAGAGGTTGTGTGATCCTTTGTTTATAACCTATTCTTCCGAATAGGTTTGGGGAGGGGGTTACACCATCATAGACTTGTTTTCGTTTTCCATTTTCGTATCGTGAGTTTATTTTTCCTTTTCCGTAAATTTTGTAATCCAACCTATTCTTTCGAATAGGTTTGGGAAAGTCGTGTGAGTCAATTTGTTTCTCTTTTTGTTATGCTACTACTGGCTAAAAAAAGAAAAAGAAAGAAAAAAATTCCAGGAAAAAAGAAAAAAAAAGAAAAAAAAGGAAAAAGAAACTGGAAAGAAAAAAGAAAGGAAAAAAAATAAAAGACCCCAAAAAAGCAAAGAAGGGTCCAAAAAGAAAGCCAAATAGCAGTTTAGCAAAGTGTTGTGTCTCATTTTCAATTCTTGTAATGTTCGTAATCGTGTTGTAATTTTCTATTTTTTGTCTTTTGTTCTTGAGTGTCATCTGTTCTAGACCACCCTCGTCCTGCCAATCAGGAAGTGGTGAACAGCTTAAGACTTTACTTAAGAGATGGGTAGAATAGGGGAGTGTTAACTTTTATAGGGAACCCTCCTTCGTTTGATGAGAGCCAGTACTGGTTCGACCTCTTTGAGGAAAAGTCTTAACATGGTGGAACAGCAGTAAGTCCTCAGTTTCATAGGCACGGGACAACCATTCGTATCTTAGCATGCTTCATTACGTCGTCACTGACTAGGTCCAGGTAGGGAATGTTACGAGAGACTATCTTGTCTTGACATAAGTGCTTATGTGGATGTGTATAAGTCCATCGAGCTATTCTTCAACCTATATTCATGCTTTGATTTATATGGTTCTTGTTCATATGTTTTTAGATAGATTCAGTAGATTAATTCATTTTATTTGGCATGAGACTCCATTTTGTGTCTTGCATTGTTTTTTGCATTAGAGTCTAGCTTAGTTGCTTGAGGACAAGCAAAGGTTCGGTTTGGGGGAGTTTGATGAATGTGTATTTTACACTTTCATTTGAGTCTTTTTCACCTATTTTAGCTATCCTCTATGTTAATTTAGCTATATTTTAGTGTAGATTTTATTTTACAGGTTTTGGTTAAAAAACGAGGATTTCCGGGCAATTATATTGAAGTTGACAAGGAATTGGTGTTCCAGAAGCCTATTTGGAGTATCTGAAGGTTTCCGGATAGGATTTGGAGTCTAAGGGTCGAATCTGGAGGTTAGAAGGCCACTAGAAGTTAGAAACCGAGTCCGAAAAGGGGAAGAAATCCAAAAACGCGGAATTCCGCGAAAATTACTCCCGGGCGAACCGCCCGGGACGTGGGGCGAATCGCCCCACACTTTTTCGTAGCCTATATATAGTTGCTCAGTTTTTCTCCGAAATTCATACTTTTCCAGACCTATTCTCTCACCTTTCTCTGTAGTTTTAGGTAGGAACTTCCCAGAGCCTGTTCTGGGGGTTCGTAGCTTAGGAGACACTTTTTCATAGCAGATTGGAGCTTGTAGGATCGCAATTCTTCGGAGATTGACAACCTTCGGTAACATTGTATCTTACAGTTTATTCTACTTATTTTTATATATCTTCAACATGTTTTCTTCTATGATTTCTGTTGATTGCATGCCTATTATGAGTAGCTAAACTTATCATTGGTGGTAGTATGTGAATTCTTAGCGAAGGGAAGATAATCATGCTAATGGCTATATCGCGCATTATACTCCGTGTTATTGCTTTATTTCGTTGATCAGGCTTAGCCTAAATTCTCGTATGTTGTATTAATTATTATGCACAATTGGACCCTCATCGACCTATGCGCATCTATATCTTCGTTGTGTTGAATAATTACGGAATACAATAGGACAATAGTGATTGACTTGTCAGTATCTCTATCTTCGTAGTGCTTAATAATTGCAACAGGACATTCGATTGATCAAAGATCTCCCTGCACGACCGAGGAATTTACGCATGATTATTGACCCGTTATGCTTTGAAGGATCATACTATCACCAATCTCCATTATCTGTTAGAAAAACCCTTTGCTTTACGTCTGCTGTTTTTATATTCTCTAGTTAAATAGATAAAGCTAGTTATAGTCCTGAGAGAACGACACTCGAGTCATTCTACTGCTACACTACGGTTTTCGTTGTAGTTGTGGACTGCCTTTGGCTAAATAACAAATATATTTGATTGCAACGGGGACCCGACAAACCCTCGTTCATCAGATGCTAGAATTTTTTCGCTTCTATGGTATGAATTGAGCCTTATTATTTAGGTTATTTGTTGTCTAGCGAGCGTAATGCGATATGTGCATGTCGAATTTATTACCATGTGTTGCTTATTAGTATCTAGAATAGACGTGAGGGATTTGCGGAGTTCGATTGTTGATTTTATCATTCGTGTGTTTCGTTTTTACATTAGCATATGCATGAGTCAGTTATGTGTCATACGAGGTACTAACTGTTGTTTGTAGGAACCATGCCACAAAGGGAGAGGAGCACTCCCGTTTGGCTACTATGAAGTATTGGAGGGGGATCGACTACAACCATGTCAAGGAGAGTGATCTCGTTAGAGGTGCGTTCGAGCCACGGGGTCTTGCAACAACATCGCGGATTATCCAAAAGGAGGAGCTAGAGTACACCTGAAGTAAGGACTCCTATGCCTATTCATGCAACATCGAAGGGATAGAAACAATTATTACGTCAGAAACCTATCACAAGGACTGCAGAGTTCGAGTGAACAGGAAGGCACCGGGACGATCTCACCACAACGGATTCAGTCTTGAGTCGACAGTGGGGAGAAAGTTCCGAATCGCTAGCTTGGTTCCAAAACATAATGACATGGGTACCCAGCCCCTCTTAGGGGTGCCCCTTGACTGCCTCTAAAGGGAGCATCATATAGACATCGGGAGCATCAACTGTAGAGAATGTGATCGACATAGGAAAAAATGGAAGACAACCTCCGAGTATCCGAGAAACTTGCTGTAACCTCCTCGAGGTATAAAACGTTGGAGAGGGAGACTCTGATACCACTGCCCTTTCCCCTTCAACAGTTCACAACCTATTGGAGACATACCGGGTGGAAGATTCCATAACAGCTGCGGCCAATCTTGAAGATTCTCTTCGACAATGCAACTCCACTGGTGATGATGTTGGTGACAGTAGTAACAATGAAGACAATAGGGACAATGATGATACAGATTGAGGAGTTGGCCCTATCCGATCTATTAATGGAACTACCGCCACTACCACAAGCCCCGATGATCACCTATAAGGCCCCTCGAGCAGTTCCAATAACTTACAAGCAGCATACTCAGCCGACCAAGGCCAAACCATGCGGTAACATCTAGTATCACATCTTATTTCCTCATTTTCTTACTGCTAGGGACTAGCTTTAATTTCATGAGGGGGGATGGGATTTAAGTGAACTAGTGTTGTTACTCTGGAGCTTGACATTGATGGTTTAGAGCTTGGTATTGGTAGGATGAGTATAGTACCTTGCATGTTTTATCCGTCTGCATTTGCATTTGCATGTTTACCGCTTTCTTAGTTTTTAGGTTGCATTCACTACATTCATCCTAGGATAGTCTTGCATGTTTTATATGGAGTTTATTGCCAAATTTTTTGGACTTTTTTATTGGGTAGATTAACTAGCTATGCCATTAATCATATGCTTCATCTCTATGAATTTGTTTGAGGTTTTTCTCGCTTGGCTTGTCACATTTATGTATTGCACTTAGTTAAGCTTGGTAGTCTCGACATCACTTAGTGGTGTTTCCTCTACTGCGGTTCACGAAGGCCTTTATAATAGGATGATGCATGTTGGTCTTATGGTTGTTTTCCCGAGTAATTATGTACCTAAGAGGCAACGAGTCTTCACCATGCTTTGAGATTGCTAAATGCCTAGGAAGGAGGTAGTGTGAGGTTGTGTGATCATTTGTTTGCAACCTATTCTTTCGAATAAGTTTGGGGAGGGGGTTACACTATCATTAGACTTGTTTTTCGTTTTTCAATTCTGTGTTGTGAGTTTATTTTTCCTTTCTCGTAAATTTTGTACTCCAACCTATTCTTTCGAGTAGGTTTGGGGAAATCGTTTGTGAGTCATTTTGTTTCTCTTTTCGTTGTGCTACTGCTGGCTAAAAAAAATCGAAAAAAAGAAGAAAAAGAAAAATTCCAGGAAAAAAGAAAAAAAAAACTGGAAAAGGAAAAAAAAGAAAAAAATGAGAAGACCCCAAAAGAGCAAAGAAGGGTCCAAAAAAGAAAAGCCAAAAAGCAGTTTAGCAAAGTGTTGTGTCTCATTTTTCAATACTTGTAATGTTCGTAATCGTGTTGTAATTTTCTATCTTTTCTTTTGTTTTTGAGTGTCATCTGTTCTAGACCACCCTTGTCCTGCCATTCAGGAAGTGGTGAATAGCTTAAGACTTTGCTTGAGAGATGGGTAGAATAGGGGAGTGTTATCTTTATAGGGAACCCTCCTTCGTTTGATGAGAGCCAGTATTGGTTCGACCTCTTTGAGGAAAAGTCTTAACTTGGTGAACAGTAGTAAGTCCTCAGTTTCATAGGAACGGGACAACCATTCGTATCTTAACATGTTTCATTACGTCGTCACTGACTAGGTCCAGGTAGAGAATGTTACGAGAGACTATCTTGTCTTGACATAAGTGCTTATGTGAGTGTGTATGAGTCAATCGAGGCATTCTTCAACCAATATTCATGTTTTGACTTGTATGGTTTTTGTTCATATGTTTTTTGATAGATTCGGTAGATTAGTTCATTTTATTTGGCATGAGACTCCATTCTGTGTGTTGCATTGTTTTTGCATTAGAGTCTAGCTTAGTTGCTTGAGGACAAGCAAAGGTTCGGTTTGGGGAGTTTGATGAATGTGTATTTTACACTTTCATTTGAGTCTTTGTCACCTATTTTAGCTATCCTCTATGTTAATTTAGCTATATTTTAGTGCATTTTATTAGAATAGTGTTACGTTTCCCTTTAGTTTTTATGTTACAGGTTTTGGTTGAAAAACGAGGTTTTCCGGGCAATTATATTGAAGTAGATAAGGAATTGGTGTTCCAAAAGCCTAATTGGAGTATCTGAAAGATTCCGGATAGGATTTGAAGTCTAGGGACCGAATCTGGAGGCTAGAAGGTCACTAGAAGGCAGAAACCGAGTCCGACAAGGGGAAGAAATCCAAAAACGCATCAATTCGAAAGCCTATATATAGTTGCTCAGTTTTCTCCGTTTTTCATACTTTTCCAGACCTTTTCTCTCACCTTTCTCTGTAGTTTTAGGTAGGAATTTCCCAGAGCCTGTTCTAGGGGCTCTTAGCTAAGGAGATACTTTTTCTTAGTAGTTTGGAGCTTGTAAGATCACGATTCTTCGGAGACTGACAACCTTCGGTAACATTGTATCTTACAGTTTTTCTACTTATTTTTATATATCTTTCATCATGTTTTCATTCATTCGTGGTATGATTTCTGTTGATTGCATGACAACTATGAGTAGCTAAACTTGTTGTTGGTGGTAGTATGTGATTTCTTAGCGAATGGTTGATAATTATGCTAATGGCTATATCGCGCATTATACTCTGAGTTATTGCTTTATTTCTTTGATCTATCTAAATCTATATCTTCGTAGTGTTGAATAATTACGGAACACAATTGGACAATTCATTGATCTTTGATCTATCTAAATCTCTATCTTCGTAGTGTTGAATAATTACGGAACAAAATTGGACAATTCATTGATCAAAGATCTCCAAGCAAGACCGAGGAATTTATGCATGATTATTAACCCGTGATGCTTTGAATGACCATACTATCACCAATCTCCATTATCTGTTAAGAAAAACCTTTGCTAAATCGTCTGCTATTTTATATTCTCAAGTTAAATTAGATAAAACTAGTTATAGTCCTTAGAGATCGACACTCGAGGTTATTCTACTGCTACACTACGGTTTTCGTTGTAGTTGTGAATTGCCTTTGGCTAAATACAAATTTATTTGATTAGTTGGAACCCGACAATCCAACGTTCATCAATCTTCTCCTTCGTCGAAGTCGAAGATATCTGCAATACTTTGATTATCTGCAAGACAATAAAAGTTAGTTTCCAGCTCTTTGAACCTCAACCTTGGTATCCACGGATGAACAGCTTATCGGAAAGAATGCTAGGATATTATTTATGTGGGCCAAGAAGATGGGGCGGCGATTTTTCTCTGGTGAAGAGTGGCGCGCGCGGCTAGGGTATAGAGGTAGGGGAGAGCTTTTTATTTTCTCTAAGAAAGGTAGAATAATTCTCTAAGAATTCGGCATTGAAAAAGCTCTCTAATGACCTACTTATATAGTAGTCAATAAAAGTCTAAAGAAGATTCTTTTAGACTTCATAAAGGAATAAGAACTCTAATTCTTATTGCACAAGGAAACCAATTTAAGTCTAGATTCATTCCCAATTAAGTTAGAACTTAATTAGGAAAATCTAACTTAACCCTTGACTTCTAATATGGGAAGGAGTCGAAACTCCCTCCCATACTACTACTACACGCGGCCGGCCAAAGGTGGGGTATGTGGGTCCCAATTTTGGGACATACTTATAATTTGAAGGCAATTCAAACTCTAAGTAGATTTTGCCCATGTGCATATATTAATTCTAAATTAATATATCCTTTCAAATCAGACCTCTATTATATTTCTAAAATATAATCTTTAATTGTATTTACATAAAATACAATTAATCAATCAATTCAATTAATAATTCCAAATTATTAATTGAGCCATAAATAATTATAATTAATTCCAAATCAATTATAATTCATCAATCACAATTAATTCTGAATTAATTGCGATTCCATCTTCAAGGATATTCGGATAAGCTGAATCACCACATAGTGTGACCCATAGGGCCTCATTGTATTAAGCAAGTGCTACACCAGGCAACATGGAATTCCTAGACGGTTCCATTTGCAATATTAATATATGAGGACGTTTGAGAGGTTTCTCAAAGCAAACCCTTTCGTTGTGAAGTCTGTTGCGCTCAACGCGGCGATGGTAACGTCCCTTCATCTGACTGACTCGAATGCATCTAGGATCGATGATGTGTCTATCCCAATAATACATCCACGGGCGTCTTCAGTGAGTTGCTTGGTGAATCCAATATCTCTTATGACTATCATAATAATATTGATACGCTGGCCAGCGGTTTAACCAATCACAACTATGAACGACTATGAGCAGTGCTCTCCTATGCTACACGTGAGAGATGAATCCTTCACAGAATCACTTATCACCCCCATTTGTATGTAGCCATAATCCTGGATCATGTCTTGGGTCAACTGCTTATTCAGATCTGACATCGACGGGTCCACCAAGGATATGAGGCAACAAATGTGATGATAAAGTCCTGTAAGTCCAAAGGACGACTGGCATCACTTCGACAACTTTCCGGTTCCCATAGACACTTTGGTGTAGAGTATACATCGATGGGAGTTTCCGGTGGGTATTTCCATTGTTCGGTAATCACCCTTCGAACAACTATGCGGAGTTATGGGAACGTTTCTAGATTGTCTAACAATTCGTTCCGTGGCCGTGGGATCGGCTCACACTTGCTCTAACAAGTATAACTTCCATGCATACTAGTCTCACCTGGTTCATTCATACACCTACATCCGAGATGAACCTCGACTAGGGAGAGTTTGGGATAGATGATAACTCACATAGCTCCCACTATCTGTGTGATCGGTCATCTATCCGATGGGACATGTTTGATATCAATACAGACAGGAATAGAGATATGACATGTTGTATGTCTGGTGTAATATAAATATGAAAGCGATACTGAATAGTCAAACAAACAAACATATATTATATTACGTTGACCTGCGTAATAGTACATATATGTCCTTAATAAGGGCTGTATGCCCTTAATAAAGACTATCTCTAGGACATATACACTATCAATCTCCCACTTGGACTAGAGCCACTCACCTTTATGCTTAATGCCTAGATTAACATAATGTCTTAAGTGGGCATCCACTGATAAGATCTTGGTGAAAGGATCTGTCACGTTTTCCGTGGTTGAGACACGTTCTATACTAACTTCTCCTCTATCAATAATCTCACGTATAACGTGATACTTTCTAAGTACATGTTTGTTCTTTTTTGTAGATCTAGGCTCCTTGGCTTGAGCGACGGCGCCCGTGTTGTCACAATAAATCGTTATTGGACTTGGAGCAGGAACAACCCTCAATTCCTTCAAGAACTCTGAAATCCAGACAGCTTCTTTCGATGCTTCTGATGTAGCAATGTACTCGGCTTCTGTGGCTGAGTCAGCAATCGTTGCTTGTTTAAAAATCTTCTAACAGATAGCTCCTCCATTCAATTTGAATACGTATCCTGTCTGTGACTTAAAGTCATCAGGATCTGATTCAAAACCAGCGTCGACATAACCAGACAACTTTAATTCTGGTTCTCCACCAAACACCAAGAACATTTCCTTAGTCCGTCGAAGGTACTTAAGAATGTTCTTTACAGCAGTCCAGTGAGGTACTCCTGGATTCTGTTGGTGTCGACAAGTGACACTAAGCGCATATGCCACTGATGAATGTGTATTTTACAGTTTCATTCGAGTCTTTTTCACCTATTTTAGCTATCCTCTATGTTAATTTAGCTATATTTTAGTACATTTTATTAGAATAGTGTCACGTTTTTCCCTTTAGATTTTATTTTACAGGTTTTGGTTGAAATTCGGAGATTTACGGGCAATTATATTGAAGTCTACAAGGAATTGGTGTTCCAGAAGCCTATTTGGAGTATCTGAAGGTTTCCGGATAGGATTTGGAGTCTAGGGGTCGAATCTGGAGGTTAGAAGGCCATTAGAAGTCTGAAACCGAGTCCGAAAAGGTGAAGAAATCCAAAACCGCGTCGAAAACGCGAAAATTCCGCGAAATACTGGGGGGCGAACCGCCCCGTGCCTCGGGCGAACCGCCCCAGAAGAATTTCGGGCCTATATATAGTTGCGAGTTTTCTCTCTGAAAATCATATCTTTCCAAGCCTACTTTCTTACCTCTCTCTATAGTTTTGGGTAGGAACTTCCCGGGGCCTGTCCTGGGAGTTCCATAGCTTAGGGGATACTTTTTCATAGCAGATTGGAGCTCGTAGGACCACAATCATCCGGAGATTGACAACCTTCGGTAACTTTGTATCTTACAACTTTTATCTACTTATTATTTTATTCTTCTTTCAATGTGTTTTCTTCTATGATTTCTATTGATTGCATGCCTATTATGAGTAGCTAAATTTATCGTTGGTGGTAGTATGTGAATTCTTAGCGAGGGAAGATAATCATGCTAATAGCTATATCGCGCATTATACTCCGTGTCATTGCTTTATGTCGTTGATCAGTTGAAACCAAAATTCTCGTATGTTGTATTGATCATTATGCACACTAGGACACTTGTCGGCCAATCAGACCAAATTATCTTCGTAGTGTTGAATAATTACGGAACCCAATAGGACGTTAGTTGTTGACAAGTCAGACCCATATTATCTTCGTAGTGCTTAATACTTGCAACAAGACACAAGATTGATACAAAGATCTCTATGCAAGACCGAGGAATTTATGCATGATTATCGACCCATTATGTTAAGAAGGACCATACTATCACCAACCTCCATTATCTGCTTGAAAACCCCTATTGCTTTCTATCTGCTGTTTTATATTTTCTTGTTAAATAGATAAAACTAGTTATAGTCCTGAGAGAACGACACTCGAGTCATTCTACTACTACACTACGGTTTTCGTTGTAGTTGTGGATTGCCTTTGGCTATTACAAATTTATTTGATTGAATCTGACACGTTCGTCAAATTGGCGCCGTTGCCGAGGACTATACTCCTTTTTTCTGTTTAATTTGTTTATATTTACAGCTTTAGATTCCTAATTCTTTTAGTTTTTGTTTTCCTTTTTAATCTCTCTCTGATACTACTTTCCTAGTCTGTTTCTAATTCTCGTTTCCTAGCCTTAGTAGTATTCGATATCTAGAAATATTCTCGATTTTCGAAATTTCTAACGAGGCTAATTTTTAGTTTTGAGTTACTCTTACTACAAACATACAGGTATGATGTCCATGCGCGCTCGCATGACACCCCAATTCTCGCAGGTGAGGAGAGGATCATCCATATACCTGGAAGACGAGTTAAGGAGGTATGAGGTGACGGAGTCCATGGTGAGGTACTTACCGAGGTACGAAGATGGAGTAGGGATGGACCCATGGAGTTTCATTCGATCCTATGAGGAGGAAATAGAAAGAATTCCAGCAGAAGGGTTTACTAAGGACCAATTATGCAGAAAACTATTTTCTTTTGCTCTTGGGTATGAGCCGAGGCGTTGGATTGCAAGGTTTGAACCAGGATCGCTGAAAACTTGGGGCCAAGTAGTAGAGGAGTTCTTGGCGCGGTTCATGCCTTATCATGAGACGATTGCCTTACGTGATAGGATCCAATATTTCGAGCAAGGAGGGTATGAGCAGTTTTGTGACGCCTACGAACGTTTTGAGATGTATAAACGTGAGTGCCCCCATCACCGTTTCGAAGATGGGGAGTTGATTTGGTGCTTCGTTGGTGGACTTCGTGAAGAGGAACGACTTAGAGTGGATCAGTTGAGCGGCGGTCTGGGAGAATGTACGGTCGACGAGGCAGAAGAAGTCCTCCGTAAGTATGCCAGAGGTTCAACACAATCCGATGAGGTCATACCAATTCACATCACCGCAAAGGAAGTAGATCGAGGTGAAGCAGGAAGCTCATCCGAGGAGTATTTTGAAACCGAAGAAATCAGTGAGGAAGATGCACATGTCGAGCAAGTTGAAGATGACCTTCGTATAGCAAAAGTTGTTGAAGGAGTTGAAGTAACTGAGCATCTTACGGAAGAATTCAGCTTGTTGAATTGTGCTGAAGTAGAAGAGGTTCGAGAACTTGAAGAGGAGAAAGGATTGGAAGGCGACGCGCCCCTGGAGGTGGGGGGCGAGTCGCCCAGCATGGGGGGAGAACCGCCTCCCATGACCAGTGAGCTGGACGACCCCAGCTCCCCTGTTTCTTTACTCCCAGACATTCGCATCAACCCAAAACCACCTCCTTCCGTTACTACTAAGGTTCTTAAGTACAAAGAGGTGAATCTACTTCTCCGAGGTGGAAAGCTTGACAAGCAAGATACACAGGAGCCACCACTAAACAAGCACCTCGATGAAGTCAAAGTGAATGTCCTCCTATTGATGAAGTCCTTATTGGATATGCCTGCAAAGCAAACCAGTCCATTCACCATGGTGAGATCTTTGAAGCTTCCTAGGTCTCTTTGCTACATCGGACCAAGAGAATGGCGGCCACCGTGGGGAGGTACTCTTGAGTCCATTCTTGAATACTCAGCCGACCGAGGCCAAACCATTCGGTAACATCCAATATAACTTTTTATTTACTCATTCTCTTTTGCTAGGGACTAGCTTAAGATTCATGAGGGGGATGGGATGTGAACCATGATGTTAAGTATTGTTTGGCTTTGTGATGTTGAGTAGGATAGTCTTGTTTATTTTTTTAATTGCATTTGCACGTTTACTGCTTTCCTAAGATAGTTTTGCATGTTTTATATGGAGTTTATTGCCGAATTTTTTTGAACTTTTATATTGGGTAGATCAACTAGCTATGCCATTAATCGTATGCTTCATCTCTATGAATTTGTTTGAGGTTTTTCTCGCTTGGCTTGTCTCATTTATGTATTGCACTTGGTTGAGCTTGGTAGTCTCGACATCACTTAGTGGTGTTTTCTCTACTGCGGTTCACGAAGGCCTTTATAATAGGATGATGCATGTTAGGGTCTTATGGTTGTTTTCCCGAGTAATTATGTACCTAAGAGGCAACAAGTCTTCACCATGCTTTGAGATTGCTAAATGCCTAGGAAGGAGGTAGTGTGAGGTTGTGTGATCCTATGTTTATAACCTATTCTTCCGAATAGGTTTGGGGAGGGGGTTACACCATCATAGACTTGTTTCTGTTTTTCATTATTCGTATCGTGAGTTTATTTTCCTTTTTCGTAAATTTTGTACTCCAACCTATTCTTTCGAATAGGTTTGGGGAAAGTCGTGTGAGTCTTTTTGTTTCTCTTTTTGTTATGCTACTGCTGGCTAGGAAAAAACAATCGAAAAAAAAGAAAGAAAAAATTCCAGAAAAAGAGAAAAACAAAAAAATCTGGAAGGAAAAAAAAAAGGAAGAAAAAAGAAGACCCCAAAAAAGCAAAGAAGGGTCCAAAAAAATAAAGCCAAATAGCAGTTTAGCAAAGTTTGAGTCTTTTCAATTTTTCGTATTGTTCGTAATTGTGTTTTTCTATTTTTTATCCTTTTTGTCTTAAGTGTCATCTGTTCTAGACCACCCTCGTCCTGCCATTCAGGAAGTGGTGAATAGCTTAAGACTTTACTTGAGAGATGGGTAGAATAGGGGAGTGTTATCTTTTATAGGGAACCCTCCTTCGTTTGATGAGAGCCAGTACTGGTTCGACCTCTTTTGAGGAAAAGTCTTAACATGGTGGAACAACAGTAAGTCCACAGTTTCATAGGCACGGGGCAACCATTCGTATCTTAGCATGCATCATTACGTCGTCACTGACTAGGTCCAAGTAGAGAATGTTACGAGAGACTATCTTGTCTTGACATAAGTGCTTATGTGGATGTGTATAAGTCAATCGAGGTATTCTTCAACCTATATTCATGCTTTGATTTATATGGTTTTTGTTCATATGTTATTTGGTAGATTCAGTAATTTAGTACATTTTATTTGGCATGAAACTCCATTTTTGAGTCTTGCATGTTTTTTGTATTAGAGTCTAGCTTAGTTGCTTGAGGACAAGCAAAGGTTCGGTTTTGGGAGTTTGATGAATGTGTATTTTACAGTTTCATTCGAGTCTTTTTCACCTATTTTAGCTATCCTCTATGTTAATTTAGCTATATTTTAGTACATTTTATTAGAATAGTGTCACGTTTCCCTTTAGATTTTATTTTACAGGTTTTGGTTGAAATTCGGAGATTTACGGGCAATTATATTGAAGTCTACAAGGAATTGGTGTTCCAGAAGCCTATTTGGAGTATCTGAAGGTTTCCGGATAGGATTTGGAGTCTAGGGGTCGAATCTGGAGGTTAGAAGGCCATTAGAAGTCTGAAACCGAGTCCGAAAAGGTGAAGAAATCCAAAACCGCGTCGAAAACGCGGAAATTCCGCGAAATACTGGGGGGCGAACCGCCCCGTGCCTCGGGCGAACCGCCCCAGAAGAATTTCGGGCCTATATATAGTTGCGAGTTTTCTCTCTGAAAATCATATCTTTCCAAACCTACTTTCTTACCTCTCTCTATAGTTTTGGGTAGGAACTTCCCGGGGCCTGTCCTGGGAGTTCCATAGCTTAGGGGATACTTTTTCATAGCAGATTGGAGCTCGTAGGACCACAATCATCCGGAGATTGACAACCTTCGGTAACTTTGTATCTTACAACTTTTATCTACTTATTATTTTATTCTTCTTTCAATATGTTTTCTTCTATGATTTCTATTGATTGCATGCCTATTATGAGTAGCTAAATTTATCGTTGGTGGTAGTATGTGAATTCTTAGCGAGGGAAGATAATCATGCTAATAGCTATATCGCGCATTATACTCTGTGTCATTGCTTTATGTCGTTGATCAGTTGAAACCAAAATTCTCGTATGTTGTATTGATCATTATGCACACTAGGACACTTGTCGGCCAATCAGACCAAATTATCTTCGTTGTGTTGAATAATTACGGAACCCAATAGGACGTTAGTTGTTGACAAGTCAGACCCATATTATCTTCGTAGTGCTTAATACTTGCAACAAGACACAAGATTGATACAAAGATCTCTATGCAAGACCGAGGAATTTATGCATGATTATCGACCCATTATGTTAAGAAGAACCATACTATCACCAACCTCCATTATCTGCTTGAAAACCCCTATTGCTTTCTATCTGCTGTTTCATATTTTCTTGTTAAATAGATAAAACTAGTTATAGTCCTGAGAGAACGACACTCGAGTCATTCTACTACTACACTACGGTTTTCGTTGTAGTTGTGGATTGCCTTTGGCTATTACAAATTTATTTGATTGAATCTGACACGTTCGTCAGCCACATTTGGCCTTGTGCAATTCATTGCATACATAATAAACCCTACTGCCGAAGCATAGGGCACACGACTCATTGCCTTTCTTTCTTCATCAGTTTTAGGACTATCCTTAACTGATAGCATGATCCCATGCCTAGTTGGGAGAAAGCCTCTCTTTGAGTCGTCCATCTTATAACGCTTCAGTATTTTGTCGATGTAGGTGGACTGTGTCAATCCTAACATCCTCTTGGACCTATCTCTATAGATCTTTAAACCCAGGATGTAGTTCGCTTCACCCAAGTCCTTCATTGAGAAGGTACTTGATAACCAAACTTTAGTCTCTTCTAGCATAGAGACATTGTTTCCCATGATCAAAATGTCATCAACATAAATGATCATGAAAACGACTCCCTTGTCGCCGTGCCTAGTGTAGACACAGGGATCTTCTACGGTTCTGACGAAGTCAAACGATTTGACAGCTTCGTCAAAGCGGATATTCCAACTCCTAGACGCTTGCTTTAGCCCATAGATGGATCTCTGTAATTTGCATACAGCAGTTGGCCTGGTTTTACTAATAAAACCTTCCGGCTGTACCATATAGACCTCTTCCTCAAGGTTGCCATTGAGGAAGACAGTCTTTACATCCATCTGCCAGATCTCATAATCATAGTAGGCAGCTATCGCAAGTAGAATTCGAATAGACTTCAACATTGCTACCGGTGAAAAGGTTTCATCGTAATCGATGCCATACCTTTGTGTGTAGCCCTTCGCCACAAGTCTAGCCTTGTGCGTTTGTACCTTGCCATCGGCATCTGTCTTTCGTTTAAAGACCCATTTGCACCCAATAGGTCTAACCCCTTGGGGCAAGTCTACCAAGCTCCAAACTTGGTTCAGGTACATGGAGTCTATTTCCAATTCCATGACCTCTTGCCATCTGTCTGAGTCAATATCATTTATTGCCTCTTTGTAGGTCTCGGGGTCTTCCCGATCTGATAAGCCAACATCAAGTTCACTGATGTATTCTATCATAAGGCTTTGCTTCTGAGGTCCTTTTGGGATCCTCTTCGACCTACGGAGCTCGACTGGTGCTTCTGTCGGTGTTTCTGGTGCTTTTCTTTTCTGGCTTCATGTAACACGAACATTATCAGTGGGCACTGATGCAGCCGGTCGCGTGCTACGGCCCTGTTCCCTAGCGGGAGGCTGCTCTTGTGCAACTTGTTGCACAGGTTGATTGACAACGGGTTCTATTGGTGTGGTTTCAACTGTTGATCTAATCACAGGACTCCCATTGACTATGACATGCCTACCAAGTGTCATATCATTACCCTTGTCTACTTCGAAAGCTCCCACTGAACTTGAGTCCAAATCAAAAGATTTAGAGAACTCATGTTCGCGCGTGTCAAAGTCTTGAATTTCTTCAAGTTCTATCATATCATCTCACCTCTCTTCTTCGAGGTATTCTGCTTCTAAAAACTTGACGTTTCTAGATACTATCACCTTGTGATCTTCAGCATGATAGAATTCGTAGCCTCTCGTCTGACGAGGATAGCCTATGAAATAAACTTTGACACCCTTGGCATCTAACTTATCAGTGAGCAAAAATTTGACTATCGCAGGACAGCCCCAAGGTCTAAGATAGCCCAGTGAGGGCTTCTTTCCTTTCCATAACTCATAAGGAGTTTTCTCCACTGATTTAGATGGTACACGGTTCAGAATGTAGATTGCAGTTTGTAGTGCATATCCCCATAGATATTTTGGAAGAGTCGAGAATCCAATCATTGATCTCACCATGTCTAGCAGGGTTCGATTCCTTCTCTCAAACACACCATTTAATTGTGGTGTTCCAGGAGGGGTCCATTGCGATTGAATTCCATTCTCCTTCAAGTAGTCGATAAATTCTTCACTAAGGTATTCACCTCCTCGATCTGATCGAAGAGTGACTATCCTTAGGTTCAATTCATTCTCGACCTCATTCCTAAACTCCTTGAATTTCCCAAAGGTCTCAGTTTATTCTTCATAAGATAAATATATCCATACCTTGAGAAATCGTCAGTAAAGGTAACGAAGTAAGAATAACCTCCACGTGCTTGGACTTTAAAAGGTCCACATACATCGATATGTATGAGCTCTAAGCAGCGAGTGGCACGAACACCTTGTCCAACAAAGGGTTTGTTCGTCATTTTACCCTTAACACATGATTCGCATGTACCATATGATTCGAAATCAAATGGTTCTAAGTAGTCCAACTTCCTTAGTCTTTGAATCCGTGTTTCATTGATATGGCCTAGCCGACAGTGCCATAGATAAGATGGATTATTCTTCCTACTTGAAGACGGTTGTTTGTTATGTATTTGAAATAAAGGTAGACTACTTTGCAAAATATATAAACCATTCACTAAGCGAGCCTTTCCATAATATTGGTCATTTAGCGAAAAATAACAAGTATTATTAGAAAAACGAAAGGAAAAACCCAAATTGTCCAACAATGGAATGGAAATAATATTTCTGACAATGGATGGAACAAAATAAACGTTATCAAGTTCTAAACATTGTCCTGATGGTAAATCTATCTTCCAGCGTCCAACGCGTTTGGCTTCAACTGGATTGTCGTTCCCAATATGCAAGTCGATTTCACATTGCTTGACTAGCCTGTGTTCAATTAGCCCCTGCACATTATTACAAATGTGTGAGCCACAAGCTGTATCTAATACCCAACCATTGGAGTCAAAAGTAGTCATGTTCATTTCAATAACAAACATACCTGAGCTAGAAGCCGGCGGCTTCTTAGCTTCATCTGCCCTTAGCTTAGGGCAATCTTTCTTCCAATGGCCCTTGAGTTTACAATAGAGACAAATCTCCATCCTAAGTCGAAACTTAGCCATCTTACGATTGCATGCGTTCTTGCCACCCTTGTTCCCTTTGGGTCTACGATTGACCCTTAGAAACTAGTTGGCAATAGGTCTCTCAGCAATCGACTCTGTTGCTGTCCCGACTTCGGGATTCTGAATAGATTGCAACAATCTTTCCACGATCAAGATAATGGAAGCCTTAGCTTCTAGCTCCAAGCCATATCCAACAAGTTGAAAGAGAAAATCAATCAATGACTTGACTTGTTCAGGCAACAGCTCTTCTGTCTCAAGTATTTGGATAAGCATGATCTTGATAGCTTTGAACCCTTCACACATCCTTGGAGTATCCAAGAATGAGGAGAGATATCTCACAATCTCATATGGTTCCTTGTCTCGACATGGTCCAACCATATTGTCAGACATAGCATTCAGCAACAAATTCTTCACAAACTCGGCCTTTTCCACTGACATCTCATAATAGCAATCATAGGTTGCAGTAGTCAACTCAGTGGGAGGTGGAGGGATAGGTTCGTCTAACACATACTCAACCTCGTTGTGCCATAGCACCCTTCGTACCTCATGGATCCAATCCACGTAGTTTGGTCCTGTTATCTTTTGCAACTCCAAGTTGGCAATGAGCTCGGAGGACGGTATAGCCATTTCTGTTTTCCTAAGGAGAAATAATATAGAACAAAAATAATAAATCAACTATTGAAATACTATTTCTAAATACACAGTCAACATAACTAAACAACAAGGTCCTTTAGTTGTTTAGCTTCCACTATTTTCACATATGATTGCCCCCAAAACAAACATACGGGTAATGTCCAACAAGTTACCGTAGTGGCCAAGATCCAAATCCATACTATGCTATACTCCAACGGGGGCTGGTTGCATAACATAATATGACCGGTAGGACTATCCAATTGCGTCACGCAAGTCTTGGGTGTTAAATCTAATTTAACCAGACGCTCTACATATTGCACCTATCGAGGTCGCTAGATACAATATGCAGTAAGTTATAACCATAGGCTTACTCTAATCTGACATCACTGCGAGTCTGCAAGACGAGGTCGCCAATACAGGGAAACGCAATGAAATTTCAGAATTAAAGCACCCCATGGAAAGCATCTCAGAAACACATACGTATACATATTTCGGCACTTATATTGGTTGGGGCTTGTAGCTTGAGGGTTGTTATCAGTCATCTACAAACAAATAAGGGCGCCGCCTACCCATCATGCATGAGCGGTCTACACGTAATGGATGTCGCCTATCCATTCTAGTTCTAAACGCGGTCAAGCACATAATGGGCGCCGCCTACCCATACATAAAAATATGCGGTCCGACAAATAAGAGGGCGCCGCCTACCCTCGCATGCATAGCGGTCGAACGGAAAGTAAAATACGTGGTATTTAAACATGCATTGTCAAACAATAGCATATCGAGCAAACAAACAAGTAGTAGCCTATGTGGATGCCAAATGACTTCATAATTTCATTATGAAAATTATAGTCCCATACTTATAATCTCTATGAAAAATTGAAAATTTGGACTAGATTGAAAAATCGAAAATTCTATTGACCAGGTAGCAATTTTCGAAAACCCGAAGGACTCAATTGTAATTTTCCAAACCTTGGAGGTGTTAAATTCAAAATTCAAAAGTAGAAAGACTTATTTGTAATAAACAATAAATTGATAAATCACAAATAAGTCCCTCAACTTAATACTAATTAAATTTAACCACTCTAGTTAATAATAATTACAATTAAATCATATTTATATTCCAAATATAAAATTCAATCCTCAAAATTTCCAAAAATTCGATTTTGGGTCCAACCCGGAAAAATTAAATAAATATATATAATAATATATGGGGACGGGATCAAATCCCGTCCCCTAGGGCGCTTGCGGCACGCAGGCGCCTGCCTGCGTCACACAGGCGGCTCGCCTGCCTGCCTTCCTTTTTTTAGAAAAAAAAAATATAAATTCTAAATTTATATAAAAAAAAAACTTTCGAAAATCGAATCAATCATAGAATCAATTGCATCCACATAAACTACATAATCACATAACATATATAAGTATAAACATAATCAATTAACCTGGCTATGATACCACTGTAAGAAAATATGGTCAGAGTTACCCCTAGGGTACGCAGCGGAATGTCAAAAAATTTCTTAACATGCAGGTAAATTGATCATGCATATAACATATATAATAAACACATTAATCAGAAGACTTACAATACTCCAAAGCAAGAATAGGTATTGAATCGATATGCCAATCGATGAAGTCTTCGTAATAGTCCGGTGAATCTTCTCCTTCGTCGAAATCGAAGATATCTGCAATACTTTGATTATCTGCAAGACAATAAAAGTTAGTTTCCAGCTCTTTGAACCTCAACCTTGGTATCCACGGATGAACAGCTTATCGGAAAGAATGCTAGGATATTCTTTATGTGGCCAAGAAGATGGGGCAGTGATTTTCCTCCGGTGGAGAGTGGCGCGCGCGGTTAGGGTATAGAGGTAGGGGAGAGCTTTTTATTTTCTCTAAGAAAGGTGGAATAATTTTCTAAGAATTCGGAATTGAAAAAGCTCTCTAATGACCTACTTATATAGTAGTGAATAGAAGTCTAAAGAAGATTCTTTTAGACTTCATAAAGGAATAAGAACTCTAATTCTTATTGCACAAGGAAACCAATTTAAGTCTAGATTCATTCCCAATTAAGTTAGAACTCAATTAGGAAAATCTAACTTAACCCTTGACTTCTAATATGGGAAGGAGTCGAAACTCCCTCCCATACTACTACTACACGCGGCCGGCCAAGGGGGGGGGTATCCCAATTTTGGGACCTACTTATAATTCGAAGGCAATTCAAAATCTAAGTAGATTTTGCCCATGTGCATATATTAATTCTAAATTAATATATCCTTTCAAATCAGACCTCTATTATATTTCTAAAATATAATCTTTAATTGTATTTACATAAAATACAATTAATCAATCAATTCAATTAATAATTCAAATTATTAATTGAGCCACAAATAATTATAATTAATTCCAAATCAATTATAATTCATCAATCACAATTAATTCTGAATTAATTGCGATTCCATCTTCAAGGATATTCGGATAAGCTGAATCACCACATAGTGTGACCCATAGGGCCTCATTGTATTAAGCAAGTGCTACACTAGGCAACATGGAATTCCTAGACGGTTCCATTTGCAATATTAATACATGAGGACATTTGAGAGGTTTCTCAAAGCAAACCCTTTCGTTGTGAAGTCTGTTGCGCTCAACGCGGCGATGGTAACGTCCCTTCATCTGACTGACTCGAATGCATCTAGGATCGATGATGTGTCTATCTCAATAATACATCCACGAGCGTCTTCAGTGAGTTGCTTGGTGAATCCAATATCTATTATGACTATCATAATAATATTGATACGCTGGCCAGCGGTTTAACCAATCACAACTATGAACGACTATGAGCATTGCTCTCCTGTGCTACACGTGAGAGATGAATCTTTCACAGAATCACTTATCACCCCCATTTGTATGTAGCCATAATCCTGGATCGTGTCTTGGGTCAACTGCTTATTCAGAGCTGACATCGACGGGTCCACCAAGGATATGGGGCAACAAATGTGATGATAAAGTCCTGTAAGTCCAAAGGACGACTGTCATCACTTCGACAACTTTCCGGTTCCCATAGACACTTCGGTGTAGAGTATACATCGATGGGAGTTTTCGGTGGGTACTTCCATTGTTCGGTAATCACCCTTCGAACAACTATGCAGAGTTATGAGAACGTTTCTAAATTGTCTAACAATCCGTTCCGTGACCGTGGGATCGGCTCACACTTGCTCTAACAAGTATAACCTCCACGCATACTAGTCTCACCTGGTTCATTCATACCCCTACATCCGAGATGAACCTCGACTAGGGAGAGTTTGGGATAGATGATAACTCACATAGCTCCCACTATCTGTGTGATCGGTCTTCTATCCGAGGGGACATGTTTGATGTCAATACAGACAGGAATAGAGATATGACATGTTGTATGCCTGGTATAATATAAATATGAAAGCGATACTCAATAGTGAAAAAAACAAACATATATTATATTACGTTGATCTGTGTAATAGTACATATATGCCCTTAATAAGGGTTGTATGCCCTTAATAAAGACTGTCTCTAGGACATATACACTATCAGGTAGTTCTCTTGAAGTCTGAGTAAAGTTCCTCTGAACTTACTTTCAGATCTTCAGTGATGTGAACCACTTCAGTGGTCTCCTTTTGAGCCTGAAAAAGAATAAAATTAAGTTCAGGAAAGTTTTGGAGAATAGTTTTAGAGTCAAAATCTAGAACATGATTTACTTGCTGAGATTCAACAAGCTCATGTAGCAAACTTTGTTGTGCTGGTACTATTTCCATTGCTTTAGGAGCTTGAGAAGCATCCTTGAATTGTTCATCCTGAAATAATTTTAAGTTAGATACAAGCACTAAGTTTTCAAACTTAGTTGAATTACCAAAAACTTCATGTACCTGCTGAACAGGAGTTGTGGATTCTGGTGCAGAAGTTTCAGCAACCTTCTGACTTGTATCTTGAGAAGTCTGTAAAGAAATAATTATATCAGCAAAAGAATGAGTTTCAGATAGTGAAGTTTTGCTTATGGTTGAGTTAACTACCTGCTGCAGAAGGGCAGGTGGTGACTCAGTCCTTTCAGCAATGACAGCTTCTTCAATATCTAGGACTTGTTCTTCAGCAGACTTCTTCTCTTGCTCTATTTGAGAAGGCTGTGCAGATTCAACAATCTCCCTTGTCTCTGAAATGACAAGTTGAGGAGAGATATCTTGACCTTTGAGTTCACTGCTGGTCATAAAAACATCTAATGATTTGTTGGAGTTGTCATCAATCTCAAAATCCATTTGCTGGCTCAGTTCTGTCAGCACCAGCTGAACTTTGTCAATGGATGTTTTCGATGAACTAGGTCGAGTGTTCTCAGCATCACGAGATGCGTCGTCGAATAATGTCTCTTGTGGTGTTTCAGCAATTTCTGGGACTTCAACCATTGCCGTCTCAGAAACTGGTTCTTCAACAATCACAGTCTCAGTAACTGCGGTTTCAGCAACTTGATGAATTGCTTGTTTAGCAACCATCTTTTCAGCAGCATCAGCAAGTGCCACGTTTCCCAGATCAGCACTAATATCACTTGCTGGTTGTAAAGTCTGATCATCTAGATTATCTACAATGTAGATATCTGGCATTGGGGCGGGAATTTCGTTTCCACTGCCTTGTGGTCTTATCTCAGCAGATGTACCAACATTTAGTTGATTGTTGAAGGCTTCTGCAAACACTTCAACATTGCTGAAGGCTTTCGCAAGCACTTCATCAACATCTACTGGAGTAGCTTGTGTTTCAGCAACTCCGGGAGCATCATCCGAAAGAACATGGACAATTGGAACTGACTTGCGAGCCAGTGTTTTCTTTCTTGGGTTCTTTGTCCGTTTCTTCTTAGGGAAGGGGTCAGCTGATGACGCTGCAGTTTGAGTGGCATCATCAGCTTTCCTCTTTTTCTTCTTGGATTTCTCCAGTTGCTTTCAGCAGCAGTATCTGCAGTAGTTGCATTTTTAGCAACGGCTGTTGTACACGTACCTTATTGATCACCATCTACAGCAGTTTCATCAACAACGTTTTCAGCTGTTGGAGTCTTGTCTTGCTGACTAGTGGTGACAACATCTGCAGCTGTTGTATACCTTTCTTGTTGACTTGTGCTGACAACATTTGAAGCTGTTGCCTTCTTTGATTTCTTGTCAGCAAGCTTAGGTCCATTTTGCTTTTAGAAGGCTCTTCCCACATTGCATACTGATTTCTTAATTGGCAATGGGTTTCTCAGCTGAATCCTGAAGTGTTCAAGGATATAGCATATTTTTAGTCCATACATGACTGGGAAGGTAGGTGAGACCTTGTTGTCTTCAACCTTGACCTTAAATTTAGTAACACAATCAACAAGTCTGTTGAAAATGTACTTTGCCCAGTTGAGCTCAGTTTTGTTCTCATGTATATGCATCAGCAGCGGCCACCTTCTCAAGCCTACTTGGTAAATTCCTCCAACTTGGGAGTCTAAGACTTTGATGAGTAGCAGAGCTACTAGACCAAGTGAATGGCAGAGATTCTTCCTGTTTACGTGCTTTGTCCAAGTCACGGGAGCAATCTCTCCTTTCTTCATTCTCTCGATTCTGACATCACTGTAGAAGGCTTCAATTTCTTCATCAGTGGCAGTGATGTCATCTTCAGTTCCAGTGGTTGGAATCTGAAAGATGTTGGCTAAATCAATCCATTTCAGGATGATTTGCACACCTTGAACTGTGGTGGAAATCACTTTTTCAGTGACTCCCTGTCCATCAGTCAGAGTTTGTATTTCTGCATTGTTGTAGAATTCCATGGCGTCTAACATACTCACTTTCTTAGGGCGAGCAATTATGAAGAAAAGAAGGCCTTGTTGTTTTATCAACTCGAGTGCCTCTTCATTTTCTCCATCTAGTTCTTGTTCATAGAAGTATCTTATATACTTCTCTTTGGCAAAACCGCCCCATTGCATCATCTGTTCACACTTTGCAGTGTCAAGATATGCAGGCGGCATGGGTCTCTCCGTTATACGGTCGTTCTTCAACACAATTTTCACTGTGTTGGTTGCCGGAGTTATAACCGGAGCAGTGCTTTTTCCAGCACTATCAGCCTTTGAGGACTTTGAGGTCTTGGAGGACTGTCTCTTTGGGGACATTTCTTATATAGCGGTAGAAATGTACGAAAAAGATTAACTTGCTTTTTGACCGGAGGTACAGTGAATTCAGGCACAGGCTATAAAAATTTGCAGAGAAAGGAAATGTGAGTTAAAGAATTTTGTCTTTCTATAACTCGTTGTTTATATAGTATCTCTGGTGTGCAAGAAGCTCAGTCGATTTTGAGTTCTCAGCAAGGGTATAATAGAGATTCAACAGCGTTAGTGGAGCCTTAGCATTAAATGCGTAGTGGTCAACTAACAAAAACCGTCAGAGCACTCTTTCTCTTTGTAATGTTAACCGTTATATCAAAAACTACTTTAAATCAATGGCCACGATTGTATTCCATGTCATGATTAATAACGAGTTTATCTGTGCCCGATTAACGTCACAAATTGATTTTACCTAGATTTATGAGATTTGATTGCTTGCTGAAGTAAACAAGAATCTTTTCAGCGAATTTGTGTAACAAGCCTTGTTATTTGCTGAAAGTTCCCCCTTAATCAAATATCTCATATTTCCTTAAATTAAAAGACATTTTTGAGTTTCCGTCTCAGTAAATTCTTTTTGTCTTGAGATATCTTTTGGTAAAATCTGAGAAGTGAGTTTGCTCTTTGCTGAGTTCCCGTCTCAGAATTTTCCTTTGATACTTGAATACCTGTTTCAGTATCTTTGATTGTCTGAATGCCCGTTTCAGCAATCCATAAGGTTTTTCTCTTACTGAGTGCCCGTCTCAGCAAGTGATCAAGTTTCCTAACAAATACCCGTTTTGAAGGAGTTACTTGCTGAATGCCTGTTTCAGCAATCATGTAGTGAACTATCATTTCTTTTTAGAAGAAATCAGTGGAAGGAGCTTTTATTCAAGTAAGCATACTTTGGCTTGCTGAATGCCTGTTTCAGCAATCTTCCAATTGTATCCCTTACTATTGAGGTAATTCAATCAATCCAAGGTTATACCTTAGCATTGCGAATCTATTATCTGGTAGGGGCTTGGTAAAGATGTCAGCAAGTTGATCATCAGTACCTACTTTTACAACCTCAATGTCTCCTTTTTCCACATGATCTCTAATGAAATGATGTCTAATATCAATGTGCTTTGTCCTTGAGTGGAACTTAGGATTTTGTGTGATAGCAATAGCACTTGTATTATCACAAAAGATTGGTGTTTTCTTTGCAGAAATACCATAATCTCTTAATTGTTGCTGAATCCATAGGATTTGAGCTGTACAACAACCAGCCGCAATGTATTCAGATTCAGTGGATGAATTGGCAACACAGGTTTGCTTCTTGCTGAACCATGATATTAATCTAGTACCTAGAAACTGACAAGTTCCAGAAGTACTTTTTCTATCAAGAGTTGATCCTCCATGATCAGCATCAGAATAACCAACCAATTCAAGTCCAGAATCTTTAGGATACCATAATCCAACATTGACTGTACCTTTGACATATTTCAGTATCTTAAGTGCCTTTTTGTAGTGTGATTCTCTTGGATCAGATTGGAATCTTGCACTCACACAAACAGCATACTGAATGTCAGGTCTACTTGCTGTTAAATACAACAAGGAACCAATGAGCTTCCTATACTTGTGTTCTTCAACACTTTTATCTTCTTTAGTATAGCCCAATTTGGTACCAACACTCATAGGGATCTTTTCAGGTTTTTCTTCCTCTTTAGTATAGCATTTCTTTCACATACTTTGCTTGATTTATGAATATTCCATCCTTGAGTTGCTTGACTTGCAATCCTAGGAAATAATTCAATTTTCCCATCATACTCATTTCAAATTTGTTTGTCATGAGTTTGGCAAAATCATCACAAAGTTGCTTGTCCTTAGATCCAAATATTATGTCATCCACATAAATCTGAACTAAGAGTATTTTACCATCATGGTTCATGGTAAACAAAGTTTTGTCAACTTCACCTTTCTTGAAACCATTATCCAGGAAGAACTTAGCTAAGGTATCATACCAAGCTCTAGGTGCTTGCTTTAGACCATATACAACTTTCTGAAGCTTGTATACCATCTTGGTTTCTGAGGGAAGTTCAAAGCCAGGGGGTTGTTCCAAGTATACTTCTTCAGCAAGTTCACCATTCAAGAATGCACTTTTAACATCCATTTGATAAACAATGAAGTCATTGTGAGCAGCAAAGGCCAAGAAAAGTCTAATTGCATCCAATCTTGCAACTGGTGCATAAGACTCATCATAGTCCAATCCTTCAGTCTGACAGTAACCTTGAGCAACCAAACGTGTTTTGTTCCTTGTTACTTCACCAGACTCACTCAGCTTGTTTCTGAACACCCACTTTGTACCAATAGCTTTCTTGCCTTCAGCAAGTGGTACAAGTTTCCAGACTTTGTTCCTTTCAAATTGATCCAGTTCTTCTTGCATTGCCTTGATCCATTCAGAATGCTTTATAGCTTCTTCTGTGGTCTTGGGTTCAATTTCTGAAACAAAGCAAGAGAACAAAGCTTCTACTTCTACGACATTTGCTTCTTCAGCAAGTCCATGAGTAGCAGATACTTTGGATCTAGTCACTTGGCGTTTGTCAATATCACCAATCATATCCGTAGAGGGATGATCTATAATCCATTTGTTAACAGGTTTTCTGCTCTTTGGATCTTGATAAGTTTGCTCATCAGCATGTGACTCTTCAGTATATACTATCTCAGTACTACTAGTATTTTGTTGTGTCTCTGCTGCCGGTTCATCAGCAACTGCTTGTTCAGCATTGCTAGATTGTGGTAACTCATCAGCAGGCACAAGAAGTTGCATAGTTTCAGCAACATCCGGAGCAACTGCGTCTTTTGCTGGAAATTCTTTGTCATGAACTATATTTATCTTGTCATGACATGGGGGAGGAGAGTCATTGTCAGAATCATCATTTAGTTCAATTGACTTGATTTGTCTAGCATCAGATTCAGTTCTTTGCTCGTGTATGTGTAGCTTCTTCATTCAATCTGATATTTCTTCTTCAGCAGGCACTCCTTGTGACTTTTCATAGAATACAACATGCACTGATTCTTCAATCTTTTGTGCCTTTTTGTTGTAAACTCTATAAGCTTTACTATGCAAGGAGTAACCAAGAAATATCGCTTCGTCTCCCTTTGGTTGAAATGTTCTTAGGTATTCTCTACCATTGTTAAGAAAAAAACATTTACAACCAAATACTCTTAGATGGGTGATGTTAGGAGGTCTTCCAACAAATAACTCATAAGGAGTTTTGTTGTATTCCTTAGTAATCAGACATCTGTTTTGAGTGTAACAGGCGGTATTAATCGCTTCAACCCCTCACTTATTTTAGTGTCAGCAAGCATTGTTCTTGCGGCTTCTTTTAGGGTGCGATTCTTCCTTACAGCAACACTGTTTTGTTGTGGTGTCCTTACTGAGGATAACTGATGTTGTATGCCTTTTGAAGTGCAATACTCAGTTACGACTGGTTTACAAACTCAGTACCATGGTCTGTCATTATGAGTTTTACCTTGTCATTTTTCATGACTTCAAGCTTATTCAGCAAGATAGGTATTTCAGTCCTTGTTTCAGACTTGTGTTTGATAAATACTACCCAAGTGAATCTTGAATAGTCATCTACCACCACCAGACCATACTTCTTACCCGCATAGCTTGTTGAAGAAGATTCAAACAAGTCCATGTGCAAGAGTTGTAAAGGTTTTGTAGTTGACGGTACTGCCTTGTTCTTAAAAGAAGATTTGGTTTGCTTTCCTTGCTGACATGCATTGCAAACACCATCCTTCTTGAAAGTAACCTTAGGTAATCCAACTACAATTGCCTTTTTAGACAGCTTATTCAGCGTCTTGAAGTTTAGGTGACTTGTTCGTTTATGCCATAACCATGCTTTTTCAGCAAGGCAATTGTGATCTGAGACAAGGCATTTTTCAACGATTGATGAAGACCAATCTACAGTGTATAGGCCTCCTGATCTTCTAGCAACCATAATAACCTTCTTTGTCTCAAAGTCTATAAGTTTACATTTATCACTTTTGATTTTGATGAAGTATCCTTTATCAGCAAATTGACTCATGCTGAAAAGGTTAAACTTAAGATTTTGACATAAAGAACTCCCGAAATGGTAATGCATCCTAACTTCACGTCACCGTAGCCTTTTGTAGAACCAGAGCCTCCACCAGGAAACCTTATTGTTGGACCTTTAGACCACCGTCTATAGTTTATAAGGTTATTCTTGTTGCCCGTCATGTGCTTTCCACAACCACGGTCAAAGTGCCAGATTGCATCGTTTGTCTCCGTGGCTGAAGTCTGCACAATCAAGAGCAAACAAGTTAATTATCCAATATTGGATGTCCATTAACAAGTTCAAGAATGCGTCCAGTGGAAACCCAAGTCTTAAGTTTTTCAACTTTGACTTGTTTTCTACTTGCTGAGGAACTTTTCTACTTGCTGAGGAACTAGAAGGCTTTGAGCGAAAAGATTTTTGATTCGTGCTGATCAAATCTACTTTCTGATGTGGTGTCTTGCTCGGTTGACCTTTTTGCTGAACATACTTTTCAGTAAGTTCTTTTCTAGCAAGGTTCCTTCTAGCCCTAGCGTTTTGAGTCTTGTCAGAACTCTTAGGCTTGGTTTTGTTCATCTCTTTGAAGTATCTTTGCTGACTTTGCTTATACTCATGAAAAAGTTGACTTTGCTTGGTTTTGAAACCGAGTCCACTTTTTGGAGAATGCTGAGCTTTTGTCTCAACAACCTTACTTGATTCAGGTTTGTCAGCAAAGGTCTTCTGATTACTTTTAGTAATCTTGCCTTTTGACTTAACAAATTGCTTTCCAGCAACTTGTTTGGCGGAATGCTTTACAGCATCCTTTTTCTTTACAGTTAGCTTTTTAGCAACCTGTTTTCCTTTTAAAGTCTTGTTACTTTGAGTAGCAACAGCGGGCTTTACGGTCGTAGGTACTTGATTGCATTTTTCAGCAACCTTAGATTGACCAATCTGATAGAGTTCTGGTTGACCACTATCAGTTGCACGTACAAAGGTAATTGGTGATTTGTCTTTACTCAAGATTATTACGTCATCACTTTCATACGTTGCACCTAAACCTTCTTTCTGAGATGGATCTCTCAGATAAGAGTTTAGTTCATTCAGCGTATTACTTGCATCAACATAAGATTTGAAATTGATTTTCATCTTTTTCATTTCTTGTATTTCAGCAAGTAACTTTAGAATTGAGGACTGATATTCTTCCAAAAACTCTATTGCCATCTGAGTATTCTTCTCTGTAGCTTCAGCAATCAACTTCTTAAGATGCAATATTTCAGCATCTTTCTTTTCTGTCTCTTCCTTCAGCAATACGTACTTTTCAGTAGTTTGCTTGGTCAGAGTTTCAGCATTCTATAGTTTCTCTTGCTGTTTGCTCAGAGTTTTCTCAAATCTTTTGATTTCTCCTTGAATCTTGTCAAGGTCAATCTCATCTTCACTTTCTGAGTCTGAGTCAGAGGTAGGACTGTTTACCTGACCGGCCATGAGGCAGAATTCGTAGTTTGACACATCTGGATAAGCTTCCATAGCTATTCCACAAACTTCCTTGCAAATCTCTACGTCAAGAGTGGCTTCTTCATCTTCAGTGTCTGAGATTTCTTCCTCACTGTCTTCGGAGATGGTATCAATGCACAACACATTGATTTTTGCTTGAAGCTTCTTCTTTTCTTCAGCAATCAAAGCTCTTTTGAACTTCTTCTTTTCAGTAGATTTGCCATTCAACAAAGGACAATTTGCTTTGAAGTGTCCAGGCTTTTTGCAGTAAAAGCAGAGATCATTTCCAACTGCTGGTTCTTCAGAGGAGTTTGCTTGCTGAGCTTGCTTGTTCAGCGAGCTAGCCTCATTCTTGTATTTATGGTAGTTGTTACCAAGATGCTTTTTCAGCTTCTCTTTTGCTTTTCGCCTTTCAAGTTCCTTACTGATGAATTTCTTCATGTTTTTAACAACTAAAGCATTTTCATCAGCGGGCTCTTTATCATTCTTCTTTTCAGAAGATGACGGCTTTGCAGCAAGAGCAATGTTTTGCGATTTTTCAGCAAACACATTTTCTCTTTGCTTTGTCTCGTAGTTGACAGTAGCAAGATGAGAGAACAACTCTGTAGGTGTGATGTTTGGCATTCCTTGATTGTAGTAGAAGTTCTGAGTGTGGATCCATTCTTGGTTCAGACTTCTGATAATGGTTTTCACCTTCTCAGAATCTGAGTAAAGATTTCCAACTCCCAAGGCGGCCATCTCACTAGCTAGAGTTGTGAATCTGAAGTCCAAGTCTTCCAGTGACTCATTTGTACCTTGTTTAAAGTTCTTGAACTTTAACTTCAGCACTTCGAGTTTGTTTTCTGATGATCGAGATTGTCAGACTCAATTAATCAAATAAATTTGTTTTTAGCCAAAGGCAATTCACAACTACAACGAAAACCAAGGCACGTAGTGTAGAAGTAAAATAACCTCGAGTGTCGATCTCTAAGGACTATAACTAGCTTTATCAAATTTAACTTAAACTATAAATCAGAAATCAAGCAAAGCACAGATTTTTCTTATCAATATGATGGAAGTTAGTGATAATATGATCAATCAAAGCAACGGGTAATAATCATGCATGAAGTAATTGAAGTTTGTATAGAGATCTATGATCATGGATTGTCCTACGTGTTCCTTTCAATTCAACACTACGAAGATAGATGGCTTAGATAGATCAAAGAAATAAAACAATAAATCAAGTCTTACGTGCGAAGCCACTCATGCGTAATCAAGAACCCTAGCTAAGAAATCACATACTATCACCAACAATAGATTTAGCTACTCATATTGCAATCAACAAGAATCAAAGCAAGATTGAATGAAAACATGTTGAATGAAATGCAGAAAAATCGTGAGATACAAGTTACCTACGAAGGTTGTCAATCTCCGATGAATTGCTAACTCACAAGCAAGAATCGAAAATCAAAGATGTCCAATCTCTATGCTAAAGCTTCCAAATCAACAAGAAAAAGAGTCTTCTATGCTAATAATTCCCAGAACAGGCTCTGGAGAATTTTTCTCTCAAAATAATGTGAAAAAGTCTGAAAAACATAGAAAAATAGGCAAACTATATATAGCTGCGCAAACTCGTCGGGCGAACCGCCCCAGGTGCCGGGCGATTCGCCCCACGTCCCAGGCGGTTCGCCTGGGACGTCCATATCGGCGAGAGCGAGATTTTTGGTCTTCTTTTCCTTTTCGGACTCGAATTTTGCCTTCTAGTGACCTTTAAGCTTTGAAACTCGTCCCCTAGGCCACAAATCTCATCCGGAACTGTTAGGAAACTTGTAATTTTGATGAACAATTAACCATGCTAAATTAAGGAAAGTCCAGTAACTAGTACTCTTAAGGTTCATAGGAATTTAGAATTTTAAGGACATTGAAAAAGAGGAACGTTTGCTGATGACTTAGTTAGGTGTTAGATAAGTTATTTCTTTTGCGTATGATGTATTTTATTTTCTGAAAAGAAAATATCTTATTGATGCTTAGCTTTAATGTATCTTATTTTCTGAAAAGAAAATAACCTATTGAAGCATTTGCTGAAGATATATTTTGTTTATTACAAACAAATTATTGAAGCAAATAAGAAACCGCTCAGAATCTTGAAGACTTTTGAAGATCTGAAGACTTGAAGATTTCGAAGACTTGAAGACTTGAAGATTGTTGAAGGCTGGTAAGGCACGTGTTGCTCAGAAAGTGGAAAATTCAGCAACAGCATTGCATAATTGAAAATCTGAAAGACAGAGTAGGTTGTGCTTGCTGAAACTGAGACTGACCACTTGCTGATGAACATATGTGACCTCTTGCTGAATGTACGTGAATTTGCGCTCCAATGTTACTGTTTGAATTCTATTCAAATGTGCATTTAATGCAAAGCATGCACGCGAAGGATATGAAGACTAGAAGACAAACAAAGTCGCTGCTGAAAGTACAAAAGCAAGATAGTGACATGTTAAGGAACAAAAGCCTTAGGATTTGAAATTCAAACGGCTCCTTACTTGCACTATAAATAGAGGTCATCCGGCAAAGAGTTGAAGTGTGTCAACAACGTGATCAAACTCTCACTTGTGCTTAAAAACTCACAAACCTTCAAACACTCTTACTGTCATTGATCCGTTCCAAGACTTAAAGCTTGAAAAAGCTACTTGTGAAGAAGTAGAACAAACTCGGCTAAGAAATTAGTTAAGTATTCTTTCTTTCGAACAAGAACAAGTCTTAACACCAGAAACAATCAAACTTGTTTACTGCAAAGTATTCCAAGTTGTGTTTCTTAGATTACTTGTTGTAACTGAATAAGTTATAATTAAGTCATCTCACCCCAAAACTCTCTAACTGAAAATACACCCTTTCAGGCGTGATATTCAGGGGGAACTTAATCGAGCATAGTTTTGCTGATTAAAAGTACCAAGTTTGGTGGAGAACAAGGTTGAGTTCTCTAGTTTAGGTTGGAGACAAAGCTAGTGTGCTTTGGTTTCTGTTGAATCGCTTTAGATAGGAGATTGTAAGGAACCTCAATCATATCTTAGTGGATTCAGTCCTAGAAAGGACAAAGTGGATTAGTTGAGAGATTACGCCACTCTCAGATACCACTATAAAAGTGTTTGTGTGATTTACTTACTGCATTTAGCTTTCAGCAAATTATATCTGTTTGTACACAGTCACTCACTTCACTTGCTGAAACCCTTTACTTGCTGAAAGAGCACTTATTGTTTCAAAGACTTCCGCTCTCTGATTTTAAGTATCAGCAAACCAAGCTACTGTAAAGTAACTTACGCTTGCTGAGAAAGTTAAGTATCAGCAAACTCATTACTGAAAAGTAATAAGTACTTGCTGAGAAAGTTTTAAACGACGAAAGTTTGAAAACACTATTCACCCCCCCCCCTCTAGTCTTTTCTTGTTGTTTAAAGGGACCAACAAGTGGTATCAGAGCAGGAGGTTCTTTAGCCTTCTGCACTGAACCTAGATCCCCTTAAGTGCTTTCCGTAACTCACTCTCACTTGATCAGTTTGGTAGTGCTTTGCTGACAGGATGTCTTTAGGAGATGCTCCCTTGCTAAAGCTGGAAAATTACGAGAAATGGCGAAACAACATGATGCTACATCTTGAGGCCATTAGTGATGAGATGGTCACCATCATTAATGATTGACCTATCAAGATCACCAAGGTTGAAAGGAGTTTCCCTCATAGGACCACTGAAGCTGGAAAGGAAACCGTCGAAGGCGAACCATCAGATACGGTTGTGCCAAAACCAAGAGAGGAATGGACTTCTGACGAAGCTAAGAGATTCCGTCTTGATGGCCAAGCTAGAAACATCATCATTCGATCAACTCCGAATACCATACAGTGCAAACTGTGGGGTGCTAAGACTGCAAAGGAAGCTTGGAAAATGGTTCAAGATCTTTGTGCTGGATCTGACAAGACCAAGGAAAACAAACTTGAAGTACTTAAATTAAAGTTTCAAAACTTTAAGCAAGGTGCAAACGAGTCACTGGAAGACTTGGACTTCAGATTCACAACTCTTGTTAGTGAAATGGCGGCGCTGGGTGTTGGAAATCTTTATTCAGATTCTGAGAAAGTGAAAACTATCATCAGAAGTTTGAATCAAGAATGGATCCATACTCAGAATTTCTATTATAATCAAGGAATGCCAGACATTACACCAACAGAGTTGTTCTCTCATCTTGCTACTGTCAATTATGAGACAAAGCAAAGAGAAAATGTGTTTGCTGAAAAATCGCAAAACATTGCTCTTGCTGCAAAGCCGTCATCTTCTGAAAAGAAGAATGATAAAGAGCCTGCTAATGAAAATGCTTTAGTTGTTAAAAACATGAAGAAGTTCAGCAGTAAGGAACTTGAAAGGCGAAAAGCAAAAGAGAAGCTGAAAAAGCATCTTGGTAACAACTACCATAAGTACAAGAATGATACTAGCTCGCTGAACAAGCAAGCTCAGCAAGCTACATCTTCAGAAGAACCAGCAGTTGGAAATGATCTATGTTTTTAGTGCAAAAAGCCTGGACACTTCAAAGCTAATTGCCCTTTGATGAAAGGCAAATCTGCTGAAAAGAAGAAGAAGTTCAAAAGAGCTTTCATTGCTGAAGAAAAGAAGAAGCTTCAAGCAAAAATCGATGCATTATGTATTGATACAAGCTCCGAAGACAGTGAGGATGAAAGTTCAGACACTGACGATGAAGAAGCCACTCTAGACGTGGAGATTGGCAAAGAAGTGTGTGGAATAGCTATGGAAGCTTATCCAGATGTGTCGAACTACGAATTCTGCCTCATGGCCGGTCAGGTAAATAACTCTACCTCTGACGCAGATTCAGAAAGTGAAGACGAGATTGACCTTGACAAGATTCAAGGAGAAATTGAAAGATTTGAGAAAACTCTCAGCAAACAGCAAGAGAAACTACAACTTGCTGAAACTCTGACCAAGCAAACTACTGAAAAGTACGTTTTGCTGAAGGAAGAGACAGAAGAAAAGGATGTTGAAATAAGGCGTCTTAAGAAGTTGATTGCTGAGGCTGCAGAGAAAAATTCTCAAATGGCATTAGAATTGGAAGAGTATCAATCCTCAATTCTAAAGTTACTTGCTGAAATCCAAGAAATGAAAAAGATGAAAATCAATTTCAAATCCTATGTGGAAGCAAGTAATACGCTGACTGAACTAAACTCTTATTTGAGAGATCCATCTCATAAAGAAGGTTTAGGAGCAACGTGCGAAGGTGATAACGTAGAAATCTTGAGAAAAGATAAAACACCTATCTCCTTTGTACGTGCTACTGATAGTAGTCCTCCAGTACTCTATCAGTTTGGTCAAACCAAGGTTGCTGAAACATGCAATCAAGTACCTATGACCATAAAGCCCGCTGTTGCTACTCAAAGTAACAAGACTTTAAAAGGAAAACAGGTTGCTGAGAAGCAAACTGGAAAGAAGAAGAATGCCGTGAAGCATTCCGCCAAACAAGTTGTTGAAAAGCAAGTTCTTAAGACTAAAGGCAAGATTACTAAAAGTAATCAGAAGTCCTTTGCTGACAAACCTGAATCAAGTAAGGTTGATGAAGCTAAAGCTCAGCATTCTCCGAAAAGTGGACTAGGTTTCAAAACCAAGCAAAGTCAACTCTTTCATGAGTATAAGCAAAGTCAGCAAAGATATTTCAAAGAGATAAAGAAAATCAAGCCTAAGAGTTCTGAAAAGACTCCCAATGCTAGGACTAGAAGGAACCTTGCTAAAAAAGAACTTACTGAAAAGTATGTTCAGCAAAAAGGTCAACAGAGCAAGACACCACATCAGAAAGTGGATTTGACCAGCACGAGTCAAAAGTCTTTCAGCTCAAATCCTCCTAGTTCCTCAGCAAGTAGAAAACAAGTCAAAGTTAAAAAACTTCAGACTTGGGTTTCCACTGGACGCATTCTTGAACATGTTAATGGACATCCATCATTGGATAATTAACTTGTTTGCTCTTGATTGTGCAGACTGCAGCCACGGAGACAAACGATGCAATCCGGCACTTTGATAGTGGTTGTGGAAAGCACATGACGGGCAACAAGAATAACCTTATAAACTATAGACGGTGGTCTAAAGGTCCAACAATAAGGTTTGCTGGTGGAGGCTCCGGATCTACAAAAGGCTATGGTGATGTGAAGTTGGGATGCATAACCATTTCTGGAGTTCTTTATGTCAAAAATCTTAAGTTTAACCTTTTCAGCATGAGTCAATTTGCTGACAAAGGATACTTCATCGAAATTAAAAGTGATGAATGCAAACTTATAGATTTTGAGACTAAAAAGGTTATAATGATTGCAAGAAGATCAGGAGGCTTGTACACCGTTGATTGGTCTTCAGCAAACGTTGAAATGCCTTGTCTCAGATCATGATTGCCTTGCTGAAAAACCATGGTTATGGCATAAACGAACAAGTCATCTAAACTTCAAGACGCTGAATAAGCTGTCTAAAAAGGCACTTGTAGTTGGATTACCTAGGGTTACTTTTAAGAAGGATGGTGTTTGCAATGCATGTCAGCAAGGAAAGCAAACCAAATCTTCTTTCAAGAACAAGGCAGTACCGTCAACTACAAAACCTTTACAACTCTTACACATGGACTTGTTTGAATCTTCTTCAACAAGCTATGCTGGTAAGAAGTATGGTCTAGTCGTGGTAGATGACTATTCAAGATTCACTTGGGTAGTATTCATCAAGCACAAATCTGAAACCAAGACTGAAATACCTAACTTGCTGAATAAGCTTGAAGTCATGAAAAATGACAAGGTAAAAGTCATAAGGACAGACCATGGTACTGAGTTTGTAAACTAGTACATAACTGAATATTGTACCTCCAAAGGTATTCAACATCAGTTATCCTCAGTAAGGACACCACAGCAAAACGGTGTTGCTGAACGGAAGAATCGTACCCTGAAAGAAGTCGCAAGAACAATGCTTGCTGACACTGAAATAAGTGAGGCTTATTGGGTTGAAGCGATTAATACCGCCTGCTATACTCAAAATAGATGTTTGATTACTAAGGAATACAACAAAACTCCTTATGAATTGTTTGTTGGAAGACCTCCTAACATCACTCATCTAAGAGTATTTGGTTGCAAGTGTTTCGTTCTTAACAATGGTAGAGAATACCTAAGAACATTTCAACCAAAGGCAGACGAAGCGATATTTCTTGGATACTCCTTGCATAGTAAAGCTTATAGAGTTTACAACAAAAAGGCACAAAAGATTGAAGAATCTGTGCATGTTGTATTCTACGAAAAGTCACAAGGTGTGCCTGCCGAAGAAGAAATATCAGAATGTATGAAAAAGCTAATCATACATGAGCAAAGAACTGAATCTGATGCTAGGCAAATCAAGTCAATTGAACTAAATGATGATTCTGACAATGACTCTCCTCCCCCGAGTCATGACAAGATAAATATAGTTCACGACAAATAATTTCCAGCAAAAGATGCGGTTGCTCCGGAAGTTGCTGAAATTATGCAATCTCCAGTGCCTGCTGATGAAATACCTCAATCCAGCAATGCTGAACAAGCAGTTGCTGACGAACAAATCTCAGCAGAGACACAAATTCCCAGTAGTACTGAACAAGTACATACTGAAGAGTCACATGCTGATGAGCAAACATATCAGGATCCAACGAACAGGAAACCTGTAATAAATGGATTAGATATCATCCCTCTACGGATATGATTGGCGATATTAATAAACGCCAAGTGACTAGATCCAAAGCTACTCACGGACTTGCTGAAGAAGCAACTGTCGTAGAAGTAGAATCTTTGTTCTCTTGCTTTGTATCAGAAATTGAACCTAAAACCATAGAAGAAGCTTTGAAGCATTCTGAATGGATAAAGGCAATGCAAGAAGAATTGGATCAATTTGAAAGAAACAAAGTCTGGAAACTTGTGCCACTTGCTGACGATAAGAAAGCTATTGGTACAAAGTGGGTGTTCAGAAACAAGATGAGCGAGTCTGGTGAAGTAACAAGAAACAAAGCACGCTTAGTTGCTCAAGGTTACTATCAGACTGAAGGATTGGACTATGATGAGTCTTACGCTCCAGTTGCAAGATTGGATGCAATTAGGCTTTTCTTGGCCTTTGCTGCTCACAATGACTTCATTGTTTACCAAATGGATGTTAAAAGTGCATTCTTAAATGGTGAACTTGCTGAAGAAGTCTACCTAGAACAACCCCGTGGCTTTGAACTTCCCTCAGAAATCAAGATGGTATACAAGCTTCAGAAAGCTGTATATGGTCTAAAGCAAGCACCAAGAGCATGGTATGATACCTTGGCTAAGTTCTTGCTGGAAAATGGTTTCAAGAAAGGTGAAGTTGACAAAACATTATTTACCATGAACCATGATGGTAAATTAATCTTAGTTCAAATTTATGAAGATGACATAATTTTTGGATCTAAGGACAAGCAACTTTGTGATGATTTTGCCAAAGTCATGACTTAAGTTTGAAATGAGTATGATGGGAAAATTGAATTACTTCCTAGGGTTGCAAGTCAAGCAACTCAAAGATGGAATATTCATAAATCAAGCAAAGTATGCGAAAGAAATGCTCATAAAGTTTAGGATCAAAGAGGATGAGAAACCTGAAAAGATCCCTATGAGTGTTGGTACCAAATTGGGCTATACTAAAGAGGACAAAAGTGTTGAAGAACACAAGTATAGGAAGCTCATTGGTTCCTTGTTGTATCTAACAGCAAGTAGACCTGACATTCAGTATGCTGTTTGTGTGTGTGCAAGATTCCAATCTGATCCAAGAGAATCACACTACAAAAAGGCAATTAAAATACTGAAATATGTTAAAGGTACAGTCAATGTTGGATTATGGTATCCTAAAGATTCTGGACTTGAATTGGTTGGCTATTCTGACGCTGATCATGGTGGATCAACTCTTGATAGAAAAAGTACCTCTGGAACTTGTCAGTTTTTGGGTACTAGATTAATATCATGGTTCAGCAAGAAGCAAACATGTGTCGCCAATTCATCTACTGAATCTGAATACATTGTAGCTGGTTGTTGCACAGCTCAAATCCTATGGATTCAGCAACAATTAAGAGATTATGGTATTTCTGCAAATAAAACACCAATCTTTTGTGATAATACAAGTGTTATTGCAATTACGCAAAATCCTAAGTTTCACTCTAGGACCAAGCACATTGATATTAGACATCATTTCATTAGAGATCATGTGGAAAAAGGTGATATTGAGGTTGTGAAAGTAGGTACTGAAGACCAGCTTGCTGACATCTTTACCAAGCCCCTACCGGATAATAGGTTCGCAATGCTAAGGTATAACCTTGGATTGATTGAACTACCTCAATAAAGGATACACTTGGCAGAATGCTGAAACAGGTATTCAGCAAGCCAAAGTATTCCTGTCTAAAAGACCAAGTCACTGATTTCTTCTAAGAAATGATAAGTCACTACATGATTGCTGAAATAGGCATTCAGCAAGTAATTCCTTCAAATCGGGTATTTGTTAGGAAACTTGACCACTTGCTGAGACAGGAACTCAGTAAGAGAAAGAACTTAAGGATTGCTGAGACGGGTACTCAGACAATCAAAAGATACTGAAACAGGTATTCAAGTATCAAAGTAATTTTCTGAGACGGGAACTCAGAAAAAGAGCAAAAGCTCATCTCTCAGATTTTACCAAAGGATGTCTCAAGTGCAAAAGAATTTACTGATACGGGAAATCAGAAATGTCTTTTAAACTAAGAAAATATGGGGGGAACTTTCAGCAAGTATCTAGATTGTTAATTCAAACTCGCTGAAAAGATTCTTGTCTATTTCAGCAATCAATCTATCCCGTATTACTCGGTAAAATCAATTTTGACGTTCAGCTGGCACAGATAAACTGGCAATAATCATGACATGAAATTCAATCGTGGCCATTGATTAAAAGGAGTTACTAATCTAACGGCTAACAAAACAAAGAGAGAGAGTGCTCTGATGGTTTTAGTTAGTGGGCCACTACGCATTCAATGCAAAGGCTCCACTAACTCCAGTGTTTCTCTGTTTTACCCTTGCTGAGAGCTCAAATCGATTGTGTTTCTCACACACCAGAGACACTATATAAAGAAGGAGTTAGAGAAATGACAAAATTCTTTAACTCACATTTCCTTTCTCTGCAAATTCTAGCCTGAATCTACTGTACCTCCGGTCAAAAAGCAAACTATCTCTTTTCGTACAATCTTTCTTGCTCTATATAAGAAATGGCTCCCAAGAGACAGTTATCTAAGTCCTCAAAATCGTCAAAGGTTGATAGTGCTGAAACACGCACTGCTCCGGTGACTACTCTGACCCCAGACACAACGAAAGTTGTGTTGAAAAACGACCGAATCACTGTAAAACCTATGCCTCCGTCATATCTTGACACTGCAAAGTGTGAGATGTTGATGCAATGGGGAGGGTTTGCAAAAGAAAAGTACATTAGGTACTTTTATGAACAAGAATTTGATGACCAAAATGAAGAGGCGCTTGAGTTCATCAAGCAGCAAGGCCTCATGAACTTTATCTCTGCTCGCACTAAGCAAGTGAGCATGATTGATACAATGGAATTCTACAACAATGCAGAAATCCAGTCCCTTACAGACAGTAATGGAGTCACTGAAAAAGTGATCCTTACTTATGTTCAGAACACGCAAATCGTCCTGAAATGGACTGATTTAGCGGAGATTTTTCAGATTCCAACCACTGGAACTGAAGATGACGTCACTGCTTCTGATGAAGAAATTGAAGCTTTCTACAGTGACGTCAGAAATGAGAAAATGAAGAAAGGCGAGATAGCTCCCGTAACTTGGACAAAGCACGTTAAGAGAAAGCATCTCTGCCATTCACTTGGTCTAGTAGCTCTGCTACTGATAAAAGTTCTTGACTCCCAAGTTGGAGGAATTGACCAAGTAGGCCTGAGAAGATGGCCATTGCTGATGCATATCTATGAAAATAAATCGGAACTTAACTGGGCTAAGTACATTTTCAACAGGCTTGTTGATTGTGTCACTAAGTTTAAGGTAAAAGTAGAAGACAACAAGGTCTCACCTTCCTTTTCAGTTATGTATGGAATCAAGATATGCTATATCCTTGAACATTTCAGGATTCAGCTAAGAAACCCATTGCCAATCAAGAAATCTGTGTGCAATGTGGGAAGATCTTTCTACAAGCAGAATGTACCTAAGATTGCTGGAAAGAAAACTAAGAAGACAACAACTGCAAATGTTGTCAGCACAAGCCAGCAAGAAAGGTATACAACAGCTGCAGATGTTACCACTCAGCAACTTAGAGATGAAACTGCTGTAGATGGTGGTAACACAAATGAAACTGCTGTAGAAAATCAACAAGGTACGTGTACAACACCTGTTGCTGAAAAGGCAACAATAGATGACTCTGGGAAACTGGAGAAATCTAAAAAGAAAAAGAGGAAAGCTGATGATGACACTCAGACTGCAGCGTCATCAGCAAACCCCGTACCTAAGAGGAAACGGACAAGCAACAAAAGAAAGAAGACACTGGCTTCTCAGTCAGTCCCTAATGTCCAAGACTCCTCAGTCAATTCCCAGACAAATGCTGAAACGCATTTGCTAGTAGATGTTGCTGAAGTAATTACTGAAACATATATCAGCAATGTTGAAGTGTTTGCGGAAGCCTTCAACAATCAACTCAACGTTGATAACTCTACTGAGAATAGACCACAAGGCAGTGGAAATGAAATTCCTGCCCAAGTCCCAGATATCTACATTGTAGATAATTTAGATGATCCAACTTTGGAACAAGCAAGTGATATTGCTGCTGATCTGCAAAGAGCGGCACTTGCTGATGCTGCTGAAAAGATGGTTGCTGAACAAGCAACTCATCAAGTTGCTGAAACCCAGCTTGCTGAAGGACCAGTTGCTGAAATAGCAATGGTTCCAGTTCCTGAAGTTGCTGAAACTCAAGAAGCATTATTCAAAGACGCATCTCTTGATGCTGAGAATACTGGCCCAAGTTCACCCAAGACATCAATTGACAAAGTCCTGCTTGTACTGGAAGATTTAAGCAAACAAATGGAGTTGGAAATTGAAGAATCATCCAACAAGTCAATTGATCTCTTCATGACAAGCAGTGAGCTTAAAGGTCAAGATGCTTCTGCTCAACTTGTCATTTCAGAGACAAGGGAGATTGCTGAAACCACACAGCTTTCTCAGTTAGAGCAAATCAGAAGTCTGCTGAAGAAACAGTCCCAGAAGCTGAAGAAACTGTTAATGCTGAAAGGACTGAGCCACAACCTGTCCTTCCTCAGCAGGTAGTTAATTCAACCATCAGTAAAACTTCAAATTCTGAAAATTGTTCTTTTGCTAAAATTATTCTTTCTCTACAGACTTCTCAAGATGCAAGTCAGATGGTTGCTGAAGCATCTGCACCAGAACCAACACTCCCTGCTCAGCAGGTAGTTAATAATTTTGGTATAAAAACTAAGTTTGACAGCTTAGTACTTGTGTCTAATTATAATTTATTTCAGGATGAACAAATGGAGGATGCTACTCAAGCTCCTCATGGAATGGAAATTGTACTACATGAGCTTGCTGACTCTCAGCAGGTAAATCATGTTTCAGATTTAAACTCTAAAACAATTCTCCAAACCAATCCTGATCTAAATAAAATTCTTTTTCAGGCTCAAAGGAGACCACTGAAGTGGTACTCATCACTGAAGATCAACAAGTAAGTTCTGAAGAACTTTACTTGAACTTCAAGAGGACAACTTTGTCAAGAGTTGCTAAGTCCGTCAGCAACTGGCAAAGGTACAGGAGAATGGACTTCTCAGATCTTCACCTTCATCTCTCAAATGAGAAAAAGAGAACTTCACTATTAAAGCTCGAAACATTTGTCCACTCCATCCTTCCTGAAGAAATGACATATTCTCAGCAAATGAGCTCAAATCTAATTGCTCAAATCAGAGAGAATATGAAGGCCAAATTTAAGAGTGCCTCTCCAGCTGAACAAGCTGTGATGCTCAAAGGTCTTTTTGTTCCTGTGGTGGCTGATCCCCACAAATTAACTGAGGAAGAGGAAGTGACAAGTGTTGCTTTGTATAAGCATGTTGAGCTAGTCATTCTGACAGATGATGAAGAAGAAGAAGAAGATGAGAACATTCCCACTGATCCCAGTGATGATGAAGGGAAAGATTCTAAGGACAAGAAAGATGACGATGATGACAATCAAGGTCCAAGTCCCGGTGCTGGTGGATTGAAGTTAACAGTTGCTGAAAACACTCAATCTGAAAATCAGCAAGCTGAACAACAACAATCTCAGCAAGAATCTCAACCTCCTCCTGCTGCTGCTGAAAATCAAGCACCTGTGCAAGGTGCTGATACTGAAGAAGAATACGCCAGAAAAAGGGCTGCCTTGAAAAATGGCAAGAGTCCAGTTTCTGATGCCAAGGTTACTGAAGAAAACCTTGAAGATGAGGATGAAGAAGATGAAGATTACCAACGAGCTCTACAAAACAGTCTCGTGATCCATGCAAGGCATACGCAGGATCTGGAAATTGGTGAATCTTCAAGACCAAAATCAAAGGAAGTTCCATCCCTTCCACTTACTACTGGCGAAACTCCAGTCGTTGAGTCTCAAACGTTGCCTTCAGCAAATACTCAATTAAAACTAACTACTGGCGAAACTCCAGTAATTGAGCCCCAAACTCAATTGAAACAACTATCTACTGGTGAAACTCCAGTCGTTGAGTCTGAAGCGTTGCCATCAGCAACCACTCAACAAAAAGGAAGTGAAGCTACTGATAAAGGTTCTAAAGTTGCTCAACTTGATGAATCTGAGGATGATGACGACTTGTCAGAAAATGAGGATGAACAATCCAAGCGAGACCCAAAAGTCGTTCAGATTCCTCCTCCTGATTACATCAATGATTTAGACGATGGTCTAAGAGCAGAATTGCTGACGCGTGATGATCAGTTTGCTTCCGAAATTAAGGTTCATTCCTTAACACTTCATTTAGTGCCGTTCCCAAGAGTTGAGGAGTTTACTCCCAGAATTCTAGCACTAAAGCAAGTCCATGATGCCTGCAAAGCTGAAGATGAGGCATTGCTTGCTGAGAGCCCACTTGAAATGTTGCTGGGAAATGGTTGAATCTAGAGGTCTATGTAAGAAGAGTTGCCATTGGTAAGACATACAAGCAAGAACCAAATCTGATCAAACCACCTGGCATTGCTTACTACACTGACCCGGTAACAAAGAAACCTAAGAAGAAACTTGGATTGATTCCTTATGAGTACTTCTATCTCACTGCTAAGGATCAAGAAGAAGATCTTCTCTGGTTAAGAAAGATTCATCCGAAAAGCATTTCAGATACACAGCTTCTCCATGCCAGCAATTGGGGCATGCATTTGTGGGTAATTAATTACATGGAAATGAATGCTGAAAAGCATCATCATACTGCCTGCAAAAATGCAAGAATTCTTCAACTACAAGTCCGTAGGCTTCTGGAAAACTACGAGAAGGATTGTGTTGAATTCACTGCACTTGCTGAGAAGAGTGTAAGAGAGATTTTGAGAAAATCCTCTGAAAGAGCTTAAGTCCCTGCAATAGTTTTTGTTAAAGTTTTTGTTTGCTGATTCTATGTTATCTATGCTTTTTCTTGTAAACCTCTGAATGATAACTATCAGCAATGAAATCTTTTGACTCTTATTGGTTTTTGATTATGCAACTTACTTATGCTTACTGTTTATTTATTCAAGTATGCTTGCATTAATCAACTGATTTATACCTCTAAAAGGGTAACAATTAATTTAGCCATGGATTGCTAACATCAAAAAGGGGGAAATTTGTTAGGAAACTTGAAATTTTGATGAGCAATTAACCATGCTAAATTAAGGAAAGTCCAGTAACTAGTACTCTTAAGGTCCATAGGAATTTAGAATTTTAAGGACATTGTAAAAGAGGAACGTTTGCTGATGACTTAGTTAGGTGTTAGATAAGTTATTTCTTTTACGTATGATGTATTTTATTTTCTGAAAAGAAAATATCTTATTGATGCTTAGCTTTAATGTATCTTATTTTCTGAAAAGAAAATAACCTATTGAAGCATTTGCTGAAGATATATTTTGTTTATTACAAACAAATTATTGAAGCAAATAAGAAACCGCTCAGAATCTTGAAGACTTTTGAAGATCTGAAGACTTGAAGATTTCGAAGACTTGAAGACTTGAAGATTGCTGAAGACTGGTAAGGCACGTGTTGCTCAGAAAGTGGAAAATTCAGCAACAGCATTGCATAAGTGAAAATCTGAAAGACAAAGTAGGTTGTGCTTGCTGAAACTGGACTGACCACTTGCTGATGAACATATGTGACCTCTTGCTGAATGTACGTGAATTTGCGCTCCAATGTTACTGTTTGAATTCTATTCAAATGTGCATTTAATGCAAAGCATGCACGCGAAGGACATGAAGACTAGAAGACAAACAAAGTCGCTGCTGAAAGTACAAAAGCAAGATAGTGACATGTTAAGGAACAAAAGCCTTAGGATTTGAAATTCAAACGGCTCCTTACTTGCACTATAAATAGAGGTCATCCGGCAAAGAGTTGAAGTGTGTCAACAACGTTATCAAACTCTCACTTGTGCTTAAAAACTCACAAACCTTCAAACACTCTTACTGTCATTGATCCGTTCCAAGACTTAAAGCTTGAAAAAGCTACTTGTGAAGAAGTAGAACAAACTCGGCTAAGAAATTAGTTAAGTGTTCTTTCTTTCGAACAAGAACAAGTCTTGACACCAGAAACAATCAAACTTGTTTACTGCAAAGTATTACACGTTGTGTTTCTTAGATTACTTGTTGTAATTGAATAAGTTATAATTAAGTCATCTCACCCCAAAACTCTCTAACTGAAAATACACCCTTTCAGGCGTGATATTCAGGGGGAACTTAATCGAGCATAGTTTTGCTGATTAAAAGTACCAAGTTTGGTGGAGAACAAGGTTGAGTTCTCTAGTTTAGGTTGGAGACAAAGCTAGTGTGCTTTGGTTTCTGTTGAATCGCTTTAGATAGGAGATTGTAAGGAACCTCAATCATATCTTAGTGGATTCAGTCCTAGAAAGGACAAAGTGGATTAGTTGAGAGATTACGCCACTCTCAGATACCACTATAAAAGTGTTTGTGTGATTTACTTACTGCATTTAGCTTTCAGCAAATTATATCTGTTTGTACATAGTCACTCACTTCACTTGCTGAAACCTTTTACTTGCTAAAAGAGCACTTATTGTTTCAAATACTTCCGCTCTCTGATTTTAAGTATCAGCAAACCAAGCTACTGTAAAGTAACTTACGCTTGCTGAGAAAGTTAAGTATCAGCAAACTCATTACTGAAAAGTAATAAGTACTTGCTGAGAAAGTTTTAAACGACGAAAGTTTGAAAAGACTATTCACCCCCCCCCCCTCTAGTCTTTTCTTGTTGTTTAAAGGCACCAACAGGAACCTTCTAGATACACCACGAATGTCCTCGAAACACCAAAACTTCGTCCTCTTCATCAATATTGCACATAAAAATACATTTTTTTACCTAAAACCTGAAAAATGCAAAGAAAAGGGAAACGTGACACTATTCTAATAAAATGCACTAAAATATAAGCTAAATTAACCTAGAGGATAGCTAAATTGGTGAAAAAGACTCGAATGAAAGTGTAAAATACACGTTCATCAAACTCCCCAAACCGAACCTTTGCTTGTCCTCAAGCAACTAAGCTAGAGTCTAATGCAAAAAACCAATGCAACACACAAAATGGAGTCTCATGCCAAATGAAATGAACTAATCTATTGAGTCTATCAAAAACTTATGAACAATGACCATACAAATCATAACATGGATATTGGTTGAAGAATGCCTCGATTGACTCATACACATTCACATATGCACTATGTTAAATAAGATAGTCTCTCGTAACATTCTCTACCTGGACCTAGTCAGTGACGACGTAATGAAACATGTTAAAATACGAATGGTTGTCCCGTGCCTATGAAACTGAGGACTTACTACTGTTCACCAAGTTAAGACTTTCCCTCAAAGAGGTCGAACCAATACTGGCTCTCATCAAACGAAGGAGGGTTCCCTAAAAGTTCACACTCCCGTATTCTACCCATCTCTCAAGCAAAGTCATAAACTATCACCACTTTCTGAATGGCAGGACGAGGGTGGTCTAGAACAGATGACACTCAAACAACGAAAGACACACTTTACAACTCGATTACGAACATTACATGAATTGAAAAACGAGACAAACACTTTGCTAAACTGCTTTTTGGCTTTCTTTGGACCCTTCTTTGCTTTTTGGGGTCTTTTCTTTTTTTTCTTTTCCAGATTTTTTTCTTTTTTCTGGAATCTTTTCTTTTTTTTCGATATTTTTCTTTTTTCTTTTTTTTGTATATAGCCAGCAGTAGCACAACGAAAAAGAAATTACAATGACTCACAAACGACCTCCCCAAACCTATTCGAAAGAATAGGTTGGAGCACAAACTTTACGAAAAAGGAAAACAACCTCACAACACTCAAAATCGAAAAACAAGTCATATTGACAGCATAACCCCTCCCCAAACCTATTCGTTAGAATAGGTTTCAAACAAAGGATCACACAATCTCACACTACCTCCTTCCTAGGCATTTAGCAATCTCAAAGCAAGGTGAAGACTTGTTGCCTCTTAGGTACATAATTACATGGGAAAACAACAAAAGACTCTAACATGCATCATCTTATTATAAAGGCCTTCGTGAACCGCAGTAGAGAAAACACCACTAAGTGATGTCGAGACTACCAAGCTTTACTAAGTGCATATATATATGTGACAAGCCAAGCGAGAAAAACCTCAAACAAATTCATAGAGATGAAACGCATGGTCAAAGGTCATAACTAGTTAATCTACCCAATAAAAAAGTTTCAAAAAATTTGGCAATAAACTCCACACAAAAACATGCAAAACTATACTAGGATGAATGTAGTGTATGCAACTAAATACTAAAAAATCGGTAAACGTGCAAATGCAAACAAAGGGTTTCACGAGTTTATCATAAGCAAAACAAGTATAGAGATAGCCAGCGATAACCCCCCCACCAAACCTGAACGTCGTCGCTCGTCCCCAACGTCGAAAGTGGGTTTAAGATGAGAGCTAACTTGTACCTGTAACCTATAGGACTCAAGGAAACTCAAGAAGTAAAAAGATCAATAATTTAGCATTATAGGAGACAAATGGGGTTCCGAACGAAAATCCGGACCGCCGGGTTTCTGGACACCCTGGGCGAACCGCCCAAGGTGGGGGGCGATTCGCCTGGGGCGTCCAGAACGTCCCGGGTTTCTGGACACCCGGGGCGAACTGCCCCAGGTGGGGGGCGATTCGCCTGTGGCGTCCAGACCGTCCCAGGCAGCCTGGACTTGCCAGGCGAATCGTCCCACGTGGGGGGCGATTCGCCTGGCATCTCTAGACTCCTGGAGACGCCTTTTTCCTCCCAAAACGTAAAATTATCATCTTAAAACCTATTTTATCACCAAAAACATACGAAAATATAAAATAAAACACAATGACATGCTCAAAACAACAAATTCATCATACCTATCCTTAAGTAGAGGTGGGAAAGGTTAGTTCGAGATGATCAACCTCTACTTGATCACTAGGAAGCTAGAAGTATGGTTTCACTCGTTGCCCATTCACTTTGAAAGTATTGCCCGTCTTTGGATCTAAGAGTTCTACAGCTCCATGGGGAGCAACTTGGACAATCTCGTATGGTCCATCCCAACGAGTACGAAGCTTTCCAGGAAATAGACGAAGGGCGAGAATTAAACACCAAAGCTTTTTGACCAGGAATCAGTTCCTTACGTACTATACCGCGATCATGATACTTCTTGGTACGCTCCTTGTAGATCTTGGCATTCTCATAGGCACATAGGCGTAATTCATCAAGCTCATCAAGTTGTAACAACCGTTCTTCGCCAGCTTTTCCCAAGTCAAGATTTAGCTCTTTAATAGCCCAATATGCCTTGTGTTCCAATTCCACATGAAGATGGCATGCTTTCCCATACACAAGTTTATACGGAGTGTTTCGAATCACCGTCTTGTAGCTAGTTCTATACGCTCAAAGCGCATCATTCAATTTTCCAGACCAATCTTTCCTACTAGGCTTCACCACTCGCTCGAGAATCTTATTAATCTGACGGTTGCTAACTTCAACTTGTCCCGAAGTCTGTGGATGATATGGCGTAGCAACACTATGGGTGACATCGTACTTCTTAAGAAGAGAAGCAAATGTTCTGTTGACGAAGTGCGAACCTCCATCACTGATGATTGTCCTAGGACATCCAAATCTAGAAAAGATCACATCCTTTAAGAACTTCGTAACAACCGCGGTATCATTCTTTCTTGTGGGAATCGCCTCTAGCCACTTTGTCACATAATCCACTGCGACGAGAATGTATTCGTAACCTCCACTTGATGGAAACGGTCCCATGAAATCAATGCCCCACACGTCGAAAGGCTCGACCACTAGATTCCCTTGAAGGGGCATTTCCTCCTTCTTGCCAATATTACCCCCTCGTTGACATGGGTCACAATTTTTCACAAAACTTCGAGCATCTTGGTGCAAACTTGGCCAGAAAAATCCCGCTTGTAGCACCTTGCGAGCCGTTTTAATGCCACTATAGTGTCCGCCGCAATGAAGCTCATGGCAATGACTCAGCACACTTTGTTGTTCTTCGTGCGGAATGCACCTTCTCAGAATTCCATCAGCTCCTTCTTTAAAAAGATTCAGACATCCCATATGTAATACGTGCAACGCTTGGCAAGAGCTCTCCTACCCGAGGCTGAAAAATTAGTTGGGCAAATACCCATAGCCAAATAGTTCACAATATCAGCATACCATGGTTCTTCAGTGACTTTGATTAAGTGCTCATCAGGAAGATCATCATTAATAGGAATCGAATCCATGGGAATATTAGGAATTCTAGACAAGTGATCAGCAACCAAATTCTCCCTACCAGCTCTATCAACTATGGTCAAATCAAAATCTTGTAACAATAAGACCCAACGGATTAACCTTGGCTTAGAATCTTATTTGGCAATTAAATGTCGTAAAGCAGCATGATCAGTATGGACATTCACAGGATGACCAATCAAGTAAGACCTAAACTTTTGTAAAGCAAAAACAACAGCTAAAAATTCCTTTTCAGTAGTTGTATAATTAACTTGAGCTGAGTCTAAAGTCTTACTAATATAATAAATCACACGATACTGCTTATCAACTTTTTGGCATAGAACACCACCCATAGCAAAATTCGAAGCATCACACATTATCTCAAAAGGAAGTTTCCAATCAGGTGGCACAACAATAGGAGCATTAACAAGCTTTTCTTTAAGGGTATTAAAAGCAACCAAGCATTCATCAGAAAAATGGTAAACCACATCTTTTGCTAGTAAGTTACTTAAAGGTTTAGCAATTTTCGAAAAGTCTTAAATAAACCTCCTATGAAAACCTACATGACCAAGAAAAGATTGCAATTCTTTCACACAAGTGGGTGGGGGTGATGATACGCGGGATTGTTAGTTCCGGATCAAGCAAATAAATTTGTTATTTAGCCAAAGGCAATTCACAACTACAACGAAAACCGTAGTGTAGCAGTAGAATAACCTCGAGTGTCGATCTCTAAGGACTATAACTAGCTTTATCAAATCTAATTTAGAATATAAAAACAGCAGACGGTATAGCAAAGGTTTTTCTAACAGATAATGGAGATTGGTGATAGTATGGTCCTTCAAAGCATAACGGGTTAATAATCATGCGTAAATTCCTCAGTTTTGCATAGAGATCTTTGATCAATAAATTGTCCTGTTGTAATTATCAAACACTACGAAGATAAATAGATAGGTCAAAAGACTATTAAATTGTCCAATTGTGTTCCGTAATTATTCAACACTACGAAGATATAGATATGCTAGTCTAATGAATTGTCCAATTGTGCATAATAATTAATCAACATACGAAGATATAGATTCTGCTAGATCAAAGAAATAAAGCAATAACACGGAGTATAATGCGCGATATAGCCATTAGCATAATTATCAACCCTTCGCTAAGAATTCACATACTATCACCAACGATAAGTTTAGCTACTCATAGTTGTCATGCAATCAACAGAAATCATAGAAGAAAACAGATTGAAAGATATATAAAAATAAGTAGAAAACTGTAAGATACAATGTTACCGAAGGTTGTCAGTCTCCGAAGAATCGCGATCTTACAAGCTCCAAACTACTATGAAAAAGTATCTCCTAAGCTACGAACCCCCAGAACAGGCTCTGGGAAGTTCCTACCTAAAACTAGAGAGAAAGGTGAGAGAATAGGTCTCGAAAAGTATGAAAATCGGAGAAAAACTGAGCAACTATATATAGGCTTCGAAATAGTGTGGGGCGACTAGCCCGGGAGCAAAATTCGGGATTTTGCGCGTTTTCGACGCGTTTTTGGATTTCTTCCCCTTTTCGGATTCGGTTTCTGACTTCTAGTGGCCTTCTAACCTCCAGATTCGACCCCTAGACTTCAAATCCTATCCGGAAACCTTCAGATACTCCAATTAGGCTTCTGGAACACCAATTCCTTGTCAACTTCAATATAATTGCCCGGAAAACCTCATTTTTCAACCAAAACCTGTAAAATAAAAATTAAAGGGAAACGTGACACTATTCTAATAAAATGCACTAAAATATAGCTAAATTAACATAGAGGATAGCTAAAATAGGTGAAAAAGACTCAAATGAAAGTGTAAAATACACATTCATCAAACTCCCCAAACCGAACCTTTGCTTGTCCTCAAGCAACTAAGCTAGACTCTAATGCAAAAAACAATGCAACACATAAAATGGAGTCTCATGCCAAATAAAATGAACTAATCTATCAAAAAACATATGAACAAAAACCATATAAATCAAAGCATGACTATAGGTTGAAGAATACCTCGATTGACTCATACACATCCACATAAGCACTTATGTCAAGACAAGATAGTCTCTCGTAACATTCTCTACCTGGACCTAGTCAGTGATGACGTAATGAAGTATGCTAAGATACGAATGGTTGTCCCGTGCCTATGAAACTGAGGACTTACTACTATTCACCAAGTTTAAGACTTTCCCTCAAAGAGGTCGAACCAGTACTGGCTCTCATCAAACGAAGGAGGGTTCCCTATAAAAGATAACACTCCCCTATTCTACTCATCTCTCAAGTAAAGTCTTAAGCTATTCACCACTTCCTGAATGGCAGGACGAGGGTGGTCTGGAACAGATGATACTCAAAAACAAAAGACAAAAAATAGAAAATTACAACACGATTACGAACATTACAAGAATTGGGAAATGAGACACAACATTTTGCTAAACTGCTATTTGACTTTATTTTTTGGACCCTTCTTTGCTTTTTTTTTGGGTCTTTTCCTTTTTTTTCTTTTTTTCTTTCCAGTTTCTTTTTTTTTTTTTCTTGTTTTTCTTTTTTCGTGGAATTTTTCTTTCTTTTTTTCGATTTTTTTTTTTTAGCCAGCAGTAGCATAACAAAAAGAGAAACAAAATGACTCACAATGACTTCCCCAAACCTATTCGAAAGAATCGGTTGGGGTGCAAAATTTACGGAAAAGGAAAAAGAAGCTCACAATACGGAAATGAAAAATGAAAAACAAGTCTACGATGGTGTAACCCCCTCCCCAAACCTATTCGGAAGAATAGGTGATAAACAAAGGATCACACAACCTCACACTACCTCCTTCCTAGGCATTTAGCAATCTCAAAGCATGGTGAAGACTTGTTGCCTCTTAGGTACATAATTACTCGGGAAACAACCATAAGACCCTAACATGCATCATCCTATTATAAAGGCCTTCGTGAACCGCAGTAGAGAAAACACCACTAAGTGATGTCGAGACTACCAAGCTTAACTAAGTGCAATACATAAATGTGACAAGCCAAGCGAGAAAAACCTCAAACAAATTCATAGAGATGAAGCATATGATTAATGGCATAGTTAGTTGATCTATCCAATAAAAAAGTTCCAAAAATTCGGCAATAAACTCCATATAAAACATGCAAGACTATCCTAGGATGAATGCAGTAAATGCAACCTAAAAAACTAAGAAAGCGGTAAACGTGCAAATGCAATTAAAAACAAGATACCATACTCAACATCACAAAGCCAAACAATACTTAACATCATGGTTCACATCCCATCCCCCTCATGAAACTTAAGCTAGTCCCTAGCAAAAGAGAAGGAGTAAATAAAAAGTGATACTAGATGTTACCGAACGGTTTGGCCTCGGTCGGCTGAGTATTCAAGAATGGACTCAAGAGTACCTCCCCACGGTGGACGCCATTCTCTTGGTCCGATGTAGCAAAGAGACCTAGGAAGCTTCAAAGATCACACCATGGTGAATGGACTGGTTTGCTTTGCAGGCATATCCAATAAGGACTTCATCAATAGGAGGACATTCACTTTGACTTCATCGAGGTGCTTGTTTAGTGGTGGCTCATGTGTATCTTGCTTGTCAAGCTTTCCACCTCGGAGGAGTAGATTCACTTCTTTGTACTTAAGAACCTCAGTAGTAACGGAAGGAAGTGGCTTTGGATTGATGCGAATGTCTGCGAGTAAAGAAACAGGGGAGCAGGGGTCATCCAGCTCACTGGTCATGGGAGGCGGTTCTCCTCCCATGCTGGGCGACTCGCCCCCCACCTCCAGGGGGCGTCGCCTTCCAATCCTTTCTCCTCTTCAAGTTCTCGAACCCCTTCTACCTCAGCACAATTCAATAAGCTGAATTCTTCCGTAAGATGCTCAGTTACTTCAACTTCTTCAATAACTTTTGCTATACGAAGGTCATCTTCAACTTGCTCGGCATGTGCAATTTCATCTTCCTCACTGATTTCTTCGGCTTCAAAATACTCCTCGGATGAGCTTCCTGTTTCACCTCGATCTACTTCCTTTGCGGTGATGTGAATTGGTATGACCTCATCGGATTGTGTTGAACCTCTGGCGTACTTACGGAGGACTTCTTCTGCCTCTTCGACCGTACATTCTCCCAGACCGCCGCTCAACCGATCCACTCTAAGTCGTTCCTCTTCACGAAGTCCACCAACGAAGCACCAAATCAACTCCCCATCTTCGAAACGGTGATGGGGGCACTCACGTTTATACATCTCAAAACGTTCGTAGGCGTCACAAAACTGCTCATACTCTCCTTGCTCGAAATATTGGATCCTATCACGTAAGGCAATCGTCTCATGATAAGGCATGAACCGCGCCAAGAACTCCTCTACTACTTGGCCCCAAATTTTCAGCGATCCTGGTTCTAACCTTGCAATCCAACGCCTCGGCTCATATCCAAGAGTAAAAGAAAATAATTTCCTGCACAATTGTTCCTTTGTAAACCCTTCTGCTGGAATTCTTTCTATTTCCTCCTCATAGGATCGAATGAAACTCCATGGGTCCATCCCTACTCCATCTTCGTACCTTGGTAAGTACCTTACCATGGACTTCGTCACCTCATACCTCCTTAACTCATTTTCCAGGTATACGGAAGATCCTCTCCTCACCTGCGAGAATTGGGGTGTCATGCGAGCGCGCATGGACATCATATCTGTATTTCTGTAGTAAGAGCAACTCAAAACTAAAAATTAGTTCTATTAGCGTAATCAAACACAATATCACCAAAAATTCCGAGAGCACAAACACGCAAGGTAACCAAGATCAGATTAGATGAATTTACTGAAGAAGATAGGAGGAAAGAAATAGGGTAAGAAAGTGAAATTTTTTAGAGACAATCCAAGAGCTGTTCTGGGGGTTGAATGCTGAAAATATAAACAAATTAAACAGAAAAAAGGAGTATAGTCCCCGGCAACGGCGCCAATTTGATGATACGCGGGATTGTCAGTTCCAGATCAAGAAAATAAATTTGTTATTTAGCCAAAGGCAATTCACAACTACAACGAAAACCGTAGTGTAGCAGTAGAATAACCTAGAGTGTCGATCTCTAAGGACTATAACTAGCTTTATCAAATCTAATTTAGAATATAAAAACAGCAGACGGTATAGCAAAGGTTTTTCTAACAGATAATGGAGATTGGTGATAGTATGGTCCTTCAAAGCATAACGGGTTAATAATCATGCGTAAATTCCTCGGTTTTGCATGGAGATCTTTGATCAATAAATTGTCCCGTTGTAATTATCAAACACTACGAAGATAAATAGATAGGTCAAAAGACTATTAAATTGTCCAATTGTGTTCCGTAATTATTCAACACTACGAAGATATAGATATGCTAGTCTAATGAATTGTCCAATTGTGCATAATAATTAATCAACATACGAAGATATAGATTCCGCTAGATCAAAGAAATAAAGCAATAACACGGAGTATAATGCGCGATATAGCCATTAGCATAATTATCAACTCTTCGCTAAGAATTCACATACTATCACCAACGATAAGTTTAGCTACTCATAGTTGTCATGCAATCTACAGAAATCATAGAAGAAAACATATTGAAAGATATATAAAAATAAGTAGAAAAACTGTAAGATACAATGTTACCGAAGGTTGTCAGTCTCCGAAGAATCGCGATCTTACAAGCTCCAAACTGCTATGAAAAAGTATCTCCTAAGCTACGAACCCCCAGAACAGGCTCTGGGAAGTTCCTACCTAAAACTAGAGAGAAAGGTGAGAGAATAGGTCTCGAAAAGTATGAAAATCGGAGAAAAAACTGAGCAACTATATATATGCTTCGAAATAGTGTGGGCGAAGGGCCCCAGACGTGGGGCGACTAGCCCGGGAGCAAAATTCGGGATTTTGCGCATTTTCGACGCGTTTTTGGATTTCTTCCCCTTTTCGGACTCGGTTTCTGACTTCTAGTGGCCTTCTAACCTCCAGATTCGACCCCTAGACTTCAAATCCTATCCGGAAACCTTCAGATACTCCAATTAGGCTTCTGGAACACCAATTCCTTGTCAACTTCAATATAATTGCCCGGAAAACCTCGTTTTTCAACCAAAACCTGTAAAATAAAAACTAAAGGGAAACGTGACACTATTCTAATAAAATGCACTAAAATATAGCTAAATTAACATAGAGGATAGCTAAAATAGGTGAAAAAGACTCAAATGAAAGTGTAAAATACACATTCATCAGGGGGGAAGTTTCTCAATTATTTCGATCTTAGCCTTATCAACCTCAATCCCCCTTTCAGAAACCACATGTCCTAGAACAATGCCTTGTCTAACCATATAATGACTTTTCTCCCAACTCAAAGTTAGATTGTATTCGATGCATCTTTTCGAAACAAGATCTAGTCTATGCAAACACTCATCAAAGAATCACCAAAGAGAGAAAAATCATCCATAAAAACTTCAACAAATTTGGTCACCATATCAGAGAAAACAGAAAGCATGTATCTTTGAGAAGTGGCTGGGGCGTTACATAGCCCGAATGGCATCTTCCTATAAGCAAGCATCTCGAATGGGCAAGTGAATGTCGTCTTCTCCTGATCCTCCGGTGCAATCGGAATCTGGTAGAAGCCTGACAAGCCATCAATAAAACAATAAAATTGTCGCCCCGCAAGGCGGTTTAGCATGTCATCAATAAATGGCAAAGGTAAGTGGTCTTTCTTGGTGGCGGCATTCAACCTCCTATAATCAATGCACATTCACCATCCCGTGATTTTCCTAACAGGTACTAACTCTCCCTTCTCATTCTCTTCTACCGTAATCCCAGATTTCTTAGGAGCTATATGGACGGGGCTCACCCATCGACTATCAGGAATGGGATAGATCATATCGGCGTCTAGCAACTTAATCACCTCTTTCTTCACTACTTCTTGCATCGCAGGATTTATCCTACGCTGAGGTTGCCTAACGGGTTTGGCATCTTGCTCTAGAGTGATATTGTGCACACACCGTGTTGGGATAATTCCCTTTATATCACTAATCCCCCATCCTATGGCTGCAGAATTGTTTCTTAAGACCTCAATTAGCTTACCTTCTTCATCGCTAGAGAGGTGTGAAGAGACTATCACAGGTTTTTTCTTATTTTCCCCTAAGTAGACATACTTGAGGTGTGCAGGAAGGGGCTTTAATTCTAAGCTAGGCTCTTTTGGAAATTTCCTCTCTACCTCTTCTTCATCTAAAGGTTCAAGCACTTCTTCTCCTACGGGAATTTCAGGCGTACTATCCATCATCTCAACTATCTCCCTTGCTTCTTCGGATAAGTGGCAAGTCGCAACCTGCATGGTTAGTGCCTCTTCAAGAGGTTCACGATTATCATAGCAATGATGAAATTCAGAAATCACAGAATCATAGCAATCGACAAAATTTAATTCTTCTACGACTTCCTTATCTCCTATGCTACGTCCTACCAATTCAATTTTCTCACCCATTACCTCCATGGAGATTTTCTTGCCTTTGAGTTCAAGGCATGTATTGGTAATGGCCATGAATGGTCTTCCAAGCAACACCACGTGCTCACGAACATGGCTCTTCCCTTCATCAACCGACTTCATTATCACAAAATATGCAAGAATTATTAGTTTATCAACTTTTACAAGGATATCTTCAATTATTCCCACAGGACGCTTCACGCTATGGTCTGCCATTTGTACTACCATCTCGGTTGGCTTCACTTCTCCAAGATCTAGAGCTTTATAGACTGAGTATGGCATAAGATTGATGCTAGCTCCTAAGTCGATCATAGCCTTGGTGGACCGTCCATTGCCCATAGTAATGTCAATTATGAAGCTTCCCGGATCACGTTGCTTCGTTGGAAGTTCCGCAATATAACTCACCGTCTCGATCCCATTCACTTCCCTCCCCGAAGAAATTCTTTTGTTACTCTTCACCTCCCGAAAGAACTTCGTGTAGGCTGGAATATTCTGAATTAACTCCAAAAGAGGTACATTAACTTCGACTTTAGAGAGGCGTTGGTACATCGGTGACTCCATTATATCCTTCTTGATCGGTTTGATTCTACTAGGGAATGATACATGAGGTTTTGGGGGCACATATGGATTGGAGGACTTATGAAGCAACTCCTTATTGTTAGGCGTATCCCCCGTAACCTCATCATTGACAATGTCTCCTTCGGATGTTTGAGGTGTATCGTCCTGCACTTGAGGTTCTTCCGAACTTTGACCAACTTCTTGTTCAGTGCTTGTTCCTGCATTGTTAGTCACAGTAGATTTAATATGTTTAGGACGTATGAAATTAGGAATTGTAGTTACCTTTCCACCTCGGAGGAGTAGTTTCACTTCCTCGTACTCAGGAACCTCAGTAGTAACAGTTGGAAGTGGCTTGGGATCGACGAAATCAGCGTCAGATGTCGAAACAGGGGAGCTGGGTCATCCAGCTCCCTGGAGCTGGGGGGCGGTTCGCCCCCTGCCCCGGGCGAATCGCCTGGGGCGAGCTGGGAAGCCCCCAGCTCTCTGCCTGTGGGGGGCGATTCGCCCCCTATGCTGGACGGTTCGCCCCCCACCTCCAGAGGGGCGTCTTCGTAAAAAACCTTCCCATCTTCGAGTTTACGAACCTCCTCTACTTTTTCACACTTTAACAAGCTTAATTTCTCCAATAACTGCTCAGTTACTTAGACCCCTCAAAAACTTTCGCTAAACGGAGATTATTTTCTACTTGCCCGGCGTGTGCAATTTCATAAACACTTTCGATGGCCTTCATTCCTGCGTAAAACGCAAGTTCATCCTCCTCACTGATATCTTCGTCTTCAGAATATCCTTCGTATAAGCCTTCAGTTTCACCCCGATTTGAATCCCCATTGGTGACTTGACTCGACATTAGCCTCTCAGATTGTGCAGAACCACTGGCGTACCTTTGAAGGACCTTCTCTGCCTCTTCAACTGTACATTCTTCTAATCCTCCACACATCCCATCCACTTGAAGCCTAACATCATCACGTAGACCACCAACAAAATACCAAAGCAGCTCCGCGTCGTCGAAACGATGATGGGGGCACTCACGTTTATACAACTCAAAACGTTCGTAGGTGTTACAAAACCGCTCATACTCTCCATGCTTGAAGTGTTCGATCCTATTTCGTAAGGCAATTGTCTCCTGGTAAGGCATAAATCGCGCCAAGAACTCCTCTACTACTTGGCTCCATATTTTCAGCGATCCTGGTGCTAATCTGGATATCCAAAGCCTTGGTTCATATCCTAGAGCGAAAGAAAATAATCTCCTGAATAATAGGTCCTCAGTGAACCCCTTTGCTGGAACTTTTGCTATTTCTTCCTCATAGGATCTGATGAAACTTAACGGATTCATCCCCACTCCATCTTCGAACCTCGGTATGTCTCTCACCACTGAACTTGTCGCTTCGTACCACTTCAATTCTTCCTCCAAGTATATAGCTGAACTTCTCCTAACTTGCGAGAATTGGGGCATCATGCGAGCTTTCATGGACGTCATACCTGAATACCTGTAACAGGAGTACTCAAAACTGAAAATTAGCCCTGTTAGAAGTCGCAAAATTCTGGAAACAAACTAACTACTAACTTTGAGAATTGAATGCTGAAACTATAAATAAGCTAAAGAGAAAAAAGGAGTATAGTCCCCGGCAACGACGCCAATTTGATGAACGAGATTGTCAGACTCAATTAATCAAATAAATTTGTTTTTAGCCAATGGCAATTCACAACTACAACGAAAACCAAGACACGTAGTGTAGAAGTAAAATAACCTCGAGTGTCGATCTCTAAGGACTATAACTAGCTTTATCAAATTTAACTTAAACTATAAATCAGAAATCAAGCAAAGCACAGATTTTTCTTTTCAATATGATGGAAGTTAGTGATAGTATGATCAATCAAAGCAACGGGTAATAATCATGCATGAAGTACTTGAAGTTTGTATAGAGATCTATGATCATGGATTGTCCTACGTGTTCCTTTCAATTCAACACTACGAAGATAGATGGCTTAGATAGATCAAAGAAATAAAACAATAAATCAAGTCTTAAACGCGCGAAGCCACTCATGCATAATCAAGAACCCTAGCTAAGAAATCACATACTATCACCAACGATAGATTTAGCTACTCATATTACAATCAACAAGAATCAAAGCAAGATTGAATGAAAACATGTTGAATGAAATAAATAAAAGCAGAAAAATCATGAGATACAAGTTACATACGAAGGTTGTCAATCTCCGATGAATTGCTAACTCACAAGCAAGAATCGAAAATCAAAGATGTCCAATCTCTATGCTAAAGCTTCCAAATCAACAAGAAAAAGAGTCTTCTATGCTAATAATTCCCAGAACAAGCTCTGGAGAATTTGTCTCTCAAAATAATGTGAAAAAGTCTGAAAAACATAGAAAAATAGGCAAACTATATATAGCTGCGGAAACTCCCCGGGCGAACCGCCCCAGGTGCCGGGCGATTCCCCTGGTGTGGGGCGATTCGCCCCACGTCCCAGGCAGTTCGCCTTGGGACGTCCAGATCAGCGAGAGCGAGATTTTTGGTCTTCTTTTCCTTTTCGGACTCGGATTTTGCCTTCTAGTGACCTTTAAGCATTGAAACTCCTCCCCTAGGTCTCAAATCTCATCCGGAACTTTCTAGATACACCACGAATGTCCTCAAAACACCAAAACTTCGTCCTCTTCATCAATATTGCCCATAAAAATACGTTTTTTACCTAAAACCTGAAAAATGCAAAGAAAAGGGAAACGTGACACTATTCTAATAAAATGCACTAAAATATAAGTTAAATTAACCTAGAGGATAGCTAAATTGGTGAAAAAGACTCGAATGAAAGTGTAAAATACAGCACAAAGATCTTGAACCATTTTCCAAGCTTACTTAGCAGTTTTGGCACCCCACAGTTTGCACTGTATAGTATCCGGAGTTGATCGAATGATGATGTTTCTTTCTTGGCCATCAAGACGGAATCTCTTGGCTTCGTCGGAAGTCCATTCCTCTGTTGGTTTTGGAACGACAGTATCAACTGGTTCACCTAAGATAGTTTCCTTTCCAGCTTCTGTGGTTTTATGAGGAAAACTTCTCTCAATCTTAGTGATCTTGATAGGTCCATCATTAATGACAGTAACCATCTCATCACTAATGGCCTCAACATGTAGCATCATGTTGTTTCGCCATTTTTCATAGTTTTCCTGCTTCAGCAAGGGAGCGTCTCCTAAAGACATCCTGTCAGCAAAAGACTACCAAACTGATCAAGTGAGAGTGATTTACGGAAAGCACCTAAGGGGATCTAGGTTCAGTGCTGAAGGTTAAAGAACCTCCAGCTCTGATACCACTTGTTGGTCCCTTTAAACAACAAGAAAAGACTAGAGGGGGGGGGTGAATAGTCTTTTCAAACTTTCGTCGTTTAAAAACTTTCTTAGCAAGGGCTTATTACTTTTCAGTAATGAGTTTGCTGATACTTAACTTTCTCAGCAAGTACTAGTTACTTTTCAGTAACGAGTTTTACTGATACTTAAAATCAGAGAGCGGAAGTCTTTGTACAATAAGTGCTTTGTCAGTAAGTGATAGTTTCAGAGTGACAGTGTACAGATAGATATGCTTTGCTGAAAACTAAATGCAGTAAAATAAATCACACAAACACTTTTATAGTGGTATCTGAGAATGGCGTAATCTCTCAACTAATCCACTTTGTCCTTTCTAGGACTGAATCCACTAAGATAAGTTTGAGGTTCCTTACAACACCTATCTAGAGCGATTCGACAGAAACCAAAGCACACTTGCTTCGTTTCCAACCTAACTAGAGAACGAAACCTTGTTCTCCACCAAACTTGGGACTTGTAATCAGCAACACTATGCTTGATTAAGTTCCCACTGAATTTCACACCTGAAAGGGTGTTTTTTCAGTTAGAGAGGTTTGGGATGAGATAACTCGATTATAACTTATTCAGCTACAACAAGTAATTAATCTAAGAAACAAAACTTTGAATACTTTGCAGTAACAAGTTTGATTGTTTCTGGTGTCAAGACTTGTTGTTGTTCGAAAGAAAGAACACTTAACTAATTTCTTAGCCGTGTATGTTCTACTTCTTCACAAGTAGCTTTTTCAAGCTTTAAGTCTTGGAACGGATCAATGGCAGTAAAGAGTATTGAAGGGTATGAGAGTTTAAGCACAAGTGAGAGTTTGATCACGTTGTTGACACACTTCAAGTCTTTGCCGGATGACCTCTATTTATAGTGAATCAAGGGAGCCGTTTGAATTTCAAATTCCAAGTCTTTGTTCCTTAAGATGTCACTATCTTGCTTTTGTACTTTCAGCAGCGTCCTTTATTTGTCTTCTAGTCTTCATGTTCCTCGCGTGCTTACTTTGCATTTAATGTTCATTTGAATCGAATTCAAATATGAACGTTGGAGCGTAAATGCAAGTACTTTCAGCAAGGAGGTCAGATATGTATTTCAGCAAGTGGTCAGTCTCAGTTTCAGCAAGCACAACCTACTCTGTCATATAGATTTTCACTTATGCAAGTTGTTGCTGAAGTTTCCACTTTCTGAGCAACATGTGCCTTTGTAGATACCATCTTCAGAAATCTTCTTTAGTCTTCAGTCTTCGAATTCTTCAAGTTTCTGAACAGTTCTAATGCTTCAATAGTTTGTTTGTGTAAACAAAGTACATCATCAGCAAATGCTTCAATAGGTTGTTTTTCTTTTCAGAAAACAAGATACATCATAAGCGGATAAAACACCTATCTAGCACCTACACTAAGTCTTCAGCAAACGTTCCTCTTTTACAATGTCCTTAAAATTCTAAATTCCTATGGACCTCAAGAGTACTAGTTACTGGACTTTCCTTAATTTAGCATGGTTAATTGCTCATCAAAATTACAAGTTTCCTAACATCATTGACCAACACATCTTCCAGCTTTAAGACCCAGCAACCATGAAGGTTTCTGATCACATTTTGAGTTGTTTCCTCATTGCTGGTCTTTGTGTATTCAATGCCAGAGCCAATGGCAATGCTGGCTAGCCTCTTTTCTTCTTCTTGACTTAGCATTTTCTTGATCTCTTGCTGAAGATCTTGAGTTAGAAGAGAAATGTTTGGAGTGGCCAGAAGAAGTTTGGGCTGTGATTGGTCTAGCTCTTATTGCTTGAGCTATTGTTTGGTCATCATCATTATCATCATCTTCATTCAGATCTTGATGACTCTCAGTATGACAGTATTCTTGAGTTTCAGCAGATGTTCTTATCCTTTTCGGATTTGCTGAATTTCTCTCAGAATCTGTTTCAGCTCGTCTCTTTGAACTTTTCTCTCTTTCAGCAAGAGGTTCTCTAGGAAGTGGACTAGGCAGAATCAATGGCGCTTCAGCAGGGGTTTTCTTTCTTGAAGATTTTCTTTGTTTATCTTCCCCCTTAGACATGGATTGCATCATTGGGTGAATGTGCAGAGAGAACAATTCATTGCAATTTTCAGCAAGTTTACTTAGGCTATTGTACTTAAGAATTATTCCTTGCTGATCTTCAGTCAGCTTAGACAATTCTTCTTTAATAATCACCAAGTTCTCCTCATGTCTGCGCTCATTTTCAACTTTTTCTTCAATGAAAGTCTGAGCCTTTTTCAATGCAGTTTTAACCAGTTTGAGTGCTTGACTGACATCTTCTTCATAGATTTTATGATGTAGACTTATGTCTTTCTGAGCTATTGTAAGAGAAGTTGTGCGTTTCAGCACAGTAGCCAGTATTTTGCCTATGTCAAGCGGACTCTCAGCAAGCAATGCATCATCCTCTTCTTGGCATGCTTTGTGAACAGCCATAAGTGCCTTAATTTGGGGAGTAAAATCCTCAACACTAGAGAACGGCACTAAAGAGGGAGTGAGTGAATGAACTTTGAGCTCAGTAGCGAATTGATCATCATTGATCAGCAAACGGCTTCTTTCAGCATCTCCTTCATCATGAACAAGAGAAGGGGGAGGAATTGTAACCACTGGGGGTTCAACTTTCTTTGTCAGTTCTTCTTCGTTTGTTGAAAAATTGAAGAGATCTTCTTCGTCATCAGATTCTTCAAGGCCAGCAACCTTGGTTCCTAAATCTGTAGCTTCAATCACTTTAGGTTGAGTGGTTGCTGAGGGCAACACTTTAGACTCAACAACTGGAGTTTCACCAGCAGTAAGTGGAAGGGAGGGGACTTCCGTGTTCTTCACTCCTGAAGATTGAGCAATGTCTAGATTCTGCGTATGCCTTGCATGAATCTATAGACTGTTTTGAAGTGCTCTTTGATAATCTTCATCCATATCTTCATCATCAAGGTTTGGTTCAGTGACCTTGGCATCGAGTAAAGTCATCATCACTGTTTGGTTCAGTGACCTTGGCAATCAAACTAGAGCTCATAAGCTGAGAATATATCAACTCTTCTGGAAGTATTGAATGCACAAACGTCTCGAGTTTCAGCAGAGAAAGTCTCTTTTTCTCGTTGAACAGATGAAGGTGAAGATCGGAGAAATCCATCCTTCTGTACCTTTGCCAGTTGCTGACGGATTTAGCAACTCTGGTCAAGGTAGTTCTCTTGAAGTTTGAGTAAAGTTCCTCTGAACTTACTTCCAAATCTTCAGTGATGTGAACCACTTCAGTGGTATCCTTTTGAGCATGAAAAAGAATAAAATTAAGTTCAGGAAGGTTTTGGAAAATAGTTTTAGAGTCTAATACTGGAACATGATTTACCTGTTGAAGTTCAGCAAGCTCATGTTGCACATTTTGTTGTGATGGCACTATTTCCATTGCTTCAGGAGCTTGAGAAGCATCCTTGAATTTTTCATCCTAAAATAATTTTGAGTTAGATACAAGTACTAAGTTTTCAAACTTAGTTGAATTACCAAAAACTTCATCTACTTGTTGAACAAGAGTTGTGGATTCTGGTGCAGAAGTTTCAACAATCTTCTGACTTGTATCTTGAGAAGTCTGTAGAGAAATGATTATATTAGCAAAAGATAGAGTTTCAGATAGTGAAGTTTTGCTTATGTCTGAGTTAACTACATGCTGAAGAAGGGCAGGTGGTGACTCATTCCTTTCAGCAATGACAGCATCTTAATTATCTGGGACTTGTTCTTCAACAGACTTCTTTTCTTGCTCTATTTGAGAAGGCTGTGCAGATTCAGCAATCTCCCTTGTCTCTGAAATGACAAGTTGAGCAGAGACATCTTGACCTTTTAGTTCACTACTAGTCATGAACACATCTATTGATTTGTTGGAGTTGTCATCAATCTCCAAATCCATTTGTTGGCTTAGTTCTGTCAGCACCAGCTGAACTTTGTCAATGGATGTTTTTGGTGAACTAGGTCCAGTATTCTCAGCATCACGAGATGCGTCATCGAATAGTGTCTCTTGTGGTGTTTCAGCAACCTCTGGGACTTGAACCATTGCAGTCTCAGCAACTGGTTCTTCAGCAATTACAGTTTCAGTAACTGCGGTTTCAGCAACTTGATGAGTTTCTTGTTCAGCAACCATCTTTTCAGCAGCATCATCAAGTGTCGCGTTTCTCAGATCAGTAGCAATATCACTTGCTGGTTCCAGAGTGTGGTCATCTTGATTATCTACAATGTAGATATCTGGGATTGGGGCAGGAATTTCGTTTCCACTGCCTTGTTGTCATATCTTAGTAGATGTATCAACATTGAGTTGATTGTTGAAGGCTTTTGCAAACACTTCAACTACATCTACTGGAGTGGCTTGTGTTTCAGCAACTCCTGGAGCATCATCCGAAAGATCATGGACAATTGGAACTGACTTACGAGCCAGTGTTTTCTTTCTTGGGTGAGTCTTTGTCCGTTTCTTCTTAGGGATGGGGTCAGCTAATGACGCTGCAGTTTGAGTGTCATCATCAGCTTTCCTCTTTTTCTTCTTGGATTTCTTTAGTTTCTCTCCAGTAGCTAATGAACCGAGATTTGTCGGGTCCCGATTAATCAAATAAATTTGTTATTTAGCCAAAGGCAATTCACAACTACAACGAAAACCGTAGTGTAGCAGTAGAATAACCTCGAGTGTCGATCTCTAAGGACTATAACTAGCTTTATCAAATCTAATTTAGAATATAAAAACAGCAGATGGTAAAGCAAAGGTTTTTCTAACAGATAATGGAGATTGGTGATTGTATGATCCTTCAAAGCATAACGGGTCAATAATCATGCGTAAATTCCTCGGTCTTGCATGGAGATCTTTGATCAATCAATTGTCCTGTTGTAATTATTAAGCACTACGAAGATAAAGATACTGACAAGTCAAGCACTATTGTCCAATTGCGTTCCGTAATTATTCAACACTACGAAGATATAGATATGCATAGGTCGACGAGGGTCCAATTGTGCATAATAATTAATCAACATACGAGGATTTAGGCTGAGCCTTATCAACGAAATAAAGCAATAACACGGAGTATAATGCGCGATATAGCCATTAGCATGATTATCTACCCTTCGCTAAGAATTCACATACTACCACCAACGATAAGTTTAGCTACTCATAGTTGTCATGCAATCAACAGAAATCATAGAAGAAAACATGTTGAAAGATATATAAAAATAAGTAGAATAAACCGTAAGATTCAATGTTACCGAAGGGTGTCAGTCTCCGAAGAATCGCGATCTTACAAGCTCCAAACTGCTATGAAAAAGTGTCTCCTAAGCTACGAACCCCCAGAACAGGCTCTGGGAAGTCCCTACCTAAAACTACAGAGAAAGGTGAGAGAATAGGTCTGGAAAAGTATGAATTTCGGAGAAAAACTGAGCAACTATATATAGGCTTCGAAATAGTGTGGGGCGATTCGCCCCACGTCCCGGGCGGTTCGCCCGGGAGTAAATTTCGCGGAATTCCGCGTTTTCGACGTGTTTTTGGATTTCTTCCCCTTTTAGGACTCGGTTTCTGACTTCTAATGGTCTTCTAACCTCCAGATTCGACCCCTAGACTCCAAATCCTATCCGGAAACCTTCAAATACTCCAAATAGGATTCTGGAACACCAATTCCTTGTCAACTTCAATATAATTGCCCGGAAATCCTCGTTTTTCAACCAAAACCTGTAAAATAAAATCTAAAGGGAAACGTGACACTATTCTAATAAAATGCACTAAAACATAGCTAGATTAAGATAGAGGATAGCTAAAATCGGTGAAAAAGACTCAAATGAAAGTGTAAAATACACATTCATCAGTAGCAGCATCTGCAGCTGTTGCATTTTCAGCAACGGCTGTTGTACACGTACCTTGTTTATCACCATCTACAACAGTTTCATCAACAACATTTGCAGTTGTTGGATGCCTGTCTTGCTGACTAACACTTACAACATCTGCAGCTGTTGTTTTCTTTGACTTCTTGTCAGCAGGCTTAGGTCCATTTTGCTTGTAGAAGGCTCTTCCCACATTGCATACTGATTTCTTAATCGGCAATGGGTTTCTCAGCTAAATCCTGAAGTGTTCAAGGATATAGCATATTTTTAGTCCATACATGACTGGGAAGGTAGGTGAGACTTTGTTGTCTTCAACCTTTACCTTAAATTTAGTAACACAATCAACAAGTCTGTTGAAAATGTACTTAGCCCAGTTGACCTCAGTTTTGTTCTCATGTATATGCATCAGCAATGGCCACCTTCTCAAGCCTAATTGGTCAATTCCTCCAACTTGGGAGTCTAAGAATTTGATGAGTAGCAGAGCTACTAGACCAAGTGAATGGCAAAGATGCTTCCTTTTTACGTGCTTTGTCCAAGTCACGGGAGCAATCTCGCCTTTCTTCATTTCTGCATTTCTTACATCACTGTAGAAGGCTTCTATTTCTTCATCAGTGGCAGTGATGTCATCTTCAGTTCCAGTGGTTGGAATCTGAAAGATGTTGGCTAAATCAATCCATTTCATGATGATTTGCACACCTTGAACTGTGGTAGAAATCACTTTTTCAGTGACTCCTTGTTCATCAGTAAGAGTTTGGATTTCTGCATTGTTGTAGAATTCCATAGCATCTAACATACTCACTTTCTTAGGGCGAGCAGTTATGAAGGAAAGAAGGCCTTGTTGAGTTATCAAGTTTAGTGCCTCTTCATTTTCTTCATCTAAATCTTGTTCATAGAAGTATTTTATATACTTCTCTTTGGAAAATCCGCCCCATTGCATCATCTGTTCACACTTTGCAGTGTCATGATATGCAGGAGGCATGGGTCTCTCCGTTATACGGTCGTTTTTCAACACAATTTTCACTGTGTTGGTTGCCGGAGTTACAACCGGAGTAGTGCTTTTCCCAGCACTATCAGCTTTCGATGACTTTGAGGTCTTAGAGGACTGTCTCTTTGGAGCCATTTCTTATATAGCGGTAGAAATGTACGAAAAAGATTAAATTGCTTTTTGACCGGAGGTACAGTGAATTCAGGGCATAGGCTATAAAATTTGCAGAGAAAGGAAATGTGAGTTAAAGAATTTTGTCTTTCTCTAACTCTTTGTTTATATAGTATCTCTGGTGTGCAAGAAGCTCAAACAGTTTTGAGTTCTCAGCAAGGGTAAAACAGAGATTCAACTGCGTTAGTGGAGCCTTTGCATTAAATTCGTAGTGGTCCACTAACAAAAACCGTCAGAGCACACTTTTTCTTTGTAATATTAACCGTGAGATAAAAAACTACTTTAAATCAATGGCCACGATTGTATTTCATGTCATGATTAACAACGAGTTTATCTGTGCCACGATTAACGTCACAAATTGATTTTACCTTGATTCACGGGATTTGATCCTTTTTACCGCAGCGCTAATTGCTTGCTGAAGTAGACAAGAATCTTTTCAGCGAATTTGGACAAAATTTGACTTTGGCACTTACCTTTTTAGGTAACCAGCCTTGTATTTGCTGAAAGTTCCCCCTTAATCAAATATCTCATATTTCTTTAAGTTAAAAGACATTTCTGAGTTCCCGTCTCAGTAAATTCTTTTTATCTTGAGATATCCTTTGGTAAAATCCGAGAAGTGTTTTTGTTCTTTGCTGAGTTCCCGTCTCAGGTTTTTCCTTTGATACTTGAATACCTGTTTCAGTATCTTTGATTGTCTGAATGCCCGTTTCAGCAATCCTTAAGGCTTTTCTCTTACTGAGTGCCCGTCTCAGCAAGTGATCAAGTTTCTTAACAAATACCCGTTTTGAAGGAATTACTTGCTGAATGCCTATTTCAGCAATCATGTAGTGAACTATCATTTCTTTTAGAGGAAATCAGTGAAAGGATCTTTTATACAAGTAAGTATTCTTTGGCTTGCTGAATGCCTGTTTCAGCAATCTGCCAATTGTATCCCTTACTATTGAGGTAATTCAATCAATCCAAGGTTATACCTTAGCATTGCGAATCTATTATCTGGTAGGGGCTTGGTAAAGATGTCAGCAAGTTGATCATCGGTACCTACTTTCAAAACATCAATGTCTCCTTTTTCCACATGATCTCTAATGAAATGATGTCTAATATCAATGTGCTTTGTCCTTGAGTGAAACTTAGGATTTTGCGTGATAGCAATAGCACTTGTATTATCATAAAAGATTGGTGTTTTCTTTGCGGAAATACCATAATCTCTTAATTGTTGCTGAATCCATACGATTTGAGCTGTGCAACAACCAACCGCAATGTACTCAGATTCAGTAGATGAATTGGCAACACAGGTTTGCTTCTTGTTGAACCATGATATTAATCTAGTACCTAGAAACTGACAAGTTCCAGAAGTACTTTTTCTATCAAGAGTTGATCCTCCATGATCAGCATCAGAATAACCAACCAATTCCAGTCCAGAATCTTTAGGATACCATAATCCAACATTGACTGTACCTATGACATATTTCAGTATCTTAAGTGCCTTTTTGTAGTGTGATTCTCTAGGATTAGATTGGAATCTTGCACACACACAAACAGCATACTGAATGTCAGGTCTACTTGCTGTTAAATACAACAAGGAACCAATGAGCTTCCTATACTTGTGTTCTTCAACACATTTATCTTCTTTAGTATAGCCCAATTTGGTACCAACACTCATAGGGATCTTTTCAGGTTTTTCTTCCTCTTTGATTGTAAACTTTATGAGCATTTCCTTCGCATACTTTGCTTGATTTATGAATATTCCATCCTTGAGTTGCTTGACTTGCAATCCTAGGAAATAATTCAATTTACCCATCATACTCATTTCAAATTTGTCTGTCATGAGTTTGGCAAAATCATCATAAAGTTGCTTGTCCTTAGATCCAAATATTATGTCATCCACATAAATCTGAACTAAAAGTATTTTACCATCATGGTTCATGGTAAACAAAGTTTTGTCAACTTCACCTTTCTTGAAACCATTATCCAGTAAGAACTTAGCTAAGGTATCATACCAAGCTCTTGGTGCTTGCTTTAGACCATATACATCTTTCTGAAGCTTGTATACCATCTTAGTTTCTGAGGGAAGTTCAAAGCCAGGGGGTTGTTCCAAGTAAACTTCTTCAGCAAGTTCACCATTTAAGAATGCACTTTTAACATCCATTTGATAAACAATGAAGTCATTGTGAGCAGCAAAGGCCAAGAAAAGTCTAATTGCATCCAATCTTGCAACTGGTGCATAAGACTCATCATAGTCCAATCCTTCAGTCTGACAGTAACCTTGAGCAACTAAACGTTCTTTGTTCCTTGTTACTTCACTAGACTCACTCAGCTTGTTTCTGAACACCCACTTTGTACCGATAGCTTTCTTGCCTTCAGCAAGGGGTACAAGTTTCCAGACTTTGTTCCTTTCAAATTGATCCAGTTCTTCTTGCATTGCCTTGATCCATTCAGAATGCTTTAAAGCTTCTTCTATGGTCTTGGGTTCAATTTCTGAAACAAAGCTAGAGAACAAAGCTTCTACTTCTACGACATTTGCTTCTTCAGCAAGTCCATGAGTAGCAGATACTTTGGATCTAGTCACTTGGCGTTTGTCAATATCACCAATCATATCCGTAGAGGGATGATCTCTAATCCATTTATTAACAGGTTTTCTGCTCTTTGGATCTGGATAAGTTTGCTCATCAGCATGTGACTCTTCAGCATGTACTTGCTCAATACTACTGGTATTTTGTTGTATCTCTGTTGAGATCGGTTCATCAGCAACTGCTTGTTCAACATTGCTAGATTGTGGTAACTCATCAGCAGGCACAGGAAGTTGCATAGTTTCAACAACATCCGGAGCAACTGCATCTTTTGCTGGAAATTCTTTGTCATGAACTATATTTATCTTGTCATGACTTGGGGGAGGAGAGTCATTGTCTGAATCATCATTTAATTCAATTGACTTGATTTGCCTAGCATTGGATTCAGTTCTTTGCTCGTGTATGAGTAATTTCTTCATACAATCTGATATCTCTTCTTCAGCAGGCACTCCTTGTGACTTTTCGTAGAATACAACATGCACTGATTCTTCGATCTTTTGTGCCTTTTTGTTGTAAATCCTATAAGCTTTTCTATGCAAGGAGTAACGAAGAAATATCGCTTCCTCTGCCTTTGGTTGAAATGTTCTTAGGTATTCTCTACCATTGTCAAGAACAAAACACTTACAACCAAATACTCTTAGATGGGTGATGTTAGGAGGTCTTCCAACAAATAACTCATAAGGAGTTTTGTTGTATTCCTTAGTGATCATACATTTGTTTTGAGTATAATAGGCGGTATTAATCGCTTCAACCCAGTAAGCTTCACTTATTTCAGTGTCAGCAAGCATTGTTCTTGCAGCTTCTTTTAGGGTGCGATTCTTCCTTTCAGCAACACCGTTTTGTTGTGGTGTCCTTACTGAGGATAACTGATGTTGTATGCCTTTTGAAGTGCAATACTCAGTTATGTACTGGTTCACAAACTCAGTACCATGGTCTGTTCTTATGACTTTTACCTTGTCCTTTTTCATGAGTTCAAGCTTATTCAACAAGTTAGGTATTTCAGTCCTTGTTTCAGACTTGTGCTTGATAAATACAACCCAAGTGAATCTTGAATAGTCATCTACCACCATCAGACCATACTTCTTACCAGCATAGCTTGTTGAAGAAGATTCAAACAAGTCCATGTGCAAGAGTTGTAAAGGTTTTGTAGTTGACGGTACTGCCTTGTTCTTAAAAGAAGATTTGGTTTGCTTTCCTTGCTGGCAAGCATTGCAAACACCATCCTTCTTGAAAGTGACCTTAGGTAATCCAACTACAAGTGCGTTTTTAGACAGCTTATTCAGCGTCTTGAAGTTTAGGTGACTTGTTCGTTTATGCCATAACCATGCTTTTTCAGCAAGGCAGTCGTGATCTGAGACAAGGAATTTTTCAATGATTGCTGAAGACCAATCTACAGTGTACAAACCTCCTGATCTTCTAGCAACCATAATAACCTTCTTTGTCTCAAAGTCTATAAGTTTACATTCATCACTTTTGATTTTGATGAAGTATCCTTTAATTATCAGCGAATTGACTCATGCTGAAAAGGTTAAACTTAATATTTTTGACATAAAGAACTCCCGAAATGGTAATGCATCCTAACTTCACGTCACCATAACCTTTTGTAGAACCAGAGCCTCCACCAACAAACCTTATTGTTGGACCTTTAGACAACCGTCTATAGTTTATAAGGTTATTCTTGTTGCCCGTCATGTGCTTTCCACAACCACTGTCAAAGTGCCAGATTGCATTGTTTATCTCTGTGGCTGAAGTCTGCACAATCAAGAGCAAACAAGTTAATTATCCAATATTGGATGTCCATTAACATGTTCAAGAATGCGTCCAGTGGAAACCCAAGTCTTGAATTTTTCAACTTTGACTTGTTTTCTACTTGCTGAGGAACTAGGAGGTTTTGAGCCGAAAGACTTTTGATTCGTGCTGACCAAATCCACTTTCTGATGTGTTGTCTTGCTCGGTTGACCTTTTTGCTGAACATACTTTTCAGTAAGTTCTTTTCTAGAAAGGTTCCTTCTAGCCCTAGCGTTTTGAGTCTTGTCAGAACTCTTAGGCTTGGTTTTATTCATCTCTTTGAAGTATCTTTGCTGACTTTGCTTATACTCATGAAAAAGTTGACTTTGCTTGGTTTTGAAACCGAGTCCACTTTTTGGAGAATGTTGAGCTTTTGTCTCAACAACCTTACTTGATTCAGGTTTGTCAGCAAAGGTCTTCTGATTACTTTTAGTAATCTTGCCTTTTGACATAACAAATTGCTTTCCAGCAACTTGTTTGGCGGAATGCTTTACATCATCCTTTTTCTTTACAGTTAGCTTTCCAGCAACCTGTTTTCCTTTTATAGTCTTGTTACTTTGAGTAGCAACAGCGGGCTTTACGGTCGTAGGTCCTTGATTGCATTTTTCAGCAACCTTAGATTGACCAATCTGATAGAGTTCTGGTTGACCACTATCAGTTGCGCGTACAAAGGTAATAGGTGATTTGTCTTTACTCAAGATTATTATGTCATCACCTTCATACGTTGCACCTAAACCTTCTTTCTAAGATGGATCTCTCAGATAAGAGTTTAGTTCAGTCAGCGTATTACTTGCATCAGCATAAGATTTTAAATTGATTTTCATCTTTTTCATTTCTTGTATTTCAGCAAGTAACTTTAGAATTGAGGACTGATATTCTTACAATTCTATTGCCATCTGAGAATTCTTCTATGTAGCTTCAGCAATCAACTTCTTGAGATGCAATATTTCAGCATCTTTCTTTTCTGACTCTTCTTTCAGCAATACATACTTTTCAGTAGTTTGCTTGGTCAGAGTTTCAGCATTGTGTAGTTTCTCTTGCTGTTTGCTCAGAGTTTTCTCAAATCTTTCGATTTCTCCTTGAATTCTATCAAGGTCAATATCATCTTCACTTTCTGAGTCAGAGTCAGAGGTAGGACTGTTTACCTGACCGGCCATGAGGCAGAATTCGTAGTTTGACACATCTAGATAAGCTTCCATAGCTATTCCACAAACTTCCATGCCGATCTCTACGTCAAGAGTGGCTTCTTCTTCTTCAGTGTCTGAGCTTTCTACCTCACTGTCTTCGGAGCTGGTATCAATGCACAACGTATCGATTTTTACTTGAAGCTTCTTCTTTTCTTCAGCAATAAAAGCCCTTTTGAACTTCTTCTTCTTTTCAGCAGATTTACCTTTCAGCAAAGGACAATTTGCTTTGAAGTGTCCAGGCTTTTTGCAGTAAAAGCAAAGATCATTTCCAACTGCTGGTTCTTCAGAGGAATTTGCTTACTGAGCCTTCTTGTTCAGCGAGCTAGCCTCATTCTTGTATTTATGGTAGTTGTTACCAAGATGCTTTTTCAGCTTCTCTTTTGCTTTTCGCCTTTCAAGTTCCTTACTGATGAATTTCTTCATGTTTTTAACAACTAAAGCATTTTCATCAACGGGCTCTTTATCATTCTTCTTTTCAGAAGATGACGGCTTTGCAGCAAGAGCAATGTTTTGCGATTTTTCAGCAAACACATTTTCTCTTTGCTTTGTCTCGTAGTTGACAGTAGCAAGATGAGAGAACAACTCTGTAGGTGTGATGTTTGGCATTCCTTGATTATAGTAGAAATTCTGAGTATGGATCCATTCTTGGTTCAGACTTCTGATAATGGTTTTCCCCTTCTCAGAATCTGAGTAAAGATTTCCAACTCCTAAGGTAGCCATCTCACTTCCTAGAGTTGTGAATCTGAAGTCCAAGTCTTCCAGTGACTCATTTGTACCTTGTTTAAAGTTCTGGAACTTTAACATTGATGAACATGTATTTTACACTTTCATTCGAGTCTTTTTTCACCAATTTAGCTATCCTCTATGTTAATTTAGCTATATTTTAGTGCATTTTATTAGAATAGTGTCACGTTTCCCTTTAGTTTGCATTTTACAGGTTTTGGGTGAAAAACGTGGTTTTCCGGGCAATTATATTGAAGAGAACGAAGAATTGATGTTCCGGGAACAGTTTTGGAGTATCTAGAAGATTCCGGATAGGATTTGAAGTGTAGGGGTCGAGTCTGAAGGCTAAAAGGTCACTAGAAGGCAAAAACCGAGTCCAGAAAGGAAACGAAATCCAAAAACGCGTTGAAAACGCGTCGTTTGCCGACTGCACCTCCCGGACGATTCGCCCGGGACGTAGGGCGGTTCGCCCCACACCAGGCGATTCGCCCGGTGTGTGGGGCGACTCGCCCCACACCTTCCGAACCCCTATATATAGTTGCTCTTTTCTCCATTTTTCATACTTTCTCAGACCTTTTTTCATACCTTTCTCATTAGTTTTAGGGAAGAATTCTCCAGAGCCTGTTCTGGGAATTCCTAGCATAGGAGACACTTTTTCTTATCGATTTGGAGCTTGTGAGATCGCGATTCTTCGGAGATTGAGAACCTTCGGTAACATTGTATCTCAGATTTTTTCTATTTATATTTATTTATCTTTCAACATGTTTTCATTCAATCTTGCTATGATTTCTGTTGATTGCATGACATCTATGAGTAGCTAAATCTATTGTTGGTGATAGTATGTGATTTCTTAGCGAAGGGTTAATAATTATGCTGATGGCGGTAAAGCGAATCAGACTTTGAGTTATTGCTTTATCTCTTTGATCTATCTAAGCCCTGTATCTTCGTAGTGTTGAATAATAACGGAACACATTGGACAATTCATGATCAAAGATCTCTATGCAAAACGATCGGGTACTTCATGCATGATTATTAACCTGCTATGCTTTGAATGATCATACTATCACTAACTTCCATTATCTTGATAAGAAAAACCTGTGCTACGTCGTTTGTTGATTTTATAGTTTAAGTTAGATTAGATAAAGCTAGTTATAGTCCTTAGAGATCGACACTCGAGGTTATTCTACTGCTACACTATGGTTTTCGTTGTAGTTGTGAATTGCCTTTGGCTAAATACAAATTTATTTGATTAACTAGAATCTGACAAATTCCGGTTCATCAAATTGGTGTCGTTGCCGGGGATTATACTCCTTTTTTCTATTTAGCATATTTATATTTTCAGCATTCAATTCCTAGAATAAGCTCTGGGGGTTTGCTCTCAGAAAATTTCACTTTCTTACCCTATTTCTTTCCCCCTATCTTTTTCAGTAAATTCATCTAATCTGATCTTGGTTACCTTGCGTGCTTGTGCTCTCGAAGTTCACGGTTACATTGTGTTTGTTTGCACTCTTTGTGTTTTTCTTTGCAAGTTTTTGTTTTTCTTTTGTGGATTCTGCTCCTTGGTTTCTTGTTTCCTCCTGTGCAGAAACTAGTCATATGAAAGGATGAGTCAACCTCCGTTGCCCTGGTATTTGATGCCTCGAGGGCCTTGCATAACATTGGATGACGATTGAAGGAATTATGACTTTGATCCTTCGTACTACTCCATTCTCTCCACGTTTTCAATGGGTGATGATCCAAGAGGGTTCTTAGACACGTATGAGGAAGGAGTGTTGAGGATACCTCATGAGAATGTGGAGGGGGTTATTTTATCACATGAGCAACTTTGTATGAGAGGATTTATGGGAGCCTTGAAAGGGTACGCTCGAAGATGGCTCAGAATCCCGCCGGAAAAATCGTTGCGCACTTGGGGTGAAGTAACCAGCAAGTTTCTGGAACATTGGGATAGGGACTCACCTCCCGGGTCAAGGGCATGGACGTCTCGCTTTAGTAGTCAGCCACTAGAAATCGACATTGCCGATGAAGAGGAATGTGGAGAAGAATCCATTGATGAAGTCTCCTCAGTACTTAGCTTGGATTCCACGTCCTTACTTGCGTATGTCGAGGTTGTTGGTCAAGAGGAAGTCGTGGAGGAAATGATAACTAAATCCATTGCTTCACTTGAGTCAGAAGGTGATGGCGTGAGTTGTGTTGAGGTCGAGGAGCCAATCTCTGAAGATTTTGGTGTCTTTGAATCAATTGCGGCAGATACTCTTGATCTTGACTCCTACGTTCTGGTCCATGCACCCACCTATGAGTCCCAAAGGAGTTTTGATCATCTTTACTCTTTTTATTTTCCATCTGATTCCCTTAGTTATTTTTTAGATTTTGTTTTTCTAGGTTTTGTTAATTCTAGTTTTCAGGGAATCATGGACTTGCTTGAGCAGATACGGAGAGGAGCCAAAGATGGTTCCCAAGATGCGAGGAGTAATGGAACGGATGCACAAGATTCGTTTCCATTTGATAATGGATAACAGTAGTGGTAATGGTAGCAAGTAGTTTAGTTTTATCGCTTTCTTGCATTGCATGCATATCATTCTGTTTTATTTTATATTTTCGTATGTTTTTGGTGATAAAATAGGTCTCTAGATGATAATTTAGCAATTTAGGAGGAAAATCGACACCTCCAGGAGTCTGGAGGTGCCGGGCGAACCGCCCCCCACATGGGGCGATTCGCCTGGCATGACCAGGTAACCTGGGGCTTACTGGAAGCCCCAGGCGAATCGCCCCCCACGTGGGACGGTTCGCCCCGGGAATCCAGTAAACCGGAGGTTCAAATTTTCATTCGGAGATCCCGATCTTCTCCTATTCTGCTAAAGTATCGATCTTTTTACCTCGTTTATTGCCCGTTTTGTTTTCTCACGAGTTTGATTGAGTAATATAGGTCACATATACGAGTTTAGCTCTCACCTTAAATCCACTTTCAATGTTCGGGACGAGCGACGACGTTCAGGTTTGTGGGGGGGGGGGGGTATCGCTTGCTATCTCTATACTTGTCTTGCTTATAATAAACTCGTGAATTCTTTTGTTTGCATTTGCATTTGCACGTTTACCGCTTTCTTAGTATTTAGTTGCATACACTACATTCATCCTAGTATAGTCTTGCATGTTTTATGTGGAGTTTATTGCCAATTTTTTTAAACTTTTTTATTGGATAGATTAACTAATTATGACATTAATCATATGCTTCCTCTCTATGAATTTGTTTGAGGTTTTTCTCGCTTGGTTTGTCACATTTATGTTTGCACTTAGTTAAGCTTGGTAGTCACGACATCACTTAGTGGTGTTTTCTCTACTGCGGTTCACGAAGGCCTTTATAATAGGATGATTCATGTTAGGATCTTACGGTTGTTTTCCCGAGTAATTGTGTACCTAAGAGGCAACAAGTCTTCACCTTGGTTTGAGATTGCTAAATGCCTAGGAAGGAGGTAGTGTGAGATTGTGTGATCCTTTGTTTGCAACCTATTCTTTCGAATAGGTTTGGGGAGGGGGTTACGCTATCATTAGACTTGTCTTTTTAATTTTTAGTGAGTATTGTGAGTTTATTTTCCTTTTTCGTAAATTTTGTACTCCAACCTATTCTGTCGAATAGGTTTGGGGAGGTCATTTGTGTGTCATTTTAATTACTTTTTCGTTGTGCTACTGCTGGCTAAAAAACAGAAAAAAAAAAAGAGAAAAAGAAGCATTCCAGAAAAAAAAGAAAAAATTTGGAAAAGAAAAAAAAAAGAAAAGACCCCAAAAAAGCAAGGAAGGGTCCAAAAAAAAAAGAGCCAAAAGCAGTTTAGCAAAGTGTTTGTCTCATTTTTTCATGTAATGTTTGTAATCGTGTTGTAATTCTTTGTCTTTTGTTTGTTTGAGTGTCATCTGTTCTAAACCACCCTCGTCCTGCCATTCAGGAAGTGGTGAATAGTTTAAGGTTTTGCTTGAGAGATGGGTAGAATAGGGGAGTGTTATCTTTTTAGGGAACCCTCCTTCGTTTGATGAGAGCCAGTATTGGTTCGACCTCTTTGAGGAAAAGTCTTAACTTGGTGAACAACAGTAAGTCCTCAGTTTCATAGGCACGGGACAACCATTCGTATTTTAACATGTTTCATTACGTCGTCACTGACTAGGTCCAGGTAGAGAATGTTACGAGAGACTATCTTGTTTGACATAAGTGCCTATGCGAATGTGTATGAGTCAATCGAGGCATTCTTCAACCTATATCCATGTTATTATTTGTATGGTTTTTGTTCATAAGTTTTTTTGATAGATTCAATAGATTAGTTCATTTGATTTGGCATGAGACTCCATTTTTTGTGTTGCATTGTTTTTGCATTAGAGTCTAGCTTAGTTGCTTGAGGACAAGCAAAGGTTCGGTTTGGGGAGTTTGATGAACGTGTATTTTACACTTTCATTCGAGTCTTTTTTCACCAATTTAGCTATCCTCTATGTTAATTTAGCTATATTTTAGTGCATTTTATTAGAATAGTGTCACGTTTCCCTTTAGTTTGCATTTTACATGTTTGGGTGAAAAACGTGGTTTTCCGGGCAATTATATTGAAGAGAACGAAGAATTGGTGTTCCAGGGATATTTTTGGAGTATCTAGAAGATTCCGGATAGGATTTGAAGTGTAGGGGTCGAGTCTGAAGGCTAAAAGGTCACTAGAAGGCAAAAACCGAGTCTGAAAAGGAAACAAATCCAAAAATGGGTCGAAAACGCGTCGTTTGCCGACTGCACCTCCCGGGCGATTCGCCTGGGACGTGGGGCGGTCCGCCCCACACCAGGCGATCCGCCCGATGTGTGGGGTGACTCGCCCCACACCTTCCGAACCACTATATATAGTTGCTCAGTTTTCTCCGTTTTTCATACTTTCTCAGACCTTTTTTCATACCTTTCTCATTAGTTTTAGGGAAGAATTCTCCAGAGCCTGTTCTGGGAATTCCTAGCATAGGAGACACTAATTCTTATCAATTTGGAGCTTGTGAGATCGTGATTCTTCGAAGATTGACAACCTTCGGTAACATTGTATCTCAGATTTTTTCTATTTATATTTATTTATCTTTCAACATGTTTTCATTCAATCTTGCTATGATTTTTGTTGATTGCATGACATCTATGAGTAGCTAAATCTATTGTTGGTGATAGTATGTGATTTCTTAGCGAAGGGTTAATAATTATGCTGATGGCGGTAAAGCGAATCAGACTTTGAGTTATTGCTTTATTTCTTTGATCAATCTAAGCCCTCTATCTTCGTAGTGTTGAATGATAACGGAACACATTGGACAATTCATGATCAAAGATCTCTATGCAAAATGATCGGGTACTTCATGCATGATTATTAACCTGCTATGCTTTGAATGATCATACTATCACTAACTTCCATTTTCTTGATAAGAAAAACCTGTGCTAAGTCGTTTGTTGATTTTATAGTTTAAGTTAGATTAGATAAAGCTAGTTATAGTCCTTAGAGATCGACACTCGAGGTTATTCTACTGCTACACTACGGTTTTCGTTGTAGTTGTGAATTGCCTTTGGCTAAATACAAATTTATTTGATTAATTAGAATCTGACAAATTCCGGTTCATCAAACTTCAGCACTTCGAGTTTGTTTTCCTTGGTTTTTTCAGATCAAGCACAAAGATCTTGAACCATTTTCCAAGCTTCCTTAGCAATTTTGGCACCCCACAGTTTGCACTGTATAGTATCCGGAGTTGATCGAATGATGATGTTTCTTGCTTGGCCATCAAGACGGAATCTCTTAGCTTCGTCGGAAGTCCATTCCTCTCTTGGTTTTGGAAAGACGGCGTCAACCGGTTCTCCTAATATAGTTTCCTTACCAGTAGGATCCGTGGTTTTGTGAGGAAAGCTTCTCTCAATTTTAGTGATCTTGATAGGTCCATCATTAATGACAGTGACCATTTCATCACTAATGGCCTCAAGATGTAACATCATGTTGTTTCGCCATTTTTCATAGTTTTCCAGCTTCAGCAAGGGAGCGTCTCCTAAAGACATCCTGTCAGCAAAAGACTACCAATCTGATCAAGTGAGAGTGATTTACGGAAAGCACCTAAGGGGATCTAGGTTCAGTGCTGAAGGTTAAAGAACCTCCCGCTCTGATACCACTTGTTGTTCCCTTTAAACAACAAGAAAGACTAGAGGGGGGGTGAATAGTCTTTTCAAACTTTCGTTGTTTAAAAACTTTCTCAGCAAGGGCTTATTACTTTTCAGTAATGAGTTTGCTGATACTTAACTTTCTCAGCAAGTACTAGTTACTTTTCAGTAACGATTTTTACTGATACTTAAAAAACAGAGTGCGGAAGTCTTTATACAATAAGTGCTTTTAAGTAAGTTATAGTTTCAGCAAGTGAGCAGTTGTACAGATAGATAAGCTTGCTGAAAACTAAATGCAGTAAAGTAAATCACACAAACACTTTTATAGTGGTATCTGAGAGTGGCGTAATCTCTCAACTAATCCACTTTGTCCTTTCTAGGACTGAATCCACTAAGATAAGTTTGAGGTTCCTTACAACACCTATTTAGAGCGATTCTACAGAAACCAAAGCACACTTGCTTCGTTTCCAACCTAACTAGAGAACGAAACCTTGTTCTCCACCAAACTTGTTACTTCTAATCAGCAACACTATGCTTGATTAAATTCCCCCTGAATTTCACGCCTGAAAAAGGGTGTTTATCAGTTAGAGAGGTTTGGGATGAGATGACTTGATTATAACTTATTCAGCTACAACAAGTAGTCTAAGAAACAAAACTTTGAATACTTTGCAGTAAACAAGTTAAGTTGTTTCTGGTGCAAGACTTGTTCTTGTTCGAAAGAAAGAACACTTAACTAATTTCTTAGTTGTGAATGTTCTACTTCTTCACAAGTAGCTTTTTCAAGATTTAAGTCTTGGAACGAATCAATGGCAGTAAAGAGTATAGAAGGGTTTGAGTGTTTAAGCACTAGTGAGAGTTTGATCACGTTGTTGACACACTTCAACTCTTTGCCGGATGACCTCTATTTATAGTGAATCAAGGGAGTCGTTTGAATTTCAAATTCTAAGGCTTTGCTCCTTAAGATGTCACTATCTTGCTTTTTTACTTTCAGCAGCGTCCTTCATTTGTCTTCTAGTCTTCATGTTCTTCGCGTGCTTACTTTTGCATTTAATGTTCATTTGAATGAAATTCAAATATGAACGTTGGAGCGCAAATGCAAGTACTTTCAGCAAGGAGGTCACATATGTATTTCAGCAAGTGGTCAGTCTCAGTTTCAGCAAGCACAACCTACTCTGTCATTTAGATTTTCACTTATGCAAGATGTTGCTGAAGTTTCCACTTTCTGAGCAACATGTGCCTTTGTAGATACCATCTTCAGAAATCTTCTTTAGTCTTCAGTCTTCGAATTCTTCAAGTTTTTGAACGGTTCTAATGCTTCAATAGTTCGTTTGTGTAAACAAAGTACATCATCAGCAAATGCTTCAATATGTTCTTTTTCTTTTCAGAAAACAAGATACATCATAAGCAAAACTAAAGCACCTAACTAGTACCTACACCAAGTCTTCAACAAACGTTCCTCTTTTACAATGTCCTTATAATTCTAAATTCCTATGGACCTTAAGAGTACTAGTTACTGGACTTTCCTTAATTTAACATGGTTAATTTCTCTTCAAAATTACAAGTTTCCTAACAGATTCTTTGATCCGACTAAGCCAAACATCTTCGCATAAAAGTGTTAGAAACACTAGGACAATTCAAGATCATCGATTTTGATGTTTACAATTATCAAGTACTGCTTGCACTAAGCCTGGCAACCTTAGCCAAGTATTAGTATAGATAGGAGGCTTTCAAAATACATGTCACAACCTGTCTTTTGGTGTTTGTTAATTCGAATTACTTTTAAAGCAGTACGTGTTGCACCTTCATGCATAATTAGAACCCGATGCTTAGAATGAGCATTACTATCACCATCTCTCGTTATATATTGTTAAGTTAAGCTAAGTTAAATTTGTTTACTGAATTTATAATAGTTATTGTAGTTAAAACTAGTTAAGTCCCTAGAGATCGACACTCGAGGTCATCTTACCTCTGCATTACGTGTTTTGTGTAGTTGTGAGTTGCCCTTAGGCTAAAACAAATTCATTTGATTGTTCGAGTCTGACAATCTCGTTCGTCAAATTGGCACCGTTGCCGGGAACTTTTACTCCTTTTTACTCTTTAGCGTATTTGTATTTTCAGCATTCAACTCCTAGAATAAGCTCTAAGGTTTACTCTTAGCAACTTCACTTTCTTACCTCATTTCTTTCCCCCTATCTTTTTCAGCAAATTTATCTAATTTGCTCTTGGTTACCTTGCGTGCTTGCGCTCTTTGTATATATTATTAGATTAGAGGATTTTTTGTCCACCACCAGGTCCCAAGGAAAGCTCAACCAGTCCCAAGGCAAGTCCAGCCAGCAGCAATGAACTTTACCCTTCTCAACGGCCAAGTAGTTCGTCCCGCAGACTACGGGTTCACGGAGGCGCAATACGGATTGTTCCTCCTGAGCATCCAAGGATGCCTTGGAGAAAATGAGACAGCAAGAGTAGAGGAAGAAATAAGGGCCCAAAGGAAGCCCCAAGTGCAAGAACCCGCACCAATTCAGGCAAGAGCATATCCCGCTCAAGATGAAGCTCAATCTCGAGCAAGTCCTATGCCAATTAACTCAAGGCTAGGACCCCAAGGCGTGCAATCAAGGCTAGATTCCCAAGGAGCTCTGAGAGACTTGAGGGAAGTGATCGAGAGGAGAGTAAGGGCCTCGTAAGCATCCAATGACCCACATCCTCCGGACCAACTTCAACTCCAGGTTGTCAATCCGCCAACTCTTCCAAATCAAACCACTCCTCAGAACCGTCCAGAGGCGATGGCCGAGAACAATGGTTGTAGGACGGTAGCTCAAGTAACCCCAATGGTAGGATTTGACCCCATGACCGGAAGGAGGCTTAACCTTAAAGAGCTAAAAGCCCAGAGAAAAGTCCTCGAAGCACAAATAGATGCGGTAAAGACGAACGTCCAAGAGCAAGAGAAGGACATGGAGCCAAGCGCCCTATGTGATGCCATAAGAACTCATGTGGTGAAGACTGATAGAGGGTTTCCAACTTTGGAAAATTATGATGGTACTAGCTGTCCGAATAACCATCTTGTAAGGTTTGACACAAAGATGGAAGCCCATGGACATGATCCCAACACCAAGCATTGATCTTCCCTTCGACACTTTGTGGAGAGGCAATGGTTTGGTGGTCTAACTTGGACAATGTCTCCATCACGTCTTACAAGAAACTCACATCTCAATTCATCAAAAGATTTGAGAAAGTGATTCGGAAGAAAAGAGGTGTCAAGTATTTGGCCGAAATCGTCCAAGGACCGTCGGAGGACTTGAGGGAATTATTGACAAGGTTCCATGAAGAGGCATACCACGGAGCCAAGGAGCGAAAGGAATACTTGTATGGGAATACCACCAATGAGAAGCTTCGGGACGAACTCGCAAGGTCCCATGTGGACACAGAAAAGGACCTAGAGCAAGTATGCGTAAACATTTTGGCGGCGGAGGAATTCCGAAGAACCGTCCCAGTGAGAACTATTCCTCCAACCGTCCCGAAGGAAAAGGAACAACAAAGGCAAGGTCAAAGTCATCCTCCGAAGCAAAAGAGGCAAGACCATAGGAATGAGAAAAATACCATCGAAAAAGAGCCGCACCATAGAAATGACTTCAATGACAAGAGAACTCCTCCTAGAAGGTACGAGAAGTACACAGAGCTTAATAGGCCAAGATCCAAAACCTTGAGCACTATTATAACAAGAAGGATGGACGTGGATTGGCCCGGCCCTATGCCGGAGTCCCGGAAGCATAGAAATTCAAAAAAGTTTTGCCACTTTCACAAAGGCAGAGGACATACCACCGATGAATGTGTTAACCTCAAAACTAGAATTGAGAAGTTAGTGCGCCGAGGGAAATTGGTTAACTACATTCGTCGTGAGGAACCTATCCATCACATCGCCCCCGAACCACGAAGGGAGCCTTCAGTCCTGCCACCCCCACCTCCTCCTCCTCCGGAGGGCGAACGACATCGAGATTATGGAAGAGAAGTGAACTTTGAGAATAGACCCATCCATGGGAGAATTCTTACTATTGCCGGAGGACCGGCGGGAGGAGATAGTCACAAGGCAAGAGAAAGAACCGCGAACGGCGTTACTGCAAGAGAACCCAAGTATAGACAAGTCGCGCTGAAAGGAACCAACATGATCTCCTTCGATGATAGTGAACTTCCTCTGAGGCATGCCGGAGGAGGGGACACTCAAGATCCAAGTGTTCCTTTGGTAGTTTCTCTCGACATTTTTTTTGCTATGAAATCCCAAAGGTACTAGTAGATACCGAAAGCTCAGCCAATCTCATTTTCACAAGCACTCTAAAAAAGATGAAAATTGACCCGAAGGAAGAACTGAAAGAAGTGGTATGCGCCCCAGTAGGGTTCGGAGGACAACCGATAATGCCCCTCGAGAGTTTGGTCCTACAGTGTCCATCGGCAAGGATCCTTTCAGAATAACAAAGTCGGTTACAGTCTTGGTAGTCGACATTCCTTTCGATTATTATGAGGTAATAGGGCGACCTGCATTGGCACAATTCAAGGCGGTTGTCTCAACCGTCCACAACCGCATGAAGTTTCCTTGCGACGACGGAGCCGTAGGTCAAGAAATTGGAAACATAAGAGAGGCGTGTGAGTGTTATACTCTTTCCGCAAGTGTGACCTCTAGTGCACGTTTCGCCCTAGGAGACAGGTATCCGGAAGCAAGATAAAATACTTTTTACTCCATCCGGGCGACCCAGACCCGAGGGAAATCTAAAAAGCCCAGTCCGACAGTAAGGCGAAGAGAAGTGGTCTGGAGGAAAGTACAAGTTTAGCAGTGGCAGAGGTAAAAGAGCTCGAAGAGTACAAAGTAATTCCTCCCATCCCTCCGACCTCAAAGAAGAAAGCATTTTTTGAAGAAAACAAAATTGAAGCGAAAGAGGCCTTGGAAGAAATTAAAGTAGCAGAAGGATCCTCCGACAAGGTCACAAGGATAGGGACAGAGATTGTTAGGAAACTTGTAATTTTGATGAGCAATTAACCATGCTAAATTAAGTAAAGTCCAGTAACTAGTAATCTTAAGGTCCACAGGAATTTAGAATTTTAAGGACATTGTAAAAGAGGAACGTTTGCTGAAAGACTTAGTGTAGGTACTAGTTAGGTTCTTATGCTTGTTGATGATATACTTTGTTTTTACAAACAATCTATTGAAGAACTAGAACCGCTCAGAAAGTGGAAAATTCGAAGAATGGAGACTTAGAAGAATTCTGAGAAAGGTATCTACAAAGGCACATGTTGCTTCAGAAAGTGAGATTCTCAGCAACAGCTTGCATAAGTGAAAATCTATATGATAGAGTAGGTTGTGTTTGCTGAAACTGAGACTGATCATTTGCTGACAACATATGTGACCTCCTTGCTGAAGAAGTACTTGCATTTTGGCTCCAACGTTCATATTTGAAGTTGATTCAAAGAACATTAAATGCAAAGTTAGCACGCGAAGAACATGAAGACAAGAAGACAAATGAAGAGCGTTGTTCGAAGTACAAAAGCAAGATAGTGACATCTTAAGGTAAAAGCCTTAGAATTTGAAATTCAAACGACTCCCTTGAGACACTATAAATAGAAGACCTTAGGCTGAGTAGAAGGGTGTGTCAACAACGTGATCAAACTCTCACTTGTGCTTTAAACAATCAAATCCTTATCTACTCTCTACTGCCTATTGATCCGTTCCAAGACTTAAGCTTGAAACAAAAGCTACTTGTGAAGAAGTAGAACATTAAAAGCTAAGAAATTAGTTAAGTATTCTTTCCTCTAAACAAGAACAAGTCTTGAAACCAGAAACAACAAACTTACTTACTGCAAAGTATTTCAAGTTGAGTTTCTTTAGATCACTTGTTATAGCTACAAAGTTATATTCAAGTCATCTCATCCCAAAACTCTCTAACTGATAAACACCCTTACTTAGGCGTGGAATTCAAGGGGAATTAATCAAGCATAGGTTTGCTGATTAAGTGTCCCAAGTTTGGTGGAGAACAAGGTTTAAGTTCTCTAGTTTTAGGTTGGAAACAAGGCAAGTGTGCTTTGGTTTCTGAGAATCATTAGTGACAGGATTTGTAGGGAACCTCATATCTTATCATAGTGGATTCATTCCTAGAAAGGACAAAGAGGATTAGTTGAGAGATTACGCCACTCTCAGATACCACTATAAAAGTGTTTGTGTGATTTACATTTCTGCAGTTACCTTTCAGCAAGTTACCTTTCGTTTCATGCAGCACTAACACTCAGGCACTCTTTCCCATCTGTAGGTTTTTCCCACTGGGTTTTTCTATGGATGGGTTTTAACGAGGCCCGTGGTTGCAACCAGGAATTTCTTTTCCTGGGTTAGTTTTCTGTGTACATTAGATTTGTCTTTGTATTATTGTTTGCATCTAAGTCCGCATGTGGGCTGTAGATTGGTCTCTGACATTCTGTTAGTTTTAATACAAGCGCGGTTTATTTAATAAAAAAAAAAAAGCTACATTGTTTTACACTGTTTTTCTTTTTAGTTGTTCAAACTAGCTTTCTGACAAAAGCACTTATTGTAAAAGACTTCCGCACTCTGTTTTTAAGTATCAGCAAACCTGTCATTGAAAAGTAACAAGCATTTGCTGAGAAAGTTAAGTATCATCAAACTCATTACTGAAAAGTAATAAGTACTTGCTGAGAAAGTTTTAAACGACGAAAAGTTTGAAAAGACTATTCACCCCCCCCTAGTCTTTTCTTGTTGTTTAAAGGGACCAACAAGTGGTATCGGAGATGGAGGTTCTTTAACCTTCAGCACTGAACCTAGATCCCCTTAGGTGCTTTCCGTAAATCACTTTCACTTTATCAGTTTGGTAGTTATTTGGTGACAGGATGTCTTCATGTGAAACTCCAGTTGTTGAGTCTCAAGAGTTGCTTACAGCAACCACTCAACCTGACCAAACAGTGACAGAAAACCTTGGAGAAAAGGTTGCTGATTTCGACAAAGAAGATGCTGAAAGCATATCAGGATTTTCTGATGAAGAAGAAGAGAATGTTGCCAAGAACGATAAAACTGGTGATTCTAAGTCCCAACATTCAAACTGTTCTGCTTCCTCTGGAAATGATTATGAGAGAAGCAAGCTTAAAGGCATAGAAGATCAGTTCTTCACTGAACTAAAAGCAAACAATGTAACTCCCTCACTTGTGCCATTTCCATGTGTGGATGAATGGAAACCAAGAATGCAAGCTCTATTGCAAGTGCACAAAGAATGCAAAGATGAGGATGAGGAGTTACTTGCTAAGAAGCCTTTCAATATGGAAAAGATCCTGACTGTCTTGCTGAGACGCACAACAAGTCTCACTCTAGCTCAAGCTGATGTAAGCTTACAACATAGAAGCTATGAGAAAGAAGCAGGACAAGCTCTAAAAATTGGCAATAATGCCTTGAAAAAGGCTCAAGTAATCATGGAACAAAAGATTGCTGATACAAAGCAGGCTGAAGAAAATCTGAAAATGATTAAGGCGGAATTGTCCAAGACATGGTTGAACACTATCACAACTTACACAAGCTTGCTGAAAATTGCAATGAGTTTTCTCAACTCAGAGATTTGATGTATTGCAATCCATGTCTAAGGGGGAAGATACACCGCATTTTAAGAAGAAGAGCTCAAGGGACATGCCTCCAACTGCTCCCTCCCCCTCTCTGATTAAATTACCAGGACCGCCTAGTGAACCTCTTGCTGAAACAGAGAAAAGTTCCAAAAGAAAAGACGAAACAGATTCTGTGAGAAGTTCAGTAAATCCTAAAAGGAGAAAAACTTCTGTTGATACTCCAGAATTATGTCAAACAGAAATTCATCAAGATTTTGATAATGATGATGACAATGATGATGACCAAACAATAGCTCAAGTTATAAGGGCTAAGCCTCTTTCTGTCTTGACTCCATCTGGATAGTCCGAGCATTTTTCTTCTGACTCCAGATCTTCAGCAAAGAATCAAGGAAATGCTAAGTCAAGAAGAAGAAAGCAAAGAGAAGAAGAAAGAAGGCTAGCTAACATTGCTATAGGCACTTGCATTGATTACACAAAGACTAGCAATGAGGAAACCACTCAAAATGTGGTCAGAAACCTCCATGGTTGCTAGATTATTAAGCTAGAAGACCTATTGGCAAATGATTTCTTTCCAACTGCTGTGCTGAACCAGCTTTACACATGGATTGATTTGAAGGTTTCAAAGAAAGAAAGGGATCCTCCTCCCTACCCAAGGAACATAGCTTTAAAGTGGTTGAACATTGAAATCTTAGTGAGAAGAAGCTCCATCAGCAAGAAGTTGAGGCAAGAACCTGACCTCATCAAGCCTGGGGATGTTGCTTACTATAATGATCCTATAATAAAAAAGTCCAAAAGGAAATTTCACTTGATTCGTTATGAATATTTCTATCTTACTGAAAAGGATCAAGATGAAGACCTCCGTTTGTTAAGGAAGATTCATGCCAAAAAGGGAATTTCAGATACTCAGCTACTTCATGCTAGCAATTGGGGTATGCACTTATGAGTAATACACTACAAAGACATGAATGGTGAAACTCATCACTATACTGCATGTAAGAATGCAAGAATAATTCAACTTGAAGTCCGTAAACTACTTGAAGATTACGAGATGGACTGCGTTGAATTTACTGCTCTTGCTAAGAAGAGTGTAAAGGAGATTCTTAGAGAACACTCTGCTGGAATAGACTAGAGTCCCTTGAAAAGTTTTCTTTTGCGTATTGATTGTAATAGTTATATGTGATCTTTCTTGTAAAATTACTTCTGAAAGATAACGATCAGCAATCAACTTTTTAACTCTTATTGGTTCTTGATTATGCAAATTATTTATGCTTACTGATTTATTATTCAAGTATGTTTGCATTAATCAACTGATTTATTCAACATCAGGAACCTCTAAAAGGGTAACAATTAATTTAGCCATGGGTTGTTAATATCAAAACGGGGGAAATTTGTTAGGAAACTTGTAATTTTGATGAGCAATTAACCATGTTAAATTAAGTAAAGTCCAGTAACTAGTACTTTTAAGGTCCATAGAAATTTAGAATTTTAAGGACATTGTAAAAGAGGAACGTTTGCTGAAAGACTTAGTGTAGGTACTAGTTAGGTTCTTATGCTTGTTGATGATGTACTTTGTTTTTACAAACAATCTATTGAAGACCTAGAACCGCTCAGAAAGTGGAAAATTCGAAGACTGGAGACTTAGAAGAATTCTGAGAAAGGTATCTACAAAGGCACATGTTGCTTCAGAAAGTGAGATTCTCAGCAACAGCTTGCATAAGTGAAAATCTATATGATAGAGTAGGCTGTGTTTGCTGAAACTGAGACTGATCATTTGCTGACAATATATGTGACCTCCTTGTTGAAGAAGTACTTGCATTTTGGCTGCAACGTTCATATTTGAATTTGATTCAAAGAACATTAAATACAAAGTTAGCACGCGAAGAACATGAAGACAAGAAGACAAATGAAGAGCGCTGCTGAAAGTACAAAAGCAAGATAGTGACATCTTAAGGTACAAGCCTTAGAAATTGAAATTCAAACGGCTCCCTTGAGACACTATAAATAGAAGACCTTAGGCTGAGTAGAAGGGTGTGTCAACAACGTGATCAAACTGTCACTTGTGCTTTATACACTCAAATCCTTCTCTACTCTCTACTGCCTATTGATCCGTTCCAAGACTTAAACTTGAAACAAAAGCTACTTGTGAAGAAGTTGAACTTTAAAAGCTAAGAAATTAGTTAAGTGTTCTTTCCTTTAAACAAGAACAAATCTTGACACCAGAAACAACAAACTTACTTACTGCAAAGTATTTCAAGTTGAGTTTCTTTAGATCACTTGTTATAGCTGCAAAGTTATATTCAAGTCATCTCATCCCAAACCTCTCTAACTGATAAACACCCATATTCAGGCGTGGAATTCAGGGGGAATTAATCAAGCATAGGTTTGTTGATTAAGTGTCCCAAGTTTGGTGGAGAACAAGGTTTAAGTTCCCTAGTTTTGGGTTTGACACAAGGCAAGTGTGCTTTGGTTTCTGAGAATCATTAGTGATAGGATTGGTAAGGAACCTCATATCTTATCATAGTGGATTCAGTCCTAGAAAGGACAAAGTGGATTAGTTGAGAGATTACGCCACTCTCAAATACCACTATAAAAGTGTTTGTGTGATGTACATTTCTGCAGCTACCTTTCAGCAAGCTATGTTGTTTTACACTGTTTATCTGTTTACTTGCTAAAACTAGCTTTCTGACAAAAGCACTTATTGTAAAAGACTTCCGCACTATGTTTTTAAGTATCAGCAAACCTGTCACTGAAAAGTAACAAGAAAAGGCAAAAATTCTTGTCTTCTCAATTTTTTAAGACAAGAAAAAGATGTCTCGAAAAATGTTTTTGAGAAATTTCAAGTTGAAGGTCTCTGAAAGCACAAATTGCTCGACTTCCGCTTCTCGGACAACCTCCAAGTGGTCCGACGACCACAAGATGTTTCTTCCTTGGATATTTTGAAGAAAAATTGAAGGGATAAAAAGTTTGCTCGACGACACACTTAATTACCTAAGGGCCGACTACAGCGACAATTAACCTTGTTTGACTAGCATGCGTTATAAAGCTTCCGAGGACATTAAGAGTTGATGCGCCCGACCAGCACGACTTCATACTTGGTGAAATTTTTCCGAAGTTCTCCGCAAACACATAGCGGCCGACTAGCAAAGAGGTCGACCAGCGAGGAGGTCGACCAACAAGGCGCCCGACTAGCAAATTTCTATACTCAGGAAATTTTGCAAAAATGAAGAAGGGGCTACGACAAGCCTCTAAGCATCCGACCACCATAGGAGCCCAAGGTGGAAACATTTACGAGCACGAGCACTTATAATGCTCCGACTACGCATGGAGCCTAAAGGGCATACTAACCACTAAGTCGGTCCGAGTACGTGAAGTAAAAGCTACATTGAGGGCGTCCGACGACCCATACTTAGAATTTTTTTTCTTAAGGCCAATGAATGAGAAACGAGTACCTGCAGAAGCATCTTATGAAAATTTGCATAATGCTTTTCGACATGGCAAGGTTAAAGATGAAGAATGCAAGGAAAAAAGCAATGTAAAGAGAGCGACTAGCATAAGGCCTCGTCGGGCAAAAGGAAGAGCATAGTTGATTTACAAAAGATATGCACCCGACTGCGCGGGGCATAAAAAAGAACTCTTCTGAGAACACCTCAAAGGGCCGAATAAGTTAAGCAAAAAATGATTTGTTCGACTAGCAAAAGAAAGACTTGTCCATAATTTTTACAAGTTTCTACCGAGCATACTCGGCCTTCAACCTGAGCGACTACGAGACTGTTCAGTTGACTTGGGGGGAGATCTCAGTGTGTCTTATCCTTCACCTTCCGTACGAGGATCCTCCTCGGCCTGTTGACTGCCACCTCCGGAAGCCTGACTCGCCCCTCCCGCTTGACTAGCACCTGAGCCTGCCGCACGCTTTTCGGCCTCGAGAGTCTGTCGAAACTTGATGACCTCTGACTCCTCCAAGGTAGGATCACGGCCCAGAACGGGACCTGGGAGTGCTAGCCACCCAGTGTTGCGATGCCCACACTTGTCAAACGGCTCAAGGATCCCTAGGCGCAGTACCTCCGGCACCCAAGAAGGAAGTAGGCCGACCTTTGAAGGGTAGGGCACCTCGGGATTAGCAACCAAGGATCCAAACTCACAAGCCTTATGCTCCGCATCGGACACTATCTGGTCGGGGTAGTCGGAGAAGTCACCATTTTTGTTGTCTTGAAGCCCGACAACATCACTGTCGAAGTCCTCGGTCAACAACCCCTTAACATTCAGCTGATCAAGGGCCGAGCAGAACCCCTCCTCACGCGCAGCTTCCTTTGTCTCATGCATCTTCAAGCGGTAAGAGGCAGACTCATAGAAAGCCTTGGCACCCTCGTACCGAGTGTCCTTGAGGTACACAAGGACAACATCCTTAAAGCAGGCCATCTTGATCGATAAGTTGTTCCAAGCATCCTTCCATGCCTTCATCTACCTCTGCCACTTAGCATTGTCGGCCTCCAAGCTCTCTACCTTGGCCTTCTCGACCCGCAGCTCATCCTGTAGCGCTCTAACACGGGTATTGGATTATTGAACTTGGAGGTGCAAGTTGGCAACCTCCTCTGGAGCACCCTTGTCGACAGTGAGGTTTCCGATGGCGCCGATAATGGCGGCAAGCTGCAAAGTATGAACAAAGGTCCGAGGACCGTTATGAGTTAACAAGGCTCGAGGAGCAACACTTAGTAAATTTGGGAATGAAAAAAAAGACATTCAAAGGTTACCTTGCGCGAGACCTGGCTCAACTCATATGCCCGATCAAGCTCGTCGAGCACCATGATCAGATTCACCTCGTCAGTAAGGTCCCCGTCGGTCATAATTTCCTTTCCTTTGCCCTTGTTCTTTCAGGACTTTTTAGCCGCTCGACCACCCTCGTCGTCGGAGCTGCGCTTGCTCTTCTTGGATTTTTTATCGTCCTTCGGCTTGTCGTCGGCCTTTCTCAGCTGAGGCAAAGCCATCTCCAATGGCGGCTCACCGTCCTTCTCTCAACGAGCCATCTCATCCTTGTGGACCGCGGTGTTCCTCGGCGGGTCACATGGAAGTTGGGAGGGCGAGTTCATGACCTTGTCCAACTTTTGCTGTTGGACAAGCTTGCGCTGAGCGGCGCGCTGCCTTCTCTCGGCCACGAGCGTGTCAGACATGATCCACTTAAGCCAATAGTCTGCAAAGGAGAAGAAGATTAGTGCGCGAGTATACAAAGGTCCGAGGACCAAATGAAAGCAAAAAAAAGAGAGACGAGCAAAGGAACGAAAAATTAGTTAAGTATGGAGAGTCATCTAAAACATGCTACTCGAGCAAAAGCAAAGGAAAAGTTCGCTTACGAAAATCCTTTTAAATCCGCAGGTCACGTGCTCGGTCAGATGTGCCAAGTATGGCAAAGGTTGAAGACTTAACACCCAATAAAAGTATCTTTTGGGGTTCGGAAGCAAGTTTTCCCTTTGGAAGCGGACCGCCCAAGGAACCATCTCAGTATCGGCCGACCTATCCTTCCATGTACCGCGGAAGAACTTTTTGGGAATGCCCCATTCTAATTGATCGTCGGTCATGCCAGGTTGTCTCGCTTTGTGGACATAAAAATAGTGCGACCACCACCGGCACCCGATCGAGGACGAAGCCTCCTTGACAAATGCAAAGCCCGGCCGAGTAGAGAAAAAGTAAAAGTGCGGGTTCCCCGGGCTCACTGACACTCCAAAAAGCTGTATAAAGGTCGAGTCGTTTATGGGAATTCCTCGGATATGGCAGAAAACCCCGTAGCAAACCAAAGTACCGAGCGAGCTCGGAATTATTTGAGCGGGAGCGAGGCCAAGATCATTAAAGAGATCGCGGAAGGCATCACAAAAAGGGAGCCACCACCCTCGCTCCAAAGACATAGTGTGGACGGATATGTACCCGAGCGGCGGATTGTAGAAAGTGCGGTAGGAAGTCGGGAGGAGTATTTCAATTTTGGACTCGGGCAGAGAGTAAATTCATCTAAGATGAGGAATTTCCTCCTCAATAATGAAACTCGCGGCGGTTGGGATAACACCATCCTCGTTTAGCTCACCGTTAGGATCCGGATGGTGACAAACTGAAACCGGCCGAGTAAACTTGGTGTCCGAGGAAGCAGCACCTCTCGGACGACCGTCCTTGGAAAACTTAGGAGGAATTGGTTCTTCTTTTCCTCCTCGGAGCGGAACGCGAAGTCCCAACATCATCGGACGTAGACACTTGATTGGCGGCCTCGCGATCCTCCTCCTCCTGGCCTTTTTCAGTCTCAGGCGGAACATCCTCTTGTTGCCGACTCCTCTTGGAGTTTCCCTCGGACGCCTCAAGAGAAATGTCATCTTGAGCCCCAAACAGAGAGTCACTCTCTTATGAACATACTTAACTTAAGGAGCAGGCTTTGTTCATAAGAGAGTCACTCTCTTATGAACATACTTAACTCGTTATGAACATAAGGAGCAGGCTTACTCCTGCTCGGACCGGCATCGTCAATATTGGTGGGGGGCTGACAAACTTCGTCATCGGACAAAAGGGTTACCACTCTCTTATAATAGCCCTGAGGCATGTACATCACGGGGCTTGAACTTCTGACTCTTCCAGAAGAAGATTTCCCTCGATTTGAAGAATCTCAGGATTTTCGAGAATGACTGCGTCCTCCTCAATGGTACCAACCCAGGGCTCTAAAAGGTCAGTCCGACAAACAACCCGGTAATTGTGCCCGAGAACCCCAGCAACGACATTCATCATCTCGGGCGGAACATTTTGCCCGGCGCCCTCCTCGACCACGTCGTTTATAAAAGGGTCATTGAGATCGTACTCTTTCCTAGGTCCCCGCCCCCATGCGACCAACTGATCCTCAGGCGGCGTACTCGCTGCCTCTTCTTCCTCCTCGGGCACCTCAACCACGGGTAGCTCGTCGTCTAGAAAGCTTGCGGACAATGAGCTACTATTGTCTGCGTACCCACGTCCCTCGGACATGTTCTCGCTATCGCTCCTCTTGGACATCCTACACAAAGGAAGAGGAAAAGTATCAATCAACGTCGGTTATGTAAAGTCTGAGAGGTCCATGTCTCATAATTGAGATGCGCGACGACAATAAAGCGAGTAAAAAGACAAGGAAGCTATCCGACTACCACATAGGGAGGAGAGGGGGCGCCGAGAATATTAAAGGGAAGCGACTATGAAAGAAAGCATATTGGAGCGAGGACTAGTACTGGAAACATAGCGACAACACATAAAGAGCGGAAATAAAGAAAAAGGAGGTAGTTGAACTTACTTGATTCAACGAGGTAAAGAACGACTTGCTCGACTACGTCTGCTCCTCGTTCCTTGCAAATTGCTACCCGGACAGTTCAAACTGCTCTGAGGGAATTTGGGCGAAAATGTTGCAAATGATTCTATGTAACCCTAATTATAAGAGGGTAGTACGGGAAGGCAAACCGTCGCATACGTGTCGAGTAATCGTAGCCGCATGCACGAAGAGGTGGACGCCCTAGATTGATCCACGTCATGAAAAGACAGTTTTACCCTTGGAGCGTCGCGACTTAAGGTAAGACTGTCCGGCGCGCGCACGAGTTAGGAGTCGCCCTACCAGGCAGGCTCCTCGACAAAAAAAAAAAAAAAAAAAAAAAAAAAAACAGAGGGAGAATTAAAAAACTTGAGGACTTTGGAACGTCTCCAAACACATGCTCCTCGGACGAACGGATTACTCTTCGACCCTATGAAGTTACGTGAACTTACCCGGATCTGATCTCTCTCATACAAATACCCTTTTCTCGTGGTCCAAGCACCATATACTCGGAACCATAAAAAGGGGGAGGGGGGAGGGAGAGATAGGAGGTGGGAAAGGACATGAAAACATTAACGGTCGCAAGGAAAAAGTTTTTCCACCTATACATCGGACCATACTTCAAAATTGAACGGAAGTCCGACTTGAACTTAAGAGTTCCACAACTATCTTCTACTAAGATACTTGAAAACTAGGGGACATATGTTGGTGTCAGAATATGTCCAACCCCCAAGGGCGCCTAAGAGCGTACTAGGGCGTCATGGGCTGACCATGATAGAAGGGTCCGATTACCCATCACCATGGTCTGACCATACAAGAGACTAAGCAAAATAGCCTAACTCCTTATGTTCGACCTAGAAGTACAATTTTCCTACTAGCCATTGAGCTGCCCTACTAGCATGGTGACGCCCTACTAGCAGGACAATGCCCTAGTAGTCACCAGCTAGGAGAAAGGCAAGCTAGGCAAAGAGCTTCGCGGACATCATCACAACGTCCGGCTACATAGGGTGTAACATCCCGTTTTTTTTATTTAATTAATTAATTATCGAGTAATTCAATTATTTGATGATTTAATTAATTATTTCTTTCCGCGTTATCAAATTCGAATTTGAAAGTCGTTGGGTTCGCGAATCCGTCATTGGGCTATCAAAATCTGAATTATAAACCTCTCCTTGACCCAATTTCAAGTAGTTGTTGCTGGCCCAATGTAGTCTCGGCCCAAATTGTTTCACTCAAGCCCAATCTTCTTGGTCAAACCCTAAACCTAAACCTAAAACCCATTTCATTTTTCATCTTCTTCTTCCCCTCATTCTCTCCAAAACGCAGCCACTACCCCCTACACCGTAACCATCATCATCATTTTCCATCATCTTCATCATCAACAATCATCATCCTTTTGCTGCAGCCCTTCCGATTCCATCCTCACCATCATAAGACATCATCATCATCAACCGGAGCTTTGCTCCGTCACGTCGCGCCGCCGGTTCTGCCCGTACCTTGCTCTAATTCAACCGTACTGCTCCGTCCCGATCTGTTCGTGCTCTAACCGGTTCGTAGTTCTGCTCAGTTCTTCTCGTCGACCTTCTCCGCCGAGAAGCAGTTGCCGCCGCACAGCTCTACTCCGTTCCCGTCCGTCCAAGCTCTGCCCTGCTCTGTTTCAGTCCGCCCAGTCTGTTCGGTTCCATTCCCGCTCTGTCCGTGTCGATCTGTTTCCGCTCCACTCCGATTCGTTCGTCTCCGGCCCGTATCTGTCCGTATCGTTCGTCTTCTCTGTTTCATTTCAGTTCTGGTAAGTGGTCTCGCCTCCGTTTTGCTTGTTCCAGATTCAAATCTCGAATGAATCTTGAATCTAATCCTTTCGTTTCATTTACCTTGCAATTCGATTCTAGCTTGAATCCAGTCCGAAGGTATACTCCCAGTTTTCCATTATTTCTTTTTCCGTTTTTGTTCCTTTTGACAGTTTTGCCTCTGTACGATCTGGCCTTGTTTAATCAAACCCGCTGAACCTAAATTCGAACTTGGATTAGAACTGGAACGTTTATTCTGGTTGTTTTTGGATTGAGCTTGACTTGTTTGACCAATCGAACTTTGCTTGACTCTGACTTTGCACTTCTCTACCGAATTCGAACTTAAGACTGAAAATTGAACTGTTTGGGTTTCGTTGGACTGATTTGATAGATTATAGTTCTGTTGGGGTCATTTTGGGATTTTTATGAACTAGGAGGACTTTACTGAAAACCTTGGTATTTTGTGGACTGTTGTGTGTGTTTAAAAAAGTAGAAGGACTTTTCTGCAAATATTATTCTGAGGGTAAATTGGTAATTGCATGTGGTTTGGACTAAACTGTTAAATCGAGTTTGCCTTCGAGGACTGTTCTGATATTTTTGAAAGCTTGAAACTGTTTCGCAATTTACTACTAAGGGTATTGTGGTAATTTCAGGAACTAAGGGTAAAATAGTATTTTTGTGTTTTCCTGAAAACTGTGGGTTGTTTGGTCGTTTTCGAATGCGTAAGATCATTTTGGTAACTTTGAACTAAAGGGGTATTTTGGTCATTTCGTATTTGTAAAGGGTACTTTTGTAATTTTGTGAAAACCGTTCAAACCTTCTCAACTTTCTACAACTACGAGAACTGAAATGTTTTTCCTAAAATTACTTAATACTAATTTACATTTGGTTACTTCCGAAAATTAACTTGGTTACTTTATGTCTTGTCTTGAAGTTCAGCAATTGTTTGTCTCGCTAGCTTAGTTGGTTTAGTATTAACCGACTAACCTTGGGGTCCCAAGCTCGAACCCCACCTTTGCCACTTTCCCTCCGACCATTTAACTCTTACTGTTTTGACTTTCGTTTCGACTTCTAGTTAGTAACCAGTCATTCTCTGTTTAGGTGCTCTGTTCGTTAGCCCGTACTTCGTTGTACTTTCTGTGGTTCTTGCTTCCAAGGTTTAAGGTGAGTGTTCACCCCAAAGTTTGTCTGTTTTTAAAACCTGGAAGGCAATGTGATATGCATGTTTATATACATATGTGTATTGTATTCTGTATGCTACTGCTTTAAAAGTAAATATTCCCTATGCTTGACCATTTTACTTTATTATGTACGGTGTTGTTCTGTTTGTACTGACTCTTCTGCAGGACTGTAACTCGTTTATCCGAGCACCTTATCTGTTATTGTTTCTGTCTGTTCTGTCTGTTTCTGTGTGGCCGGTCGATTAGGTTGTAACTAGGTAGACTTGGGTAGTGTGGACTATCGGGTTTATTTGGTTATTGCCTAGTCTATTCCCTTTTAGACGCGTGGCAGAAGTCGCTGAGGTATATTAGGGTCGTAGGTTCTGTTTCTGTCTAGAGTTGTACCCTCTGGAAGGAGCTATAAGGTCATTCTAGGAGTAGGAGTAACAAGGCGGGCTGCACCAACGGACTTCACCTTATCTGTTTATGTCTGTCTCTGCTATGTTATCTGTTTCTGTTACTGCTTTGCTTGCTACAAATGTTTGTTTCCAAAACCGTTTACTTTTCTGTCTATTAAACTTAGAACCTCACTGAGATCCTTTATCTCACACTCTTTCTGTTTTCAAAATTCCTTCCTTGTAGATTTTGTTGAAGAAGATCAAGTCTAGGCATCCAGCGACTGAGAGTTGGGTTTGGGAGATCGTGGGATTTTATTTGCTAGAAATAAGAAGAAAAACTCTTTCATTTTCACTGTCTATTCTTTTTAAAATTGACACCGAGTTTAGTTACCGTTATCACCGTTCTACTTTAAATTTGTAAGCTCATTTGAGCGTCAAAACCCGCTCCTTGACATTTATTGAAGATCATTATTTTTGAATTTGAAAATATTACTTTTATTTCAAGACACAATTTGAAGACAAAAGAGAAGGAGCAAGAGCAAGAGACTAAAGAATTCTCTCAAGATCAAGTTTAGAGATTCAAGAGAAAATTCAAGAAGTTCATCGTAGAGATTGAAGAAATCAAGCGTTTGGTCCAAGAAGAAGCCGCGACGCACTTGGGGAAACGTTATTGAGAAGATCAAGCTCTACAAAAGAAGATCAAATCCCAAGAAATTGAAGAAGTTCTTGAAGTTCTTCATCAAATTCAAGTCAAAAACAACGTTTGATTCAAGAATAAGCTCAAGGGCCCTTGAAGAAACGTTACGGGAAAATCAAAATCTATAAAGGAAGATCAAAGCCCAAAATCTTGAAGAAGCTCTAGCAAAGTCCTTGAAATTCTTCATCAAGTTCAAATCAAAACCACTGTTTGATTCAAGAATAGGGTCGAAAACTTTTGAAGAAACGTTTGTGAAGATCGTGATTCCTCTAAAGAAGATCGAGATTCATATATCCACTCGAACTCAAGGAAAATACTATAACGTTCTTCGCAAAACTCATAGATCATTCAAGAAGTTCGTCGTCATTCAACATAAAAGCCATCAAGTTCGAAGATTTGATTCAAGATAAAGCCGTGAAGCTCTCAAATTGACGTTTTCCGAAATTGAAGACTTTGAAGATTTAGGTTCGCCACTTTGAAAGCTAGAATCAGAGGATTAGATAGAGATTGTACTCCAAATTCATTCAAGAATAAATAAAATTCAATTTGTGCAACTTTATTTGCTACAGATTTTTGGCACACCCGGTGGGACCTCTCTACCTGTCATCTCTAGTCATTCTCAATGTTGAACGATCTAAATGGTGAATCGAAAAGGATCCAAGGCCGCTACTTCACATGCATCTGATGATAGGAACTCGAAAGCCGATGACAATTTGGCTCCGCATCTACATGCCCTTGAAGCCGTTTTAAAGGCACTTGGTACAAGTACCAATGGAAAGGATGGGGATGAAGCTTTCGTGAGCAGCGGATCTCGAGACGGTTCTCCACGTAAGAAGGATACTGCTTTAGCATCTACTAGTATGCTGGAAGACCGAATGATAGCCCTAACAAAGGCCATGAACAACCTCATGAAGCACGCTGAATACCAAGATTCGAAAATTGCTATGCTCATGGAGCGAGCGTCCAAGATTGAAAGTCTTTTAAGGAAGGAACGGCCGAAACTAGCAAGGCTGGGGAAAAACGTCATGAATGGTTCGAAGACCAAGATGCGTCATACAAACAGCAACCAAAAACACAAATGAAATCCACCTTCGAAGAGGTGCCACTTTCTGCTGACGGTATGATCCCAGCTGATCGACTGAAAGAATTCATCATGGAAACTCTGAATGAGAGTCTAGATCGGAAGTCAAAATCTTCCTTCACGTACATCAAGCCGTATACACGGAGGATCGACAACTTGAGGATGCCAGCTGGATATCAACCACCCAAGTTTCAACAGTTCGATGGCAAAGGAATTCCAAAGCAACACATCGCACACTTTGTTGATACATGCAATAATGCTAGAACTTACGGTGACCATCTTGTGAATCAATTTGTTCGCTCACTCAATGACAATGCATTTGACTGGTATACTGATCTGGAGCCCGGATCCATCGACACTTGGGATCAACTAGAACAAGAATTCCTTAACCGCTTCTATAGCACGAGAAGAACTGTTATCATGATCGAGCTAACAAACACCCGCCAATGGAAAGAAGAAGCAGTCATAGACTACATCAACCGTTGAAAAAATTTGAGTCTCAACTGCAAAGACAAATTGTCTGAATCATCAGCAATTGAGATGTGTATCCAAGGAATTCATTGGGGACTCCGATATATTGTTCAAGGGATTCAGCCACGATCATTTGAAGATCTTGCTACTCGAGCACATGACATGGAATTAAGTATGGTTGCAAGCGGGGTCGACGGCCCTCCCATGCAAGAATCTCGCAAAATCGATACCAAGAAAGGGGGAAAGCCTCCATACAAGACTAAGGAAGTGATGGCTACGAATGTTGCAAAGATCAAAATACCGAGGGTGTCAAAGGGCAAAGAAAGGGTGAATTATGCACCAAAAGACAGCGCCCCGCAAAAGGATGAGCAGAGAAAATCGACTCTTAAAGAAATGATGGCAAAGCAATATCCATTCCTCGACTCTGATGTCCCCGACATATTTGATGAATTACTTAGGAACAACTTGATTGAGTTGCCTGAGATGAAGAGACCGGAAGAGGAAGGTCGCTCTGACGACCCTAAGTATTGCAAGTATCATCGTCTTATAAGTCACCCAATACAAGATTGCTTTGTCTTTAAGGAAAAGGTGATGAAGCTAGCTCGAGAAGGGAAGATTTCTCTTGAGGATGAAAGTGCAAATGTCAACACCATCTCATCAACTGAGGACCATGCGAATAGAGCAAGTAGCGAAACCTCATTGGAAGAGCCTTCGAGCAAGACATGTTCTAATACCAAAGAGACGAAGCCTACTGATTGTATGACTATCTTCTTTAGTGATGAGGATCTCCTACTGGGGTCTAAGCCTCACAATAGACCATTGTTTGTGTCCGGCTATACCCACGAGCACAAGGTAAAACGGATACTCGTTGATGGAGGCCTGCGGTCAACATTCTACCCCTGCGTACTCTAAGGGAAATAGGAATACCAATAGAAGACTTATCAAGCAGTCGACTGATGATTCAAGGCTTCAATCAAGGGGGAAAAGAGCAATGGGCATCATACGATTAGCACTGATGATCGATGACATGACGTCGACAACACTTTTCCATGTTATTTTTGCCAAGACTTCCTACAACATGTTGTTGGGAAGACCATGGATACATGAAAACGGTGTGGTTCCCTCAACACTACATCAATGTTTCCAATATTGCCAAATGGAGTGTCAAAGAAAGTGCTCGTAGATGACAAACCATTCACAGAGGTTGAGTCATATTTCGCGGATGCCAAGTATTACATGGAACGCAAGAAAGGAGAAAGTGAAGGGCCAAGTTTGTTCAGCGAAGAGCCAAATGACCAATCAAGCAAGACGAAAGAAAAAGAGCCTTCTTCTTCAAGACGTCCTGATGGAGTGTCGCGTATAAAGAATGACGGGCTAAAAGGCCTTACTCTACCTTTGACAAAACTTAGTGTCAACGGTTCGATCCAAACACCTCTTAGTGGGTTCGTTCGCCCGATCCAAGGAGGATTGGCGGAACACGAGATTTCATCGCATGAAGTGAAAGATCACTTTGGACCAAACACTTTTAAGCTCCTAATGAGGGCTGGATATGACCCTAAGAATGGTTCTCCTCTAAGAGAGAATTCATCAGGACTTGGTAGGAAAAACTCTAAAAGTGGAAAAACTCGAGTAGGTCTTGGGTTTCCTCAGCCAAAGCCTGTCCGTATTCCTATAAATCGAGCCACTAGCAATTATACAGGTGAAGATGACCCTGCCCGTGATAATGACAATTTGCGAAGCAAGTCTGTCTTCGATAGATTGGGACCAGTCAAGAAAACCGTGCATCAGAGACTAGGACCAATCAAAGAACCAACTCACCAAGAATTGGGATCAACAAAGAAATCTATTCACCAAAGGCTGGGGAGAGTTAGAAAATCTGTTCATCAAAGGTTAGGACCTGTGAAAACAGAAGTCATGAAAGAAGCTAGCAAGTCCTACGCCCCTGAAAGATTACGAGCCTGATTCCATCTCGTATGTTGCGCGTCGAAGACTTCGAGCTATCTTATGGAGAAACTATCAAAGCCAAAAAGGTGACAGTTGTCCACACAAAAGTCCAAAACAAATCGAACACGACAATGAGAGTGTGGGATCATCATACCACATCACCTCCAAAGATTGCGATGTCATTGAAGAAGAAGATGCTGAAATGGCACCACCTGAGTTTGAGGAAGGAGTAAAGTCCACTGTTGACGAATTAAAAGAAGTCAATCTAGGCGATTCTGACGATTACAGGACCATTTACATAAGCGCATTGCTAAGTGAAGATGAAGAGGTAGCATATGTTACCTTGCTAAAGGATTCCGTAGATGTATTCGCTTGGACCTACAAGGAAATGCCTGGGCTTAACCCCAAGATAGTCGTGCACCAACTTTCGGTGAAAAGTGGACTCGTCCCGTGAAACAAGCTCAACGACGATTTCGTCCAGTGTTGATCCCATCGATTGTAGGAGAAATTAATAAGCTCATCGGGGAAGGTTTCATTCGTGAAGTGAAGTATCCTACTTGGATTTCTAGCGTGATGCCTGTGAAAAAGAAAAATGGGCAAATTCGAGTTTGCATGGATTTTTGAGATTTAAATATGGCGTGTCCCAAGGATGACTTTTCGTTGCCCATACCAGAACTCATAATCGATGCCACTACCGGACATGAAGCATTATCCTTTATGGATGGATCCTCAGGATATAATCAAATCTGAATGGCCCCAAAAGATGAAGAGTTAACAACCTTTCGCTCACCAAAAGGGATATACTGCTATAAGGTAATGCCGTTTGGTCTAAAGAACGCCGGTGCCACTTATCAACGGGCAATGCAAAAGATATTTGATGATATGCTTCATAAAAATGTCGAGTGCTACGTGGATGACTTGGTGGTAAAATCAAAGAAGCGAGAAGATCACCTGCAAGATTTGAAAGAAGTCTTCGAACAATTGTGAAGATACCAACTAAGGATGAATCCTTTGAAGTGTGCATTTGGTGTGAACTCCGGAAAATTTCTAGGCTTTATTGTTCGACAGCGAGGAATTGAAATCGAACAAGCGAAGATTGATGCAATCATGAAAATGCCTGAGTCGAGGAATATTCACGAGCTTAAGAGCTTGCAAGGAAAGATAGCGTATCTTCGGAGATTCATATCCAACCTTGCAGGAAGATGCCAACCGTTTAGCCGTCTCATGAAGAAAGATGTCCCATTTGAATGGGATGAAGCATGCAAAAAGGCGTTTGAATGCCTTAAATCATATCTTATGAAGCCTCCAGTGTTAGAAGCTCCTGTACGGGGTCGCCCCCTGATTCTATACATCGCTGCACAAGAACGCTCCGTAGGAGCATTACTGGCACAAGAAAATGACATGGGGAAAGAAAATGCTCTCTACTACTTAAGTAGAATGATGACGCCAAATGAATTGAAATATTCCCCCATTGAAAAGCTATGCCTAGCTCTCATCTTTGTCATCCAGAAATTGAAGCACTATTTCCAAGCGCATACAATTCACCTCGTTTCAAGAGCCAATCCACTAAAGTATGTAATGTCAAAGCCGGTACTTTCTGATAGACTTGCTAAATGGTATCTACAGCTTCAGCAATTTGAGATCATATACGTACCACAGAAGGCTGTGAAAGGACAAGTCTTGGAAGATTTCCTCGTTGACCAACCGATTCCTACTGAATGAGAGTTGGCGGATGACCTGCCCGAAAGACGTGATGCTAGTTGAAGTTACTCCTCCTTGGAAAGTTACTTTGATGGAGCCTCACATAAAAATGGAGCAGGAGCTGGGATTGTTTTCCTCCTACCTGAAGGGGAAGTTTTACCCTACTCGTTTACTCTGACCGGGAATTGCTCAAATAATGTTGCGGAATATCAAGCACTGATTTTGGGGTTAGAGATGGATATTGAGGTGAAACAATTCAACATCAAAATTTACGGGGACTCCAAGCTAGTCCTCAAATAAGTGTTAGGAGAGTATGATGTCAAGAAGCCTGAATTACTCTCATATGTGTTAAGTACGCAAGAAAGTTGATTGGATGGCTAGGAGAAGTATCAATTGAACATATCCCACGAGGGGAGAATGGGCGAGCTGACGCTTTAGCCAAACTTGCCTCTACTCTCATTACACCCGATGGAAAGATTGACGTGCCGGTTTGCCAAAACTGGGTCACTCCTCCTATCTTCGATGGTGATAAAGGGGCGGATGAAAATCATGTCTTGGAAGTTTACGAGATTGAAAAGGAAGACTGGGGGTAACCCCTTGTGGATTACTTGAAACACGGAAAGTTGCCACATGAGTTACGTCGAAGAACAGAAATTAGACGCCGTGTAGCTCGCTTCATATATTACAATGACACACTCTACAGACGTTCTTTCAATGAGGTCTTCTTGTGGTGTTTAGGTGACGAGGAGGCGATGCAAGCAATGGAAGAATCACACTCAGGAGTATGCGGTGCCCACCAGTCAGGCCCGAAGTTGCAGTTCCGAATCAAAAGGATGGGCTACTATTGGCCTACCATGGTCCGAGATTGCATGGAATATGCGCAACGATGTCAACCCTGCCAATTCCATGCCAACTTCATCCACCAGTCGCCCGAACCTTTGCATCCGACGATCGCCTCATGGCCCTTCGATGCATGAGGATTAGGCATAGTTGGACCAATGACCAAATCTTCTAGCGGCCATTTGTACGTACATCTTGGCAGCAACAGATTACTTCTCTAAGTGGGCTGAAGTAGTGCCTCTAAAGGAAGTGAAGAAGGAGAATGTCGCTGAGTTTATCCGCTCCAACATCATCTATAGGTATGGAATCCCTCGCTACATAATCACAAACAATAGGAAGGCATTTCGCAATGGAGTAATCGATAGGTTGTGCGAAAAGTTTGAATTCAAGCAAAGAAAGTCTTCAATGTACTATGCTGCAGCAAACGGTCTCGCAAAAGCGTTCAACAAAACTCTTTGCAATTTGTTGAAGAAAGTGGTGGCAAAGTCGAAGAGGGATTGGCATGAAAGAGTTGGAGAAGCTTTGTGGGCTTCTAGAACGACACATCATACCCCCACTCAATCCACCCCTTATGCGTTAGTGTATGGGGTAGAAGCCGTCCTTCCACTTGAGCAACAAATTCCTTCACTAAGGATTGCAATCCAAGAAGGGCTCACTGAGGAGGAAAACACTCGCTTGCGATTGGAGGAGTTGGAATCACTGGACGAGAAGAGAATGGAAGCTCAACAAAAACTCGAATGCTACCAAGCTCGCATTTCGAGAGCATTCAACAAAAGGGTCCGTTTGGAGATTTTGTACTCGCAGTAAGAAGGCCAATCATCACGAGCCATAAAACTAGGAATAAATTCACATCGAAGTGGGATGGGTCGTATGTCATCAAAGAAGCCTACACCAACGGTGCATACAAACTTGTCGCTGAGTATGGATTGAGAACCGGTCGCATCAATGGAAAATTCTTGAAGCGATACTACCCTTAAAAAAAAAAAAAAAGAAAAAAAAAACAGGTGCTCTCAAAATAAACAGGGGTACACACAAACAAAAAAAAAGTGTCCTAAAAATAAACAGGGGTACACACACAAAAAAGAAAAAACAAATGCCCTCAAAATAAACAAGGGTACACAAAAAAAAAAAAAACAAAAAAAAAAAACAAGTGCCCTCAAAATAAACAGGGGTACACAAAAACAAAAAATAAACAAGTGCCCTCAAAATAAACAGGGGTACAAAAAAAAAAGAAAATAAAAAGTGCCCTCAAAATAAACAGGGGTACACAAAAAAGTGCATTCAAAATAAACAAGGGTACAAAAAAAAATAAAAAAAAAGGTGCCCTCAAAATAAACAGGGGAACACAAAAAAAAGTCTCCTGACCCGCATAAGTATAAACTGTGAACGGTGACCACCAATGACATGTACATGTGGCTAAACTGTTATCTTGCCCCACTAAAAGTATTTATAGTGGCTAAACTTTAAGTACTCCACTAAAGTCATCTGTAGTGGTTAAAATTTAAATACTCCACCTAATCTAGGGTGGTTAAACTGTGCACGACAACCCCACCCCCCCCCCCCCCATTCTTCTCCAACAAATGGAGTCGATTGAACTACGATTTGACTTGATCCTTTTTATGAAGGTACGTAGGCAACTTAGTTTATTCTAAGTCCAGTCATAAAACACCAAAGTTGTCTGTTTGTTTGTCCAAATGTTGCGCATATCTCAAAAACATACAAAAAGATAACATGGTGAAAATAAAGACGAATTTGTTATTAATTCAAAGATGACAATGTTTGTTACAAAAAAAAAAAAAAAGGAAGATAAATGCGACAATTTAGAAAAAGAAAGATATTCTAGAATGGCTTCAAGTTCTTCAACTCTTCATGGGCGACTTCAAGCTCTGCTCTTAAAGTGACCAATTTCTTCTTGGCTTCCTCGATTGGCTGAAAAGTATTGTTCAAATCGGCAGACTCGGTCTCCATCCTAGTAACATCAGCTTGTGCAACTTGAAGGGCCTCTTTCTTAGTCTCCAACGATGCGTGAAGCTCCTTGATCTTCCGTTTGAAGGACTTGACTTTCTTTTCAATGGCCTTGATTTCATCAGACTCTTTGGTTACCTTCGCCTTGGCTTCTTCGAGGCGAGCTACAGATTCAGTAACTTGTTTGGCAAGAAGTTCGTTAGAAGGCATATCAGCAACAAGAGACTTGGCAAAATCAAGTTCTGTTGCTTTCTCGAAAAATGAGTTGAGCAAGATTTCCAACTTAGAGACATCGACACCTTCGAAGCACTTCATTGAGTTCAAGACAGCTGGAATTTCATCCTTTAAGGCCAATACATCTTCCAGAGGAGTTTCAACAATCTTTCCGCTAAGTTCCTTCCACATAAGATCAAGACATTTCTTCTGCCATGTTGATACAAATTTTCTGGCTTGAAAGACAGAGACAACAGAACAAGGAAGAACAACAGGGTTAGGAGCAGCAGAACAAGGAGATACATCTTCATTTTCAACAGGCACATGCGTTGCTTCAACAGGAGAGAAGATTTGCGAATCATGGGACTTATCCAAATCCACAACCTCTTGAGACTTATGACCAACACTAACGGTGGTCGATCTGTTATTTGCAAGCTGAGAAAGCCAACAACAATTGTTAGGTCCAGACACCTTACCAAAAAAAAAAAGAAGAATTCATGTAAAATACTACCTCTTCCGCAAAGTTGGCTAATGATGCTTGATGACTGGGAGTATCACCAGAAACATCATCATCTGCAAGTTAAGAAGCCTTTCTGCCTCTTCCAATGGCGGTCACAATTGTTGCAACTTGCACTCCCCTCAGTAGTATCAGAAATAACATTTCTCTTACCTATTAGAAGGGTGACAGTTAGTGTAGAAACTTAAAAAAAAAAAAAAAAAAAAGTAACAATAAAAAAGTACCATTAGTAGCTACAGGAATATCTTCTGGCACAGAGTCTTCAAGCAGAGTCCTAACCACTTTCTTACCTACCAATAAATCAAGGTTTCTTTCAAGGAAATCTCCACCAATCTTTAGCCACCAGTGTGGATAGGCTTCAGTATGATGCTTCTTGACGTTAAAGGTAACCCCAGGAAACCATGCTCTCGCATTGGATCTATGTAACGATCCGACCCACTAATGGGCCGAGACCCGGCCCAACGGGCCGGAGAGGTTACTCCTGGGCGCTCTCCGGGGTAATATGCTGGCCCCACAGACCAACACGAGTTCTAATCCACGCACTTTGTCCTCACTCGTGCGCGCACTGGGAACTTCCCAGCGGGTCACCCATCCTAGAATTGCTCCAGAGGAAGCACGCTTAACTCTGAAGTTCTTCTAGGTGAATTCCCGAAAAGAAAGGTGCACCTTGTTGATATGAGTAATGTTCTCAACCCCTTTAAGCCTCTGAAATCTGGGGCGTTACAATCACCCCTCTTAATTTGCGCAACGTCCTCGTTGCGCGCTGTCCCGATACCAACCATCCGTGCAGGATTCTAGAGGTGGCCCTACGGGCTCAAGAGGTGGCTCCCACCACCCATACAGTGTAGCACTTTGCCCCGTATGGCACTTAGCTCCTGCAGTTTCGGATAGTCCCGCTCTGATACCACTTGTAACGATCCGACCCACTAACGGGTCGAGACCCGGCCCAACGGGCCGGCGAGGTTACTCCTCGGCGCTCTCCAGGGTAATATGCTGGCCCCACAGACCAACACGAGTTCTAATCCACGCACTTTGTCCTCACTCGTGCGCGCACTGGGAACTTCCCAGTGGGTCACCCATCCTAGAATTGCTCCAGAACAAGCACGCTTATCTTCTAGGTGAATTCCCGAAAAAAAGGTGCACCTTGTTGATATGAGTAGCGTTTTCAACCCCTTTAAGCCTCTGAAATCTGGGACGTTACAATCTAGCTAGTGTAGAAGCTCTCCAAAATGATAAGCCTTCAGTTAGCGTAGCATTACGAAACATCGGATCTGCGATAGTATCAGGGATTTCTTGGTAGAAGCCAAACTGACGACTAAACCGATTAGGAGAATAAGGCTCAATGATGAAACGTTCACCTTCTCGAAGAGTGAGGAATGGTGACCGCACACTAGCAAAGTACTCACGCTCAAAAGGCTGAGTAAATTCACCATCATTATACAAGAAGTTGGTATGTTTCGACCCCACATGCTTCTACCAAGATATCAGGGATATCTTGGTAGAAGCCAAACTGACGACTAAACCGATTAGGAGAATAAGGCTCAATGATGAAACGTTCACCTTCTCGAAGAGTGAGGAATGGTGACCGCACACTAGCAAAGTAGTCACGCTCAAAAGGCTGAGTAAATTCACCATCAGTATACAAGAAGTTGGTATGTTTCGACCCCACATGGCAAGTCCAATTTACAGAAGCTCCCACATGGATTTTCTTACGGGCTTCTTTCGGAGAAAATGGTCTTGTACTTCCCTCACCGGAGAACTCTACCATAGCAGGACTACCTGATGATCGATATACTGAGCGATGAGTCTTGGAGTACTGAGCCAACCAACAATAGACAAAGTGAACAGGGAAAGGGCTATGCGATCGAGACGAATGCGCGGACTCTAAAATGTGGTTAAGGCCCCTATAGATAGATGCCAAGACAGGGACAGCCAAGCTCACAGGTCTTCCAGATGCCATCTTACTTGCTATCTTGAAAGTACTTGGGTGTATCATGCCAAGTTCTTTGATCGGAAGGACAAACGCGCATAGCCAAAGGAAAGATGTGCTGCCAAAAAAACCTCTGTTCTATGTCTTCTATTCACACCCAAACGATCAAAGAGAGATTCATCCATAGGGGTCCAATCAGTATGGCTTCCATAGTCACCAAGCGGGTAGTGGGTCACATTTGGAGGGTTCCTGTTCTTTTCCTTCCGAGGAGGGGGCCTGAAGTACTTCACTTCCTTGTTGCACCAAAAGCGAACCCATCTCTTTAAAGTAACTGAAGCGCTCGACTTGCCATCTTTATTAGTCTTCAACAAATGGAATGCATGATAGAGAAAATGGCACGAGGTGTTGACAAATGCATCTCCCTTTTCATCAAATCCAGTAAGCTCCGCGGAACAAGGATTTACTTCATCGTACAGGTCGCCTAATATAGGTAGAGACGCAAGGAATGACAAATCCCATAAAGTCAGTGAAACCTCGCCAGATGATGTATGGAGTGAGTTCGTCGTCGGGCACCAAGCTTCACACAATGCCTTCAGGATGTTGGAGTCAAAATCATACGTGAAGAGAGAAGCATTGACAACTTCACAGATTCTGGCACTGCGCAATGTCAGGCTACATCGACTCAATATATCTTCTGTCCACTCCCAATAGCCGGGAAGATAGCTGAACTCCCCCTTAACATGAAAAGTTTCGTCTTCCCAAGATATCCCTTTCTCCAGAATGCGGCGCCCAAGAGTCTGAAACGGCGAGGTACTTGGTAACTCCCTGTTAGCACTATGGAGGACATATGTCTTGACCAAATTGCACGAAGCGTCTCGGTGTTGCCGTGTCCATTCATCCATGCGGAGTGAAGTCACTAAAGCCGGCCGGGCCCTTGCATAACGTCCGATGAGCGGTGTACCAACTAGTATCTCCGTGCCCTTCTCTGTAGAATCACCTTCATCATCAAGTATCACCAAGGATTCAGAGCGAGATACGCTGGAAAGCAGTCTCCGGAAAAACACCATCCTTCCTGCAAATCCCAAAAATACAAAGGGAATTACCAACTGACAGCAGTAGTTCGCAGCAAGAAACCAAAAGTCAAGTTGATTTACTTAGCCCTCGTTGACTACTTTGCCAACGCAATTCACAGAGACTATTAACTACAAAACTCCAAAGTTATACCTGTGCAAGCTTCACTGAACTACCGAATTTCGAACTCACAATCTCTGTTACCTCCAAACTGCAAGAAATCAAGAAGAAATTAGGGGATGGAGGAACAGGTACAGAACAGATGCGAACAGATGTTGTTTGAAGGATAAATCAGCACAACCCAACAAGAAAAAGGAATAAGGCAAAAATTCAAGACTCAAACCACCATATACTGCGAAAAGATTAAGATAGAAATCACTACCTTAAGATCGTTGAAACGGGTCAAAACAGAGAAGAAAGCTAAGCTCTGCGTGTTGAGTGTCGAAGCTGTGAACGTGTTGAGATTTTCGCCCCTTTTTATAGCACAAAACAGAAGCTTAAACTTGGCAAGATTCGCTGCCAGAAAATCGAAAATCTTCATTTCCTTCATTTTTGATTCTTGGAGCTAAAGGCTTTCCATACTAGAAGGAATTAGATCTTGAAAAATCTCTGTTGATGAACGTATTTTTGACGCGTTCATCTTGTCTTTTTTACCTTCTTTTGCTATCTTCTAGCCTTGTTTTTTGGTTAGTTTTGTAGAATAGTGTCACGTTTTGTGTTTTCTGCATTTTCAGGCACTTAGGTACGAAACGGCGTTTTTGGAGCTAAAAACGAGCCCTTTTGATGGAAAAGATGGCCCCGTTGAAGTTCCCCAATCTCCGTGGCTTGTTCGTGAGTGTTTGAGCATCAATAAGCATTGAGAAGGATGAGTCCAAGGCACCCGAGGGCCGTACGAGGGCAAAAAGATTGAGTTTGAAGACAAAAATCTGCACAGGAGCCAAGCTAAGCGCCTGGAATAGTGAAGCGCTCCGCTTCATTTTCCAGGAGCTTTGGCACAGCAGCCAAGCGAAGCGCTTGGAGGGCCAAAGCGCTTCGCTTGCCAAGCGCTCCGCTTGGACTCTCCAAGCGGTCCGCTTGGCAGCGGTTACGTTTTCGGATTTTCCTTCTTAGATCTGATCTTCTGTTACTTTTTGACATACTCTTGAACTGTAGCTTCGTTTTGGAGAGCTCCTAAGCCCCAAAACTCATAGAAAACTCAGATTACATTGTATTTTAGCTTGGATTAAAGGTTTTGGCATAGGATTGCATCCGTTGTTTCATCTACGGAGAGGTTTTCATCAATACCCACCGATTAGTGACAGCTTGGTGGCAACATTGTATCATTATCTCTTGTCTAATAGTTTGATTTGATGTATTCTATTTACAATTCATATGATTTGATGTCTATGTTGATGAATATGAGTAGCTAAATCCTTTGTGTTGGTGGTAGAATGTAGAATATGCATGCTATAGGTTATGTTTATGCTTACATGAGATTGTGATTCAATCTTGCTGCAAATTCCTTCATATGATTCTTAGTTGCCTATAAAATATATTCGAATTGAGTATAGTGACAAACTCATGGTCAATGAAAGCTATAGGATTGTATGTTAGAGATTTGCAGCATGCTAGATAAATGGTGTTAGTGACAAGCACCTCTAAAGTATTGATAGTGATCTTTTATGATGTGTGTCTTGAAAGTTACCTAGACGAGTTGCTTAGCAGACTTGATCGAAGGTTTTACGCACTGAACTTGTGAGCATATTCGTAACCCATGCATGTGTATTTGATTTCTACCACCAACCGTTTTCCAAACTTGATTACAACAATCTGATTTCTCGTTGCTTTGTTCAAAGAAAACGATTCTATAAACATTTGAACTCGTTGACTGAAATTACTAGCAAAAACCTCAAGCAAAGCCACGTTAGGTCCCGAGAGAACGACACTCGGGGACAACTTGCCATTGCACTCTAGTTTGTGTAGTGATAAGTGTTCTTAGGCTTTTAAACAAATTTAATTGGTGAAAAACGACATCATCAATTTGGCGCCGTTGCCGGGGACTTAACTCCTTTGGTTGGTGTTTTTGTTTTGGTTTTTTCAGCCAACATCTCTTTTTTGTCTCATTTCTGTTTTTGTTTCTTTTTGCTTGAGATACTCACTATCTTGTATTTCAGGTGAGTGCATGCCTAGAACCCGAACGGGTGGACCTATTATTGAACCTTTTGTAGACGAGATCGATCGTTTGTTTCAAAGGAGAAGGAGGAATTTGAATCTCGAGTTTGAAGGAGTAGCATCTAGAGCTTCCACTTCCGGTATTCGGGAAGAGTCTTCTTCTTATCTTTTGGAGCCAATTCTTGAATCTGTTTACTTGGAAGGTGAAATGGCGGAGCGGCCTATACGTACACTTACTAAGCCTACGGTTGGGGCTAGAGGACCAGCAATTGTCCTCAATGATGCCACAAGGAACTTGGAGATCAAGAATCACATGTTCCAACAACTTCCCAAATTCTATGGGATGGCTAATGAGGACGTGATTGGGTTCTTGAATGAGCTCGAGAATTTTGTTCTCCATCTTGGGCGACTAGGAGCTGGTGTTACGGATGATGATCTCCGTTTGAAGGTCTTTTCTATGGGGCTAGGTGATCGTGCAAAGGCTTGGCTTAATACTTTGGAGGCCGGGTCTTTGACAACATGGGATCTTTGCTTTGATAAGTTCATGGAGCGTTACTACCCCGCTTCCAAGACGATGGCTATGAAGAGCCAAATTAGCTCCTTCGAGCAGAGGTATGATGAGCCTTTCCACGAGGCCTATGATCGATTCTTGGGGTTGCATCATCGATGCCCACATCACGGGTATGATAAAGGTCAACTTCTCCAATTCTTTTACAATGGTTTACATCCCGAGATTCAATCTCAGGTGGATAGTATTTGTGGAGGTAGTATGGGGGAGTTGCTTCCTTCTCAAGCTCAAGTGAAGCTGGACATGATGTACCGGAATTCCCAAAACCGGAATGTGAGGACTCGTGTGCTCCAAAAGGAGCAAAGAGGTGAGGCCAAGGTAGTGGTAGAACAAAATGCCTTCGATGGGTTCGCCCATGAAGTGAAACAAGCTTTGAGGCAAAGCGTTCCTTCTCCTTCTACGGAAGTTTGTGGTGTGTGCAAGAACTATGGGCACCCGACCTATTTATGCCGTTCTGAATTTGCTAGAGAGCAACATATCACGAACGATGTCTGTCAAGAAGTGTATGCTGCTGAGGGAGAGCAAGTAGTTGGAGATGTGAACTACGGGCAAGGATATGGCAATATGAGGCCACAAAACCGTGGACCCCGAGGTGGGTACCAGAATCAAGGCAACCGTGGTTATTTCCATAACCCGGATCAATATGCCTATGGGCCTAATCAAGATAGAAGTCGTCTCAGCTATGGGACAATTGGTATGAAGGAGCACCGCCTTCTAATCCTACACCTCCACCTCAGGTTGCTAGTTCGGGGCCACAAGGTGGAGGGGTGCTTCCTTCACCTCTTATCTCTTCTCTCAACGATCTTGTGTTGAAGACAAATAAGTTTATGGAGCATTACCATCGTAATGAAGCTACTAACAATCAGCGGTTTGAGAAGCTTGAGGCTAGTAGTAGCAACCTCCATAAGAAGTTGCAAGAGTTGATAGATCGGGGAGCTAGTAGAGAGCAAGGAAAGTTTCCCGGGAACACGGAGAAGGCTATGGCCATAACCGTGGTGACTGATTTGCCCGTTGAGATCACGGTTGTGAGAGACAATGCACGAGTTGAGGTGCCAAGTTGCAAGATAACTGAAACTTGCAAGGTGAGTGAGGAGGTCGAGACTCCTAAGGTGGTTATGGAAGAGGAAGTTGTCGCACAATCTGATGCGATAGTTGAAGAGGTGAAAGAAAACTCATCGTCTGAGGATGAGATGGTGGATATGGTGGAAGTGCCCATCCAAGAGAGCTTCGATGTTGAAATCGGCTTGGGGAAGAAGGACGGAATAGTGGCAACTCTAGACACGGGAGCGGGTGTGAATGTTATACCCTTGAACGTGTATGAAGAGTCGGGTTTGTCTGGCTTGAGACCTATGAAATGCATGGTGCAATTAGCGGATGGGTCCATGAAAAAGCCGTTGGGTGTGATTGAGAACTTGGCGGTGAGGGTTGCCGGTGTAGTGGTGAAGACTAATTTCATCGTTATGCCTACATCTTCTGCTAAGCTCAAGGATGTGGTTCTCTTGGGTAGAGCCTTCGTCAACAAAGTGCGTATGGTCATAGACATGTATCGCCGAACATGTCACTTTGAGGTAAATGGCAAGCAACACACGTTGCGAGCCATTGTTAATTCATGTGCTTATGTTGATACTAACGAACTTGTAGAATTTTTTGGTCCACTTTATGTTCATCAAGATGTGCAGGGAATTGATGCTTTGAGAAGCAATTGGAGGGGGAAGTCTAGTACCCGAGGCGAAATCAATCCCGCATGAGTTGTGAAGAGTCGAGCTAACGACTTTTAAACGAAGGCGCTTCTCGGGAGGCAACCCGAGGTTGTATCTTTATTTGCTTTTGTAGTTGTGGCCTGTGTGTCTTTTGCCGTGATTAGTTTAGTCTAGTGTTTGTCTTGGTGCCTTAGGTGATTAAGATAGGAAAAAACATCGGAAATCTGGAAACAGAGCCAAGCGAAGCGCCTGGCAAGCCCAAGCGGTCCGCTTGGAATTCATTCTTACTGGAATTTCAAGCGGAGTGCCTGGAGCCTCCCAAGCGCTCCGCTTGGCTCCCGCCAAGCGGTCCGCCTGGACCCTGTACCCAGATTTTCCTCGTTTTTTCCATTCTTCTCACCTTTGCGCACCCGTTTTCACTTGTTTCTTGAGTCCTTTCAGGTACTACTCATATATAGGAGATTGGACACGAACCTTTATCTCAGGGAAGTGTACTTTCAATCCAATTTTTTCCTTTTCATTCAACTTTTCTTTGCTCGAGGACGAGCAAAAGTTTAGGTTTGGGGAGGGGGTATTGGATTTTCAGTACTATATGCTTGTGTGGTTCGTACATGCCTGATTTTACTCAGGTTCATGTGATTTGTCGTGTTTTTTCAAATTTTTGCATGCATATCATCCATAGATTAGTTGTTGCACGACCAATGAGGTCTAGCTCAATTGGTTAGACTGAGGTGTCATGACACTAGAGGTCATAGGTTCAATTCTCGTCAAGTGCGAGATTATTTATAGTTTATTACTAGCTTTGTAATGCGATTATTAAAAAAATTTATTAATAAAAAAAAAGATTAGTTGTTGCACGTTGTTGTGTGGAGTCTATTGCCAAGTTTTTTCGAACTTTTCTATTGTGTAGACTAAGTGCTTATGACCATTGATCATATGTTGCATCACTTTGCAAGTAGTTTGAGGCTTGTCTCGCTTGGTTTGTCACATTCGCATGTGCACTAGTTAAGCTTAGTAGTCTCGACATCACCTTGAGTGGTGTTTCTTCTGCTGCGGTTCACGATGGCCTTATAAAATGATGCATGTTAGAGTCTATGGTTGTAACCCGTGTAATTATGTACGTAAGAGGCGACAAGTTCTTCACCTCGATTAGAGATTGCCAAATGCCTAGGAAGGAGGTAGTGTGAGGTGTGCGATTCCTTGTATTAAACCTATTCTATCGAATAGGTATGGGGAGGGGGTTGCTTCGTTGATCTTGTCTTTCGTCTTTGAGTCCTTGTAAAGTTTCCTTTTTCTTTTTCTTTTTGTTTTGTGTCCCAACCTATTCTTTCGAATAGGTTTGGGGAGGTGTCTTTGTAAAGAGTCTTTCCTTTTTCTTTTTCGTCTTTGTGCTCAAACCTATTCTTTCGAATAGGTTTGGGGAGGTGTTTTTGACACTTAGTACTGCTGCTTGCCCCTATACAAAAAAAGGAGAAAGAGAAAAAGAAAAGAAGAAAAAAAAAAAGAGAAAAGAAAAAGAGAAAAAAAAAAAAAAGAAAGAAAATAAAGAATAAGACCCAAAAGCAAAAGAAGGGTCGTTGCAAGCCAAAAGCAGTCTAGTAAAGTGTCAAGTGTCATGTAAATATTTGTTATTGAAGTTATCGAGTTGTAAATTCTATCTTTCGTTTCGTGTCGCCTTTGTCCAAGGCCTGTTCTTGACCACCCTCGTCTTGCTATTCAAGAAGTGGTTGAAAGAGGCTCATTCTTGAGAATCTGGGTAGAATAGGGGAGTGTTATCTTTCTAAGGGAACCCTCCTTCGTTTGATGAGAGCCAGTATTGGTTCGCCCTCTCTTGAGGAAAAGTCTCGCTTGGTGAACAGTAGTAAGCCCTCGGTTTCATAGGCACGGGGCAATTGTAGTATGATAACATGCATCATTGTGTCGTCACTGACCAGGTCCAGGTAGAAGATGTTACGAGAGACTCCTTTGTTTAACCAAGTGCACATGAGAATGTGTATATTCGCAATCGAGGCATTCTTCAACCTACTTGCATGTCATGCTCATTTGGTTTTGTTCATAAGCATTTGGTAGATTCAATAGATTAGTTCATTTTACTTGGCATGAGACTCCTTTTGTGTTGCATTTAGGATAGTTTGTTGCTTGAGGACAAGCAAAGGTTTGGTTTGGGGAGTTTGATGAACGTATTTTTGACGCGTTCATCTTGTTTTTTTTACCTTCTTTTTCTATCTTCTAGCCTTGTTTTTTGGTTAGTTTTGTAGAATAGTGTCACGTTTTGTGTTTTCTACATTTTCAGGCACTTAGGTACGAAACGGCGTTTTTGGAGCTAAAAACGAGCCCTTTTGATGGAAAAGATGGCCCCGTTGAAGTTCCCCAATCTCCGTGGCTTGTTCATGAGTGTTTGAGCATCAATAAGCATTGAGAAGGATGAGTCCAAGGCACCCGAGGGCCGTACGAGGGCAAAAAGATTGAGTTTGAAGACAAAAATCTGCCCAGGAGCCAAGCTAAGCGCCTGGAATAGTGAAGCGCTCCGCTTCATTTTCCAGGAGCTTTGGCACAGCAACCAAGTGAAGCGCTTGGAGGGCCAAAGCGCTTCGCTTGCCAAGCGCTCCGCTTGGACTCTCCAAGCGGTCCGCTTGGCAGCGGTTATGTTTTCGGATTTTCCTTCTTAGATCTGATCTTCTGTTACTTTTTGACATACTTTTGAACTGTAGCTTCGTTTTGGAGAGCTCCTAAGCCCCAAAACTCAGAGAAAACTCAGATTACATTGTATTTTAGCTTGGATTAAAGGTTTGGCATAGGATTGCATCCGTTGTTTCATCTACGGAGAGGTTTTCATCAATACCCACCGATTAGTGACAGCTTGGTGGTAACATTGTATCATTATCTCTTGTCTAGTAGTTTGATTTGATGTATTCTATTTACAATTCATATGATTTGATGTCTATGTTGATGAATATGAGTAGCTAAATCCTTTGTGTTGGTGGTAGAACGTAGAATATGCATGCTATGGGTTATGTTTATGCTTACATGAGATTGTGATTCAATCTTGCTGCAAATTCCTTCATATGATTCTTAGTTGCCTATAAAATATATTCGAATTGAGTATAGTGACAAACTCATGGTCAATGAAAGCTATAGGATTGTATGTTAGAGATTTGAAGCATGCTAGATAAATGGTGTTAGTGACAAGCACCTCTAAGTATTGATAGTGATCTTTTATGATGTGTGTCTTGAAAGTTACCTAGACGAGTTGCTTAGCAGACTTGATCGAAGGTTTTACGCACTGAACTTGTGAGCATATTCGTAACCCATGCATGTGTATTTAATTTCTACCACCAACCGTTTCCAAACTTGATTACAACAATCTGATTTCTCGTTGCTTTGTTCAAAAGAAACGATTCTATAAACATTTGAACTCGTTGACTGAAATTACTAGCAAAAACCTCAAGCAAAGCCACGTTAGGTCCCGAGAGAACGACACTCGGGGACAACTTGCCATTGCACTCTAGTTTGTGTAGTGATAAGTGTTCTTAGGATTTTAAACAAATTTAATTGGTGAAAAACGACATCATCATCTGTGTAAAGAGATGATTTTAGCAGAGGATATGGAATGCAATTCAGTTGGTGCTATTGCTCGACCTTCCAAATCAAAGGACAGAATTTTCAAAGATTTACCATGGTGAAAATTGCGTGTGAATATTGAAGAATGATTCATCCCCTATTTTGGTAGAAAGGGAAAGGAGAGTGATGCAGATACAGTCACAAAATAATTCTCGGTGGGTGGCGCAAGAGAAAAGAAAATGTAGGCCTATCTTTATTATGACCTAGGAGGTGTTTGATTTTGCATTTTATCTAGATAAGGAAATTTTAGATAAAATGATGAATAGTGAAAACTCCAGATAATGGGCTTTATCTAAAACATAGTTTGGTGCAGTTTTTTTCGGATGCTGGCCCAGATAATGAGTTGGTTTGTGGGGATAATTTTGATGTTTGGTCCATTATCTTGGCCCATTATCTTTTCTCCATATTTTGGCCCATTGATTGAAATGACATTGATGACCCCAGATTACAAGTGATGTTTCAAAAATAACCCCCAACTACCAATTTAAATTCATCTTTTCTCATAAGCTTCCCACACAGAAAAAAACGGAAACTCAATTTTATAAACAGAAACAGAGTCCCATTCACACGCGAAATTTCTCCAAAATTCCTTCCGCCACGGCCGGTGAACAGTGTCGCCGGAATCGCAGATCTTCTCCGGTAAGTAAGTATATCGAATGCATACGCTGTTTTGTGCTTGAATTCGGGTCTATTCCATCCAATTTGTTTGGTGATTATGTGAATTTACATGTTTATTTTTGGTTTATTTTATTTTTGAATGCATTACTCCCAATTCCGCGATTAGTGCTTGTGGGTATGAAGTCGTAGATCTGTGGGTTTATTGTACTATGATCATCGCACTCCATGTTGTTTTGTACATTGTTTATAGGTTCCTAATTACTCCGGCTTTAACTCTATTATGCTATGCAGCAGTAGTTTTTAAGGTGCAATTGATTTATGTAATCCCATTGAATAGTTTGCGCACTTACTTACTCCTGTTCCGCTTCATGATCATAATTGGACCCGGTTTTGTATCACTCTTAAGAAACATTGAAGAACGACTTCTATTTTATGTGGTGTGTATTTTGTACTATCGAATTAGCAATTAACTACATTTGTGATACACTGCATGTCCAGAAGAATATGTAATAACCTCATTTATGTTATTGTTTTATAATGTACTGGTTGGATTAGGGAATATTTTTGGTTTGTTTTCTTTTGGTTGAGGCAGTATTATTAGTTCTGTTTAACTTGTGCAAAATTGTAAAACTATGATAAGTTATACATGTATATGCCATGATGTAGTCGGAAATAAAAACAATACCCGCAATTGCGATTTCAACAACAAACATCAGTTCCATAATCATTCTAATAGGTTCTGCAAATACTTATTTCTTTACGATTTGTATTAGGAGTTGTTGCTGTGTAAGTTAATCATTTTTTCCACGTAGAAATGGCTCGTGTAAATCGTACAAGGCAGAACCGTTTTCTACGGTTGGCTGGTTGGGAAAGAGATGAGGACATTCTCCTTGTTCGTATGTTAGATGAATTTGCAAATTGTTCACGCCTACAAAGCAGGCACTCATTCATTGCTGTGTTGAGTATTTGTGCGGCTGAAATCAGCGAGAAGTTGCGAAAAAACGTGCCCGTTTCTTCACTGATAACAGCGTTGGCCTCAATCAGGCGTAAGTACACTAAATTCAAAGAGTTTCTGGCACTACCAGGTGTTTTCTACGCTATGAGGCGTAATCGTGTGTATGCTAGAGAGCTGTACTGGAGCAACTTGGGTGGGAAGGTACTCCCTTTTCCGCATGCCCTCTCTCTGAAATTAAGATATATAACATGTGCCACGTTTATGACTAACACCCCTTGTTGCATTGTTATTATAATATGAGAAAATATCTGCTGAGAAAATATCTGCTCGATGCATGAGAACGAGAGGAGAGCCACTGTATCGTCAATTGCGAAACATCTTCTCCAGAGACGGCTGTTTCACTCTTCTAGATGAGTCCGCTTTCGGAGTTGCATTGGAGGTCGACAATGGAAGCTTGTTTGAAAGGAAGAAACTGTGAAAATTTGAGTTGCTTTACAGTAATCACTAAAATGAAGAAGTACTACTTCGTTCATCTGTTTGCAATTACGTTGCTTGTTCTCTGGAGTTAATTTAGTATGTCCTGCCTACCATCTTTGTAGGTTAATTTATTATATGTTCGCTAAACAAATTATTGTAAGATTAAAATTGCATTTCGGTTCGGTGATGTAGTATGCATTTGTTGGTGGATTAACTTAAGTGGTCGTGATTCGTATCATTAGTAGATTTAAATGATGCAGTATTGTATTCAAATACATTTCTTATTCGTCTAGAATGTGAATTGTTGCACTGTAATGGTGTGGTAATTATTAGTCTTTTTTACTATCATGCAAGAAAAGTATATACAAGATATGTTTAATAAGAACGCCACAATCTTCAAAGTGGCGGGTTTGATTAAATTGTGCATACGTAATTCTTTGCAGAGTTTATGAAAGTTGGTTGGGAAGTATACTGTCTGTATGGTTTGTGTGACAGTAAAAATGATGTTTTTTGTATGGAAATTCAGAATTTCAGCAAAGTTTATGTGCATTTCATCCTTTTACTGCACTTAAGCTAATTTTTGGACTGGAAATTTGATTGATGAAGGATGTACTGTCCCTTTATGTGATTGACTTTGGTAGCTCATAAGCTTTAAATTTGGATGAATTTAAGTTAGCTTATTCCAGCAATTTAGTTCTGTGTACACTGCTGAATTGTTCAAGACTGTTGTATATGTAACTTTATGTACTACATTGGCTTATGTCAATTTGCAGGCATTTATGTTAACTTGTTCCTTTAGTTAACAGCTGAACAAAATCCTGAATTGCATTTAAAGGATGTGTGAATATGGCAGCTGGAAATTTTATTTTTTGCTTCTGTGAATGAATTAGTAAAACTAGTTTCTTGAAACTACACAGCCTGCCCATAGTTTGTGTAAATTAAGAATTGAATGACTATGAAATTACTAAGTAGGTAGTTCATTAATATTACCTGGAATAAATATTTCTGTAAAGCCTTCAGTTAGCCATTGTTAGGAGCTATTAAGTACAGCAGAAAGTTGTCAACCCACAGCAACATAAAGTACACAGGTAGTCTTCAAAGATAGCAAGAAAGATTTGAATTAATGGCCAAATCTAATGCCAATTCTTCCAACCTTTGTACAAGCTTACAAGCAATGCATTGCATTGAATTTCTGCAGAGTCCTTTCTTATATTCAGACTCAAAATAATCTAGAGTTTGCACTATAAATATAAGGTGGCTTCAAGGTTCATTCTCACCAACCAAACACACAGAGGTAGTATCTTTCATATTTCTAACTCTTCTTATTTATGTTATAATCTCTCAGGTTGTTCTACTATACTGTATGAATTTCATCTTGAATACTAACTTGTGCATCTCATTTTGCAGACAACATCAAGTACATATGGCTACCTCAAATATGACACAAGATCACATGTTCTTCCCTGAAGGTGGCGTTTGGACCAGGGAGCATGAAGAGTACTTTGTCGACATCCTTTCTGAGCATGCGACGGCCAACAATGTTCGTATCAATGAAGGCTGCCCGTCTTTTAAACGTGCACTTTTCCTTCTGAACAAGAGGGCAGGAGGTCATTTCGGGAGGACTTCACTTCTCCAGCGGTTTCGCATGCTCAAACTCCGAAACGAGGAGTTTGCACGGATCCTTAGGCTTCCCGGTGTTTTGCACGACACTGAGAGGAAGATGCTTGTGATCTACAAGGACATTGTTTGGAAGGATATCAAGCAGGTTGGGTTCGCTACCAAAAGTTAATTAAGTGTCCCTTACAAAGTTTCATTACTAACCTGATTTTATATATCGAATATTCCGTCCTCACTTATCTGCTGTTCCACTTATTTATTTTCAGAACTACTTGTATGGAAATGCTTATGTCGAAAAGGGAGAGCAGCAGTGGGACGACTTGGTTAACATTTTTGGTCCAGGGCCTGGGGACGATTTCATCGAACCAACTCATTACATAAACATAAGTTCTTCTGAGTTTGAGACTCCACCAAAACCTGCTTCACCTCCTCGTGGAAGGAGGATTTTTGGAACTCGACGTGGCACGAATGTAACTGGGAATTCAAATGCTGGACCATCAAATGCACGTGCTCGTCCTCCAGTCCGTCGTTCTTTGTTGCCAGATTCAGAATCTGTTCGAGCTGCAGGGGGTGAAGGAGCCGTTCCTCTTGGATTCAATGCATACCATTCTGCTGCTACTAGTGAGTCTGTTAGCTCAACTGGGGAAGGACCCATGTGGTATGGTGTTGGTAGGTCTGCTGCCGAATTGGTTCAAGGTGCTTATGAAACTCCAGTTCCTTACACTTTCGACGAACTCAGGGGCAGCACCGACTCTGGTTCCGCTGCAAGTAATCATCCAAACAACAACGCACGTGGTCAGGGTGCGTCTGCTCCTTCAACTTCGCCCTTCGACTTTGGTCCTTGGGGACTTTGAATTTGGATACATGAACGGTGGTAGCAAGGGCAGTTTTATGCTGTTAGTTAGACTTAGTTTCCTAGCAAGCTTCACGTATAATGATGTCGGTGAAATTTAAGTATGTTGTTTTCTATTAATCTATGCATTTTCACTTTTTTTAGGTAAGACTGCAGGCTCAATTTCATTTCATTTGTGGTAGTCGAACCATTGGGCTGTTTAGATTACTGATGAAGATTAATGATCTATAGGAATTAGATTGAAGTAAGGTAGTTGTTCGTGCAGTTTTAATATTACCTAAGTAATTTTGTAACAAGTTTCATGTATTTCTACGTGTCGTATTTTCATGAAGTCATGTATTTCTACCTAAGTAATTTTGTAAGAAGTTTCATTTGTTGGTGTTATTATCATATTTTATAGCTCTATGTTCTTTGTCTCTTCATGATAACACATTATATCATTTCCACAGAATGGCATGCTGCTTGAATGCTTCAATGATAAATTTTGTTTAATTTGCCAAAGTTCGGTTCTTTTTCATTAAGAGCTGTTTCTTAACATGTTGAGATTATTTAAAGTGTCTGGCTTAATACATATTCGAAGTTCCACAATCATAAAACAGTCATGACAGCAACAAAGACAATACATAACTGACAGAAATAATGTTCTAGAAAAAAAAGTAGCTTGCCATTGGAATGACACACATAGAAACTTTAATGGCAGCAATTTAGGATAACACACCAACTGCAACTTAAACCTAGAAACGTAGACCAACTAATTCTTGAACACCGTCACCAAATTGAGGTAATTATCACGCTTGTCCACCTCGAACAGAACCGCATCTCCCTCGCATATATTGTACTGTTGCACGAAATTTTTCCAGCCTTTAGTGAGTCTAACAAATGGACCCCAATTACGGACCACGGCATCCGTAGTGCTTCTTAATCCTTTCATTTTGAGACGAATCTCAGTGCGCTCTGCAGTAAACTCTGTTTCAGCAAATGCCTTGGGTATAGCCTGCCAATGATGAAGAAATCAAACAAATAAAGATTCTTTGTAGTGGTCACATTTGTTTAAGTTTATTCATGACGTTGGGGTTTAAATTACCACAACATATCGACCCGATACGTAACCACTGGCCATGTAGACCGCAAAGTGTTTGTGGTTGCTTCGGGCTTGCAAGGCTTGGTGCCATGTAGAAGAGGTCGACTTCTCAAGTCTGGAAGTTGAGTCGTAACGGGGGTGCTCGTTTTCATTCACGGTGCCACGTACAACACCTACAAATAATGCAACATAATATTAAGGGATTATATTTAGAAGACTATTTACACATGATGTGGGTGGAGAAGTCTAAAGTAGTTTTTACCCGCTGATGTGGAGCCGACATGAACTCTAGGCAAATCGGTAGGCTTGTAATCTTCGTCCTCACTGTCCGACAAGTCGGAGTAAGAATCATAATCGTCTTCCGACATGGAAGATTCAGTATCAGCAGACTCCCGAGAATACGCTTCGCTTCCCCTAACTACTCTCCCCGCATCAAACAAGTTCGGGGGGGTCACCGGCATAGTAGTTCGGTTTGTAAGTCAGTTTATTCCCTTCATCGTCTTCCACCGATACTTTGAAAATCTGCTCTTCCTCGTTGAATTTGAAAGTAAGTATGTCGCCGTTCTCCAGTGCAAAGGTCTCATGGAATTCTCTCCAACGGGCGTCCATCCAAAGTTTATCCTCATCAAGATCATCTGTCAGCCCAATTTCGAAGGGGCGGCAAGAATTCACCCGAAGTGTGATCGTAGCTCCTATATCATAGCCAAGAGATCGCTGAAAAGCTAGTGGCAGCAGCTGTGAAGAATCATTGTAATTGTTAGTAACATAGAAACAAGACCACGGAGAGAGGAAGAAAATATAGGAAGGAAAAGCTCTTTCATTAGTTTAAGAAGGGATACTTACTGCCCTATCCACGTTGTTCTCTCTTATGAGCTTTGTGAAGACCTTTGGCTGGCTCATTTTTTTTCTCTTTTGCTGGAAGATGTTATATTAGCTTAAGTGTTGTTTATTGTGATTACAATGAAGGGTTAGGAGTCACGCTTATATAGCTGACTTTAAGTAAGAAATAGACTTGTTTTGCATGCATTTTTCTATAGTTTAATATTTTTCCAACCCTTCATGATTACACCAGCGAAAGTAAGAGGGGAGAAGCTGATGTTTTTTCAAGCATGTCATGAAGTATTCCCATGCAAACTTTACTTTACTTGATGCATCAAATCTGGGGAAAATGTTGATAGATTCCCAACAATAGCATGAGGACAAAGACATGTTAAAGAATCAAATTTTTACCTTCTCTATTTCTTTGTATTCCCAAGAATAGCATGATGACCAAGAAATGTTCTATAATCTGATCATCACACGCTCTACTTGTGTTTAGTCCCAACAATAGCTTCAAGACAAATAATTGTTGCATGTCATGGTCTACCTAGGGAAAGTTGTTGAAGATATAATTTTTTTTGAGATCATACAATTTGTTTTTTTGTTATGAAAGATTCCCAGTAAGATTTCAAGTACCATGCGCATATCTTCATCTTCTCACTTCATCAACTTTTGTAGGGAAAAAAGTGGCAGCTAGTACATCAGTTGGAGATAAGGAAATAGGAGTTGTATTTTTTTCAATGGCAACACTCATTCATTTCAAGAAAGTAGTGCATATATGTATAATTATGAAGGATTTCCATGCATGTGGCAGCCCTTTCCATGTCAATTGTGATTGAGTTGTCAATCCAAATGACACAAATTTTGTCTTCTGAACTACAAACCGTGGTTTGAATCCTTTGTTGCTGGGTTTTAGTTGTTTACTTGAAATATTACTCCAAAAGCCGAGACTCAAGTTGTTATATACGATTGTATACTCCTGTACTATAATCCAACATTTGTTATAATTGGAAGCTAAAGGATGACAAGTTAGATGAGGAATATTTTTTTATAAGAACATACAGTCATGATTATTTCACTAGGGTGTTATGGAAAATAAGTTATAAGTATAATGCAACATGTTACTAAAAAAATCTCATGCAAGTTTCTTTCCAAGGGCTATATGACAAAGCAAAGTCTGTCAATTACAAAATGAATAATGTACTCCAATGCCACGTATTTTTTACACTTTTTTTTCCTTATAAAACTCTGTTGCCTGTCCATCTTAAATCTCTTCGTACAAGAAACAGCAATTTAGGCATCAGGCTAACAATTAAACTCTTTAAACAACTGCTGCATATGGAAGTTCTTCCACAGCAAAATTACCTTTTCCCACCAGGATCAAAGTGGCGTAAAACTGTTACTGATGATTTCCTGTTCCACATGAGGAGTGGAGTCAACTACGCTCCAGACTTTGAAGTGATGGATTTCCCACGGCCGGGAATCCTAGAGAGAGCTCATAGAAAGATAGACAAGAAGTATGGAGACTATTGTGGTCACTATACTTTGCAGGAATGTAAAGATAGGTTTAATCTTTTGTTTGACAGGTATCGCTGCTTTGGTTTTCTTATCAATGACACTTGCGTAATCTGGAATGAACGCGATAATATTATCGTCATCACAAATGAAGAGAGGTTTAATTATGTAGCCGAGGTACCGGTACACTTGCTTTTTTAAAAATACGGATTGCATTAATTACATAAGTTACGAATTTGTGTACAATGTTCCCGAGCATATATGTTGATCGTTTATCCTCTTTATTGCCTATTTCAGGTGGATGACCTAACTAAAGCTTATTCAATCAGCGGTGATCCAGACTGACAGAGATTAAAATGGTTGTTCGGTGAATACGAGGAATACGTTAATCAAGTTCTGAAGGTGGCTAGGAAACGGCCTCTGTGTGATTACTTCTAATTTCCTTGCATCTATATACGAGTACTTGGAGTATGATTTTTTAAGTACTTTGACTCTGTAGTTTATGTATTTTCCATTACTAATTTCACCTATTTGTCCTCTTAATTAAAATGTATTATTTCACCCTTCCTAGTTTACCTAATTATATACTGACTTTGAGTATGCATATTGGTTTGCAAATTTACTACACACTCATACAAAAAAAAGTTACGTATATGAATTATGCTGAAAAATTTACTACACACTAATTCATTTTATTTTTCAAACAATAATCATAACAACTTTAGACATTACAAGCCCCAATGGAAGATATCATTACTTTACAGAATAAATAAAGTAGTATTTATGAATGGAGTGCATGCTTTACTTTATTTGAGACATTACAAGCCCCAGTTGGGACAAAGATCTCTCCCTGATTGTTATTGGCATGGAATAATAATAGTTACACCACATGAACCTAGGTGTGAGTAACATTGCTTGGAAATACCTTCACCAATCTCTCTTTTCGGATGCAGTTAGATTTGTAATTATTAAAAGATCCGAAAAGAACTTCTAGCTCGACCCAATGTGGATCTCCTTCGTATGCATATGCTTCGGTCAGGTAGTCTCCCTGGTGCACACATAACTCATCCTGTAAACTCTCATGTTTACCTCAGCCGCCAAGATCCCGATGGCCATGAACAATTCCATGTTCATTCTGTTAAACTGTATTAACATCCACAGTAGTTGCCGACGCCTCAAATCCATCTATGTGCACAACTACGTAATGAAATGCTTTAATGTTTTTTAAGAAAGTAATGTTGGTTTCCCATTAAACGTCCATTCATACAGTGTCTAGCAATATGATACACTGTTTATTTTAAATCACTAGGCTTAAACTATTTGGTTCTTCAGAATTTCATTTCTTATTTACATATTCAATTGTTTTAATAGTATTACTTGAAAATGAGTGAGCTACAGACCTAATTTTTTCACAGAAAGCTGGCATCACTACAACTGACTTTTTGTAAACCAAACCAACCTGAATTTTTTAACATAATTTCTGTAGATGCTTGAAATTTACAGTACCCCAGCAGCAGGAAGTAAATTTCCCAAACCCTCACATGAAACTTAACTAATAACAACATTTCAGTAATGCTCAAATGTGGAAAACATGTAATGCATTTACTAGAGGACAAGACCTTACGTAACCGTACTAGCAGCGGTGAAGAACGCTTGCGCCGTAACAGTAGCAGAGCCGGAAACCTGCAGCAAAAAAATGTCCACAACATAAATGAGCTCATTAACGAAAGATACGTACAGATCCATCCACAACAGCACACAAACATGGGATGGAAAACAAAAATTTTGGAAAAAACGACATAACAATTTGGATGGCTGGACACAATGAAAACGGACCTTGGAAGCGCCAACGAAGAACCCTAAGTCGATTTCGGTTTCTGGTAGAATTTGGGGATTTTTTTGCTTTATAAATGGCCAAGTACAGGGTAGTAGCGTAATTGAAGAACAGAGCAGTGTTGCAGCACATGGTGGGGCTGCAATAGTGACGTGATGAAACGTCAGCGATAATGCATTATCGTTGAAAAAAGAGGGAGAAAGATAAAGGGCCGGATATTTATCCCACATGCCAGCGCAACATAATGGACCAATCAGAGGGCTGCCCAGCCCAATTATCTTATCCCCTTCTATCTGCTGGACCAAATGGAGTTTGCAAATTATCCAACAGTGTATAAACTCTATTATCTACAAAACCAAACAGCTCTCTAATGGACCAACCTTGATGCTGAAATGAAACAAGAGAAAACTCGGCAATTGCAAAACATGGACCATAAAGTATAGTCCACATGATTCGGCCTACGCCAATTGCAAAACATGGACCCAAATTTCGAATTCTAACTCACCTCCACAAGTTTGTTCCATGAGTCCATGACTAGTGAAAGACTAGTGTCAAAATCATGGACCAAACTACCGCATCCGCATATCAAATTTACGTGTGCAAAATGATCGTGACTTGTCCACTTCGAAAAACGCATCTCGATGATGCTAGTCGTGAACCGTCACGAGGGGGCATTTGTAGACAAATAAATTGTCTAAATTAAAAATGATTTTTAAAATTATATATTAGAATGAAAATAAAATTTTCTGACAATTTTGGGAATTTTACAAAATTAAATTCCTAAATAAAGTTGTTAGATTATTTTCTAATATATAAATTTTAAATTAAAAATGTCACGTGGCAAAAGAGGAAAGAAATCAATTAAAGTCATCAAACCAACCCCAATATTTTCATAACATTCAATTCAATCCCTGGTCTTCTGAAAACTTGTAATTGAGTCCCTGTAAATATTCAAAGCTTGCAACTATGTCCAACAATGGAGGTTTTGAATCCAATTTCAAATTCAATCACCCAATCGATGTTCTAAACTCGAATATAACAATGAATCCTCCATTGTCCATCATCTCTCCACCTATATCATCAATCAATTGAATCAAATCCCTCAAGAATAAAAAAAACGCCCAATTTTTTTTTTTATTTGATCGATCGAATCGATCTTGTTTCAAATTGCGATTCCTGTTCGCGTTTCAGTGAGGATTCGTGATGAGAATGGCGTATGCAGCCGAGCTTCAGTGATTGTGATGTAGGATGAAGAAAACGCCAATGGGAGCAACTGAACCGGGGCGGAGAAGCCAAGCTTCCAGTAGCCATGGAAACAGTTTGGGATATAACCCAATTCTTGAACCAACAGGATCGACCCACTGCCCAGGTTTATCTCTTCTATACATACAAATGAAAGAAAGAGAATAAAGTTTAAAACAATAAACCTAGTTCATTATTTTCTCTGCAGCGAATGGGTTTTAGAGGTTTAAACATGGCCAATCATCCAAGCTAATTAACTAATCCAAATATAATTAATTAATTAATAACCTAAAATAGAACCCAGTTCATCTCCACGGATAATTAAATCCAGTTTTATTAAATATCACAAACACCCAGTTCATCGAGATCAGGAGTACAAATATATTTCTTCAAACATAAAACTCATTTTAAACACAAAATAACATGTAAATAATTCATTCAATCAGCCTAGCTCTGATACCACTGTTAGTAATTGTAGGAAATTACCTCTAAGGTTAATGCAGCGGAATTCGAAAATTTCCTACATGAATCGTTGATTGAATGATTATTTAATATGCTCCATACAAATGACTTACCCGTTATCCAGCTTCCAGCTTCCATGAATCATTGATCTAATCATGATTTTGTTCTTCAAAGAACAATTGATGATCTTCTAAAGAATCTGACTGAACTCAGAACAATTCTAAGCTGCCTACATACCCTCAGGATCAAGTCAAACGTAGTTCAATTCTTCGTTGATGAATTCTCCATGGATGCTAGTATATCTACATTAAGCAAAACAAGAAATCTCAAAGATCACAATAAAATGAGAATTGATCAAAGAAGAAAAGAAAAGAGTTAGAACGAATACAACTGTGTAGAAGAAACCCAAAAGATGAAGAAAGCTCTTAGCCACACCCCAACAACGACACGTTTCATCATTCAGCAAAAAACAGATACTGCGGCCGCAGCAACATATAGATAAAACGCTGATTAGGAATTTTGCATGGGCCTGGCCCAGTTGGTATGTGTGCAGGCTAATTTTCTCGAGGTCACGGGTTCGAAGCCCATCATTAGCAATCTTTTTCTTTTGGGCTTTTAACACTTGAACCTCATTCTAAATTGGTTCAAATGCACATTCTAACTTTAATTAATTAAATCCAATTTAATATAATTATTCTTTCTTCTTTTATTAATTAAATCTAATTTAATTAATTTACTTTTTTTTAAAGTATAAATTAATCCATTGAATCCAATTCAACTTAATTAATTAGTTGTTACTATCAAATAGAATCATTCTCAATAATATTAAATTAAATATTTACCAATCCAATTGATATTTATTTAATATATGAATTAAGCTATAAATCTATTTTAACTTAATTAATGATTTCCATCAAATGAAATGTCCTTGACAATAGTAAATCAAATGTTATCAATCCAATTGACATTTAATTTACCCTAATGCTTAATCGGGAGAATCATCACCTAGTTGTATATGACCCATAGGCCCTCACATATCATGCAATGATCAAATCAAGGTCTCAGTGAATATTCCTAGACAATCGTCACTAGACAATACTAATATGTAAGGAACGTTTGTTGAGGAGATACAAACTGCCTGTGATGTAGAGTACTTTGATGATACGGTCCTTTCATTCTTGAATACTCGAATGAATCTAGAATATGGATTAGTGTCTATTCCAATAACTCATCCATTGTCTCTCAATCTTCTTAGTCGATCTAGATGATTATGTCCAAACACCATTTTGACATATATCTTTGCAGTGACCACTGACTAACGATCGCACTAAATATGAGATGTAGAGTATTCTCTCCTTGAATCTATTCGGAGGAATGAATCCTGATCTTGGTCCAATCACTCACACCATATGCTTCCTAATATACCCAACGCATGACGTATCTACCCTACTTTAAGAGTGCAAGCGTTGCGCATGGTCAAAGTATATTATTCCACATATGATGTAGTATTGACCTCAAGTCTGAGGACTATTACATCACCCTACAATCCGATACTCCCATAGACACTTAAATAGAATTTACCAAATGGTTTCTCGGCTGGGCATGCCAACACTCTCCAAAGTGTCCATGTGTCCATCATGAATAACCAAGCTATTCGCAGCAGTGAGAACTACTACATCCTCGAAGGATCTGATGCAACACATGCTAGTCTCTATCGCATCATTGATATCCCATATCTCAATGACCATCAACTAGTGGCTAATTTTAGGACTTAAGTTCTGACACGCAAGCTCCCACTAACTCGGTGATTATCTTTAGTCCTTGGGAACATCTTACAGAATAATTCAAACAACCAAATAATCTATTCAGTAAATGTAATGCCAATTGTATTTATGTATGCTTAAATAAATGTAACATAAATAAATACCAATAAGTTGAATGCGGTAAAGTACATATCGTCCTTAATGTTGGTTGTCTCTAGGACATATATACTTTCAATCTCCCACTTGGCCTAGAGTCAATCACTCATGTGTGTCCAACATTTAGATTCTTGGAATGGCTAACTTGTCTCTCCAAAGACAAGGTTTTGTGAAAGAATCAGCGTAGTGTCCTCACGGAGAAATTACTTTATTTGTTTATGTTGCAATCTATCAGTGGTTTCCAAACCAATGATAGTGTCTCAGTAGATCCATGCTAGTACCATAAGATCTTGGTTCCTTTGCATGTGCAGTCGCCTTAGTATAATCTCAATTTCACAATTCGATTACTAACACTTGGAACTACCCCTTGTTCTTCTAAGAACCTTCTAGCATAATCATACATGACATAGGTTGTTGAATCTATACATCATTAGATCTAATCTAATATGATACTATTACTACGATGAATACAAAATTATAATTGCAATAAGTCCAATCATCACATTTATAATGAAGCTTACTACTCATATATTTAGTATATATATAAGCTAAGCTCCCACTGTCCATGAAATCCGTTGATAATTCTAAGTCACCTTGACTGTTTGATGTATCACATTTGTACATTTTAGGCGATGGTTGCACTATACAACATCGTGTATATGTACAGAGTTCATACTTCAATAAGACAATCTATTATTGACAGTATAACCATGTGATAATAATAATAGATTCTCCTAGAATTCTATTATTGTTCATCAACACATTATTTATTCAAAATAGTGAATATCATGAAGAATTTGAAATATATTCTCTCGAACCTATCCAACAAGGTTTCAATATGAAAATACCCTAGAAACTTTCATTCAAGCCCCCTCACAATGAAAGTCTTGAATGACCAATATTTTGACTGTTAACGTGGAAGCTATTTCATATGATGTTGGTGTCAATCATTTTCAATCATATAGATAAGAGCTTCTCACAAAGACTTCTAAAGATGTACAGATGATTCATCTACTTTTGAAATAAGTTAAACTAATTTACTTATTTCAAATGTAAATGATCAAACTCCTAGAGGCTTGCATAAGTCCACAATGGTCTTATCTTATTTGATTTGCATATCCATACATGATTTGAATTCGACACTAAGGCCTATAACTGTGTCAAACACACTTTACAATAAAGTTTCTCCTCAGAAAGTGGTATAGGCTTGTTATCGAATATATCATGCAATTATTAGATGCATATGCAAGTGAAATCTTATAGGACTGGTCTATAATCCAACAAATAGATAATATATAGTATGTCTCCCAGACTCAACTATATAATTTTGATTATCCTACACTATGTAGGCATAGACTCCGTTGTTGATATAATACTTTCCTAAAAGAAACTACTACTATGTAATAATAAAATATCAACTTACTTAAGTTCTAAACTTAAGTAATATCTAGTCCATCTCTTAAGATCCTATGGATTTAAGCCACCTCTCAAAATCGATATCAAATATCATTTTTTTAGCTATAGGTTATAAACTCATCCCTGCGTATGACAGTAAATAATCGTGATCCTTCTAAAGGATTCCATACAATTCAATTTGTCACGACAATTTACTTAACCTAGGAGTTTGTTCATTTGCGTTCGAATTCGTTTAATTATCCTGAATGTTATAAGGCATTCTAATATTGGGACACCCAACAAGTTATAGTGATCAAGGTAGCACTCAAATGCTAACCTTACAAAGAAGAGTGTGCAACTTCCAAGTTGCAATATATTAACTTATGAGAATATCTTATTCTTAAAGGGACTACTCTCAAAATGCTTTCATTAGCTTATGGGCATTACCAAGTAACTTACTCTCACTAACTTCAAGCACTGTTGACTCTTCCCCTGAATCTTTGTCATGGTTAAATGTACCAGCCTCATTAGTTAATTTGTGGTCTTGAAACCATTTCAAACATTGTACTTCCATCTAATTCGTTCTTTATAAACTCCTCCAAGTCTTAAAAGAATAGTATGTCAAGAAACAACATCCAATTTGTCTCTTATAAAGATAGAGATAAAGTTTCACAAATTAACACATTCTAAAATTCTATTAATCATGGAGAACTTTAATATATATATGGGACAACCCCATATTCAGCTATGTAATAAAGAATCTTACGACATAACTATTATGTGTCTCTAAGACTGATTTAGTAAGGATATAATTAGGACACATATTGAGCTTCAATTGCACGTGTAACAAAGTACATGGGTTAATATGTCGAACATAGCATTTCCGTTTCAATGGAACCCATCATGGGAGATTAACCATGTCTAACAAGGTTTAATTAATTCCACTCTATTAGAACCCATGGCCTTTCATAACAATCCATAACCATGTTCTAAGTATTATTCTATTGACCCAATCAAAGAATAAAACACTTCGTATAACATGTTTAATCTATTCAGCATTGTGACCTTGTACTTCTCAAGGACAGTGAACTCGCATCTTCATAAGCGCAAGTGTTTAGACCAAGGGAAATATAAATCACATGGTGAATTAGGACAATTCCCAATTTAAATGCTCACACATGCCTTGCAAGGTGTGTCTTCTCAAATTGTTATTTGGTATTCATCCTTTTCCAAAAAGATCTAGTGAATACCAATTAATTATAAGATAAAACTACAATTCATATGTTTCAAAACAAATGGTGTTAAGTAGTCTAACTTACTTAACACTTGTCATTCTTATCTCACAAGTTCAACCAAGTTGACAAATAACATAATTTTGGGAAATTGGTTTGTTATGTTGGTCTTCTTATCGTGTATTGACAAAGTCATGTCTTATGGTTAAGAACTTTTGATCCATGTTCTTGAAGACGTCTACCTCTATACTATTAGTGTAACTAAATAGTAGGTAAACCCATTATCGTCTTAACAAGTACATGAACAATGTTCTTAACATATGAAATTAATAGTCAAATAATTTCATTTGTAATTAGTATCCAATACTAAAATTACTTCATAGACATAACCAACTTTCAATACGCAATAATGTGCTTGAATCTCTAAGCAATAATTGCTTTAAGTTCAAGGAATCAAACTTTGCTACCCATACTCTCATTGAATTACTATAATTTCAATAGAGTGAATTATTCGTTAGACATTTACTCTTTCTTCCAAGGTCATTTTAAGATAAATGGAAATATACTTAGAGCAGCTCTTAGTATATTTATTCTACTTTCCATTCCTTGCGGATTGGTTTAATAGAACCGCTCACTATGAGCACCATTACCCATGGATGATGTTCTTGCAAAAGACTATGAGTAGTAAGCAGCTTTAGTCAATTTCACTTCTATTGTATTTAATATTCACTATGAAATTAATACAAATCATGAAGTGACTTAATAACAAATTAATTGAAGAAATGTTAAGCAATATTTTCTAAGAATTTCAACATCCTCAATTGACTTTCTTATTCCAAATAATATGAGAGCTTGTGAGGAGAAATCAAATTTCAACATTTAAAGACAATACACATTGACTATCATAAGAACTTGTACTCCCACTGAGTTAGTCAAACTCTATAATAAAGGTTGACCAAAGTCATTGTTCATCATACATGTTCTAAGAGGTATCTTCTATAATGTCTTCATATTCTCATGTTGTGTAAGCTACTTGTGTACCATACACGCCTAAGTCGAATACGTTACGTAGTTGTTCTTGTCTTTAATATAAGTATTCTTGTGTCCAACTCAAAATACTCAAATTCAAACACAAGACAATCTTGGGTACGTGCATGTCCAAGAAAAACTCAATTAAATCAAACGCAAATCACAGTACAGTCAAAATGTCATTGGTAAATAAATTAAACTAATAGTATTCATCAATGCCATTCTACAACAACCTTATAAAACATAATGTAAATAAAGCGTGAATTAAATTTAACTCAACTTAAATAACAATTCACAATATCCTAATTCAGCGACTAAATAATCAAGGCCTTTTGACTTATTTAGTTCCATTAATTTTATCATATTCACCGACCCCATTGGAAGAATACGGATTCATTTCTAATATGAATCTTAATGACCAAGATCCAAATCTGCACTACTACAGCCCCTGCTATGGCTGATCACTGTAATAGCCAAATAAGGTAGGTATCTAAACCAATTGTACAATACAACTCTTGGTTGACCAAAGCTACTTTGATCGACGTCGTATAGACTATGCCTGACGCTATGGCGACTCGACATAGCCCAAGTAAGTCACAACCATCACACAGTACCAACTATGGACCTATGAAAGAGACTTTCCACCGGCAAACAAAGTAAGCACTATGGTGCATATTACTCATGAGATTAGATGGTTCCATTCATCATTCAATTATGATGGGTGACGTCGTGCGATCAAATCGAGACTTAAATTTTAGATGGGGAACATTTATGTCGGGGTATTTAATCGCTTAAACAAGATCTTAGATAACTATCAAACATAGGGCGCCGCCTACCCACACATACAATTCGCGGGCAAACAAATAATGAGTGTCGCCTACTCATGCATACAATATGCGGACAAGCAAGTAATGGGTGCCGCCTACCCATGCATATGACAGATGCGGTCCGGAAACTAGTGGGTGCCGCCTACCCATACATAGCGAACATAAAGTGCTATACTGATTTAAAGTAAATCATATAGGCAATCAAACATATGTGAGCAAGTACTTGTGAGTTTAAAGTTTGCAAGAAAATATAATTTGTCTCATCTTTATACTTCTAAAGTATTTATAAATGTTTTATTTCAAAATAAAACATTTACTAATTTCCAAGAAATTAGAATAAATTATAAATCCAATTTATAATAATTTATAAGTCATAAATCTCATTTATGAATTATCCGGAAATTTATAAATATTTAAAACAAGATTTCTATAATAATATAGTCTTCTAAAGAATATATTAATATTTAAACATAGTTTATAAACTATTTATAAACTAACCATCAAGTTTTAAATATTATAAACATCAAGTATGCCACCAAACATTAATATAAGCCTCCAAATGTTATATTAGGATACAAATCTAATTTATAAACTATTTATAAATCAAATATTGAGTTTCTAAAACTCTAGGGGTCCAATTTAAATTTTCAGAGGACTTATACGAATTTACTAAAACTTATCAGGGTTAAATTGAACATACCAAGTATTAAAGGGCTAATGTACAATTTCTAGAAGTACAAATCTAATTTAATTGGACTGAATTGAAGTTTAAAATAATCAGGGACTGAAATTAGTAGTTTCAACAGTGCAGGGGCCTCAGCCACAATAAGGCAGAAGAATCTGTAGAATTGTAACAGAGGTCCCTGATCTTCTACATTCTTCCAAACCAACCCCAACATTTTCATAACATTCAATTCAATCCCTGGTCTTCTAAAAACTTGTAATTGAGTCCTTGTAAATATTCAAAGCTTGCAACTATGTCCAACAATGGAGGTTTTGAATCCAATTTCAAATTCAATCACCCAATCGATGTTCTAAACTCGAATATAACAATGAATCCTCCATTGTTCATCATCTCTCCACCTATATCATCAATCAATTGAATCAAATCCCTCAAGAATAAAAAAAACGCCCAATTTTTTTTTTATTTGATCGATCGAATCGATCTTGTTTCAAATTGCGATTCCTGTTCGCGTTTCAGTGAGGATTCGTGATGAGAACGGCGTATGCAGCCGAGCTTCAGTGATTGTGATGTAGGATGAAGAAAACGCCAATGGGAGCAACTGAACCGGGGCGGAGAAGCCAAGCTTCCAGTAGCCATGGAAACAGTTTGGGATATAACCCAGTTATTGACACCAACAGGATCGACCCACTGCCCAGGTTTATCTCTTCTATACATACAAATGAAAGAAAGAGAATAAAGTTTAAAACAATAAACCTAGTTCATTATTTTCTCTGCAGCGAATGGGTTTTAGAGGTTTAAACATGGCCAATCATCCAAGCTAATTAACTAATCCAAATCTAATTAATTAATTAATTAACCTAAAATAGAACCCAGCTCATCTCCACGGATAATTAAATCCAGTTTTATTAAATATCACAAACACCCAGTTCATCGAGATCAGGAGTACAAATATATTTCTTCAAACATAAAACTCATTTTAAACACAAAATAACATGTAAATAATTCATTCAATCAGCCTAGCTCTGATACCACTATTAGTAATTGTAGGAAATTACCTCTAAGGTTAATGCAGCGGAATTCGAAAATTTCCTACATGAATTGTTGATTGAATGATTATTTAACATGCTCCATACAAATGACTTACCCGTTATCCAGCTTCCAGCTTCCATGAATCATTGATCTAATCATGATTTTGTTCTTCAAAGAACAATTGATGATCTTCTAAAGAATCTGACTGAACTCAGAACAATTCTAAGCTGCCTACATACCCTCAGGATCAAGTCAAACGTAGTTCAATTCTTCGTTGATGAATTCTCCATGGATGCTAGTATATCTACATTAAGCAAAACAAGAAATCTCAAAGATCATAATAAAATGAGAATTGATCAAAGAAGAAAAGAAAAGAGTTAGAACGAATACAACCGTGTAGAAGAAACCCAAAAGATGAAGAAAGCTCTTAGCCACACCCCAACAACGACACGTTTCATCATTCAGCAAAAAACAGATATTGCGGCCGCAGCAACATATAGATAATGTTAGTAATTGTAGGAAATTACCTCTAAGGTTAATGCAGCGGAATTCAAAAGTTTTCCTACATGGATCGTTGATTGAATGATTATTTAACATGCTTCATATAAATGACTTACCCGTTATCCAGCTTCCAGCTTCCATTAATGAATGATCTAATCATGAATTTGTTCTTCAAAGAACAATTGATGATCTTCTAAAGATTCTGACTGAACTCAGAACAATTCTAAGCTGCCTACGTACCCTCAGGATAAGTCAAACGTAGTTCAATTCTTGGTTGATGAATTCTCCATGGATGCTAGAAAATCCATATTCATAATCTACATTAAGCAAAACAAGAAATCTCAAGATCATAATAAAATGAGAATTAATCAAAGAAGAAAAGAAAAGAGTGTAGAAGAAACTCAAAAGAGAAGGAGAGCTCTAAGCCACAAATCAGCAACAACACGTATCAAACCCTACTAACCAATATCAGCCGCCTACTGATGGATATATGTGCATAAAACGCATAACCTATTTTACATGGGCCTAGCCCAGTCGGCTGGTATACTAGTCAATGAGCTGGAGGTCTTGGGTTCGAAACCCACTACTATCAATCCTTTTCTTTTGGGCTTTTAACACTTGAACATCATTCTAAATTGGTTCAAATGCATATTCTAACTTTAATTAATTAAATCCAATTTAATCTAATTATTCTTTTCTTCTTTTATTAATTAAATCTAATTTAATTAATTTACTTTCTAAAAGTATAAATTAATTAAGTACATTGAATTCAATTCAACTTAATTAATTAATTCTATCAAATAGAACATTCTCAACAATATTAAATTAAATATTTATCAATCCAATTGATATCTTATTTAATATAGTAATTAAGTCATAAATCCAATTTTAACTTAATTAATGATTTCCATCAAATTAAATGTCATTGACAATAGTAAATCAAATCTTATCAATCCAATTGACATTTATTTTACCCTAATGCTTAATCGGGAGAATCGTCACCTAGTTGTATATGACCCATAGGCCCTCACATATTAGGCAATGATCAAATCAAGGTCTCAGTGAATATTCCTAGACAATCGTCACTAGACAATACTAATATGTAAGAAACGTTTGTTGAGGAGATACAAACTGCCTGTGATGTAGAGTACTTTGATGATACGGTCCTTTCATTCTCGAATACTCGAATGAGTCTAGAATATGGATTAGTGTCTATTCCAATAACTCATTCATTGTCTCTCAATCTTCTCAGTCGATCTAGATGATTATGTCCAAACACCATTTTGACATATATCTTTGCAGTGGCCACTGACTAATGATCGCACTAAATATGAGATGTAGAGTATTCTCTCCTTGAATCTATTCGGAGGAGTGAATCCTGATCTTGGTCCAATCACTCACACCATATGCTTCCTAATATACCCAACGCATGCCGTATCTACCCTACTTTAAGAGTGCAAGCGTTGCGCATGGTCAAAGTATATTATTCCACATATGATGTAGTATTGACCTCAAGTCTGAGGACTATTACATCACCCTACAATCCGATACTCCCATAGACACTTAAATAGAATTTACCAAATGGTTTCTCGGCTGGGTATGCCAACACTCTCCAAAGTGTCCATGTGTTCATCATGAATAACCAAGCTATTCGCAGCAGTGAGAACTACTACATCCTCGAAGGATCTGATGCAACACATGCTAGTCTCTATCGCATCATTGATATCCCATATCTCAATGACCATCAACTAGTGGCTAATTTTAGGACTTGAGTTCTGACACGCAAGCTCCCACTAACTTGGTGATTATCTTTAGTCCTTGGGAACATCTTACAGAATAATTCAAACAACCAAATAATCTATTCAGTAAATGTAATGCCAATTGTATTTATGTATGCTTAAATAAACGTAACATAAATAAATACCAATAAGCTGAATGCGGTAAAGTACATATCGTCCTTAATGTTGGTTGTCTCTAGGACATATATACTTTCAATCTCCCACTTGGCCTAGAGTCAATCACTCATGTGTGTCCAACATTTAGATTCTTGGAATGGCTAACTTGTCTCTCCAAAGACAAGGTTTTGTGAAAGAATCAGCGTAGTGTCCTCACGGAGAAATTACTTTATTTGTTTATGTTGCAATCTATCAGTGGTTTCCAAACCAATGATAGTGTCTCAGTAGATCATGCTAGTATCATAAGATCTTGGTTCCTTTGCATGTGCAGTCGCATTAGTATAATCGCAAGTTCACAATTCGATTACTAACACTTGGAACTACCCCTTGTTCTTCTAAGAACCTTCTAGCATAATCATACAGTACATAGGTTGTTGAATCTATACATCATTAGATCTAATCTAATATGATACTATTACTAAGATGAATACAAAATTATAATTGTGATGAGTCCAATCATCATATTTATAATGAAGCTTACTACTCATATATCTAATATATATCTAAGCTAAGCTCCCACTGTCCACGAGATCCGTTCATAATCATTAGTCACCTTGACTGTTTCATGGATCACATCTGTACATTTTAGGCGACAGTTGTACCATACAACATCATGTATATGTACGAAGTTCATACTTCAATAAGGCAATTTAATATTGACAGTATAACCATGTGATAATAATAACAATAATAGATTCTCCTAGAATTCGATTATTGTTCACCAACGCATTATTTATTCAAAATAGCGAACAATGTGTAGAGTTTTAATATTCTCTCAAACCTATACAACAAGGTTTCAATATGAGAATATTCTAAATACTTTCATTCAAGCCTCTCACAATGAAATTCTTGGATGACCAATACCTTGACTGTTAATGTGAAAGCCATCTCATATGATGTTGGTGTCAAACATTTTTTTTTTTTTTTTTTAATCATATAGATAAGAGCTTCTCACAAACACTTCTAAAGATGTACATATGATTTATCTACTTTTGAAATAAGTTAAACTAATTTACTTATTTCAAATGTAAATGATCAAACTCCTAGAGGCTTGCATAAGTCCACAATGGTCCTATTTGATTTTGCATATCCATACATGATTTGAATTCGACACTAAGGCCTATAACTCTGTCAAACACACTTTGCAATAAAGTTTCTCCTCAAAAAGTGGTATAGGCTTGTTATCGAATATATCATGCAATTATTAGATGCTCATGCAAGTAAAATCTTATAGGACTGGTCTATAATCCAACCAATAGATAATATATAGTATGTCTCACAGACTCAACTATATAATTCTGATTGTCCTACACTATGTAGGCATAGACTCCGTTGTTGATATAATACTTTCCTGAAAGAAACTACTACTATGTAATAATAAAATATCAATTTACTTGAGTTCTAAACTTAAGTAATCTCTAGTCCATCTCTTAAGATCCTATGGCTTTAAACCACCTCTCAAAATCGATATCAAATATCATTTTGTTAGCTATAGGTTATAAACTCATCTCTGCGAGTATGACAGTAAATAATCGTGATCCTTCTAAAGGATTCCATACAATTCAATTTGTCACGACAATTTACTTAACCTAGGAGTTTGTTCATTTGCGTTCGAATTCGTTTAATAATCCTGAATGTTATGAGGCACTCTAATATTGGGACACCCAATAAATTATAGTGATCAAGGTAACACTCAAATGCTATCCTTGCTACGAAGAATGTGCAACCTTTAAGTTGCACTGTTTCAACTTATGGGAATAACTTATTCATAAAAAGATTACTCTCCAAATGCTTTCATTAGCTTATGGGCATTACCAAGTAACTTACTCCCACTAACCTCAAGCAACGTTGACTCTTCCTCTGAATCTTTGTCATAGTTAAGTGACAAGTTATCAGCCTCATTAGTTAATTTGTGCTTTTGAAACCATTTCAAACTTTGTACTTCTATCCAGTTTATTCCTTGTAAACTCCAAGTCCTAAAAGAATAGCATGTGTCAAGGAACAACATCCAATTTGTCTCTTATAAAGATAGAGATAAAGTTTCACAAATTAACACATTCTAAAATCCTATTAATCATGAAGAACTTTAATACATATATGGGACAACCCCATATTGAACTATGTAATAAAGAATCTTACAACATAACTATTATGTGTCTCTAAGACTAATTTAGTAAGGATATAATTAGGACACATATTGAGCTTCAATTGCACGTGTAACAAAGTATATGGGTTAATATGTCGAACATAGCATTTCTGTAACGCCCCAGATTTCAGAAGCTTAAAAGGGTTGAGAACGCTACTCATACCATCAAGGTGCACCTTTCTTTTCGGGAATCCACCTAGAAGAACTTCAGAGTTAAGCGTGCTTGCTTTGGAGCAATTCTAGGATGGGTGACCCACTGGGAAGTTCCCGGTGCGCGCACGAGTGAGGACAAAGTGCGCGGATTAGAACCCGTGTTGGTCTGTGGGGCCAGCATATCACCCCGGAGAGCGCCCATGAGTAACCACGCCGGCCGGATTGGTCGGGTCGTTGCAGATGGTATCAGAGCCTAGATCAACCCAAAGCCCGCATCGGGTGGACGGTTGGTAAAGGTTATTGTCAGTTTGTCACCCCTCGACGAGGACGTCGAGGCTTTAAGGGGGGTAGATTGTAACGCCCCAGATTTCAGAAGCTTAAAAGGGTTGAGAACGCTACTCATACCATCAAGGTGCACCTTTCTTTTCGGGAATCCACCTAGAAGAACTTCAGAGTTAAGCGTGCTTGCTTTGGAGCAATTCTAGGATGGGTGACCCACTGGGAAGTTCCCGGTGCGCGCACGAGTGAGGACAAAGTGCGCGGATTAGAACCCGTGTTGGTCTGTGGGGCCAGCATATCACCCCGGACAGCGCCCATGAGTAACCACGCCGGCCGGATTGGTCGGGTCGTTGCAATTTCCGTTTCAATGGAACCCATCATGGGAGATTAACCATGTCTAACAAGGTTTAATTAATTCCACTCTATTAGAACCCATGGCCTTTCATAACAATCCATAACCATGTTCTAAGTATTATTCTATTGACCCAATCAAAGAATAAAACACTTCGTACAACATGTTTAATCTATTCAGCATTGTGACCTTGTACTTCTCAAGGGCAGTGAACTCGCATCCTCGTAAGCGCAAGTGTTTAGACCAAGGGAAATATAAATCACATGGTGAATTAGGACAATTCCCAATTTAAATGCTCACACATGCCTTGCAATGTGTGTCTTCTCAAATTGTTATTTGGTATTCATCCCTTTTCCAAAAAGATCTAGTGAATACCAATTAATTATAAGATAAAACTACAATTTATATGTTTCAAAACAAATGGTGTTAAGTAGTCTAACTTACTTAACACTTGTCATTCTTATCTCACAAGTTCAACCAAGTTGACAAATAACATAATTTTGGGAAATTGGTTTGTTATGTTGGTCTTCTTATCGTGTATTGACAAAGTCATGTCTTATGGTTAAGAACTTTTGATCCATGTTCTTGAAGACGTCTACCTCTATACTATTAGTGTAACTAAATAGTAGGTAAATCCATTATCGTCTTAACAAGTACAAGAACAATGTTCTTAACATATGAAATTAATAGTCAAATAATTTCATTTGTAATTAGTATCCAATACTAAAATTACTTCATAGACATAACCAACTTTCAATACACAATAATGTGCTTGAATCTCTAAGCAATAATTGCTTTAAGTTCAAGGAATCAAACTTTGCTACCCATACTCTCATTGAATTACTATAATTTCAATAGAGTGAATTATTCGTTAGACATTTACTCTTTCTTCCAAGGTCATTTTAAGATAAATGGAAATATACTTAGAGCATCTCTTAGTATATTTATTCTACTTTCCATTCCTTGCGGATTGGTTTAATAGAACCGCTCACTATGAGCACCATTACCCATGGATGATGTTCTTGCAAAAGACTATGAGTAGTAAGCAGCTTTAGTCAATTTCACTTCTATTGTATTTAATATTCACTATGAAATTAATACAAATCATGAAGTGACTTAATAACAAATTAATTGAAGAAATGTTAAGCAATATTCTCTAAGAATTTCAACATCCTCAATTGACTTTATTATTCCAAATAATATGAGAGCTTGTGAGGAGAAATCAAATTTCAACATTTAAAGATAATACACATTGACTATCATAAGAACTTGTACTCCCACTGAGTTAGCCAAACTCTATAATAGAGGTTGACCAAAGTCATTGTTCATCATACATGTTCTAAGAGGTATCTTCTATAATGTCTTCATATTCTCATGTTGTGTAAGCTACTTGTGTACCATACACGCCTAAGTCAAATACGTTACGCAGTTGTCCTTGTCTTTAATATAAGTATTCTTGTCCAACTCGAAATACTCAAATTCAAACACAAGACAATCTTGGGTACGTGCATGTCCAAGATAAACTCAATTAAATCAAACGCAAATCACAGTACAGTCAAAATGTCATTGGTAAATAAATTAAACTAATAGTATTCATCAATGCCATTCTACAACAACCTTATAAAACATAATGTAAATAAAGCGTGAATTAAATTTAACTCAACTTAAATAACAATTCTCAATATCCTAATTCAGCGACTAAATAATCAAGGCCTTTTGACTTATTTAGTTCCATTAATTTTATCATATTCACCGACCCCATTGGAAGAATACGGATTCATTTCTAATATGAATCTTAATGACCAAGATCCAAATCTGCACTACTACAGCCCCTGCTATGGCTGATCACTGTAATAGCCAAATAAGGTAGGTATCTAAACCAACTGTACAATACAACTCTTGGTTGACCAAAGCTACTTTGATCGACGTCCTATAGATTATGCCTGACGCTATGGCGACTCGACATAGCCCAAGTAAGTCACAACCATCACACAGTACCAACTATGGACCTATGAAAGATACTTTCCACCGGCAAACAGAGTAAGCACTATGGTGCATATTACTCATGAGATTAGATGGTTCCATTCATCATTCAATTATGATGGGTGACGTCGTGCGATCAAATCGAGACTTAAATTTTAGATGGGGAACATTTATGTCGGGGTATTTAATCGCTTAAACAAGATCTTAGATAACTATCAAACATAGGGCGCCGCCTACCCACACATACAATTCGCGGGCAAACAAACAATGAGTGCCGCCTACTCATGCATACAATATGCGGACAAGCAAGTAATGGGTGCCGCCTACCCATGCATATGACAGATGCGGTCCGGAAACTAGTGGGTGCCGCCTACCCATACATAGCGGACATAAAGTGCTATACTAATTTAAAGTAAATCATATAGGCAATCAAACATATGTGAGCAAGTACTTGTGAGTTTAAAGTTTGCAAGAAAATATAATTTGTCTCATCTTTATACTTCTAAAGTATTTATAAATGTTTTATTTCAAAATAAAACATTTATTAATTTCCAAGAAATTAGAAATAAATTATAAATCCAATTTATAATAATTATAAGTCATAAATCTCATTTATGAATTATCCAGAAATTTATAAATATTTAAAACAAGATTTCTATAATAATATAGTCTTCTAAAGAATATATTAATATTTAAACATAGTTTATAAACTATTTATAAACTAACCATCAAGTTTTAAATATTATAAACATCAAGTATGCCACCAAACATTAATATAAGCCTCCAAATGTTATATTAGGATACAAATCTAATTTATAAACTATTTATAAATCAAATATTGAGTTTCTAAAACTCTAGGGGTCCAATTTAAATTTTCAGAGGACTTATACGAATTTACTAAAACGTATCAGGGTTAAATTGAACATACCAAGTATTAAAGGGCTAATGTACAATTTCTAGAAGTACAAATCTAATTTAATTGGACTGAATTGAAGTTTTAAATAATCAGGGACTGAAATTAGTAGTTTCAACAGTGCAGGGGCCTCAGCCACAATAAGACAGAAGAATCTGTAGAATTGTAACAGAGGTCCCTGATCTTCTACATTCTTTCAAACCAACCCCAATATTTTCATAACATTCAATTCAATCCCTGGTCTTCTGAAAACTTGTAATTGAGTCCCTGTACTTTCCAAAAGCTTGCACCCATGTCCAACAATGGTGCTTCGATCTTAAATTCGATTGCCCAATCAATCCTAGAGTTCCAAACACAAATCCAACAATCAATCCATTGCTAAACATCATCCATCCATATGAATCATCAACAGATCGGATCAAAAGGCATCAAGAATCAAAATCCCCAATTCGAATCGCCATTCCCGTTCGCGATTCCTTATTCGGAACAATTCCGATCGATATCAAACATCTTCGAATCTCAACTCCATTAATTCAGATTGATTCGAGTTTAAAGGTTGCGGAGCTTTCATGGACGCCATCGATGGCGGCTCGAGCTCTTCAACTCTTAAACTAAAATCGAATCTTGAAACTGAAGGGACGTTGGAGGAGAGGAAGAAAAACGGAGAAGAATGATATCTTCGGTTCGACGAACGTAGGTCAAACGGAGCTGAGCTCCGGCGAAGCTCCACGCTTCGGTCATGGCGGATGAACTAAGCAGGAAACCCACGGGAAGATGATGATGATGCCATGATGATGATTGAACCCAACAATAACAAATTGATAATAATTAATCAATCATCAATTAATCTAATCTAATCAGATCTAATCTGATTGTTAATACAAAATTGAACCCAGTTCGTAAAATAAAACTTTGAGAAGAAATCAAATTTCTTAATAACAAAACCCAGTTCGTGACCATTTAAATTTTATAACGAGTACAAATTATAATTTTTCAAATTTAAAACTCACGATAAACATAAAATAACATGTAAATAATTCATTCAATCAGCCCAGCTTTGATACCACTGTTAGTAATTGTAGGAAATTACCTCTAAGGTTAATGCAGCGGAATTCAAAAGTTTTCCTACATGGATCGTTGATTGAATGATTATTTAACATGCTTCATATAAATAACTTACCCGTTATCCAGCTTCCAGCTTCCATTAATGAATGATCTAATCATGAATTTGTTCTTCAAAGAACAATTGATGATCTTCTAAAGATTCTGACTGAACTCAGAACAATTCTAAGCTGCCTACGTACCCTCAGGATAAGTCAAACGTAGTTCAATTCTTGGTTGATGAATTCTCCATGGATGCTAGAAAATCCATATTCATAATCTACATTAAGCAAAACAAGAAATCTCAAGATCATAATAAAATGAGAATTAATCAAAGAAGAAAAGAAAAGAGTGTAGAAGAAACTCAAAAGAGAAGGAGAGCTCTAAGCCACAAATCAGCAACAACACGTATCAAACCCTACTAACCAATATCAGCCGCCTACTGATGGATATATGTGCATAAAACGCATAATCTATTTTACATGGGCCTAGCCCAGTCGGCTGGTATACTAGTCAATGAGCTGGAGGTCTTGGGTTCGAAACCCACTACTATCAATCCTTTTCTTTTGGGCTTTTAACACTTGAACCTCATTCTAAATTGGTTCAAATGCATATTCTAACTTTAATTAATTAAATCCAATTTAATCTAATTATTCTTTTCTTCTTTTATTAATTAAATCTAATTTAATTAATTTACTTTCTAAAAGTATAAATTAATTAAGTACATTGAATTCAATTCAACTTAATTAATTAATTCTATCAAATAGAACATTCTCAACAATATTAAATTAAATATTTATCAATCCAATTGATATCTTATTTAATATAGTAATTAAGTCATAAATCCAATTTTAACTTAATTAATGATTTCCATCAAATTAAATGTCATTGACAATAGTAAATCAAATCTTATCAATCCAATTGACATTTATTTTACCCTAATGCTTAATCGGGAGAATCGTCACCTAGTTGTATATGACCCATAGGCCCTCACATATTAGGCAATGATCAAATCAAGGTCTCAGTGAATATTCCTAGACAATCGTCACTAGACAATACTAATATGTAAGAAACGTTTGTTGAGGAGATACAAACTGCCTGTGATGTAGAGTACTTTGATGATACGGTCCTTTCATTCTCGAATACTCGAATGAGTCTAGAATATGGATTAGTGTCTATTCCAATAACTCATTCATTGTCTCTCAATCTTCTCAGTCGATCTAGATGATTATGTCCAAACACCATTTTGACATATATCTTTGCAGTGGCCACTGACTAATGATCGCACTAAATATGAGATGTAGAGTATTCTCTCCTTGAATCTATTCGGAGGAGTGAATCCTGATCTTGGTCCAATCACTCACACCATATGCTTCCTAATATACCCAACGCATGCCGTATCTACCCTACTTTAAGAGTGCAAGCGTTGCGCATGGTCAAAGTATATTATTCCACATATGATGTAGTATTGACCTCAAGTCTGAGGACTATTACATCACCCTACAATCCGATACTCCCATAGACACTTAAATAGAATTTACCAAATGGTTTCTCGGCTGGGTATGCCAACACTCTCCAAAGTGTCCATGTGTTCATCATGAATAACCAAGCTATTCGCAGCAGTGAGAACTACTACATCCTCGAAGGATCTGATGCAACACATGCTAGTCTCTATCGCATCATTGATATCCCATATCTCAATGACCATCAACTAGTGGCTAATTTTAGGACTTGAGTTCTGACACGCAAGCTCCCACTAACTTGGTGATTATCTTTAGTCCTTGGGAACATCTTACAGAATAATTCAAACAACCAAATAATCTATCCAGTAAATGTAATGCCAATTGTATTTATGTATGCTTAAATAAACGTAACATAAATAAATACCAATAAGCTGAATGCGGTAAAGTACATATCGTCCTTAATGTTGGTTGTCTCTAGGACATATATACTTTCAGATAAAACGCTGATTAGGTATTTTGTATGGGCCTGACCCAGTTGGTATCTGTGCAGGCTAATTTTCTGGAGGTCACGGGTTCGAAGCCCATCATTAGCAATCTTTTTCTTTTGGGCTTTTAACACTTGAACCTCATTCTAAATTGGTTCAAATGCACATTCTAACTTTAATTAATTAAATCCAATTTAATATAATTATTCTTTCTTCTTTTATTAATTAAATCTAATTTAATTAATTTACTTTTTTTAAAAGTATAAATTAATCCATTGAATCCAATTCAACTTAATTAATTAGTTGTTACTATCAAATAGAATCATTCTCAATAATGTTAAATTAAATATTTACCAATCCAATTGATATTTATTTAATATATGAATTAAGCTATAAATCTAATTTTAACTTAATTAATGATTTCCATCAAATGAAATGTCCTTGACAATAGTAAATCAAATGTTATCAATCCAATTGACATTTAATTTACCCTAATGCCTAATGGGGAGCATCATCACCTAGTTGTATATGACCCATAGGCCCTCACATATCATGCAATGATCAAATCAAGGCCTCAGTGAATATTCCTAGACAATCGTCACTAGACAATACTAATATGTAAGGAACGTTTGTTGAGGAGATACAAACTGCCTGTGATGTAGAGTACTTTGATGATACGGTCCTTTCATTCTCGAATACTCGAATGAATCTAGAATATGGATTAGTGTCTATTCCAATAACTCATCCATTGTCTCTCAATCTTCTTAGTCGATCTAGATGATTATGTCCAAACACCATTTTGACATATATCTTTGCAGTGGCCACTGACTAACGATCGCACTAAATATGAGATGTAGAGTATTCTCTCCTTGAATCTATTCGGAGGAATGAATCCTGATCTTGGTCCAATCACTCACACCATATGCTTCCTAATATACCCAACGCATGTCGTATCTACCCTACTTTAAGAGTGCAAGCGTTGCGCATGGTCAACGTATATTATTCCACATATGATGTAGTATTGACCTCAAGTCTGAGGACTATTACATCACCCTACAATCCGATACTCCCATAGACACTTAAATAGAATTTACCAAATGGTTTCTCGGCTGGGCATGCCAACACTCTCCAAAGTGTCCATGTGTCCATCATGAATAACCAAGCTATTCGCAGCAGTGAGAACTACTACATCCTCGAAGGATCTGATGCAACACATGCTAGTCTCTATCGCATCATTGATATCCCATATCTCAATGACCATCAACTAGTGGCTAATTTTAGGACTTAAGTTCTGACACGCAAGCTCCCACTAACTTGGTGATTATCTTTAGTCCTTGGGAACATCTTACAGAATAATTCAAACAGCCAAATAATCTATTCAGTAAATGTAATGCCAATTGTATTTATGTATGCTTAAATAAATGTAACATAAATAAATACCAATAAGCTGAATGCGGTAAAGTACATATCGTCCTTAATGTTGGTTGTCTCTAGGACATTTATACTTTCACAAAGCCCAAACTCTTGAAGAAGTTCTAGCAAAGTCCTTGAAATTCTTCATCAAGTTCAAATCAAAACCACTGTTTGATTCAAGAATAGGATCGAAAACTCTTGAAGAAACGTTTGTGAAGATCGTGATTCCTCTAAAGAAGATCGAGATTCATAGATCCACTCGAATTCAAGGCAAATACTAAAATGTTCTTCGCAAAACTCATAGATTATTCAAGAAGTTCGTCGTCATTCATCATAAAAGCCATCAAGTTCGAAGATTTGATTCAAGATAAAGTCATGAAGCTCTCGAATTGACGTTTTCCGAAATTGAAGACTTTGAAGATTTAGGTTCGCCACTTTGAAAGCTAGAATCAGAGGATTAGATAGAGATTGTATTACAAATTCATTCAAGAATTAAAATTCAATTTGTGCAACTTTATTTGCTACAATGATCACAATAAACGACAGTAATATGTTTTGAGTTATAGCTACGAATAAGTAATTGTGGACTTACACTACTTTTTTCTTTCACAAATTGTGCAATCAAGTCCTGATCATCACTGAGCCCCATTATAGTGAAATCAGTTTTCTTCTGGTCAATATTATAATCTTGGTGGAGGTTTATCCTAAAGATCCATTCTCTTTCAAGAAACTTCATGAATGCTTCAGTAGTCTGGCTTTGCAAAGCGGGCTGAAGAAAAACATTAAAAGGACGATTAATAAGATTAAGATATAAAGCAGATAGAAATTACGAAATCAGATTTGCATACCAATGATAACATGTACTCTGCTGACTTTTTGAGAATTTCTCTGGCTTGCTTGTCAAGAAGGACGAAGCATGCTTCTCCAATCTCTGTTAGGAATTATGGAGCCAAAACTAATTAAGGAACCAATGAAGGTTTTAATTAGGAAAAGGAGTTGGATTAATATTGTGACTTCAAGTGACATGCAGCAAGCATATGTCTCCTATTGGTCCACTCTAAAGGCTTGTCCCATTCCTACTCGATGTGTTTGCCAATTCCGAATTGGTTTCGGAATTCCGCAATACTACTCGGCCTTTTAAGTCCTATATATATACCTCCATAGTCTTTGTAATATTTGTACCAAGACAATTCAATAGCAGTTAGCTTAGAGAGCTCGAGCAGTTAGCCTAGAGCAGTTTAGCAGTTAGCTATTTATTTGTTAGATCCTAGACATTGATAGAGTAGAGACAGTTAGTCAGTTATTTGTTTAGTGGAATCCTGGCTTGGTAGTGCCCCCAGACGTAGTCAAAGTTATTGGCGAACTGGGTTAACAATTTTGTGTGTCTTTCTCGTTCCTACTTTTCTTATTCATCCGTTAATCCCCTATATTTGCTGCTTATTTCCTAACAAGTGGTATCGGAGCGAGGTTCAGTGTGTCCGGTGGGAGTAGCGCAATATGGGTGATAAGTTCGATGGGACCGATTTCACTTTCTGGAAGATGCAAATCGAGGATTACTTGTACGGTAAGGATTTGCAGGATGCTCTGTTGGAGAAAAAGCCAGCATCTATGAAAGAGGATGACTGGAAGCTGCTTGATAGGAAGGCCATGAGCGTAGTTCGCCTAACTCTCTCCAAAAATGTTGCTCTCCATACGGTGAAGGCAGAGACCACGGAGGGGATGATGAAGACATTGAAGGATATGTATGAGAAGCCATCAGCAGCAAATAAGGTCCACTTAATGAGACGCCTCTTCAATATGAAGATGACAGAAGGCACACCGGTGGCCAATCATCTCAACGATTTCAATATGACAATTGCCCAATTGACATCGGTTGAGATTAAATTTTCTGATGAAGTTCAAGCCCTAATTCTACTGTCTTCTTTGCCAGAAAGTTGGAGCGGCACAGAAACTGCAGTTAGTGCTTCAGCAGGAAAGGTAAAGTTAACTTTGTCTGAAGTTAGAGACCTAGTTATCAGTGAAGAAATTCGCAGGAAGGAATCAGGAGTATCTTCGGGGATAGTATTGAATACTGGAAATCGGGGCAGGTCTGAAACTAAGTCGAGAAATAGAGGGCGATCAAGATCGAGGCATAGGTCGAAACCGAGGAAGGACAAAAGTTCGATCAGGTGCTATAATTGTGATCAGTACGGTCACTATAGGAATCAGTGCCCAGCTCCAGTGAGGGAGGACAAGTCGGTGAATGCTACGACTGAGGACATCCGTGATGCGTTGGTGTTAAGCGTGAGTAGTCCATTAGATGCATGGGTGTTGGATTCTGGAGCCTCGTTTCATTCATGCAGCAGCGCCGATTTAATGGAACGGTATACTTCCGGTGATTTTGGTAAAGTCTATCTAGCTGATGATGAGCCTTTGCAGATCGTGGGGAAGGGAGATGTCCGAATTCGAGCACCAAATGGTACTGTGTTAAAATTGCGTGATGTTAGGCACATTCCTGAACTAAAGAGAAATCTACTTTCCATAGGACAGCTGGACGAAGAGGGGTTCGTCACGACCTTTGGCTGCAGTACTTGGAAAATCACAAAAGAAGCTATGGTGGTAGCTCGAGGTAAAAAGGAAGGCACGTTATATACGACTTCGAACACCCAGATTAACATTGCTCTTGCAAGAGCAGTTAGTGATGCAGAGTTGTGGCATTGTCGACTTGGCCACATGAGTGAGAAAGGGATGAAATTGCTGTGCTCGCAGGGAAAGCTACCAGGCCTCAAGACAGTTGACGTCGGTCTTTGTGAGGATTGTATTTTCGGAAAACAGAAGAGAGTGAGTTTTTCGAAAGGTGGTAGAGAGTTGAAAAAGGAGAAGCTGGAATTAGTTCATAGCGATTTGTGGGGACCAGCTCCAGTGACATCCCTGGGTGGTTCGTTATATTACATGACTTTTATTGATGATTCCACCAGAAAGGTATGGGCTTATTTTTTAAAGAAAAAGTCAGATGCATTTGACGCCTTTAAAAAGTGGAAAGCCCTTGTAGAAACTGAAACAGGTCTAAAGGTCAAGTGTTTAAGATCTGATAATGGTGGAGAATATGAGCTCACTGAGTTTAAAGAATACTGTGCTGCGAGTGGTATTCGAATGGAGAAGACCTTAAAAGGAACGCCTCAGCAGAATGGTGTGGCAGAGCGGATGAACAGGACACTATGTGAACGTGCTAGGTGCATGCGGTTGAAGTGTGGGTTACCAAAGATGTTTTGGGCAGATGCAGTCAGCACTGCAGCTTTCTTGATTAATCGTGGACCCTCAGCTCCACTGGAGAATGGCATACCAGAGGAAGCTTGGAGTGGCAAAAAGGTAAACCTTTCTTTTTTGCGAGTATTTGGATGTGTCGCTTATGTTCATATTGATGCTACTGCTAGAAGCAAGTTAGATGCGAAGTCTGTGAAGTGTACGTTTATTGGATATGGAGGTGATGAGTACGGATATAGATTCTGGGATGAGGGAAACCGGAAAATTATTCGTAGCCGAGATGTTGTATTCAATGAGCAGATTTTGTACAAAGACAGACAGGGTGCACCAGAGGCTGATACGGCAGAAGCGCAGGTCGAGAACTCCGAGCCTTTGGAGTTAGAAATTACGAACTCAGGTGAGAGCAGTGAAGATGAGAATAATGGGGAGGTTGTTCAAGAAGAACCGCGTACGCCTGTATCAGTACAAGGTAGAACACGGAAACGAACACCACCACCAGATGTGCAATTACGGAGATCAACAAGGGATCGTAAAGCTCCAGATCCGTATACGCCCTCCAAATATAACTTGTTGTTGACTGACGGTGGTGAACCAGAATGTTATGCAGAGGCAACACGTAGTGTAGACGTGGACAAATGGAAACTTGCTATGGACGATGAGATGAAGTCCTTAAAGTCCAACAATACCTGGGAGTTAGTTGAGCTTCCAGCGGAAAAGCAGGCCCTACATAACAAGTGGGTTTTCAGAATTAAACAGGAGGCAGATGGCAGCAAGCGTTACAAGGCAAGATTGGTAGTGAAGGGATTTCAGCAGAAATACGGTATTGATTATACTGATGTTTTTACTCCGGTTGTCAAACTAACCACTATTCGCATGGTTTTGAGTATGGTGGCTGTGGAAGGCTTAATGTTAGAGCAGATGGACGTAAAAACGGCTTTCCTCCATGGAGATCTAGATGAGGAAATCTACATGATGCAACCAGAAGGGTACTTGTCAAGTGGTAACAGTAAGCTTGTTCGCAGATTGAAAAGGAGCTTGTATGGGTTGAAACAAGCTCCGAGACAGTGGTACAAGAAGTTTGATGGATTCATGCATGAGATAGGTTTCGCAAGATGCGAATCAGACCATTGTTGCTATTTCAAGAAGTTCGACGATAGCTATATCATTCTACTGCTCTATGTTGATGATATGTTGATAGCAGGAGCTAGTGCTCGAGAGATGAGCAAATTGAAAACGCAATTGTCTGAACGGTTCGAGATGAAGGATCTTGGAGAAGCAAAGCAGATTTTGGGGATGCATATTAGTAGAGATAAAGTGGCAGGAAAATTGTATCTTTCGCAAGCAGACTATATCGAGAAGGTTCTCAAGAGGTTCAACATGCGAGATGCTAAGCCAGTGGGTCAGCCGTTAGGTGGTCAATTTCGACTAACTAACAAACAGTCACCTACTACTGATAAGGAGCGCGCCCGAATGCAAAGGACCCCGTATGCTTCAGCAATCGGCAGTTTGATGTATGCAATGGTGTGCACAAGGCCAGACATTGCCCATGCGGTGGGAGTAGTAAGCCGGTTTATGAGTAACCCGGGCAAGAAACACTGGGAGGCAGTGAAGTGGATCCTTAGATACTTGAGAGGTACTACTAATAAGTCCCTATGTTTTGAGGGCAAAGAGGTCAAGTTAGCAGGATATGTAGATGCAGATTTAGCATCCAATGATCATGACAAAAGTAGAAGTACTACTGGGTATGTGTTTACTTTGGGAGGTACAGCAATTTCATGGTCCTCTAAGTTGCAGAAAATTTTGGCGTTGTCTACTACAGAAGCTGAGTATGTTGCAGTGACAGAGGCCAGCAAAGAGATGGTATGGTTGCAGACTTTCTTGTCCGAGCTTGGAAGGGAGAACAAGGTTAATACACTCTACAGTGATAGTCAGAGTGCTATTTACTTGGCAAAGAATCCAGCGTTTCATTCAAGGACAAAGCACATCGAGTTGAGATATCACTACATTCGTAGTCTCCTCGAGAGAAACATCTTGCGACTTGAGAAGATTCGAGGAAGGGAAAATCCTGCAGATATGTTCACAAAGGTTGTGGCTATAGAGAAGTTAAAGCTGTGCTCAGCTTTAACTGGACTTACAGCTTGAACAAGATGAAGATCGGCACTACCAGTTACTTCGAGATGTTCAAGAGTCTACGAGTTACAAGAGGCAGAGGTGTATACGAGATTCGTCTCCAGGTGGGAGATTGTTGAGGCGTATACGAGTTTCGTCTCCAGGTGGGAGATTGTTAGGAATTATGGAGCCAAAACTAATTAAGGAACCAATGAAGGTTTTAATTAGGAAAAGGAGTTGGATTAATATTGTGACTTCACGTGACATGCAGCAAGCATATGTCTCCTATTGGTCCACTCTAAAGGCTTGTCCCATTCCTACTCGATGTGTTTGCCAATTCCGAATTGGTTTCGGAATTCCGCAATACTACTCGGCCTTTTAAGTCCTATATATATACCTCCATAGTCTTTGTAATATTTGTACCAAGACAATTCAATAGCAGTTAGCTTTAAGAGCTCGAGCAGTTAGCCTAGAGCAGTTTAGCAGTTAGCTATTTATTTGTTAGATCCTAGACATTGATAGAGTAGAGACAGTTAGTCAGTTATTTGTTTAGTGGAATCCTGGCTTGGTAGTGCCCCCAGACGTAGTCAAAGTTATTGGCGAACTGGGTTAATAATTTTGTGTGTCTTTCTCGTTCCTACTTTTCTTATTCATCCGTTAATCCCCTATATTTGCTGCTTATTTCCTAACAATCTCCAGTATCATCGACAGCTTGAAGCCTTATCCGATACCTGTTATGTGGATAATTAACCTCTTAATAATATATGAAGAAAACGCGCGTGGGAGAAACGCAGCTTCCCAATTTTTTCCCCTGATTTTTCTCTCCTTTCGTGTTTTACTCTTCAATCTTCTTCCTCATCTCTAATTCTTATTCTCGCAGACTTCTTATGTAACTTCACCTCCTCCATCCCTAAATCACGAAGATCGAAGCGCACTGGTGATGCTGAAACACCTCCCTATCAATTAATCTAAATCTCGATTTCCTCTCTGTTCTTTCCGAGGTTTCTGAAGTCGGTGGCGGTGGATTCGTACTCGACGACGCACCGGGTTATCATATTCTTTCTAAACACATTTAATAAGATAGTTGGGTGTTGAATTTGTCTGCCCTAGGTTCATAATTTCTGGTATGTGTGTTTGTTTACGACATTGATATTGATGATGTTTGATCTCGTCTACAATGTTCTGTTCAAGTGTATCAAGAAGAAGCTCATTGAATAACCAAATCTTCATGGTTACAAGAGGATATGTACCAAGTATACATTGAGCTATGTTTTCACTGCATATGTGATGCCGCTTGAGTTTTTTATGCTAAAGGCAGACCTCTATTCATGGCACATTACTCTGTAGAAACAATGCTTATGTTATGTGAGAGAGCAGCTTTTACCCATGGAGAAGGCGATTCTTGGGAAATTGGAGTGGCATTGGCTGTCCCAACTCGATCCATATGTGGTTGGGATTGTCTAGGCTAGGGAGTCTGCCTTCCTTTTAATTAGAATGGTATCTTTCCAACCTGTTTCTATTTTCATTAGACTTAGACTCATAGTTTTAATTTATTTCTCAAGGTTTGTCATTCATGTGTTCTTTTTCTGTTTTGATTTGTTTGTTAAAAGTATTATACCAAACCCAGTAACATCAAGCTGCTTATTTGTTGTTATGGGTATCACACATTTCTCTACTAATTCTCCTACCGGTGCTTCAAAGTTTAAAGTTTTGCACAGGGAAGCAACTTTAATTTGTTTACTTAATAAAGGAGTAATATAAGACTTGTAAGTACACTGGTGTTCTATGTCGATGCCTATGTTTTCAAATTTTAACTGTATAGGTGGATCGAATACTTCTAACAGTGGCCTGAATCATTTCTAATTTAATGAGTCACCATTAACTATGTGCAGAATATTGATGTTCCTAACAAGGTTAGGAGTTTTTTACTGGAGGATCCTTAGGAATGGCTTCTTCTTTCCTCATCTTCGCATCTGTTTTCATCTCTGCACGCCTCATCAGATCCGACAAATCTTTTATGCATATTTGAGATGATGCTACTATTCTAGGATTTCTAGGGAACACTGTGGACTTCTTATTTCTGCCTTGTTAATTAATATTTCTAACTCTTGGTAATTAATACAGCAAATTTGAGCTACTCTTAGTAATGAACACTTCAATGTTTTGATCATGGAGTGTCGGAACATTGTCCAATGAAAAACGTTCATGGAGATACTGGATCTGTCTAGGAAACTTTCACGTGTTCACTAGACAGCTTATACTGAGGTACAGGGAAGCTAAATTCCATTTCGACAAACAACAACCTATTTGAAAGTACATATGCATGCGGTGGACTTCATAGATCAGTCAGGGTTTGATTCTTCTGTCTACATGGGATTTACATTCTGGGGTATGTTACAATGTTTGTTGAACTTCTCAGTTCTTTCTATAGTTTATGGTCTTTGTATGTATATATCATTCTGATAACAATTCTTGATTGCAGGTTGAAATTCTCTAATTATTAATGATTCGCTTCCCTTAGCTTAATTCAATAGATAATGTAGTCGAATCATATATCGTCCAGGGTTCGCATAATAATAAGTGCAATTCTTGATAATAAGTAATTTAGAAAGATTATGTTTTCATGAATTATGTTACACATTCGAGCTCCTAAAGCTGCAAAGGGAAGTTATAAAATTCCAATTTTTGCCATTAACGTTCTAGACTATGAAACTTGATTGATTTTATTAGTATTACTTGATTATTTGTGTAATCTAAACAAATATAAATTTTTTGTGGTATTTTGAGTTACTTTACTGGTTTATTTCTTTATGCCATTGTTTTCAATATTATGGTTGTTGGAGTATAGGGAAAGACTTTGAGCTGCGTTAGTATGTTCCTCCACTTTATGGACATCAAAGTGAAGAAATGTATATTGCAGAACTTTTATTACCATTTGAGCTTAGGTTAAATTGTCTTATTTGGATAGGCACATTGATGTTGCTACTTTTTGTTTGTGGTGTGGAGATGATAAATCTATTGTCTACATCTTGCATGATTGCCATTTTGCTTATATCATGTCAGTTTCATTTTAGGTGAAGTTTGGGTCTGGATTCAGGCTGTTTGCAATGCTTTTATGGAGCAGTTTTACTTCTTTCTGTATTCATCTTTTGACGCATCAATGCGGCCGAATAGGTGCAGGAGTGGGAGTGATCATGCTAACAGCACATGTGTGGAGGCGCAGATTCATGTCACACACATCCAAGAACATGAAATTGCTGAATCTTTGTGCGGCTGGACATGTTCGCCTCGCAACATGAGGTTCTGGAATATCCAGACATGACTGATGCAGAAGATCCTCTAGAACTCAATTTAATTTGTTCTAAAGTGTTGTAATTGGTAATTTTTTCTCAACTGATACAATTTTACTCCACTAACCAGCTCACAATTAATTGTTTATCTGTGCTGGTCATTTCTCTTCTTGTGCAGGTTAATGAAAAAAAAAAGTTGGGAGGAGATAGAAGTAATCTCTCTATAGCATAGCTGGACTAAACGGTAAATTATTTTGTGGTAAAGGAAGGCTACAAAAAGAAAGAGATTCAGCAAACAGTGAACAACACTGAGCGAGAAGAGAATATGGACTTTGATTGGAAGAAATCTGTTTGGTTTAAATTGGTACCTCCGAAAGTAAACCTGTTTGCAAGTTGTACAATGTTGAGGAGGAATCTGTGAATCACATGTTCATTATTTGTCCGTTTGCGTGAGAATTCTGGTCTCGGATTGCAAATTAGTTAGGACTCCAGGTTAGTATTGCATCTTCATTTTTTTGCTGTTTCAAAAAAAGAAAAAAAAAAGTATTGCATCTTCATTAAATGATATTCTTCAGTATGGGGAAATGTATTCTATGAAATAGAGGAGGACGTTGGCTATAGTAATCTTTCACATAGTATTTTGGTTAATATGGCGAACACGAAATAAAAACTTTATTGTAGATTGATTTCTTCAACTAGACACGCTCTGTCTATTTGGGTTTCGTTTCAGTGTTTGAAAATGAATATCAGAAATAATTCGATGCAATCTGATTGAGCCGAATGGTGTGGGTAAGTATAGGGTTAAGTACCAATTAATGTGGTGAATGAATCATTTGCATCGTTATTATTGTGCCTAATTATTATTGCATTTTTTAGTTTACAGTATTATCAATGTTCTTTTTGTTTTTGTTATTCTTAGATGAGGTAGTGAGAACAAGAGAAAGTCATGTTATAGTTGGAGTAGCTGTTACTACAACCCTCCTCCTTTTGCATGGTAAGGTTGTTGCTTCTTATTTCATGTGCATGCTTTTGGTTTTTCATTTGATTGTGAGTTTAGTGGATGTGACCTTATTGTAAACTGAACGTAGAATTTGATGTTTATTCTGGTGATCCAAGTGATTATGGTATTTTGATGTCTTGTGTGCATAAGTCCAAGTGACAGGTGGAATTTTTCTAATTATCTGGGTGTTTGTGAATGGTTTGTTTTACTTAGTTAACTTGTAGTGGATAATTCTTATTGTTCTTATTCATATTTCCATGCAAAATTCAAAGAAGCGGCCTCGTTGGAGAAACGTGATCTTCTAAGGAACCTTAGAGACGTGCTTTAAGCTAGATGGCGTGTAGTTGGTGCAAACAAATAAAGAAGCTATAGCTATGGTAAGTTGATCTTCCGGGTTGTTCTTAATTTTATCTTAGTCACTCACGGCCCCTTGCCAAAAGAGAATCATAAAAAGAGAATCATATTGAAAATATTTCAAGAAGTTTTATCACCTGCTTCAGGATAAGTTGCATGCGTTTTCCCTCTACCCTTCTCTTGAATCCGCTCACCTCCCCTCTGATCTAATTGAACATCGATCTAAAGCTTCAACCTGGAAAGAAGACCACCAAAGCAATATATGGTGGAGATAGTTCTGAATTTAGATGGATGGAGCCAACACCATGGAGACATGGAGAACATCGATATAGAGAAGTTCGAGTCCATGCAATTTTAGAATAGCATATGAAATAAGATACATGACCTATATCTCATGATTTGTATGATGATTTGTATACTGAGTGATTAATATCTTGGACATTGGTTAAAAAAAAGTTAGAAATACCACTACAAGCAACATCGAGTTTAGCGACGGAACCATCCGTCGCTAAACCACCCCGATCGGTTGTTAAAATTTGCTAGCGACCGATCGGTGTTTTTAGCGACGGATAAAATCGTCGTCGCTAAACCGTTGGTCGCTAGCGAATTAGCGACCGATGAGTAATCCGTCGCGAATTTGCGACGGATTAGCGACGGAAAATAAGGTTGACTTTTAGCAACCGATGACTTATTCGTCGCTAAAGTCACCGGACTTTTAGCGACGGATGAGTCTCATCGGTTGCTAAATATTAGCAACGGATGATCGTTATCCGTCGCTAAAAGTCCGGGACTTTTAGCGACGGATAAGCCTTATCCGTCGCTGTACATAGCGACGGATGAGGCCATCGGTTGCTAAATTTTTTTTTTTTTTTTTTTTTTTTTTTAGATATAATAATGAGACTCAAAATCAAATGCAACCTGTTTAATTAAGCAAAATGTTACAGAAATTCTATAGACCAAATAAACCAAAAAATAATCCAAAAAAATCATAATAAATGTACCAAAACCCTCCATACATATAATAATAATCATACGTACACAATACTAATCCAAAATAATATTATAGTGCACACAGTATTCATGTAAAAAATAGTAAATAAAGTCGAAAAGGATAGGGGTATCATGGAAAGGGAGGTGGAGGCATCCCCAGCTTCGCATACAGCTCAGCAAACATAGTAGCAAATTGTGCCTTCTGCGCAGCCTGCTCCTCAGCTAACCTCTTCACCTCCTCATCCCTCTCCTGCAACTGAAGTAAGAGGGTCTGCTCTCGAGCGGAAGCTGCTGCTGCTGCTGAAGATGATGAAGATGTACTGGCACGGGAACGACGAGTCGGCCTCGAGTCCAATTCAGGGACGGCTGCTGCACTCCCAAGTCCCAAGCGACGGCCCTTCTCGTCTGGAGGATTCACCTCGAGGAAAATGGCATTCATTTCCTCAACAGTGAGATCCTGATCACGAATCCTGTCCTCGTAGGCCGTCTGAAATTATAAATCAAGAGTATAAGGTGTTAGTTATGTTGTTAATTAGTTATGAAATCATCAGTATTTAATAAACACATGTATTGTTGATACTTACCGCAATTGCTGTGGCCTCGTCACACAACCACTGTCCGTTCTTGGCCTTCTGAGATCTCGAGAACATGGTGAATAGGAGACTCTCCTTATCCTTCAACTGAATGACACATGAAAGCATCATATACTTAGTTTGAAAGTTCGAAATGCAAGTAAATAACAAGTATAAGAATGATGAATTCACAAAGTTAATATACTTACCTTCTGCCTCACATGTGCTGTAGCGATCGACTCAGAGCCAAAACGGTGTGTCACCAGGGTATGTGTCCCATCATTCCCACCCAACCTCAGTTACTTTCTTGTACCCCAAGCGTTCTATAATAGCAAATTGTTGTGCACTTGTTAGTTCTTTAGGGGCCTTCTTCAACACCACTTTGTTCTTAAGAAACTGAGTCTTGTTCTTTCTGAACGGGTGTTCATCGTCTAGAAACCTGCGATGACAATCAAACCAAGATTCCTTTCGACTCTTCGGCAGATAGTGTGAATCAACATCATCCAGACAATGTGGACATGCCTTGTATCCGTATGTTTTCCTTCCAGACAACATGGAGTACGCAGGAAAATCACTGATGGTCCAGAGTAGTGCTGCTCTCAAGGTAAAGTTCGTCTTTGTTGAGACATCGTATGCCGGGATACCATCCTCCCACAACTCTATAAGCTCCTTGATCAGTGGCTGCAAGAAGACATCTATCTTCTGTCCTGGATCATCCGGCCCTGGCACCAGCACGGTCAAGAACATGAATGGTTCTTTCAAACAGTCACCCGGAGGTTGTAAGGTGTAAGCATCACTGGCCAGCACGAATACTTCCGTTCACTCCCAAACGGGTTGAAACCATCAGTACTAAGTCCCAATCTTACATTTCTAGACTGGGCTGCAAACTGTGGATATTTCACATCAAACTCTTTCCATGCCGGCGAGTCTGATGGGTGACCCATCTTACCCTCTTGGTCATCCGCGACTACTCTCTCCTTGTGCCAACGCATCTTATTTGCACATGCATCTGATGCATACAACCTCTTCAGACGAGGACCTATAGGAAAGTACCACATTTTCTTGTGGGAGAGATTTTTCTTCTGTCGTTTCATTGCAGCGCCCTCCTTGTAACGACTATACCGGTCCTTCCCACAATGTTTACATTTCAACAAACCTTCATCCTCCCCCCAATAGATCATACACATACCCGGGCAGCAATCTATTTTATCCATAGGCAATCCCATCGCCTTCATCTTCTTCTGCGCTTGGTAATAGTTTGTTGGAACTAGGCTCCCTTCAGGCATAGCATCCGTGATCAAACTAAACCAATCGTTGCAGCTGCTTTCTGAATTCCCACCACCCTCCTTGTTGCTCATAATTCGAGACAACATAGTCAATTCATTCATCTTGCACCCCGGGTAGAGTGGCATCTTTGACGCTTCCAACAAGTCAAAGAACTGTTGTGACTCAGCATTCGGAGGCTCCGCATTAACAACACCCTCCGTGAACTCTTGACCCGCAGCGTTACGGACCATCTCTTCCATCCGGTCCCCTGTGGCATCATCATGAGTACAGGCACCTGGTGTACCACTATTCTCCTGCCTTTTCCTACGCTTCCCCGACAACATGGAATAATCCCCCAACAAACGAACTGCCTC
>CM051456.1:66183027-66276533 GCA_028274465.1 Plantago ovata
CTTCCTCAGTATTTGTGGGGATCAAGCCACCACAGGAACAAAAAGCCTTTGAGCATCACAGCTTGTTCAGCTGGAGAGGCACTCTTAAATTTGGCCTTCATATTCTCTCTGATTTGAGCAATCAGATTTGAGCTCATTTGCTGAGAATATGTCATTTCTTCAGGAAGGATGGAGTGGACAAATGTTTCGAGCTTAACAGTGAAGATCTCTTTTTCTCATTTGAGAGATGAAGGTGAAGATCTGAGAAGTCCATTCTCCTATATCTTTGCCAGTTGCTGACGGACTTAGCAACTCTTGACAAAGTTGTCCTCTTGAAGCTCAAGTAAAGTTCTTCAGAACTTACTTGCTGATCTTCAGTGATGAGTACCACTTCAGTGGTCTCCTTTTGAGCCTGAAAAAGAATTTTATTTAGATCAGGATTGGTTTGGAGAATTGTTTAGAGTTTAACTGAAACATGATTTACCTGCTGAGAGTCAGCAAGCTCATGTAGTACAATTTCCATTCCATGAGGAGCTTGAGTAGCATCCTCCATTTGTTCATCCTGAAATAAATTAAAATTAGACACAAGTACTAAGCTGTCAAACTTAGTTTTTATACCAAAATTTAAACTACCTGCTGAGCAGGGAGTGTTGGTTCTGGTGCAGAGGCTTCAGCAACCATCTGACTTGCATCTTGAGAAGTCTGTAGAGAAAGAATAATTTAGCAAAAGAACAAATTTCAGAATTGAAGTTTTACTGATGGTTGAATTAACTACCTGCTGAGGAAGGACAGGTTGTGGCTCAGTCCTTTCAGCATTAACAGTTTCTTCAGCTTCTTGGACTGTTTCTTCAGCAGACTTCTGGTTTGCTCTACTGAGAAAGCTGTGCGGTTTCAGCAATCTCCCTTGTCTCTGAAATGACAAGTTGAGCAGAAGCATCTTGACCTTTAAGCTCACTGCTTGTCATGAAGAGATCAATTGACTTGTTGGATGATTCTTCAATCTCCAACTCCATTTGTTTGCTTAAATCTTCCAGTACAAGCTGGACTTTGTCAATTGAGTCTTGGGTGAACTTGGGCCAGTATTCTCAGCATCAAGAGATGCGTCTTTGAATAATGCTTCTTGAGTTTCAGCAACTTCAGGAACTGGAACCATTGCTATCTCAGCAACTGGTCATCAGCAAGCTGGGTTTCAGCAACTTGATGAGTTGCTTGTTCAGCAACCATCTTTCAGCAGCATCAGCAAGTGCCGCTCTTGCAGATCAGCAGCAATGTCGCTACTGGTTCCAAGTTTGATCATCTAGATTATCTACAATGTAGATATCTGGGACTTGGGCAGGAATTTCATTTCCACTGCCTTGTGGTCTATTCTCAGTAGAGTTATCAACGTTAAGTTGATTGTTGAAGGCTTCCGCAAACACTTCAACATTGTTGACATAGGTTTCAGTAATTACCTTCAGCAACATCTACTGGCAAATGCGTTTCAGCATTTGTCTGGGAATTGACTGAGGAGTCGGACATTAGGGACTGACTAGAAGCCAGTGTCTTCTTTCTTTTGTTACTTGTCCGTTTCCTCTTAGGTACGGGATTTGCTGATGACGCTGCAGTCTGAGTGTCATCATCAGCTTTCTCTTTTTCTTTTTAGATTTCTCCAGTTTCCCAGAGTCATCTATTGTTGCCTTTTCAGCAACGGTGTTGTACACGTACCTTGTTGATTTTCTACAAGTTTTAATTGTGTTACCACCATCTACAGCAGTTTCATCTCTAAGTTGCTGAGTGGTAACATCTGCAGCTGTTGTATACCTTTCTTGCTGGCTTGTGCTGACAACATTTGCAGTTGTTGTCTTCTTGGTTTTATTTCCAGCAATCTTAGGTACATTCTGCTTGTAGAAAGATCTTCCCACATTGCACACAGATTTCATGATTGGCAATGGGTTTCTTAGCTGAATCCTGAAATGTTCAAGGATATAGCATATCTTGATTCCATACATAACTGGAAAGGAAGGTGACACCTTGTTGTCTTCTACCTTTACCTTAAACTTAGTGACACAATCAACAAGCCTGTTGAAAATGTACTTAGCCCAGTTAAGTTCCGATTTATTTTCATAGATATGCATCAGCAATGGCCATCTTCTCAGGCCTACTTGTTCAATTCCTCCAACTTGGGAGTCAAGAACTTTTATCAGTAGCAGAGCTACTAGACCAAGTGAATGGCATAGATGCTTTCTCTTAATGTGCTTTGTCCAAGTCACGGGAGCTATCTCGCCTTTCTTCATTTTTTCATTTCTGACGTCACTGTAGAAAGCTTCAATTTCTTCGTCAGAAGCAGTGACGTCATCTTCAGTTCCAGTGGTTGGAATCTGAAAAATCTCCGCTAAATCAGCCCATTTCAGGACGATTTGCGTGTTCTGAACATAAGTAAGGATCACTTTTTCAGTGACTCCATTACTGTTTGTAAGGGACTGGATTTCTGCATTGTTGTAGAATTCCATTGTATCAATCATGCTCACTTGCTTAGTGCGAGCAGAGATAAAGTTCAAGAGGCCTTGCTGTTTGATGAACTCAAGCGCCTCTTTATTTTGGTCATCAAGTTCTTGTTCATAAAAGTACCAAATGTACTTTTCTTTTACAAACCCTCCCCATTGCATCAACATCTCACACTTTGCAGTGTCACGATATGACGGAGGCATAGGTTTTACAGTGATTCGGTCGTTTTTCAACACAACTTTCGTTGTGTCTGGGGCCAGAGTAGTCACCGGAGCAGTCACCAGAGTAGTGCGTGTTTCAGCACTATCAACCTTTGACGATTTTGAGGACTTAGATAACTGTCTCTTGGGAGCCATTTCTTATATAGAGCAAGAAAATGTGTACGAAAAAGATAGTTTGCTTTTTGACCGGAGGTACAGTAGATTCAGGCTAGAATTTGCAGAGAAAGGAAATGTGAGTTAAAGAATTTTGTCATTTCTCTAACTCCTTCTTTATATAGTGTCTCTGGTGTGTGAGAAACTCAATCGATTTGAGCTCTTCAGCAAGGGTAAAACAGAGATACACTGGAGATAGTGGAGCCTTTGCATTGAATGCGTAGTGGCCCACTAACTAAAACCGTCAGAGCATTCTCTCTCTTTGTTTTGTTAGCCGTTAGATTAATAACTCCTTTTAATCAATGGCCACGATTGAATTTCATGTCATGATTATTGCGAGTTTATTTGTGCCAGCTTAACGTCACAAATTGATTTTACCGAGTAATACGGGATAGATTGCTTGCTGAAATAGACAAGAATCTTTTCAGCGAGTTTGAATTAACAATCTAGATACTTGCTGAAAGTTCCCCCTTACTTAGATATCTCATATTTTCTTAGCTTAAAAGACATTTCTGATTTCCCGTATCAGTAAATTCTTTTGCACTTGAGACATCTTTTGGTAAAATCTGAGAGATGAGTTTTTTTTTTTTTTTTTTTTTGCTCATTTTCTGAGTTCCCGTCTCAGAAAACTCCTTTGATACATGAATACCTGTTTCAGTATCTTTTGATTGTCTGAGTACCCGTCTCAGCAATCCTTAAGTTCTTTCTCTTACTGAGTTCCTGTCTTAGCAAGTGGTTAAGTTTCCTAACAAATACCCGTTTTGAAGGAATTACTTGCTGAATGCCTGTTTCAGCAAACATGTAGTGACATATCATTTCTTAGAAGAAATTAGTGACTTGGTTTTTGGACAGGAATACTTTGGCTTGCTGAATACCTGTTTCAGCATTCTGACAAGTGTATCATTTATTGAGGTAGTTCAATCAATCCAATATTATACCTTAGCATTGCGAACCGATTATCCGGTAGGGGCTTGGTAAAGATGTCAGCAAGCTGATCTTCAGTACCTACTTTCACAACCTCAATATCACCTTTTTCCACATGATCTCTAATGAAATGATGTCTAATATCAATGTGCTTGGTCCTAGAGTGAAACTTAGGATTTTGCGTAATTGCAATAGCACTTGTATTATCACAAAAGATTGGTGTTTTCTTTGCAGAAATACCATAATCTCTTAATTGTTGCTGAATCCATAGGATTTGAGCTGTGCAACAACCAGCTGCAATGTATTCAGATTCAGTAGATGAATTGGCGACACACGTTTGCTTCTTGCTGAACCATGATATTAATCTAGTACCCAAAAACTGACAAGTTCCAGAGGTACTTTTTCTATCAAGAGTTGATCCACCATGATCAGCATCAGAATAGCCAACCAATTCAAGTCCAGAATCTTTAGGATACCATAATCCAACATTGACTGTACCTTTAACATATTTCAGTATTTTAATTGCCTTTTTGTAGTGTGATTCTCTTGGATCTGATTGGAATCTTGCACACACACAAACAGCATACTGAATGTCAGGTCTACTTGCTGTTAGATACAACAAGGAACCAATGAGCTTCCTATACTTGTGTTCTTCAACACTTTTGTCCTCTTTAGTATAGCCCAATTTGGTACCAACACTCATAGGGATCATTTCAGGTTTCTCATCCTCTTTGATCCTAAACTTTATGAGCATTTCTTTCGCATACTTTGCTTGATTTATGAATATTCCATCTTTGAGTTGTTTGACTTGCAACCCTAGGAAGTAATTCAATTTTCCCATCATACTCATTTCAAACTTATTAGTCATGAGTTTGGCAAAATCATCACAAAGTTGCTTGTCCTTAGATCCAAAAATTATGCCATCCACATAAATTTGAACTAAGATTATTTTACCATCATGGTTCATGGTAAATAATGTTTTGTCAACTTCACCTTTCTTGAAACCATTTTCCAGCAAGAACTTAGCCAAGGTATCATACCATGCTCTTGGTGCTTTCTTTAGACCATATACAGCTTTCTGAAGCTTGTATACCATCTTGATTTCTGAGGGAAGTTCAAAGTCGGGGGGTTGTTCTAGGTAGACTTCTTCAGCAAGTTCACCATTTAAGAATGCACTTTTAACATCCATTTGGTAAACAATGAAGTCACTGTGAGCGGCAAAGGCTAAGAAAAGCCTAATTGCATCCAATCTTGCAACTGGAGCGTAAGACTCATCATAGTCCAATCCTTCAGTCTGACAGTAACCTTGAGCAACTAAGCGTGCTTTGTTTCTTGTTACTTCACCAGACTCGCTCAGCTTGTTTCTGAACACCCACTTTGTACCAATAGCTTTCTTACCTTCAGCAAGTGGCACAAGTTTCCAGACTTTGTTTCTTTCAAATTGATCCAATTCTTCTTACATAGCCTTTATCCATTCAGAATGCTTCAAAGCTTCTTCTATGGTTTTAGGTTCAATTTCTGATACAAAGCAAGAGAATAAAGATTCTACTTCTACGACAGTTGCTTCTTCAGCAAGTCCGTGAGTAGCTTTGGATCTAGTCACTTGGTGTTTATTAATATCGCCAATCATATCCGTAGAGGGGTGATCTCTAATCCATTTATTAACAGGTTTCCTGTTCGTTGGATCAGGATATGTTTGCTCATCAGCATGTGACTCTTCAGTATGTACTTGTTCAACACTACTGGGAATTTGTGTCTCTGCTGAGATTTGTTCGTCAGCAACTGCTTGTTCAGCATTGCTGGATTGAGGTAATTCATCAGCACGCACTGGAGATTGCGTAATTTCAGCAACTTCCGGAGCAACCGCCTCTTTTGCTGGAAATTCTTTGTCGTGAACTATATTTATCTTGTCATGACTCGGGGGAGGAGAGTCATTGTCAGAATCATCATTTAGTTCAATTGACTTAACTTGCCTAGCATCAAATTCAGTTCTTTGCTCATGTATGATTAGCTTTTTCATACATTCTGATATTTCTTCTTCAGCAGGCACACCTTGTGACTTTTCGTAGAATACAACATGCACAAATTCTTCAATCTTTTGTGTCTTTTTGTTGTAAACTCTATAAGCTTTACTATGCAAGGAGTAGCCAAGAAATATCGCTTCGTCTGCCTTTGGTTGAAATGTTCTTAGGTATTCTCTACCATTGTTATGAACGAAACACTTGCAACCAAATACTCTTAGATGAGTGATGTTAGGAGGTCTTCCAACAAACAATTCATAAGGAGTTTTGTTGTATTCCTTAGTAATCAAACATCTATTTTGAGTATAGCAGGCGGTATTAATCGCTTCAACCCAATAAGCCTCACTTATTTCAGTGTCAGCAAGCATTGTTCTTGCGGCTTCTTTCAGGGTACGATTCTTCCGTTCAACAACACCGTTTTGCTGTGGTGTCCTTACTGAGGATAACTGATGTTGAATACCTTTGGAGGTACAATATTCAGTTATGTACTGGTTTACAAACTCAGTACCATGGTCTGTCCTTATGACTTTTACCTTGTCATTTTTCATGACTTCAAGCTTATTCAGCAAGTTAGGTATTTCAGTCTTGGTTTCAGATTTGTGTTTGATGAATACTACCCAAGTGAATCTTGAATAGTCATCTACCACGACTAGACCATACTTCTTACCAGCATAGCTTGTTGAAGAAGATTCAAACAAGTCCATGTGTAAGAGTTGTAAAGGTTTTGTAGTTGACGGTACTGCCTTGTTCTTGAAAGAAGATTTGGTTTGCTTTCCTTGCTGACATGCATTGCAAACACCATCCTTCTTAAAAGTAACCCTAGGTAATCCAATTACATGTGCCTTTTTAGACAGCTTATTCAGCGTCTTGAAGTTTAGATGACTTGTTCGTTTATGCCATAACCATGCTTTTTCAGTAAGGCAATCATGATCTGAGACAAGGCATTTTTCAACGTTTGCTGAAGACCAATCAACGGTGTACAAGCCTCCTGATCTTCTTGCAATAATTATAACCTTTTTAGTCTCAAAATCAATAAGTTTACATTCATCACTTTTAATTTCGATGAAGTATCCTTTGTCAGCAAATTGACTCATGCTGAAAAGGTTAAACTTTAGATTTTTGACATAAAGAACTCCAGAAATGGTTATGCATCCCAACTTCACATCACCATAGCCTTTTGTAGATCCGGAGCCTCCACCTACAAACCTTATTGTTGGACCTTTAGACCACCGTCTATAGTTTATAAGGTTATTCTTGTTGCCCGTCATGTGCTTTCCACAACCACTATCAAAGTGCCAGATTGCATCGTTTGTCTCCGTGGCTGCAGTCTGCACAATCAAGAGCAAACAAGTTAATTATCCAATGATGGATGTCCATTATCATGTTCAAGAATGCGTCCAGTGGAAACCCAAGTCTGAAGTTTTTCAACTTTGACTTGTTTTCTACTTGTTGAGGAACTAGGAGGATTTGAGCTAAAATACTTTTGACTCGTGCTGGTCAAATCCACTTTCTGATGTGGTGTCTTGCTCTGTTGACCTTTTTGCTGAACATACTTTTCAGTAAGTTCTTTTCTAGCAAGGTTCCTTCTAGTCCTAGCATTGGGAGTCTTTTCAGAACTCTTAGGCTTGATTTTCTTCATCTCTTTGAAGTATCTTTGCTGCCTTTGCTTATACTCATGAAAAGTTGACTTTGCTTGGTTTTGAAACCTAGTCCACTTTTTGGAGAATGCTGAGCTTTAGCTTCAGCAACCTTACTTGATTCAGGTTTGTCAGCAAAGGACTTCTGATTACTTTTAGTAATCTTGCCTTTAGTCTTAACAACTTGCTTTTCAGCAACTTGTTTGGCGGAATGCTTCACGGCATTCTTTTTCTTTCCAGTTTGCTTCTCAGCAACCTGTTTTCCTTTTAAAGTCTTGTTACTTTGAGTAGCAACAACAGGCTTTATGGTCATAGGTACTTGATTGCATGTTTCAGCAACCTTAGTTTGACCAAACTGATAGATTACTGGAGGACTACTATCAGTAGCACGTACAAAGGAGATAGGTGATTTATCTTTTCTCAAGATTTCTACGTTATCACCTTCGCACGTTGCTCCTAAACGTTCTTTCTGAGATGGATCTCTCCAATAAGAGTTTAGTTCAGTCAGCGTATTACTTGCTTCCACATAGGATTTGAAATTGATTGTCATCTTTTTCATTTCTTGGATTTCAGCAAGTAACTTTAGAATTGAGGACTGATACTCTTCCAATTATAATGCCATTTGAGAATTTTTCTCTGCAGCCTCAGCAATCAACTTCTTAAGACGCCTTATTTCAGCATCCTTTTCTTCTGTCTCTTCCTTTAGCAAAACGTACTTTTCAGTAGTTTCTTGGTCAGAGTTTCAGCAAGTTGTAGTTTCTCTTGCTGTTTGCTGAGAGTTTTCTCAAATCTTTCGATTTCTCCTTGAATCTTGTCAAGGTCAATCTCGTCTTCACTTTCTGAATCTGAGTCAGAGGTAGAGTTATTTACCTGACCGGCCATGAGGCAGAATTCGTAGTTCGACACATCTGGATAAGCTTCCATAGCTATTCCACACACTTCTTTGCCAATCTCCACGTCTAGAGTGGCTTCTTCATCGTCGGTGTCTGAACTTTCATCCTCACTGTCTTCGGAGCTTGTATCAATACACAATGCATCGATTTTTGCTTGAAGCTTCTTATTTTCTTCAGCAATGAAAGCTCTTTTGAACTTCTTCTTCTTTTCAGCAGATTTGCCTTTCAGCAAAGGCAATTAGCTTTGAAGTGTCCAGGCTTTTTGCAGTAAAAACATAGATCATTTCCAACTGCTGGTTCTTCTGATGATGTGGCTTGCTGAGCTTGCTTGTTCAGCGAGCTAGTATCATTCTTGTACTTATGGTAGTTGTTACCAAGATGCTTTTTCAGCTTCTCTTTTGCTTTTCGCCTTTCAAGTTCCTTACTGATGAACTTCTTCATGTTTTTAACAACTAAAGCATTTTCATCAGCAGGCTCTTTATCATTCTTCTTTTCAGAAGATGACGGCTTTGCAGCAAGAGCAATGTTTTGCGATTTTTCAGCAAACACATTTTCTCTTTGCTTTGTTTCATAATTGACAGTAGCAAGATGAGAGAACAACTCTATTGGTGTAATGTCAGGCATTCCTTGATTATAATAGAAATTCTGAGTATGGATCCATTCTTGATTCAAACTTCTGATGATAGTTTTCACTTTCTCAGAATCTGAGTACTTATTACTTTTCAGTAATGAGTTTGCTGATATTTAACTTTCTCAGCAAGCGTAAGTTACTTTACAGTAGCTTGGTTTGCTGATACTTATAATCAGAGAGCGGAAGTCTTTGAAACAATAAGTGCTCTTTCAGCAAGCAAAGTGTTTCAGCAAGTGAAGTGAGTGACTGTGTACAAACAGATATAATTTGCTGAAAGCTAAATGCAGTAAGTAAATCACACAAACACTTTTATAGTGGTATCTGAGAGTGGCGTAATCTCTCAACTAATCCACTTCGTCTTTTCTAGGACTGAATCCACTAAGATATGATTGAGGTTCCTTACAATCTCCTATCTAAAGCGATTCAACAGAAACCAAAGCACACTAGCTTTGTCTCCAATCTAAACTAGAGAACTCAACCTTGTTCTCCACCAAACTTGGTACTTCTAATCAGCAAAACTATGCTCGATTAAGTTCCCCCTGAATATCACGCCTGAAAGGGTGTATTTTCAGTTAGAGAGTTTTGGGGTGAGATAACTTTATTATAACTTATTCAGTTACAACAAGTAATCTAAGAAACACAACTTGGAATACTTTGCAGTAAACAAGTTTGATTGTTTCTGGTGTCAAGACTTGTTCTTGTTCGAAAGAAAGAACACTTAACTAATTTCTTAGCCGAGTTTGTTCTACTTCTTCACAAGTATCTTTTTCAAGCTTTAAGTCTTGGAACGGATCAATGGCAGTAAGAGTGATTGAAGGTTTGTGAGTTTTTGAGCACAAGTGAGAGTTTGATCACGTTGTTGACACACTTCAACTCTTTGCCGGATGACCTCTATTTATAGTGCAAGTAAGGAGCCGTTTGAATTTCAAATCCTAAGGCTTTTGTTCCTTAACATGTCACTATCTTGCTTTTGTACTTTCAGCAGCGACTTTGTTTGTCTTCTAGTCTTCATGTCCTTCGTGTGTAAGCTTTGCATTAAATGCACTTTTGAATAGAATTTCAACAGTAACATTGGAGCGCAAATTCTCGTACATTCAGCAAGAGGTCACATATGTTCATCAGCAAGTGGTCAGTCTCAGTTTCAGCAAGCACAACCTACTCTGTCTTTCAGATTTTCACTTATGCAATGTTGTTGCAGAAAATTCCACTTTCTGAGCAACACGTGCCTTACCAGTCTTCAGCAATCTTCAAGTCTTCAAGTCTTCAAGTCTTCAGATCTTCAAAAGTCTTCCAGATTCTGACCGGTTTCTTATTTGCTTCAATAATTTGTTTGTAATAAACAAAATATATCTTTAGCAAATGCTTCAATAGGTTATTTTCTTTTTAGAAAATAAGATACATTAAAGCTAAGCATCAATAAGATATTTTCTTTTCAGAAAATAAAATACATCATACGCAAAAGAAATAACTTATCTAACACCTAACTAAGTCATCAACAAACGTTCCTCTTTTACAATGTCCTTAAAATTCTAAAATCCTATGGACCTTAAGAGTTCTAGTTACTGGACTGATCTTAATTTAGCATGGTTAATTGCTCATCAAAATTACAAGTTTCCTAACAAATTTCCCCCTTTTTGATGTTAGCAATCCATGACTAAATTAATTGTTACCCTTTTAGAGGTTTCTGATGTTGAATAAATCACAATAACTAGATTAGTTAGAACTAACTTAAATTACTAGATTTGTATACACAATCGAATAAGAAGCTCCCTTACTTCCTTATAGGGAAAGTTAAAGAATCCATCGAAACTGTTAGGAAACTTGTAATTTTGATGAGCAATTAACCATGCTAATTAAGGAAAGTCCAGTAACTAGTACTCTTAAGGTCCATGGGAATTTAGAATTTTATGGACATTGTAAAAGAGGAACGTTTGCTGAAGACTTTGTGTAGGTACTAGTTAGGTGCTTTAGTTTTGCTGATGTACTTTGTTTTTACAAATGAACTATTGAAGCACTAGAACCATTCAGAAACTTGAAAATTCAAAGACTGAAGACTTAAGAAGATTTCTGAAGATGGTATCTACAAAGGCACATGTTGCTTAGAAAGTGGAAATTTCTGCAACAACTTGCATAAGTGAAAATCTATATGACAGAGTAGGTTGTGCTTGCTGAAACTGAGACTGACTGCTTGCTGAAATACATATGTGACCTCCTTGCTGAAAGTACTTGCATTGGCTCCAACGTTCACATTTGAAATCCATTCAAATGAACATTAAATGCAAAGTAAGCACGCGAAGAACATGAAGACTAGAAGACAAATAAAGGACGCTGCTGAAGGTACAAAAGCAAGATAGTGACATCTTAAGGAACAAAGCCTTAGAATTTGAAATTCAAACGTCTCCCTTGATTCACTATAAATAGAGGTCATCCGGCAAAGAGTTGAAGTGTGTCAACAACGTGATCAAACTCTCACTTGTGCTTAAACACTCAATCTTCCATACTCTTTACTGCCTATTGATCCGTTCCAAGACTTAAGCTTGAAACAAAAGCTACTTGTGAAGAAGTAGAACATTCACGGCTAAGAAATTAGTTAAGTGTTCTTTCTTTCGAACAAGAACAAGTCTTGGCACCAGAAACAACTTAACTTGTTTACTGAAAAGCATTTCAAGTTGTGTTTCTTTAGATAACTTGTTATAGCTGAATAAGTTATACTCAAGTCATCTCATCCCAAACCTGTCTAACTGATAAACACCCTTTTTCGGGCGTGAAATTCAGGGGGAATTAATCAAGCATTGTGTTGCTGATTATAAGTCCCAAGTTTGGTGGAGAACAAGGTTTCGTTCTCTAGTTAGGTTTGAAACGAAGCAAGTGTGCTTTGGTTTCTGAAGAATAATTATAGATAGGTGGTGTAAGGAACCACAAGCTTATCTTAGTGGATTCAGTCCTAGAAAGGATAAAGTGGATTAGTTGAGAGATTACGAAAATCTCAGATACCAGTATAAATGTGTTTGTGTGATTTACTTTACCGCATTTAGTTTTCAGCAAGCTTAACTTTTTGTACACTGTCACTCTGCTCACTTGCTGAAACTAGCACGCTCTGAAAAACACTTATTGCATAAAGACTTCCGCACTCTGTTTTTAAAGTACCAGTAAAACTCGTTACTGAAAAGTAACTAGTACTTGCTGAGAAAGTTAAGTATCAGCAAACTCATTACTGAAAAGTGATGAACGAGATTGTCAGACTCGAACAATCAAATAAATTTGTTTGAAAGCCAAAGGGAAACTCACAACTACACAAAACCCGTAGTGCAGAGGTAAGATGACCTCGAGTGTCGATCTCTAGGGACTAAACTAGTTTTAACTAAATAACTATATATAATTTCAGAAAACAAATTTATATTAACTCGACTTAACAATATATGGAGAAAGCTGGTGATAGTATGCTCGTTCTAAGCATCAAGTTTTAATTATGCATGAAAGTGCTACTCGTACTGCCTTAAAAGTAATTTGATTTACAAACACCAAAGACAGATTTGTAGACATGATTTTGAAAGCTTCCTACCTATACTAATACTTGGCTAAGTGATGATGTCGTTTTTCACCAATTAAATTTGTTTAAAAGCCTAAGAACACTTATCACTACACAAACTAGAGTGCAATGGCAAGTTGTCCCCGAGTGTCGTTCTCTCGGGACCTAACGTGGCTTCGCTTGAGGTTTTTGCAAGTAATTTCAGTCAACGAGTTCAAATGTTTAGAGAATCGTTTCCTTTGAACAGTAGCAACGAGAAAACAAATTGTTGTAAACAAGTTTGGAAAACGGTTGGTGGTAGAAATCAAATACACATGCATGGGTTACATATATGCTCACAAGTTCAGTGCGTAGAACCTTCGATCAAGTCTGCTAAGCAACTCGTCTAGGCAAATTTAAGACACACATCATGAAAGATCACTATCAATACTTTAGAGGTGCTTGTCACCAACACCATTTATCTAGCATGGTGCAAATCTGTAACATACAATCCTATAGCTTTCATTGACCAAGAGTTTGTCACTATACTCAATTCGAATATATTTTTTAGGCAACTAAGAATCATATGAAGGGATTTGCAGCAAGATTGAATCACAATCTCATGTAAGCATAAACATATCCCATAGCATGCATATTCTACATTCTACCAGCAACACAAAAGATTTAGCTACTCATATTCATCAACATAGACATCAATTCATATGAATAATAATCAGAATACATCATATCAAACTACAAGACAAGAGAGTGATACAAGTTACCACCAAAGCTGTCACTAATCGGTGGAAATCAAAGAAAACCTCTCCGTAGATGATTACAAAGGATGAATCCCAATCAAAACCTTGAATCCCAAGCTAAAATACAAAGTAATCTGAATATTCTCTAAGTTTTGGGGCTTAGGAGCTATCCAAAACGAAGTTACAGTTCAAAAGATATTCCAAAAATGATCAAAGATCAGATCTAAGAAGGAAAATCCGAAAACATAACCGCTGCCAAGCGGACCGCTTGGAGAAGCCAAGTGGAGCGCTTGGCAAGCGAAGCGCTTCTGGCACACCAAGCGCTTCGCTTGGCTTCTGTGGCAAAGCTCCTGGAAATTGAAGCGGAGCGCTTCACTATTCCAGGCGCTTAGCTTGGCTCCTGGGCAGATTTTTGTCTTCAAACTCAATCTTTTTGCCCTCGCATGGCCCTCGGGTGCCTTGGACTCATCCTTCTCGATGCTTATTGATACTCAAACACTTACGAACAAGCCACGAAGATTGGGGAACTTCAACGGGGCCATCTTTTCCATCAAAAAGGCTCGTTTTTAGCTCCAAAAACGCCGTTTCGTACCTAAGTGCCTGAAAATGCAGAAAACACAAAACGTGACACTATTCTACAAAACTAACCAAAAAACAAGGCTAGAAGATAGCAAAAGAAGGTAAAAAAGACAAGATGAACGCGTCAAAAATACGTTCATCACTAAGGTTGTTAGTCTTAGTTCAAGCAGTACTTGCAAATTATATATAACTGAATCGATGATCTTGAATTGTCCTAGGTTTTCTAACACTTTTCTACGAAGATATATGGCTTAGTCGGATCAAAGAATCAAATTAAGATAATTAAACAAGTAAAAGACTCAGAAACTCAATCATGCATAATACGAACCCTAGCTACGAATTCACATACTATCACCAACTAGATGCTTAGATACTCATATCAATAACACAATCAACAATCATAATTGAAGCAATAATGAATGAAAACATGTTTAATTGAAAGATAAATAGCAGAATTGTGAGATACAAGGTTACCACCAAAGGTTGTCAATCTCCGGTGAATTGCTAAACTAACAAAAGATCTAGCAAGGTGAGATAAACTAGTGTCCAAATCTCTCCTCTGGCTCCAAATTTGCTAAGTTACAAAGGTTCTAAGAGAAAATATACCCAGAACAAGCTCTAGGGTTTAAGTCTGTAAAATAATGATGAATGATATAACAAATCGCGGCTTTTACAATTTATATATAGTTGTCGGGAGCTCCCCGGCGGACCGCCCCGTACGCGGCGGTCCGCCTGACACGGGCAACAAGTTTTCCATATGTTCGAACAGAGATTCGGGGCGCGTCCGAACACGGATTGGCACGTAAGACCCACCGTTGGATAGCTCGTCGAGTTAGCTACACGTAGGTTATAATTGTATCCCAATCCAATATAGTATGAAAGACTGGTTCCCAAAATACTGAGACTATGCAAATGGAACTTCCAGATTTCAGTTCAAAGGCTCCAAACTCTTCATCCGAACTCCGAATGAACTACCGTTTCCGCCTCATACAAGATATCTCGAATCTTCATGTTGTCCTTGTCCTTGGGCACGGTTTTGAGCTCTGAAACTTGATCTTTTGGCCTGGAAACACGTCCCGGTACTCCTTGACACACCACGGGGGATCTTGTTGCACCAAAACTTCATTGTTTCGCCATGGTTTATATCCAAAAGTACGATTTTCACCTAAAACCTGAAAATAACAAAAGAAATGGAAACGTGACACTATTCTAACAAAATGCACTAAAATGCATGCAAGAGGATAGCTAAATTGGTGAAAAATACCCGAATGATAGTGTAAAAAACACTGTCATCAAACTTCCCAAACCGAACCTTTGCTTGTCGTCAATCAACTAGCTAGAGTCTATGTAACCTACTTGCAACACAATGAGGAGTCTCATGCCAAACAAGATGAATTAATCGATTGTATCTACGAAATGCTTATGAAGAAAGACCATACAAATCATAACATGGAAGTAGGTTGAAGAATGTCTCGATTGAACCTATACACATTCACATATGCACTTTGTTAAATAAGAGAGTCTCTCGTAACATTCTCTACCTGGACCTAGTCAATGACAACATAATGATGTATATTAAAATAAAAATGGTTGCCCCGTGCCTATGAAATTGAGGGCTTACTACTGTTCACCAAGTGAGACTTTCCCTCAAAAGAGGTCGAACCAATACTGGCTCTCATCAAACGAAGGAGGGTTCCCTAAAAGACAACACTCTCTTATTCTAACCGACTCTTAAAGAAAAACTCTTCACCACTTCCTGAATGGAAGGACGAGGGTGGTCTAGAACAAGCCTTGGACTAGGCGACACGAGAACACAAGGAAGAATTTACAACTCGATTACGAACTATTACAAAAGCTGAAAAATAATGCAACACTTTGCTAAAACTGCTTTTGGCTTGCTTGGACCCTTCTTTTGCTTTTTTGGGTCTTATTCTTTTTTTCTTTTTTTTTTTTCTTTTTTTTCCTTTTTCCTGATTCTGGAATTTTTTCTCTTTTTTCCTTTTTTTTCATTTTTTTTCTTTTGTATATAGCCAGTAGTAGCACAATGAAAGTACAATGAAATTAAATAACAATGACACTACAACGACCTCCCCAAACCTATTCGTAAGAATAAGTTGGAGCACAAACTCAAAAAATAAAACTAAACTCAACATGACTCAACAAGACGAAAAACAAGTCATAATGATAGTAACCCCCTCCCCAAACCTATTCGTTAGAATAGGTTTGAAACAAAGGATCACACACCTCACTCTACCTCCTTCCTAGGCATTTAGCAATCTCAATAAGCAAGGTGAAGACTTGTTGCCTCTTACGTACATAATCACACGGGAATACAACCAAAGTCTCTAACATGCAACATTTTAGAAGGCCTTCGCGAACCGCAGTAGAGAAAACACCACATAGTGCACATACAAATATGACAAACCAAGTGAGACAAACCTCAAACTATTCCATAGAGATGCAATGTATGGGAAATGGTCATAAACACTTAGTCTATACAATAAAAATTTTCAAAAAATTTAGCAATAAACTCCACACAACATCATGCAAAGACTAGACTAAGGATGAATGCATACGAACAAACTAAATCCTAAGAAAGCAGTAAACGTGCAATGCAAAGGTTTTCACGAGTTATCATAAGAATAATAAGTTATAGAAATACACAGCGATAACGCCCCCAAACCTGAACTTCGTCATTCATCCTGAACGTCGAAAGTGGATATGAGGTAAGAGCGAGACGTATACCACTAACCTGTATTACTCAATCAAACTCGTGAGAAACCAAAACGGGTGATAAAAGGGGTAAAAGGGGTCGATACGGTTGCATTCGGAGGTGATTTGCGGTGTCCGTGGTCAAAGCCGGGCACCCGGGTCACTGGCGCTCTCAAGCGCACCGCCCCGTGTGGGGCGGTCCGCCAGGGGTGCCTAGGGGGCGCCCAGGCCTCTACTCCTCCCGAGCGCACCGCCCCGGGTGTGGGCGGTCCGCTTGGGAGCAGCAGAATGCCTGCGCATTTTCTGCCCTTCCCGGGCGCACTGCCCCAGGTGGGGGACGGTCCGCCTGGGAGTGGCAGAAAATGCCCAGGCATTCTGCTGCTCCCAAGCGCACTGCCCCGTGTGGGGCGGTCCGCCCGGGAGCTGCAGACTCCTGGGTCCTCGTTGTTTTACCTCCAAATACGAAAAATATCAACCTTTTACCTATTTTATCACCTAAAACGCACTTTAACACAAAGGAAAAAAATACTAAAGACTCAAAAAATAGAAAAACTACAAGCTACATACCTTCACGAGAAGGTGGGAGTGGTGAGGTCGATATGATCAACCTCCACTTGATCACCGGGAAGCTCAAAGTATGGTTTAACACGTTGCCCATTCACCTTGAAGGTGTCTCCAGTTTTCGGGTCCAAGAGTTCTACAGCTCCATGGGGAGAAATTTGGACAATCTCGTATGGTCCATCCCATCGAGTACGGAGCTTCCCCGGAAATAAGCAAAGTCGGGAGTTGAATACTAAGGCTTTCTGGCCAGGGATTAGCTCTTTCCGCACAATGCCACGGTTGTGATAATTATTGGTTTGTTCCTTGTAAAGCTTGGAGTTCTCATAGGCACCGAGGCATAGTTCATCAAGCTCGTCCAGCTGCATCAACCTTTCTTCCCCAGCTTTTCCCATATCAAGGTTGAGCTCCTTTATTGCCCAATAAGCTCGGTGATCGAGCTCGACCGGAAGGTGGCATGCTTTCCCAAACACTAGTATGTACGGTGTGGTGTCAATTACTGTTTTGTAGCTGGTTCTATATGCCCAAAGCGCATCATTCAGTTTTCCAGCCCAATCTTTCCTTCTACGCTTCACCACACGCTCAAGGATCTTCTTAATTTGTCAGTCGCTAACCTCTACTTGCCCAAAAGTTTTTGGGTGATATGGTGTAGCAACATTATGGGTAACGCTGTACTTCTTCAGTAGTGAGGCAAAGGAACGGTTGACGAAGTGGAACCTCCATCACTGATAATTGTTCTAGGAATTCCGAACCGGGTGAAGATCACATCCTTCAAGAATTTTAATATGACCGAAGCATCATTCTTCCTAGTGGGGACTGCCTCCACCCACATAGTGACGTAGTCCACTGCAACTAGAATGTACTCATATCCCGAGCTCGATGGGAATGGTCCCATAAAATCAATTCCCCATACATCAAAAGGTTCTACTACGAGATTCCCTTGCTGGGGCATTTCTTGCTTCTTGCCGATATTTCCCCCTCGCTGACATGGGTCACGGTTCTTCACAAATTCTCTCGCATCTCGGTGCAAGGATGGCCAGAAAAATCCTGCTTGTAACACCTTACGGGCTGTTTTATCCCCACCGTAGTGTCCACCGCACTGAAGCTCATGACAATGACTCAGTACACTTCGTTGTTCTCCCTATGGAACACACCTCCTCAAGCTTCCATCAGCCCCTTCTCTAAGAAGGTTCGGATCATCCCATATGTAAAACCTGCACTGTTTTGAGAGTGCTCTCCTATCGGAAGCTGAGTAGTTAGTTGGGCAAATGCCCGTAACCAAATAATTCACAATATCAGCATACCATGGCTCTTCATCTACTCTCATCAAGTGATCATCGGGGAGATCCTCATTAACAGGAATTTCATCTACGGGGATATTTGGAATTCTACACAAGTGATCAGCTATGTGATTTTCCTTACCAGCCCTATCCACTATGGTCAAATCAAAGTCTTGTAACAGTAAGACCCAACGTATTAATCTTGGCTTAGAATCTTGTTTAGCTATTAAATGTCTTAAAGCAGCATGATCAGTGTGGACATTCACAGGGTGTCCTAACAAATAAGACCTGAACTTTGGTAAACCAAAGACAACAACTAAAAATTCTTTTTCAGTAGTTGTATAGTTAACTTGAGCTGAGTCTAGGGTCTTGCTAACATAGTAAATCACACGATACTTCTTATCTGTCTTTTGGCACAAGACTGCCCCCATAGCAAAATTTGAGGCATCACACATTATCTCGAAGGAAGTTTCCAATTAGGTGGCACAACTATAGGAGCAGTGATTAATCTGGCCTTTAGTGTGTTAAAGGCTTCTAAGAAATCTTTAGAAAAATGGAAACTCACATCTTTTGCAAGCAAGTTGCTTAATGGTTTTGCAATTTTCGAAAAATCTTTGATAAACCTCCTATGGAATCCTACATGACCAAGAAAAGACTGAAGTTCTTTGACACAAGTGGATGGGGGAAGTTTCTCAATTATTTCTATCTTAGCCTTATCTACTTCGATCCCCCTTTCGAAGACCATATGTCCTAGAACAATGCCTTCCCTAACCATGTAATGACTTTTCTCCCAACTTAGAGTTAAATTGCATTCAATACACCTTTTGAGAACGAGATCTAATCTATGCAAGCATTCATCAAAAGAGTCACCAAAGAGGGAAAAATCATCCATGAAAACCTCAACAAACTTAGTCACCATATCAGAAAAAACAGAAAGCATGCACCTTTGAAAAGTGGCGGGGGTGTTACATAGCCCAAATGGCATTCTCCTGTAGGCAAACGTTCCGAAAGGGCAAGTGAATGTCGTCTTCTCCTAATCCTCTGGCACAATCGGAATTTGATAGAAACCTGACAAACCATCAAGGAAACAATAAAATTTCCGTCCCGCGAGGCGGTTTAGCATGTCATCAATAAATGGAAGAGGGAAGTGGTCTTTCTTTGTGGCGGCATTTAATCTCCTATAGTCAATGCACATCCGCCACCCTGTGGTTTTTCTCACTGGCACTAGCTCTCCCTTTTCATTCTCTTCTACTGTAATCCCCGATTTCTTAGGCACAACGTGTACGGGGCTCACCCACCTACTATCAGGGATGGGATAGATCATATCGGCATCAAGCAACTTAATCACCTCCTTCTTCACGACTTTTTGCATTGGTGGGTTTATCCTACGCTAAGGTTGCCTAACGGGTTTGGCATCTTGTTCAAGAGTGATATTGTGCACACACCGTGTAGGGCTTATCCCCTTAATGTCACTAATTTCCCATCCTATGGCTGCAGAATTTTCCTTAAGGACTTCGACTAGCCTACCCTCTTCTACGCTAGATAGGTGTGAAGAGATTATTACAGGATTTTTCTCATTTTCCCCTAAGTAAACATACTTAAGGTGACCAGGAAGGGGTTTTAGTTCTAAGCTAGGCTCTTCTGGAAGTCGGTTATCCCCTCGACTTCCTCTATGGGTTCAAGGACTTCTTCTCCGAATGGGATTTCGGGTGTGCTATCCATTATCTCTAATAGTTCCCTTGCTTCCTCAGACATGTAACAAGTCTCCACCTGCATGGTTAGTGCCTCTTCAAGAGGTTCAATATTATCATTGCAATGATGAAATTCAGAAATTACAGAATCATAGCAATCAATAAACTTTAATTCTTCTATAACTTCTTTATCAACTATGCTACATCCTACCAATTCAATTTTCTCACCCATTACCTCCATGGTGATTTTCTTTCCTTTTAGTTCAAGGCATGTGTTTGTAGTGGCCATGATTGGTCTTCCAAGCAGTACCACGTGTTCACGGACATGGCTCTTTCCTTCCTCGGCTGACTTCATTACTACAAAATCTGCAGGAATTTTTAGTTTGTCTACCTATACGAGGACATCCTCAATTATTCCTTCGGGACGTTTCACGCTTTGGTCTACCATTTGTACAACCATCTCAGTTGGCTGCATTTCCCCGAGGTCTAGGGCTTTGTATACTGAGAAGGGCATCAGGTTGATGCTAGCGCCTAAGTCGAGCATGGCCTTGGTGGACCTTCCATTCCCCATGGTGATATCTATGATGAAGCTCCCTGGGTCTCTTTGCTTCGCGGGAATCCCTACTATAGAATTTACCGTCTCCATACCTGTTCCGTCTCCCCATAGTGCAATCTTTTTGTTGCTCTTCACCTCCCGAACGAACTTCGTATAGACTGGAACATTCTGAATGAGCTCCAATAGGGGAACATTAACTTCGACTTTAGAGAGGCGCTTGAATAGCGGTGACTCCTGTATATCTTTCTTAGCTGGCTTGATCCTACCAGGGAATGGCATGTGAGGTTTTGGGGGTACATAAGGGTTGGGAGACTTATGAAGTCCCTCTTCGATATTTGGTGTGTCCCCCTCATTCCCATTGTTGTCGCCGTCTTCAGATGTGCGGGGTGCATTGTCTTGCACTTGAGGTGCTGCTGATTCTTCACCTACTTCATTCTCCTTGCTTGTCCCTGCATTGTTAGTCACAGTAGATTAAACATGTTTAGGACGTACAAAGTTAGGGATTTTAGTTACATTCCCACTACGGAGGAGTAGGTTTACTTCCTCGAACTCAGGGACCTCAGTAGTAACCGCTGAAAAGGGCTCTGCATCATGAAAACCTTTTTCGACGGGTGAAATCAGGGAGCTGGGATCGTCCAGCTCCCTGGCGGTCCGCGGCGGACCGCCTCCCACTCCCGGCGCACTGCCCGGGGTGGCCAGTGGGGGACCTCCCTCACTGGGATTGCGCGGCGGACCGCCCCCCACTCCCACCGGTGTGCCTGGGAGCGGCAGGGGGTCCGCCCGTTCTCTGGACGTGGGGGGCGCACCACCCCCCACACCAGGCGGACTGCCCCTCACGTCCAGTGAGGCGTCCCCAGGATTTTTGTCTCCAAACTCTTGTGTATTGATTCCTTTGACCTTTTCACACTCTAACAAACCGACTTCCTCCATTAATCGCTCAGTTACTACTACCCCTTCAAAACTTGTGCTATACGGAGGTTCTGTTCAACTTGTCTTGCATGTGAGATCTCAAATATACTCTCAGTGGCTTTAATTCCTGCATAGATTGCAAGTTCATGCTCCTCACTGATATCATCTTCTCGGAACTCCTCAGATAAGCTTTCGGTTCCACTTTGATCTAGCCTCTCACTGGCGATGTGACGTGGTGTTAGTCTCTCTGACTGTGCGGATCCTCTGGCGTACTTACGGATGACTTTTTCTGCCTCTTCAACCGTGCAATCTTCCAACCCTCCGCACAACCCATCCACTCTAAGCCTAACCTCATCGCGTAACCCACCAACAAAATACCAAATCAACTCCCCATCATCGAAACGGTGATGGGGGCACTCTGTTTATACCTCTCAAACCGATCGTAGGTGTCACAAAACCGCTCATCTTCTCCTTGCTTGAAGTGTTCAATCCTTCCTCGCAAGGCCATTGGCTCTTGGTATGGCATAAATCGCGCCAAGAACTCCTCTACTACTTGGCCCAAGTCCTCAGTGATCCCGGTGCCAACCTTGTAATCCAAAGTCTTGGTTCATACCCCAAGGCGAAAGAAAATAATTTCCTGCATATTTGGTCCTCCGTAAACTCCTTAGCTGGAATTCTGGCTATTTCCTCCTCATAGGATCGAATAAAACTCAGTGGATTCATCCCTGCTCCTTCCTCAAACCTTGGTATGCTCCTTACTACAGAACTTGTCACCTCATACCCCGTTAGATCGTCCTCCAAGTATATAGCTGATCCTCTCCTAACTTGCGAGAATTGTGGGGTCATGCGAGCCCTCATGGATGTCATACCTGGATATCTAGGAAAGGAATAACTCAAAACAAAAAATCAGTCATGTTAGTTCTGACCAAAATTTGGAACTCAACTTCTAAACTAGACAACTAGATTACTATATCCTGGAAATTGAATGCTGAAAACAAAAACTAGCTAAAAAGTAAAAAAGGAGTTATAGTCCCCGGCAACGGCGCTAATTTGATGAACGAGATTGTCAGACTCGAACAATCAAATAAATTTGTTTGAAAGCCAATGGGCAATTCACAACTACACAAAATACGTAGTGCAGAGGTAAGATGACCTCGAGTGTTGATCTCTAGGGACTAAACTAGCTTTAACTAAATAACTATATATAATTTCAGAAAACAAATTTATATTAACTCGACTTAACAATATATGGAGAAAGCTGGTGATAGTATGCTCGTTCTAAGCATCAAGTTCTAATTATGCATGAAAGTGCAACTCGTATTGCCTTAAAAGTAATTCGATTTAGAAACACCACAGACAGATTTGTAGACGTGTATTTTGAAAGCTTCCTATCTATACTACTACTTGGCTAAGGTTGTCAGTCTTAGTTCAAGCAGTACTTGCAAATTATATATAATCGAATCGATGATCTTGAATTGTCCTAGTGTTTCTAACACTTTTCTACGAAGATATATGGCTTAGTCGGATCAAAGAATCAAATTAAGATAATTAAACAAGTAAAAGACTCAGAAACTCAATCATGCATAATACGAACCCTAGCTACGAATTCACATACTATCACCAACTAGATGCTTAGCTACTCATATCAATAACACAATCAACAATCATAATTGAAGCAATAATGAATGAAACATGTTTAATTTAAAGATAAATAGCAAAACTGTGAGATACAAGGTTACCAGCAAAGGTTGTCAATCTCCGGTGAATTGCTAACTCACAAAAGATCTTGCAAGGTGAGATAAATCGGTGTCCAAATCTCTTCTCTAGCTCCAAATTCGCTAAGTTACAAAGGTTCTAAGAGAAAATATACCCAGAACAAGCTCTAGGGTTTAAGTCAGTAAAATAATGATGAATGATATGAAAAATCGCAGCTTCTAAAAATTTATATATAGCTATCGGAAGCTCCCCGGCGGACCGCCCCGTACGCGGCGGTCCGCCTGACACGGGCAACAAGTTTTCCATAGGTTCGAATAGAGATTCCAGGCGCATCCTAACTCGGATTGGCACGTAACACCCACCGTTGGATAGCTCTTCGAGTTAGCTACGCGTAGGTTGTAATCTCATCCCAATCCAATAATGTATGAAAGACTGGTGTACAAATTTCTGAGACTATGCAAATGAAACTTCCAAATTTCATTTCAAAGGCTCCAAAATCTTCATCCGAACTCCGAATGAACTACCGTTTCCGCCTCATACAAGATATCTCGAATCTTCATGTTCTCCTTGGTCTTGGGCACGGTTGTGAGCTCCAAAACTTGGTCTTTTGGCCTGGAAACACGTCCCGGTACTCCTTGACACACCACGGGTGATCTTGTTGCACCAAAACATCATTGTTTCGCCATGATTTATATCCAAAAGTTCGATTTTCACCTAAAACCTGAAAATAACAAAAGAAATGGAAATGTGACACTATTCTAACAAAATGAACTAAAATGCATGCAAGAGGATAGCTAAATTGGTGAAAAAAACCCGAATGATAGTGTAAAAAACACTATCATCAAAAAGTAATAAGCTTTTGCTGAGAAAAGTTTTTAAACGGCGAAAGTTTGAAAAGACTATTCACCCCCCCCCCCCCCCCGTCTAGTCTTTTCTTGTTGTTTAAAGGGACCAACAAGTGGTATCAGAGCTGGAGGTTCTTTAACCTTCAGCATTGAACCTAGATCCCCTTAGGTGCTTTCCGTAAATCACACTCACTTGATCAGTTTGGTAAACTTTTGCTGCCAGGATGTCTTTAGAAGACGCTCCGTTGCTGAAGCTGGAAAACTATGAAAAATGGCGAAACAACATGATGCTACATCTTGAGGCCATTAGTGATGAAATGGTTACTGTCATAAATGATGGACCTATCAAGATCACTAAACTTGAGAGAAGTTTTCCTCAAAAAAGCACAGAAGTTGGAAAGGAAACTATCTTAGGTGAACCAGTCGATACTGTCGTTCCAAAACCAAGAGAGGAATGAACTTTCAACGAAGCCAAAACATTCCGTCTTGATGGCCAAGCAAGAAACATCATTATTCGATCAACTCCAGATACTATACAGTGCAAATTGTGGGGTGCCAAAACTGCTAAGGAAGCTTGGAAAATGGTTCAAGATCTTTGCGCTGGATCTTTTAAAACCAAGGAAAACAAATTCGAAGTGCTTAAGTTAAAGTTCCAGAACTTTAAACAAGGTACAAATGAGTCACTGGAAGACTTGGATTTCAGATTCACAACTCTAGTAAGTGAGATGGCTGCATTAGGAGTTGGAAATCTCTATTCAGATTCTGAGAAGGTGAAAACCATTATTAGAAGTCTGAACCAAGAGTGGATCCATACTCAGAATTTCTATTATAATCAAGGAATACCAAATATCGCACCTACAGAGTTGTTTTCTCATCTTGCTACTGTCAACTACGAGACAAAACAAAGAGAAAATGTGTTTTCTGAAAAATCGCAAAACATTGCTCTTGCTGCAAAGCCGTCATCTTCTGAAAAGAAGAATGATAAGGAGCCTACTGATGAAAATGCTTTAGTTGTTAAAAACATGAAGAAATTCATCAGTAAGGAACTTGAAAGGCGAAAAGCAAAAGAGAAGCTGAAAAAGCATCTCGGTAACAACTACCATAAATACCAGAATGAGGCTAGCTCGCTGAACAAGCAAGCTCAGCAAGCAAATTCTTCTGAAGAACCAGCAGTTGGCAATGATCTCTGCTTTTACTGCAAAAAGTCTGGACACTTCAAAGCAAATTGTCCTTTGCTGAAAGGCAAATCTGCTGAAAAGAAGAAGAAGTTTAAAAGGGCTTTGATTGCTGAAGAAAAGAAAAAGCTTCAAGCAAAAATCGATGCGTTGTGCATTGATACTAGCTATGAAGACAGTGAGGTAGAGAGCTCAGACACTGAAGAAGAAGAAGCCACTCTTGATGTAGAGATTGGCAAGGAAGTTTGTGGAATAGCTATGGAAGCTTATCCAGATGTCTCAAACTACGAATTCTGCCTCATGGCCGGTCAGGTAAACAGTCCGACCTCTGACTCAGACTCAGAAAGTGAAGATGATATTGACCTTGATAGAATTCAAGGAGAAATCGAAAGATTTGAGAAAACTCTGAGGAAACAGCAAGAGAAACTATGTTCAGCAAAAAGGTCAACCGAGCAAGACACCACATCAGAAAGTGGACTTGATTAGTAATGATCAAAAGTCTTTCGGCTCAAAACCTTCTAGCTCCTCAGCAAGTAGAAAACAAGTCAAAGTTGAAAACCTCAAGACTTGGGTTTCCACTGGACGCTTTCTTGAACATGTTAATGGACATCCAATATTGGATAAGTAACTTGGTTGCTCTTGATTGTGCATACTTCAGCCACGGAGACAACCAATGCAATTTGGCACTTTGACAGTGGTTGTGGAAAGCCCATGACGGGCAACAAGAAAAACCTTAGAAACTAGAGACGGTGGTCTAAATGTCCAACAATAAGGTTTGCTGGTGGAGGCTTTGGTTCTACTAAAGGTTATGGTGACGTGAAGTTAGGATGCATTACCATTTCGGGAGTTCTTTATGTCAAAAATCTTAAGTTTAAACTTTTCAGCATGAGTCAATTCGCTGATAAAGGATACTTCATCAAAATCAAAAGTGATGAATGTAAACTTGTAGACATTGAGACAAAGAAGGTTATTATGGTTGCTAGAAGATCAGGAGGTTTGTATACTGTAGATTGGTCTTCAGCAATCGTTGAAAACTATCTTGTCTAAGATCATGATTGGCTTGCTGAAAAAGCATGGTTATGACATAAACGAACAAGTCACCTAAACTTCAAGACGTTGAATAAGCTGTCCAAAAAGGCACTTGTAGTTGGATTACCTAAGGTTACTTTTAAGAAGGATGGTGTTTGCAATGCATGTCAGCAAGGAAAGCAAACCAAATTTTCTTTCAAGAACAAGGCAGTACCGTCAACTACAAAACCTTTACAACTCTTGCACATGGACTTGTTTGAATCTTCTTCAACAAGCTATGCTGGTAAGAAGTATGGTCTGGTGGTGGTAGATGACTATTCAAGATTCACTTGGGTAGTATTTATCAAACACAAGTCTGAAACAAGGATTGAAATACCTAACTTGTTGAATAAGCTTGAAGTCATGAAAAATGACAAGGTAAAAGTCATTAGAACAGACCATGGTATTGAGTTTGTAAACCAGTACATAACTGAGTATTGCACTTCTAAAGGCATAGAACATCAATTATCCTCTGTAAGGACACCTCAACAAAATGGTGTTGCTGAAAGGAAGAATCGTACTCTTAATGCTAGATCAATGCTTGCTGACACTGAAATAAGTGAAGCTTATTGGGTTGAAGCGATTAATACCGCCTGCTATACTCAAAATAGATGTTTGATAACTAAGGAATACAACAAAACTCCCTACGAGTTATTTGTTGGAAGACCTCCTAACATCACCCATCTAAGAGTATTTGGTTGCAAGTGCTTTGTTCTTAACAATGGTAGAGAATACTTAAGAACATTTCAACCAAAGGCAGACAAAGCGATATTTCTTGGTTACTCCTTGCATAGTAAAACTTATAGAGTTTACAACAAAAAGGCACAAAAGATTGAAGAATCAGTGCATGTTGTATTCTATGAAAAGTCACAAGGAGTTCCTGCTGAAGAAGAAATATCAGATTGTATGAATAAGTTACTCATACACGAGCAAAGAACTGAATCTGATGCTAGGAAAATAAAATAAATTGAACTAAATGATGATTCTGACAATGACTCTCCTCCCCCGAGTCATGACAAGATAAAAATAGTTCATGACAAAGAATTTCCAGCAAAATACGCAGTTGCTCCGGATGTTGCTGAAACTATGCAACTTCCTGTGTCTGCTGATGACTTACCTCAAACCAGCAATGTTGAACAAGCAGTTGCTGATGAACCAATCACAGCAGAGACTCAACAAGATACCAGTAGTACTGAGCAAGTACATGCTGAAGAGTCACATACTGAAGCGCAAACTTATCCAGATCCAAAAAGCGGAAAACCTGTTAGTAAATGGATTAGAGATCATCCCTCTACGGATATGATTGGTGTTATTGACAAACACCAAGTGAGTAGATACAAAGTATCTACTAATCAAGAACTTGCTGAAGAAGCAAACGTCATAGAAGTAGAAGCTTTGTTCTCTTGCTTTGTTTCAGAAATTGAACCCAAGACCATAGAAGAAGCTTTAAAGCATTTTGAATGGATCAAGGCAATGCAAGAAGAACTGGATCAATTTGAAAGGAACAAAGTCTGGAAACTTGTGCCCATTGCTGAAGGAAAGCAAGCAATTTGTACGAAGTGGGTGTTCAGAAACAACTTGAGTGAGTCTGGAGAAGTAACAAGGAACAAAGCACGTTTAGTTGCTCAAGGTTACTGTCAGACTCAAGGATTGGACTATGATGAGTCTTATGCACCAGTATCAAGATTGGATGCAATTAGGCTTTTCTTAGCCTTTGATGCTCACAATGACTTCATTGTTTATCAAATGGATGTTAAAAGTGCATTCCTAAATGGTGTATATGGTCTAAAGCAAGCACTAAGAGCTTGGTATGATACCTTAGCTATGTTCTTGATGGACAATGGTTTCAAGAAAGTTGAAGTTGACAAAACTTTATTTACCATGAACCATGATGGTAAAATACTATTAGTCCAGATTTATGTGGATGACATAATATTTGGATCTAAGGACAAGCAACTTTGTGATGATTTTGCCAAACTCATGACTAACAAGTTTGAAATGAGTATGATGAGTAAATTGAATTATTTCCTAGGATTGCAAGTCAAGCAACTCAAAGATGGAATATCCATAAATCAAGCAAAGTATGTAAAGGAAATGCTCATAAAGTTCAGGATCAAAGAGGAAGAAAAACATGAAAAGATCCCTATGAGTGTTGGTACCAAATTGGGCTATAGTAAACAAGATAAGAGTGTTGATGAACATAAGTATAGGAAGCTCATTGGTCCTTTGCTGTATTTAACAGCAAGTAGACCTGACATTCAGTATGCTGTTTGTGTGTGTGCAAGATTCCAATCTGATCCAAGAGAATCACACTACAAAAAGGCACTTAAGATACTGAAATATGTCAAAGGTACAGTCAATGTTGGATTATGGTATCCTAAAGATTCTCGATTGGAATTTGATGAACCGGAATTTGTCAGATTCTAATTAATCAAATAAATTTGTATTTAGCCAAAGGCAATTCACAACTACAACGAAAACCGTAGTGTAGCAGTAAAATAACTTCGAGTGTCTATCTCTAAGGACTATAACTAGCTTTATCTAATCTAACTTAAACTATAAAATCAACAAACGACTTAGCGCAGGTTCTTCATATCAAGATAATGGAAGTTAGTGATAGTATGATCATTCAAAGCATAGTGGGTTAATAATCATGCATGAAGTACCCGATCGTTTTGCATAGATATCTTTGATCAATGAATTGTCCAATGTGTTCCGTTATTATTCAACACTACGAAGATAGAGGGCTTAGATAGATCAAAGAAATAAAGCAATAACTCAAAGTCTGATTCGCTTTACCGCCATCAGCATAGCATAATTACTAACCCTTCGCTAAGAAATCACATACTATCACCAACGATAGATTTAGCTACTCATAGATGTCATGCAATCAACAGAAATCATAGCAAGATTGAATGAAAACATGTTGAAAGATAAATAAATATAAATAGAAAAATCGTGTGATACAACGTTACCGAAGGTTGTCAATCTCCGAAGAATCACGATCTCACAAGCTCCAAATCGATAAGAAAAAGTATCTCCTAAGCTAAGAATTCCCAGAACAGGCTCTAGAGAATTCTCCCCTAAAACTAATGAGAAAGGTATGAAAAAAGGTATGAGAAAGTATGAAAAACGGAGAAAACTGAGCAACTATATATAGGTGTTCGGATCGTGTGGGACGAGCACACCGGGCGAATCGCCAGGTGTGGGGCGAACCGCCCCACGTCTCGGACGAATCGCCAGGGAGGTCCATTCGGCAGGTGACGCGTTTTTGGATTTCTTTTCCTTTTCGGACTCGGTTTTTGCCTTCTAGTGACCGTTTAGCCTTCAGACTCGACCCCTAGACTTCAAATCCTATCTGGAATCTTCTAGATACTCCAAAAATGCTATTGGAACACCGACTCTTCGTTCTCTTCAATATAATTGTCCGGAAATCCTCGTTTTTCACCTAAAACCTGTAAAATGCAAACTAAAGGGAAACGTGACACTATTACAATAAAATGCACTAAAATATAGCTAAATTAACATAGAGAATAGCTAAATTGGTGAAAAAAGACTCGAATGAAAGTGTAAAATACACGTTCATCAATCTCCCCAAACCGAACCTTTGCTTGTCCTCAAGCAACTAAGCTAGACTCTAATGCAAAAAACAATGCAACACAAAAAATGGAGTCTCTTGCCAAATCAAATGAACTAATCTATTGAATCTATCAAAAAACATATGAACAAAAACCACACAAATCATAACATGGATATTGGTTGAAGAATGCCTCGATTGACTCATACACACTCACATAAGCACTTATGTCAAACAGGATAGTCTCTCGTAACATTCTCTATCTGGACCTAGTCAGTGACGACGTAATGAAACATGTTAAAATACGAATGGTTGTCCCGTGCCTATGAAACTGAGGACTTACTACTGTTCACCAAGTTAAGACTTTTCCTCAAAGAGGTCGAACAAATACTGGCTCTCATCAAACGAAGGAAGGTTCCCTAAAAAAGATAACACTCCCCTATTCTACCCATCTCTCAAGCAAACCCTTAAGCTATTCACCACTTCCTGAATGGCAGGACGAGGGTGGTCTAGAACAGATGACACTTAAACAAACAAAAGATAAAAAATTACAAATCGATTACGAACATTACAAGAATTGAAAAATGAGACAAACACTTTGCTAAACTTCTTTTTGGCTCTTTTTTGGACCCTTCTTTGCTTTTTTGGGGTCTTTTCTTTTTTTTTATTTTTTTCTTTTCCAGTTTTTTTTTCTTTTTATTTCTGGAATGTTCCTTTTTCTTCTCTTTTTTTTTTCTTTTTTAAGCCAGCAGTAGCACAATGAAAAAGAAATAATGACACACAAACGACCTCCCCAAACCTATTCGAAAGAATAGGTTGGAGTACAAAATTTACGAAAAAAGGAAAATAAACTCACAACACACACTAAAAATTGAAAAACAAGTCTAATGATAGCATAACCCCCTCCCCAAACCTATTCGAGAAAGTAGGTTGCAAACAAAGGATCACACAATCTCACACTACCTCCTTCCTAGGCATTTAGCAATCTCAAAGCAAGGTGAAGACTTGTTGCCTCTTAGGTACATAATTACTCGGGGAAACAACCATAAGAACCTAACATGCATCATCCTATTATAAAGGCCTTTGTGAACCGCAATAGAGAAAACACCACTAAGTGATGTCGAGACTACCAAGCTTAACTAAGTGCAATACATAAATGTGACAAGCCAAGCGAGAAAAACCTCAAACAAATTCATAGAGATGAAACATATGATTAATGTCATAATTAGTTAATCTACCCAATAAAAAAGTTCAAAAAATTTGGCAATAATCTCCACATAAAACATGCAAGACTATCCTAGGATGAATGTAGTGTATGCAACTAAATACTAAGAAAGCAGTAAACGTGCAATCCAAACAAAAAACAAGATACCATACTCATCATCAAAAAGCCAAACAATACTTAACATCATGGTTCACATCCCATCCCCCTCATGAAACTTAAGCTAGTCCCTAGCAAAAGAGAATGAGTAAATAAAAAGTGATACTAGATGTTACCGAACGGTTTTGCCTCGGTCGGCTGAGAGCGGACATGTGAAAAGACTAATTATCGGGATTGGTATCCCAATAATAGTCTCTCCACATGTCAGACAGGAGATCCTGTTGCTGACGGATGAGCTGTTGCTATTCCCACATTATCTCCCTCTCATTTCAGCGATGCTCCTCAATCATCTCCCAATCACGGTTGCGCTGGGCAATGTGTCCATCAAGGTCATGTCGCATTCCTTGGACATTAGTGGTCAAGGCTGCAACACTAGCATCAAAGTGGGCCCGAAAATCAGAGAAGTCAAAACCTTGAGACCCATGTGGTACTCGAGGCGGTGCATGTGGTGCTCTACGGACAAAGGGAATATCCGGGATAGGAACTCGGCCATCCATAGCATCCTCATCCTCATAATCATTATCATCGTCAGAATCAGTCCGTTGGAGGGAACCTTCAACATCAGCAGCAGCAGCTGTGGGGTTCTTCATTTGATACCTAGTCAGTTGCACATCAATAGTCGAAGGGGAAAGGGCAGCGACCTCGCAATCCCCCTCATCAATGTCCTCTACCCCGTGATATTTGCAATATGCTGTGATGAAGCTCGGAAAAATGAAGGGCTTCTTCTTCTTCTCCCAATGGCGCTCATATTCGACATACATGATCTGACCGATGTCTATTTGATGCTTGCCTATCAAGCAGTAGAGGATCTCGGCATAATTCGGCTGTATCCACGTGTCATTCATTCTAGGGATCATGTTGAAAATGCAGAATTTCATAACCACCTTAGCCTCGATGCTAAGGTCACTCTGATGGATCCGTCCAGGTTGTGCTCCGGTATCTGGATACCTATATTCCCTGTTGCAAATCACACCTGTGATGGCACTTCCGATCCCCCTAGTGGCCCTCGAATACACGTAGGAGTGGTTGCTTCCGGTGAACTCCCGTTCCCCTAAATGGATGAATGCAGAAATTGAGGTCGGCATCCATGGCACAATTACGCCTCGAACGAGTACCCCCTCCTTCTCCTCAAGATCAGTGTACCCAGCATAGAACTCATGGAGGAGGCTCGTATCTTACCCCTTAAATCGGTTGGAAGTAAACCAACCCCAATTCCTTTTTCTTGCCAGATGGGAGAGCGTCTTGTAACCTGCCCTGTGAGCTAGTCCATCCAGAATGTCTATCCTTCTGTCCGGTATAATTGATCGCCCACCTTGAGCTAGCTTCACTTCGAGCCTCTGTCGGACGTCGATTGCGGCAAGAGACAACTCGAACAGCTCGTGGGAAGGTTGGGAGCTTGATGCTGCCCCCTTACCCCTCTTGCTTGAGCCAGCTTTCTTCTTGTCTCGTGGAGCCATCGTTCCTACAAACAACAATTAGTATCTTGTATGACACAAAACAGATTTATGCACATGCAAATGCAAGAGTGAACACACGTGTGATATCTACAACAATCGAACTCCTCAAAACCTCCATGTCTAGTCTAGCTATTCTTAGAACCAACATGCAACATATCAATATAACTTTGACATGCACATATTACATTATGCTCTTGCTAGACAACAAATAGCCTTAAATCATAAGGCTCAATTCATACCATAGTAGCAAAAAATCTAGCATCATAAATCCTTAACTTCATCAATCATACATTCTACCATCATGCCCATCATTATCACATCAACAAACACAACTTTAAACATGGAATGAAAGGAAAAGAAACATTGCACCTTAAGACTTAGACATCAAGTAGGTAAAATTCTCAATCCAACAAACCAAGCATAATTGAACATGCAATTGATAGTGAATAACGTTTCTAATCACACAAATCATCAACCCATACATCATATAAGCTTAATTGAAGCATAAATCAAAAAAACCCCAAATTTGAAAAATTAGGGTTCATATGAGATTACCTCAAATCTGAAGAATGAATGAACTAGGAAGAAATTTGTTCGGATGAAAAGAAAGAGCACGTAATGGGCTTCGATTGAAGCTAAAGAACACACAATTTGGTGGAAGATTGAAGGTTTTATGAAAGATTGAAGAAATATTGAATTTTTGGGATCTTTGGAGTAACAAAGTGAAGAAGATGGAGAAATGAGGAAAATGGGGGGTGACCCCCGTTTTTCTTCTTCAGATTTCGTGGGGCGAATCGCCCCATACGTGGGGTGAATCGCCCCACGTCCAGAGAGCGCGAAGCTCTCTGGACATGTGGGGCGATTCGCCCCCCACCTCCAGAGGTGGGGAGACGAAATTTTTTTTAAAAACGCAGCTTTTTATCCCCGAAGACCAATCTTCTTATGGAAAACACTCGAAAAAGTTCACTCAAACATAAACATCAGCACAAACGGCACAGAGACGAACAAATTCACATAAGAAAAGCAAATTGTTCGATGTATGAATGCATGCAATAAAGCGGTAAAAAAATGATAAAAACTCCGGGTTGCCTCCCGGATAGCGCCATTGTTTATAGTCTTCGTCTCGACTCCTTCTTGTGCCTAGCTCTTCTTTTTTAGGGTACTAGACTTCCCCTTCATGGATCTCCTCCTCATGCCACGAACCTGTGAATGAGAGTGAACATAGACAGCAAGACCAAAATAGTTAACAGTGTGAAAAGCATTGAAGTGAATATTTGGATCAGATATGGCTCGCAACAAATGTCACTTGCCATCCACCTCAATGGTGCAAGTCCTTCGGTAGATGTCTATCACGGAGCATAGTTTAGTCAAGAACGTTCGCCCCAAGAGAACAACATCCCCCATCACAGGTGTAGACGCCGGCATAACTACAAAATTGGTGTACACAAAAGTTTCACCAATCTTTACCAGTACGTTCTTCACAACGCCTTCGGGTCTCACAAAGGATCCATCCGCCATGCACAATAGCCTTATGCTCAGATAATTTTCCAAGGCTACTCTTCTCGAACACATTCATTGAGAGCACATTAGAGTAAGATCCCGTATCTAGTGTAGCACGAACATCTTCAAGTTCACCAATCCCGACCTTAACATCGAAACTTTGAGGGATTGGCTCGGGATCCAAGGTCCTTCTCTTCTTTCTTGGCTAGTGGGGGTTCTTCCTCCTTGCAATGCTCACACTTAGCAACCTTCTTGATGGTGATTTCAACAGGTAGATCACCCACCAAAGTAATGGACATAGACTTTCAGTGTTGCTAGGTAGCTTCCCTTGCTAGCTACTTGCCCCACGGTCAATCAACTCTTGCATCTTTTGATGGGCAAGCCTAGTGCTCTCTTCCAATCGACCAAGCCTCGCCCTAGTTTTCTCAGAATCTTCTTCATAACGTTTCAGAAAAGTTTGGGTGTGATCAACCATCTTTTGCAAGTTCTCCATCAGTAGAGCTATCTTCGACTTCGGTTGCTCTTTCGGAGCGGGATTTTCGCAGTGATCATTACCATAGGTAAGCCTACTACGGTCTTGGTTAGGGCCATAAGTTTGGCTAGCCGGTGCGTATCCTTGATTGTTTCGGAACCCTCTTCTCCATAATCCACCTCGAGGATTCCTACCATCTTGTATGTAGCTAGCTTTTTGAGTACCAAATTCCGTAGCAAAGGCTTCCTCTTCGCCTCCTTGAACCCAATTGCCATCATCATATGCAAGATCCGATCTACACATATGAGCTCCATGCCCACAGTTCTTGCATATTCGGCAAACTTCGTTCGACACAGATGTTCCAGTGGCGCTCTTGAGGACTTGCTTCAATTCATTGGTAAAGCACTCGAATCGATCCCCATTCCCCCCATACATAGGGGCCTCCTGAGTAGGTGGAGCTTCAGGTCCACGTCTCCTAACCATTGCTCTTGGATCCTTGAATTGCGAACCCTTAGCAAGCCTTTCGAAAACCACCCAGACGGGTTCCGCGGCTTCCTCCCAAATATTGCCACGGCATTGGAAATCCACCACTTGCTGGTTCTCAAAGGTCAGTCCATTGTAGAAGTGTTGGACATGATCCGAAAGCTCAAAACCATGGTGAGGGCACTTGTTCATGAGGTCTTGGAACCTCTCAAACGCGGTGTAGATGGTCTCATCATAGTCTTGTTTGAACCCAGTGATTTGCGCCTTAAGCGCGGTAGTCAAGGTGTGAGGGAAGTATTTCTCCATGAATGCTGAAAAAACCTTCTCCCAAGTGTCCAGCGAACCCGCCGGTAGAGAACTCAACCATGACTTGGCTCTGTCACCAAGCCCCATAGCAAAAACCTTCATCCTCAACTCATCCGTTGTTATTTCATCTCCGAGTCGTGGGAGTTGGTTGACGTAATCATCGATATCGTGCAAGTATCCCATCACATCTTCCCTTGCTAAGCCATAGAACCTCGGAAGTTGTTGGAATGCGTGGTTCTTGATTTCCAGATCTTGAGTTGCAGACGAAAGAATAATCGTCGGTCCCCTCATACGATCCTTGGAGGGTTGAACCCATGCTTTCAGTGGTCTAACTTCTGCCATTACGATGATTTCCTTTAAAAGACTGTGTAGAGATTCAGAGAAATCGGTATCCTCTATTTTCTCTAGTTCACGTCGTCGAAGTAGTTGCCTTCTTTGGTGGTAGACTCTGTCAATTTCAGCAATTGAATCAGCAAGCGGTGTTCCTCTAGATCGTGTATGTCGCATACACTATCTGTAACAAGCTAGAAAAGAGTATCAGAGAGATCAAATAGAAAAAATAAAAACTACTAAAACTAGGAATCGAATGCTGAAAATATAAATAAGCTAAACAGAAAAAAGGAGTATAGTCCCCGGCAACGGCGCCAATTTGATGTACCGGAATTTTTCAGATTCTAATTAATCAAATAAATTTGTATTTAGCCAAAGGCAATTCACAACTACAACGAAAACCGTAGTGTAGCAGTAAAATAACCAAGAGTGTCGATCTCTAAGGACTATAACTAGCTTTATCTAATCTAACTTAAACTATAAAATCAACAAACGACTTAGCACAGGTTTTTCTTATCAAGATAATGGAAGTTAGTGATAGTATCATCATTCAAAGCATAGTGGGTTAATAATCATGCATGAAGTACCCGATCGTTTTGCATAGAGATCTTTGATCAATGAATTGTCTAATGTGTTCCGTTATTATTCAACACTATGAAGATAGAGGGCTTAGATAGATCAAAGAAATAAAGCAATAACTTAAAGTCTGATTCGCTTTACCGCCATCAGCATAATTACTAACCCTTCGCTAAGAAATCACATACTATCACCAACGATAGATTTAGCTACTCATAGATGTCATGCAATCAACAGAAATCATAGCAAGATTGAATGAAAACATATTGAAAGATAAATAAATATAAATAGAAAAATTGTGTGATACAACGTTACCGAAGGTTGTCAATCTCCGAAGAATTGCGATCTCACAAGCTCCAAATCGATAAGAAAAAGTATCTCCTAAGATAAGAATTACCAGAACAGGCTCTGGAGAATTCTCCCCTAAAACTAATGAGAAAGGTATGAAAAAAGGTCTGAGAAAGTATGAAAAACGGAGAAAACTGAGCAACTATATATAGGTGTTCGGATCGTGTGGGGCGAGTCGCCCCACACACCGGGCGAATCATCTGGTGTGGGGCGAACCGCCCCACGTCCCGGGCGAATCGCCCGGGAGGTCCAGTCGGCAGGTGACGCGTTTTCGACGCATTTTTGGATTTCTTTTCCTTTTCGGACTCGGTTTTTTCCTTCTAGTGACCTTTTAGCCTTCAGACTCGACCCCTAGACTTCAAATCCTATCCGGAATCTTCTAGATACTCCAAAAATGCCCTCGGAACACCGATTCTTCGTTCTCTTCAATATAATTGCCTAGAAATCCTCGTTTTTCACCTAAAACCTGTAAAATGTATACTAAAGGGAAACGTGACACTATTCTAATAAAATGCACTAAAATATAGCTAAATTAACATAGAGGATAGCTAAATTGGTGAAAAAAGACTCTAATGAAAGTGTAAAATACATGTTCATCAGAATTGGTTGGTTATTCTGATGCTGATCATGGAGGATCAACTCTTGATAGAAAAAGTACTTCTGGAACTTGTCAGTTTCTAGGTACTAGATTAATATCATGGTTCAGAAAGAAGCAAACTTGTGTTGCCAATTCATCTACTGAATCTGAGTACATTGCGGCTGGTTGTTGCACATCTCAAATCCTATGGATTCAGCAACAATTAAGAGATTATGGTATTTCTGCAAAGAAAACACCAATCTTTTGTGATAATACAAGTGCTATTGGTATCACGCAAAATCCTAAGTTTCACTCAAGGACAAAGCACATTGATATTAGACATCATTTCATTAGAGATCATGTGGAAAAAGGAGACATTGAGGTTGTCAAAGTAGGTACTGATGATCAACTTGCTGACATCTTTACCAAGCCCCTACCAGATAATAGGTTTGCAATGCTTAGATATAACCTTGGATTGATTGAACTACCTCAATAGTAAGGGATACATTTGGTAGATTGCTGAAACTGGCATTCAACAAGCCTAAGTATGCTTACATGTATAAAGTCCCTTCCATTGATTTTTTCTAAAAAGAAATGATAGTTCACTACATGATTGCTGAAACAGGCATTCATCAAGTAATTCCTTCAAACAGGGTATTTGTTAGGAAAACTTGATCACTTGCTGAGACGGGTACTCAACAAAGGAAAAACTTTAAAGATTGCTGAAACTTGCATTCAGACAATCAAAGATACTGAAACAGGTATTCAAGTATCAAAAGAAAAACCTCAGACGGGAACTCAGCAAAGAGAAAGAATACCTCTCGGATTTTACCTAAGGATATATCAACATAAAAGGAATTTGCTGAGACGGGAACTTAGAAATGTCTTTTAACTCAAAGAAATATGAGATATTTGATTAAGGGGGAATTTTCAGCAAATACAAGGCTTGTTACCTAAAAAGGTAAGTGCCAAAGTCAAATTGATTAAAATCTCATTTACATCAGCAAACAATTAGCGTTGGAGTAAAAAGGATCAAATCCCGTGAATCAAGGTAAAATCAATTTGTGACGTTAATCGTGGCACAGATAAACTCGTTGTTAATCATGACATGAAATACAATCGTGCCCATTGATTTTAAAGCCGTTTTTGATCCAACGGTTGATATTACAAAGAGAAAGTATGCTCTGACGGTTTTTGTTAGTGGACCACTATGCATTTAATGCAAAGGCTCCACTAACACAGATGAATCTCTATTTTACCCTTGTTGAGAACTCAAAACCATTGAGCTTCTCACACAACAGAGACACTATATAAACAAAGAGTTAGAGAAAGACAAAATTCTTTAACTCACATTTCCTTTCTCTGCAAATTTTCTAGCCTGTGCTCTGAATTCACTGTACCTCCGGTCAAAAAGAAAAACTCTCTTTTTCGTACAGCCCCCCTACTATATAAGAGATGGCTCCTAAGAGACAATCATCTAAGACCTCTAAGTCATCTAAGGAAGACAGTGCTGGAAAAAGCACTACTCCGGTTGAAATTCCAGCAACCAACACAGTGAAAATTGTGTTGAAAAACGACCGAGTAACCGAAAGATCCATACCGCCTGCATATCTTGACACTGCAAAGTGTGAGCAGATGATGCAGTGGGGGGATTTGCCAAGGAAAAGTACTTTAGATACTTCTATGAACAAGAACTGGACGAAGAAAACGAAGAGGCGTTGAACTTGATTAATCAACAAGGCCTTCTTTTCTTCATTACTGCTCGCACTAAGAAAGTGAGCATGTTGGACACAATGGAGTTCTACAATAATGCAGAAATCCAAACCCTTACTGACAGACAAGGAGTCACTGAAAAAGTGATTTCTACCTCAGTTCAAGGTGTGCAAATCATCCTGAAATGGATTGATTTGGCAAACATCTTTCAGATTCCAACCACTGGAACTGAAGATGGTATCACTGCCACTGATGAAGAAATTGAAGCCTTCTACAGTGATGTCAGAAACGAAAGAATGAAGAAAGGATAGATTGCTCCCATGACTTGGACAAAGCACGTAAAGAGGAAGCATCTCTGCCATTCGCTTGGTCTGGTAGCTCTGCTACTAATCAAAGTCTTAGACTCCCAAGTTGGAGGAATTGACCAAGTTGGCTTGAGAAGGTGACCATTGTTGATGCATATCCATGAGAATAAAACTGAGCTCAACTCGGCTAAGTACATTTCAACAGACTTGTTGATTGTGTTACTAAGTTCAAGGTAAAGGTTGAAGACAATACAGTCTCACCTACCTTTCCAGTGATGTATGGATTGAAAATATGCTACATCCTTGAACACTTCAGAATTCAGCTAAGAAAACCATTGCCGATTAAGAAATCATTATGCAATGTGGGAAGAGCCTTCTACAAGCAGAATGGACCTAAGCTTGCTGACAAGAAGTCAAAGAAGACAACAGCTGCAAATGTTGTGAATATTGGTCAGAAAGATAGGTATCCAACAGCTGCAAATGTTGCTGAGACTGATAATCAGTCCATGAATGCAACAGCTGCAGATGTTGATCAACAAGGTAAGTGTACAACAGCTGAAAATGTTGCTGAGAATGCAACAGCTGCAAATGTTGCTGCTGAAGCCACTGAACAAGTTGCTGAAACTAAAAAAGAGTACGCCAGAAAGCGTGCTGAAATGCACTTAGGCGAAGCTAAGCTTTCTGATGCCGAGTTAGCATTACTCGAAGCCAAGGTCACTGATCCAAACCTTGAAGATGAAGAAATGGATGAAGATTATCAAATAGCACTTCAAAATAGTCTACAGATTCATGCTAGACATACGCAGAATCTAGACATTGCTCAATCTTCAGGAGTGAACAACACGGGAGTCTCCTCCCTTCCACTTACTACTGGTGAAACTCCAGTTGTTGAGTCAAAAGAGTTGCCCTCAGCAACTACTCAACCACAAGTGTCTGAAGCTAAAGATTTGGGAACCAAGGTTGTTGGCCTTGACGAATCTGATGACGAAGAAGATCTCTCTAATTTCTCAGCAAATGAAGAAGAAAGAACAAAGAAAATTGAACCCAAAGAGGTTGTAATTCCTTCTCCATCTCTCCAAAATGATGAAGGAGATGCTGAGAGAAGTCGCTTGCTGAGAAATGATGATCAATTCGCTACTGAGATCAAAATTCATTCACTTACTCCCACTCTAGTGCCGTTTCCTAACGTTGAGGATTTTACTCCAAGAATAAAGACACTAATGGTTGTTCACAAAGCATGCGAAGAAGAGGATGATGCATTGCTTGCTGAGAGTCCGCTTGACATTGGCAAAGTACTGGCTACAGTGCTGAAACGCACTACTTCTTTTACCATAGCTCAGAAAGACATTAGCAACATCACAAAAGCTATGAAGAAGATGTTATTCAAGCACTCAAACTTGCTAAAAGTGCATTGAAAAAGGCTCAGGCTTTTATTGAAGAAAAAGTCGACAATGAGCGCAAACATGAGGAGAACTTGGCTTGTATTAAGGAAGAACTGTCCAAGCTAACTACTAATCAGCAAGGCATAATTTTCAAATACAATAGCCTAAGTACTCTTGGTGAAAATTGCAATGAGTTTTTCTCTTTACACATCCGACCGATGATGCAATCCATGTCTAAGGGGGAAGATAAACAAAAAAAATCTTCAAGATCAAAGAAACCCTCTGCTGAAGCGCCATTGATACTGTCTGGTCCACCTCCCAGAGAACCTCTTGCTGAAAAAGAGCAAAGTTCTAAGAAACGAGCTGAAACAGATTCTGAGAGAAGTTCAACAAATCCAAAAAGGAGAAGAACTTCTGCTGAAACTCAAGAATACTGTCACACTGAGAGTCATCAAAATCTGAATTAAGATGATGATAATGATGATGACCAAGCAATAGCTCAAGGAATAAGAGCTAGGCCTATTTCTGCCTTAACGCCTTCTGGCCAATCCAAACACTTCTCTTCTGACTCAAGATCTTCAGCAAGAGATCAAGAAAATGCTAAGTCAAGAAGAAGAAGGCAAACACAGGAAGAAAAGAGGCTAGCCAGCATTGCAATTGGCACTGGCATTGAATATACAAAGACCAACAATGAGGAAACAACTCAGAATGTGATTAGAAACCTACATGGTTGCTGGATCATAAAGCTGGAAGATCTTTTGGCCAATGATTTCTTTCCAACTGCTGTACATAATCAAATGTACACTTGGATTGAACTGAAAGTGAAAATAAAAGAAAGGGATCCTCCTCCCTACCCAAGGAACATTGCTGCAAAATGGCTGAACTTGGAGATCTTAGTAAGAAGAACTTCTATCGGCAAGAAGCTAAAACAAGAGCCCGATTTAATTAAACCAATAGATGTTGCTTACTACATTGATCCTTTAACCAAGAAGTCCAAAAAGAAATATGGCTTGATTCCTTATGAGTATTTTTATCTCACTGTCAAGGATCAAGAAGAAGATCTTCTCTGGTTAAGAAAGATTAATGCCAACAAGGGAATTACAGATACTCAACTTCTCCATGCTAGCAATTGGGGCATGCACTTGTGGGTACTTCACTACAAAGAAATGAATGGTGAAAACCATCACTATACTGCCTGCAAGAATGCAAGGATTATTCAACTTGAAGTCCGTAAGCTACTTGAAGATTACGAGAAGGACTGTGTTGAATTCTCTGCTCTTGCTGAGAAGAGTGTAAGGAAGATTCTGAGGAAATTTTCTGTTGGAATAGCTTAAGTCCCTTGTAAAAAGCTTTGTTTGTTTGTTTGCTGATTTTTGTAGTTATCTCTGAACTTTCTTGTAAACTTACTAAAAGATAACTATCAGCATTAAGCTTTTGACTCTTATTGGTTTTTGATTATGCAACCTACTCTTGCTTAGAGTTTTATATTCAAGTATGCTTGCATTATTCAACTGATTTATTCAACATCAGAAACCTCTAAAAGGGTAACAATTAATTTAGCCATGGATTGCTGACATCAAAAAGGGGGAAATTTGTTAGGAAACTTGTAATTTTGATGAGCAATTAACCGTGCTAAATTAAGGAAAGTCCAGTAACTACACTACAAGAAAACAACATTTTAGCCACCACTTTTAGCCACCGATCGATCGGTTGCTAAAATTAGCGACCGATCGGTCTTTTAGCGACGGATGGGAGCCATTAGCGACGGATAATGAAAATCGCTCTTAGAGCGTCCAGATCTTAGCGACGGATGGTTGATCCGTCGCTATTTAGCGACGGATGGGCCCATCCGTCGCTATTTTGCGACGGATAATACCATCCGTCGCAAGGTTTTATTTTTTTTCTTTTTTCTTTTTTCGCCGGTCAACATAGTCGCGACGGAGGGCCGATCCGTCGCTAAAGGGCCGATCGGTCGCTAAATTAGCGACCGATCGCTTATTTAGCGACGGGTCGCTAAAACCTTATTTCATCATCTTCTCCAACGGCGATGACGGACAGAACACACAACACACACAGTCGGTCTTCTCCGCGGCTCCAATCTCTCCTCCCCTATTTTCTTCATTTCTTCACCATTTCAATCAATCTTATAGTCATTTCGAAGCTCTTCCATCAAGGAACAGGTGTAGCTATTCAATTGCGTGATTAATTCCCCATTTCTTCCGCAATCAAAGGTATATATTTCGAAACCTAACTTGTCTAAATTTTAGTATTCTTCATTTTTTTTTCAATTCATTGAATTATATGCATTCTACTAGTATCTATCATGTTGTGTAGCTCAAATTAGGGGGGATGAACAAGTTTTAGTTGGTGAATTGATAGATTTGGTATGAATTGGGTATTTTATAGTTTAGTTCGATTATGTTTGGTATTTGAATTGAGTTGGATTACGTAGTTAGTTTTGTTCAATTAGTGTAGTTTTGTTTTGGATATACTAATTACTAATTAGATTTGGAAATTGTATAAGTATAATGGAAATATGAGGAAATTATTTTGTATTGTAAGTAGTTATAATAATGAAAATTGTATAATTATAATGGAAGTATAGATAAATATATGTAATTATAGTATATTGTAAGTAGTTATTATAATGAAAATTCTATAAAATATAGATAAATATAAGTAATTATTATTTTAAAAAAACGTAAGTATGAAGGAAATAACTCGATCATAGGTAAATTTAAATTAGAAAATATTGGGAGTATATATAATGCAATGTAAAAACTGATAATGAAAATGAATAATCGATGAAAAGATACGTTAGCCTCCGCAATGTACTAAACTTCTATTGGCCAGGTTTAGCATTCAATTATGAATCCCGATCGTTCTTGGATGTACAGTAGGATTGTAGATGGAATACTTTTGCCTACGTTTGTACAAGGGGTCAATGCATTTGTCGAATTTGCATTGTCAAAACCCGAGTGTTTGAGTACTGGGATGATGAAGTGTCCTTGCAACCATAAGAAATGTAGGAACCGTCAGTACTTACCCTCTACGGTGGTTGTAGATCATTTGAAGCGTAATGGTTTTGTCCCTAAATATGAGGTGTGGAATCATCATGGTGAGGCAGTTCGTTTGTTGGGGGATTATTCCATGTGGTCGGGGAAGCGTAGGAAAAGGCAGGAGAGTAGTGCTACACCAGGTGCCTGTACTCATGATGATGCCACAGGGGACCGGATGGAAGAGATGGTCCGTAACGCTGCGGGTCAAGAGTTCACGGAGGGTGTTGTTAATGAGGAGCCTCCGAATGCTGAGTCACAACAGTTCTTTGACTTGTTGGAAGCGTCAAAGATGCCACTCTACCCGGGGTGCAGGATGAATGAATTGACTATGTTGTCTCGAATTATGAGCAACAAGGAGGGTGGTGGGAATTCAAAAAGCAGCTGCAACGATTGGTTGAGTTTGATCACGGATGCTATGCCTGAAGGAAGCCTAGTTCCAACAAACCATTACCAAGCGCAGAAGAAGATGAAGGCGATGGGATTGCCTATGGAGAAAATAGATTGCTGCCCGGGTATGTGTATGATCTATTGGGGGGAGGATGAAGGTTTGTTGAAATGTAAACATTGTGGGAAGGACCGGTATAGTCGTTACAAGGAGGGTGCTGCAATGAAACGACAGAAGAAGAATCTCTCCCACAAGAAAATGTGGTACTTTCCTATAGGTCCTCGTCTGAAGAGGTTGTATGCATCAGATGCATGTGCAGATAAGATGCGTTGGCACAAGGAGAGAGTAGTCGCGGATGACCAAGAGGGTAAGATGGGTCACCCATCAGACTCGCCGGCATGGAAAGAGTTTGATGTGAAATATCCACAGTTTGCAGCCCAGTGAACGGAAATATTCGTGCTGGCCAGTGATGCTTACACCTTACAACTTGCCTCCGGGTGACTGTTGAAAGAACCATTCATGTTCTTGACCGTGCTGGTGCCAGGGCCGGATGATCCAGGACAGAAGATAGATGTCTTCTTGCAGCCACTGATCAAGGAACTTATAGAGTTGTGGGAGGATGGTATCCCAGCATACGATGTCTCAACAAAGACGAACTTTACCTTGAGAGCAGCACTACTCTGGACCATCAGTGATTTCCCTGCGTACTCCATGTTGTCTGGAAGGAAAACATCCGAATACAAGGCATGTCCACATTGTCTGGATGATGTTGATTCACACTATCTGCCGAAGAGTCGAAAGGAATCTTGGTTTGATTGTCATCGCAGGTTTCTAGACGATGAACACCCGTTCAGAAAGAACAAGACTCAGTTTCTTAAGAACAAAGTGGTGTTGAAAAAGGCCCCTAAAGAACTAACAAGTGCACAAAAATTTGCTATTATAGAACGCTTGGGGTACAAGAAAGTAACTGCGGTTGGGTGGGAACAGCATAACGAGAATATCAAAAGTGAGTATGGATGAAAAAAGAGATGCATCCTATGGGATTTGCCTTATTGGAGTAGTCTTCGCATACGTCATATCTTGGATGTCATGCATATTGAGAAGAACGTATTTGAGAACTGCTCCAACACCATTTGTGAAATTCCCAACAAAACAAAGGACACGGTTAGGTCCAGGGAAGAGTTGGACATTCTATGCAGGAGACCCGGACTGTCAAACAAGAATGCTGATGGCAAGTGGTCGAAGGCTAAATACACTTTGTCCAAAGAGGCTAGAGCGGAACTTTTTGATTGGGTGAAGATGTTGAAGTTCCCCGACAATTATGCTTCTAAATTTGCTCGGTGTGTGGACACGAGTAAGACAAAGATGTATGGGATGAAGAGCCACGATTGTCATGTGTTCATGGAGAGGCTCATCCCGATTGCATTTCGCCAACTCTTAGATAGATCGGTATGGAGTGCCTTGACCGAGTTGAGCTTGTTCTTCAAGAATCTATGCACACGGGTTGTTGAGGTTGAAGTGTTGAAGACGATGAAGGCTAACATACCGGTGATTCTGTGCAAGCTCGAGCGTATCTTTCCACCTAGCTTCTTTGATTCCATGGAACACTTGCCCATTCACCTACCAGATGAGGCGTTGCTAGCCGGACCTGTTCAGTATCGTTGGATGTATCCCTTTGAGAGGTAAATATTTTAGTATCATATTTATAAACATATATGACACATAATTGTATAGTATATCTAATTATGACAGACATATTATAACAGATACTTAGGCAAGCTGAAGCATTATGTGAAGAACAAAGCTCAGCCTGAGGGTTCGATTGCCAATGCATACATTCGAGCAGAGACTGCAACTTTTTGCTCCTATTTCTTTGACACTGGGGTCCCTTCGAAGACATCTAGGCCGGCTAGAAATGCCGACACATTTCAAGTGCAAGAGGACCATAAAGTTTCTCTATCAATCTTTAAGGTTTCGGGGAGGGCGTATGGTGAAGAAAATGTGGCATATCTGACGGATAAAGAGTACAATGCTGCACATTCGTATGTCCTTCAGAATTGTGCTGAGCTCAACCCATTCCATCTCAAGTTTACTAGGTTAGTTGCCTTCTTACGTTTTACGATTGAATTAAAATCTTATTTTAGAGAAAATGGTAGTATTAAACCAAATATACGCATCATGTGCAGTTTCTTCAGCGCCCGTTGTGTAGAGCAAAATCCTATAGTGGCGGATGACACAATTGAGGACATGCTTAGGGAGGCCCTAGTCTCCGAATTTCCAACATGGTTCAAAGAGCATGTACAGAACCCGGCCAACAAAATAACATGTCCTTATTTAAGAGCACTAGCAAGTGGACCTGGGAGAAGATACTCCTCCTTCCCATCTTACATTGTAAATGGACTTAGGTTCAACAGTAGTGAGTGTAGATCGACAGATGCTACAGTTAATGGTGGGGTTCGTGTCTTGGGGGAAGACATAGGTGATGATGTCTACGATTACTATGAGAAGCTTAGGCGTATTATTCGCCTTGAATATCCTGGAGTACCTTTGAAAAGAACAATGTTGTTTGATGTTGATTGGTATGATCCCACTGATGTAGGCACCAGGAGGCTTGAGGAGTATGATATGGTGGAGATAAACTATAAGAAGAAGTACAAAGTGTACGAACCATTTATCTTGGCAAGTCAAGTACTTCAAGTTGTATTTCTTCAGTTTCCTACCTTGAAAAAGGATAAGGGCGATTGGTTAGCTGCTGTACCTATAAATGCTCGATCCAAAGCTGAGTATGTGGAGAAGGACGAGTCAATTAACAACTCGTACCAAGAAGAAGATGTCGATGGTCAGGCTAGAAAACCTGTACAGGCTACAGTAGAAGTCATTCAGCTGCATGATGATGTTTTCATTGACTTACAACCAGAGTAGATTATAGAGGGTACGTGAATTAGTACTAGGTAGTTAGATTAGACTTAGATTCGACTTATCTATCAGGCATATAATAAAAAATGTTCATTACTTTATATCTTAATGACTTTACATGTTTTACATGTTTTATATTCAATTGTGTATGTACTAACACGGATCTTTGTATTGCAGATGCCACGACCCAGGAGGCCACGTTACCTGACCTCGCAGTCCCAGAGGGATGATACCGACGGAGAGGACACCGTGCAGGGCTCACAGCAGGGCTCCCCTACTGTTTTTGGGACTCCACCTGGGTCGAGCAGGGGATCGACTCCTCATTCCTCCCTCCACGACCCGTGGGCCCAAGTTCCAGACGACGGTTGTCCCTTTCAAAGGCCGGAAGATGGTCTTATGTGGAATGGTCGTCCTGTCCTTTACCCCAATGGAGAGAAGTAAGTATTAGGCATTAACTGATTTACGAACTTTTAATATATATATACCGAACTAACCTTGTCACTATTGACTTACCTGTTCTTCACAGGTTGTATGGGGAGCGCGCTGCTAAAGTACTCAGTGCGATAATACGGAACAGAATGGTCCCACCGCAAGAGGGTGGCAGCCAGTGGCATTGTATCCCGGACCAAATTAAGGGAGAGCTCTTCGAGGAGCTGAGGGTGAGTTAATAATCGTACATTAATTACCTAATTGTTTGTGTTGTGAGTGGTATGTTAGCCACTTTGTGTGAGTGGTATGTTAGCCACTGTACTTGGGTGATATGTTAGTCACCATTGTTTTAGTGAAATATAGGACAATGTGAGTGGTATGTTAGCCACTGAACTTGGGTGATATGTTAGTCACCGATATACCTGAATAGATGTTGTTTTCCCTTGTTATATATTTGATACATGTTAGCTCCCCTTGTTATACTTGAATGTTTTTAAGTATTCACCAACGTATGTGTTTCGATGTTTATTTGTAATTGTGTAGAAAGAATTCTTCCTTCCAAAAGCATTGCTGATGGATCTCTGGTGGAGCTTCAACTCTCACGGTAGTGCCCTTTACAAGTGCATGGTTCATAACCTGAAGAAACTGTGGACAAATAAACGTCCACGTATCGGTGATTGGCCTGGAGATGAAATTTGGGAGGCGTGGAAGGTGTATTGGGCTAACGAGAGAGTCCAGGCGCAGGCTGACCAGAACACTGAGAACAGGAAGAAGCAACCGAATGATGGGACACGTACCCTGGTGACACACCGTTTTGGCTCTGAGTCGATCGCTACAGCACATGTGAGGCAGAAGGTAAGTGTATTAACTTTGTGAATTCATCATTATTATACTTGTTATTTACTTGCATTTCGAACTTTCAAACTAAGTATATGATGCTTTCATGTGTCATTCAGTTGAAGGATAACCAGAGTCTCCTATTCACCTTGTTCTCGAGATCTCAGAAGGCCAAGAACGGACAGTGGTTGTGTGACGAGGCCACAACAATTGCGGTAAGTTCAAGAATACATGTGTTTACTAAATACTGATGATTTCATAACTAATTAACAACATAACTAACACCTTATACTCTTGATTTGTAATTTCAGACGGCCTACGAGGACAGGATTCGTGATCAGGATCTCACTGTTGAGGAAATGAATGACATTTTCCTCGAGGTGAATCCTCCAGACGAGAAGGGCCGTCGCTTGGGACTGGGGAGTGCAGCAGCCGTCCCTGAATTGGACTCGAGGCCGACTCGTCGTTCCCGTGCCAGTACATCTTCATCATCTTCAGCAGCAGCTTCCGCTCGAGAGCAGGCCCTCTTACTTCAGTTGCAGGAGAGGGATGAGGAGGTGAAGAGGCTAGCTGCGGAGCAGGCTGCACAGAAGGCACAATATGGTACTATGTTTGCTGAGCTGTATGCGAAGCTGAGGATGGATCCACCCCTTTCCATGATACCCCTATCCTTTTCGACTTTATTTACTATTTTCTACATGAATACTGTGTACACTATGATATTATTTTGGATTAGTATTGTGTACGTATGATTATTATTATATGTATGGAGGGTTTTGGTACATTTATTATGATTTTTTTGGATTATTTTTTGGTTTATTTGGTCTATAGAATTTCTGTAACATGTTGCTTAATTAAACAGGTTGCATTTGATTTTGGGTCTCATTATTATATCTAAAAAATTAAAAAAAAAAAAAAACTTAGCAACCGATCGGCTTATCCGTCGCTATATTCAGCGACGGATAAGCTTATCCGTAGCTTATCCGTCGCTAAAAGTCACCGGACTTTTAGCGACGGATAAGTGTCATCCGTTGCTAATATTAACCAACCGATGATGCTCATCCGTCGCTAAAAGTCCGGTGACTTTTGCGACGGATAATTCATCGGTTGCTAAAGGTCAACCTAATTTTCCGTCGCTAATCCATCGCAAATTTGCGACGGAAAACTCATCGGTCGCTAATTCGCTAGCGACCAACGGTTTAGCGACGACGAATTTATCCGTCGCTAAAAACACCGATCGGTCGCTAGCGAACACTAGCTAGTACTCTTAAGGTCCATCGGAATTTAGAATTTTGAGGACACTGTAAAAGAAGAACGTTTGCTGAAGACTTAGTGTAGGTACTAGTTAGGTGCTTTAGTTTTGCTGATGATGTACTTTGTTTTTACAAATGAACTATTGAAGCACTAGAACCATTCAGAAACTTGAAAATTCGAAGACTGAAGATTTCTGAAGATAGTATCTACAAAGGCACATGTTGCTCAGAAAGTGGAAATTTCAGCAACAGCTTGCATAAGTGAAAATCTATATGACAGAGTAGGTTGTGCTTGCTGAAACTGAGACTAACTACTTGCTGAAATACATATGTGACCTCCTTGCTGAAGTGTGTCAACAACGTGATCAAACTCTCACTTGTGCTTAAACACTCAATCTTCCATACTCTTTACTGCCTATTGATCCGTTCCAACACTTAAGCTTGAAACAAAAGCTACTTGTGAAGAAGTAGAAAATTCACGGCTAATAAATTAGTTAAGTGTTCTTTCTTTCGAACAAGAACAAGTCTTGACACCAGAAACAACTTAACTTGTTTACTAAAAAGTATTTCAAGTTGTGTTTCTTTAGATAACTTGTTATAGCTGAATAAGTTATACTCAAGTCATCTCATCCCAAACCTCTCTAACTGATAAACACCCTTTTTCAGGCGTGAAATTTAGGGGGAATTAATCAAGCATTGTGTTGCTGATTATAAGTCCCAAGTTTGGTGGAGAACAAGGTTTGGTTCTCTAGTTAGGTTTGAAACGAAGCAAGTGTGCTTTGGTTTCTGAAGAATCATTATAGATAGGTGTTGTAAGGAACCTCAAGCTTATCTTAGTGGATTCAGTCCTAGAAAGGACAAAGTGGATGAGTTGAGAGATTACGCCACTCTCAGATACCACTATAAAAGTGTTTGAGTGATTTACTTTACCGCATTTAGTTTTCAGCAAGCTTAACTTTTTGTACACTGTCACTCTGCTCACTTGCTGAAACTAGCACTCTCTGAAAAGCACTTATTGTATAAAGACTTCCACACTCTGTTTTTTAAAGTACCAGTAAACCTCGTTAATGAAAAGTAACTAGTACTTGCTGAGAAAGTTAAGTATCAACAAACTCATTACTAAAAAGTAATAAGCACTTGTTGAGAAAAGTTTCTAAACGACGAAAGTTTGAAAAGACTATTCACCCCCCCCCCCTAGTCTTTTCTTGTTGTTTAAAGGGACCAACAGAAACTAACCTTTCTATTACCCTTACTAACTAGATAGTTGTTTATTGATTCATTCATCCAATTTCTATTGCTTTGAGTAGATGAAAGATACAATCCCAAGTAACTAATGAGTTGTATGTCTTTCGTTTGTCTAGAACAACAACTCGATCACTAGATTAGTTAGAACTAACTACAAATACTAGAGTTATATACACAATTGACTAACAAGCTTCCTTACTTTCTTATGGGGAAATTTAAAGAACCAATTGAAGCTAACCTTTCTATTGCCGCTACTAACGAGATTAGTTGTTTATTGATTCATTCATCCACTTTCTATTGTTTGAGTAGATGAAAGATACAATGACATGTAACGAATGAGTTGTATGTCTTCCCGTTGTCTAGAACAACAACTAGATCAATAGATTAGTTAGAACTAACTACAAGTACTAGAGTTCTATACACAATCGACTAAGAAGCTTCCTTACTTTTTTATGGGGAAACTCGAAGAATCAATTGAAACTAACCTTTCTATTGCCGCTACTAACGAGGTTAGGTGTTTATTGATTCATTCATCCACTTTCTATTGTTTGAGTAGATGAAAGATTAGTTGTAAAAAGCTTTGTTTGTTTTGTTTGCTGATTTTTGTAGTTATCTCTGAACTTTCTTGTAAACTTACTGAAAGATAACTATCAGCATTAAGATTTTGACTCTTATTGGTTATTGATTATGAAAACTACTCTTGCTTACTGTTTTATTATTCAAGTATGCTTGCATTATACAACTGATTTATTCAACATCAGAAACCTCTAAAAGGGTAACAATTAATTTAGCCATGGATTGCTGACATCAAAAAGAAGGAAATTTGTTAGGAAACTTGTAATTTTGATGAGCAATCAACCATGCTAAATAAAGGAAAGTCCAGTAACTAGTACTCTGAAGGTCCATAGAAATTTAGAATTTTAAGTACATTGTAAAAGAGGAACGTTTGCTGACAACTTAGTGTAGGTACTAGTTAGGTGCTTTAGTTTTCCTGATGATGTACTTTGTTTTTACAAATGAACTATTGAAGCACTAGAACCATTCAGAAACTTGAAAATTCGAAGACTGAAGACTTAAGAAGCTTTCGGAAGATGGTATCTACAAAGGCACATGTTGCTCAGGAAGTCGAAATTTCAGCAACAGCTTGCATAAGTGAAAATCTATATGACATAATAGGTTGTGCTTGCTGAAACTGAGACTGACTGCTTGCTGAAATACATATGTGACCTCCTTGCTGAAAGTAGTTGCATTTTGGCTCCAACGTTTACATTTGAATTCCATTCAAATGAACATTAAATGTAAAGTAAGCATGCGAAGAACATGAAGACTAGAAGACAAATAAAGGACGCTGCTGAAAGTACAAAAGCAAGATAGTGACATCTTAAGGAACAAAGCCTTAGAATTTGAAATTCAAACGGCTCCACTGATTCACTATAAATAGAGGTCATCCGGCAAATAGTTGAAGTGTGTCAACAACGTGATCAAACTCTCACTTGTGCTTAAGCACTCAATCTTCCATACTCTTTACTGCCTATTGATCCGTTCCAAGACTTAAGCTTGAAACAAAAGCTACTTGTGAAGAAGTAGAACATTCACGGCTAAGAAATTAGTTAAGTGTTCTTTCTTTCGAACAAGAACAAGTCTTAGACACCAGAAACAACTTAACTTGTTTACTGAAAAGTATTTCAAGTTGTGTTTCTTTAGATAAGTTGTTATAGCTGAATAAGTTATACTCAAGTCATCTCATCCCAAACCTCTCTAACTGATAAACGCCCTTTTTCAGGCGTGAAATTTAGGGGGAATTAATCAAGCATTGTGTTGCTGATTATAAGTCCCAAGTTTGGTGGAGAACAAGGTTTGGTTCTCTAGTTAGGTTTGAAACGAAGCAAGTGTGCTTTGGTTTCTGAAGAATCATTATAGATAGGTGTTGTAAGGAACGTCAAGCTTATCTTAGTGGATTCAGTCCTAGAAAGGACAAAGTGGATTAGTTGAGAGATTACGCCACTCTCAGATACCACTATAAAAGTGTTTGTGTGATTTACTTTACCGCATTTAGTTTTCAACAAGCTTAACTTTTTGTACACTGTCACTCTGCTCACTTGCTGAAACTAGCACTCTCTGAAAAGCACTTATTGTATAAAGACTTCCGCACTCTATTTTTTAAAGTCCCAGAAACCTCATTACTGAAAAGTAACTAGTACTTGCTAAGAAAGTTAAGTATCAGCAAACTCATTACTGAAAAGTAATAAACACTTGCTGAGAAAAGTTTTTAAACGACGAAAGTTTGAAAAGACAATTTCCCCCCCCCCCCTCTAGTCTTTTCTTGTTGTTTAAATGGACCAACAGAAACTAACCTTTCTATTACCCTTACTAACTAGATAGTAGTTTATTGATTCATTCATCTACTTTCTCTTGCTTTGAGTAGATGAAAGATACAATCCCAAGTAACTAATGAGTTGTATGTCTTTCGTTTGTCTAGAACAACAACTAGATCACTAGATTAGTTGGAACTAACTTCAATTACTAGAGTTGTATACAAAATTGAATAAGAAGCTCCCTTACTTTCTTATGGAGAAAGTTAAAGAATCAATTGAAACTAACCTTTCTATTGCTGCTACTAACTAGATTAATTGTTTATTGATTCATTCATCAACGTTCAATGGCTATGAGTAGATGAAACATACAGCCATGTAACGAATGAGTTATATGTCTTCCCGTTGTCTAGAACAAAAACTAGATGACTAGATTAGTTAGAACTAACTTCAAGTACCAGAGTTGTATACACAATCGAATAAGAAGCACCCTTACTTCCTTATAGTGAAAGTTAAAGAATCCATCGAAACTAAGCTTTCTATTGCCCTTACTAACTAGATAGTTGTTTATTGATTCATTCATCAACTTTCTCTTGCTTTGAGTAGATGAAAGATACAATCCCAAGTAACGACTGAGTTGTATGTCTTTCGTTTGTCTAGAACAACAACTAGATCACTAGATTAGTTAGAACTAACTTCAAGTACTAGAGTTGTATACACAATTAATAAGAAGCTCCCTTACTTTCTTATGGGGAAAGTTAAAGAATCAATTGAAACTAACCTTTCTATTGCCGCTACTAACGAGATTAGTTGTTTATTGATTCATTCATCCACTTTCTATTGTTTGAGTAGATGAAAGATACAATGCCATGTGACGTATGAGTTGTATGTCTTCCCGTTGTCTAGAACAACAACTAGATCAATAGATTAGTTAGAACTAACTTCAAGTACCAGAGTTGTATACACAATCGAATAAGAAGCACCCTTACTTCCTTATAGTGAAAGTTAAAGAATCCATCGAAACTAAGCTTTCTATTGCCCTTCCTAACTAGATTAGTTGTTTATTGATTCATTCATCCACTTTCTCTTGCTTTGAGTAGATGAAAGATACAATCCCAAGTAACTAATGAGTTGTATGTCTTCTGTTTGTCTAGAACAACAACTAGATCACTAGATTAGTTAGAACTAACTACAAGTACTAGAGTTCTAGAGTTGTATATACAATCGAATAAGAAGCTCCCTTACTTTCTTTTGGGGAAAGTTAAAGAATCAATTGAAACTAACCTTTCCATTGCCGCTACTAATTAGATTAATTGTTTATTGATTGATTCATCAATTTTCTATTACTTTGAGTAGATGAAACATACAATGCCATGTAACGAATCAGTTGTATGACTTCCCGTTGTCTAGAACAAAAACTACATCACTAGATTAGTTAGAACTAACTTCAAGTACCAGAGTTGTATACACAATCGAATATAAAGCACCCTTACTTCCTTATAGAGAAAGTTAAAGAATCCATCAAAACTAACTTTTCTATTGCCCTTACTAACTAGATTAGTTGTTTATTGATTCATTCATGCACTTTCTATTTCTTTGAGTAGATGAAAGATACAATCACAAGTAACGAATGAGTTGTATGTCTTCCGTTTGTCTAGAACAACAACTAGATCACTATATTAGTTAAAACTAACTACAAGTACTAGAGTTCTATACACCATCGACTATGAAGCTTCCTTACTTTCTTTTGGGGAAACTTAAAAATCAATTGAAACTAACCTTTCTATTGCCGCTACTAACGAGATTAGTTGTTTATTGATTCATTCATCCACTTTCTATTGTTTGAGTAGATGAAAGATACAATGCCATGTAACGAATGAGTTGTATGTCTTCCCGTTGTCTAGAACAACAACTAGATCAATAGATTAGTTAGAACTAACTACAAGTACTAGAGTTCTATACACAATCGACTAAGAAGCTTCCTTACTTTTTTATGGGGAAACTTGAAGAATCAATTGAAACTAACCTTTCTATTGCCGCTACTAACGAGGTTAGGTGTTTATTGATTAATTCATCCACTTTCTATTGTTTGAGTAGATGAAAGATTAGTTGTAAAAAGCTTTGTTTGTTTTGTTTGCTGATTTTTGTAGTTATCTCTGAACTTTCTTGTAAACTTACTGAAAGATAATTATCAGCATTAAGCTTTTGACTCTTATTGGTTCTTGATTATGAAAACTACTCTTGCTTACTGTTTTATTATTCAAGTATGCTTGCATTATTCAACTGATTTATTCAACATCAGAAACCTCTAAAAGGGTAACAATTAATTTAGCCATGGATTGCTGACATCAAAAAGGGGGAAATTTGTTAGGAAACTTGTAATTTTGATGAGCAATTAACCATGCTAAATTAAGGAAAGTCCAGTAACTAGTACTCTGAAGGTCCATAGAAATTTAGAATTTTAAGTACATTGTAAAAGAGGAACGTTTGCTGACAATTTAGTGTAGGTACTAGTTAGGTGCTTTAGTTTTGCTGATGATGTACTTTGTTTTTACAAATGAACTATTGAAGCACTAGAACCATTCAGAAACTTGAAAATTCGAAGACTGAAGACTTAAGAAGCTTTTGGAAGATGGTATCTACAAAGGAACATGTTGCTCAGAAAGTGGAAATTTCAGCAACAGCTTGCATAAGTGAAAATCTATATGGCATATTAGGTTGTGCTTGCTGAAACTGAGACTGACTACTTGCTGAAATACATATGTGACCTCCTTGCTGAAAGTAGTTGCATTTTGGCTCCAACGTTCACATTTGAATTCCATTCAAATGAACATTAAATGTAAAGTAAGCATGCGAAGAACATGAAGACTAGAAGACAAATAAAGGACGCTGTTGAAAGTACAAAAGCAAGATAGTGACATCTTAAGGAACAAAGCCTTAGAATTTGAAATTCAAACGGCTCAACTGATTCACTATAAATAGAGGTCATCCGGCAAATAGTTGAAGTGTGTCAACAACGTGATCAAACTCTCACTTGTGCTTAAGCACTCAATCTTCCATACTCTTTACTGCCTATTGATCCGTTCCAAGACTTAAGCTTGAAACAAAAGCTACTTGTGAAGAAGTAGAACATTCACGGCTAAGAAATTAGTTAAGTGTTCTTTCTTTCGAACAAGAACAAGTCTTAGACACCAGAAACAACTTAACTTGTTTACTGAAAAGTATTTCAAGTTGTGTTTCTTTAGATAACTTGTTATAGCTGAATAAGTTATACTCAAGTCATCTCATCCCAAACCTCTCTAACTGATAAACGCCCTTTTTCAGGCGTGAAATTCAGGGGGAATTAATCAAGCACTGTGTTGCTTATTATAAGTCCCAAGTTTGGTGGAGAACAAGGTTTCGTTCTCTAGTTAGGTTTGAAACGAAGCAAGTGTGCTTTGGTTTCTGAAGAATCATTATAGATAGGTGTTGTAAGGAACGTCAAGCTTATCTTAGTGGATTCAGTCCTAGAAAGGACAAAGTGGATTAGTTGAGAGATTACGCCACTCTCAGATACCACTATAAAAGTGTTTGTGTGATTTACTTTACCGCATTTAGTTTTCAACAAGCTTAACTTTTTGTACACTGTCACTCTGCTCACTTGCTGAAACTAGCACTCTCTGAAAAGCACTTATTGTATAAAGACTTCCGCACTCTATTTTTTAAAGTCCCAGAAACCTCATTACTGAAAAGTAACTAGTACTTGCTAAGAAAGTTAAGTATCAGCAAACTCATTACTGAAAAGTAATAAGCACTTGCTGAGAAAAGTTTTCAAACGACGAAAGTTTGAAAAGACTATTTACCCCCCCCCCCCTCTAGTCTTTTCTTGTTGTTTAAATGGACCAACAGAAACTAACCTTTCTATTACCCTTACTAACTAGATAGTAGTTTATTGATTCATTCATCCACTTTCTCTTGCTTTGAGTAGATGAAAGATACAATCCCAAGTAACTAATGAGTTGTATGTCTTTCGTTTGTCTAGAACAACAACTAGATCACTAGATTAGTTGGTACTAACTTCAATTACTAGAGTTGTATACATAATTGAATAAGAAGCTCCCTTACTTTCTTATGGAGAAAGTTTAAGAATCAATTGAAACTAACCTTTCTATTGCTACTACTAACTAGATTAATTGTTTATTGATTCATTCATCAACTTTCAATTGCTTTGAGTAGATGAAACATACAGCCATGTAACGAATGAGTTATATGTCTTCCCGTTGTCTAGAACAAAAACTAGATGACTAGATTAGTTAGAACTAACTTCAAGTACGAGAATTGTATACACAATCGAATAAGAAGCACCCTTACTTCCTTATAGTGAAAGTTAAAGAATCCATCGGAACTAAGCTTTCTATTGCCCTTAATAATTAGATAGTTGTTTATTGATTCATTCATCCACTTTCTCTTGCTTTGAGTAGAAGAAAGATACTATCCCAAGTAACTAATGAGTTGTATGTCTTTCGTTTGTCCAGAACAACAACTAGATCACTAGATTAGTTAGAACTAACTTCAAGTACTAGAGTTGTATACACAATTAATAAGAAGCTCCCTTACTTTCTTATGGGGAAAGTTAAAGAATCAATTGAAACTAACCTTTCTATTGCCGCTACTAACGAGATTAGTTGTTTATTGATTCATTCATCCACTTTCTATTGTTTGAGTAGATGAAAGATACAATGCCATGTGACATATGAGTTGTATGTCTTCCCGTTGTCTAGAACAACAATTAGATCAATAGATTAGTTAGAACTAACTTCAAGTACCAGAGTTGTATACACAATCGAATAAGAAGCACCCTTACTTCCTTATAGTGAAAGTTAAAGATCCATCAAAACTAAGCTTTCTATTGCCCTTACAAACAAGATTAGTTGTTTATTGATTCATACATCCACTTTCTCTTGCTTTGAGTACATATAAGATACAATCCCAAGTAACTAATGAGTTGTATGTCTTCCGTTTATCTAGAACAACAATTAGATCACTAGATTAGTTAGAACTAACTACAAGTACTAGATTTCTAGAGTTGTATATACAATCGAATAAGAAGCTCCCTTACTTTCTTTTGGTGAAAGTTAAAGAATCAATTGAAACTAACCTTTCCCTTGCCGCTACTAATTAGATTAATTGTTTATTGATTGATTCATCAACTTTCTATTACTTTGAGTAGATGAAACATACAATGCCATGTAACGAATGAGTTGTATGACTTCCCGTTGTCTAGAACAAAAACTAGATCACTAGATTAGTTAGAACTAACTTCAAGTACCAGAGTTGTATACACAATCGAATATAAAGCACCCTTACTTCCTTATAGAGAAAGTTAAAGAATCCATCAAAACTAACCTTTCTATTGCCCTTACTAACAAGATTAGTTGTTTATTGATTCATTCATGCACTTTCTATTTCTTTGAGTAGATGAAAGATACAATCCCAAGTAACGAATGAGTTGTATGTCTTCCGTTTGTCTAGAACAACAACTAGATCACTAGATTAGTTAAAACTAACTACAAGTACTAGAGTTCTATACACCATCGACTATGAAGCTTCCTTACTTTCCTTTGGGGAAACTTAAAGAATTAATTGAAACTAACCATTCTATTGCCGCTACTAACTATATTAATTGTTTATTGATTGATTCATCAACTTTCTATTAATTTGAGTAGATGAAACATACAATGCCATGTAACGAATGAGTTGTATGACTTCCTGTTGTCTGGAACAAAAACTAGATCACTAGATTAGTTAGAACTAACTTCAAGTACCAGAGTTGTATACACAATCGAATAAGAAGCACCCTTACTTCCATATAGTGAAATTTAAAGAATCCATCAAAACTAACCTTTCTATTGCCATTAATAACTAGATTAGTTGTTTATTGATTCATTCATGCACTTTCTATTTCTTTGAGTAGATGAAAGATACAATCCCATGTAACGAATGAGTTGTATGTCTTCCGTTTGTCTAGAACAACAACTAGATCACTAGATTAGTTAAAACTAACTACAAGTACTAGAGTTCTATACAACATCGACTATGAAGCTCCCTAACTTTCTTTTGGGGAAAGTTAAAGAATCAATTGAAACTAACCTTTCCATTGCCGCTACTAACTAGATTAATTTTGTTTATTGATTGATTCATCAACTTTCTATTACTTTGAGTAGATGAAACATACAATGCCATGTAACGAATGAGTTGTATGACTTCCCGTTGTCTAGAACAAAAACTAGATCACTAGATTAGTTAGACGAAAGTTTGAAAAGACTATTTACCCCCCCCCCCCTCTAGTCTTTTCTTGTTGTTTAAATGGACCAACAGAAACTAACCTTTCTATTACCCTTACTAACTAGATAGTAGTTTATTGATTCATTCATCCACTTTCTCTTGCTTTGAGTAGATGAAAGATACAATCCCAAGTAACTAATGAGTTGTATGTCTTTCGTTTGTCTAGAACAACAACTAGATCACTAGATTAGTTTGAACTAACTTCAATTACTAGAGTTGTATACAGAATTGAATAAGAAGCTCCCTTACTTTCTTATGGAGAAAGTTAAAGAATCAATTGAAACTAACATTTATGTTGCTGCTACTAACTAGATTAACTGTTTATTGATTCATTCATCAACTTTCAATTGCTTTGAGTAGATGAAACATACAACCATGTAACGAATGAGTTATATGTCTTCCCGTTGTCTAGAACAAAAACTAGATGACTAGATTAGTTAGAACTAACTTCAAGTACCAGAGTTGTATACACAATCGAATAAGAAGCACCCTTACTTCCTTATAGTGAAAGTTAAAGAATCCATCGAAACTAAGCTTTCTATTGCCCTTACTAACTAGATAGTTGTTTATTGATTCATTCATCCACTTTCTCTTGCTTTGAGTAGATGAACGATACAATCCCAAGTAACTAATGAGTTGTATGTCTTTCGTTTGTCTAGAACAACAACTAGATCACTAGATTAGTTAGAACTAACTTCAAGTACTAGAGTTGTATACACAATTAATAAGAAGCTCCCTTACTTTCTTATGGGGAAAGTTAAAGAATCAATTGAAACTAACCTCTCTATTGCCGCTACTAACGAGATTAGTTGTTTATTGATTCATTCATCCACTTTCTATTGTTTGAGTAGATGAAAGATACAATGCCATGTGACGTATGAGTTGTATGTCTTCCCGTTGTCTAGAACAACAACTAGATCAATAGATTAGTTAGAACTAACTTCAAGTACCAGAGTTGTATACACAATCGAATAAGAAGCTGATGAACGCGGATTCGTCGGTTCCGAATTCAGTCAAATAAAATTTGTATTTAGCCAAAGGCAATCCACAACTACAACGAAAACGTAGTGTAGTAGCAGAATGACTCGAGTGTCGTTCTCTCAGGACTATAACTAGCTTTATCTATTTAACAAGAAAATATAAAACAGCAGATAGAAAGCAATAGGGGGTTTTCATGCAAATAATGGAGGTTGGTGATAGTATGGTCCTTCTTAACATAATGGGTCGATAATCATGCATAAATTCCTCGGTCTTGCGTAGAGATCTTTGAATGAATCTTGGGTCCTGTTGTAAGTATTAAGCACTACGGAGATAATATGGGTCTGACCTGTCAACAACTAACGTCCTATTGTGTTCCGTAATCATTCAACACTACGAAGATAATTTGGTCTGATTGGCCGACAAGTGTCCAAGTGTGCATAATGATCAATACAACATACGAGAATTTTGGTGTTCAACTCATCAACGAAATAAAGCAATGACACGGAGTATAATGTGCGATATAGCCATTAGCATGATTATCTTCCCTCGCTAAGAATTCACATACTACCACCAACGATAAATTTAGCTACTCATAATGTGCATGCAATCAATAGCAATCATAGAAGAAAACATATTGAAAGAAATAAAATAAGTAGATAAAAGTTGTAAGATACAAAGTTACCGAAGGTTGTCAATCTCCGGATGATTGCGATCCTACGCTCTCCAATCTGCTATGAAAAAGTATCCCCTAAGCTATGGAACTCCCAGGACAGGCCCCGGGAAGTTCCTCCCTAAAACTATAGAGAGAGGTGAGAAAGTAGGCTTGGAAAGATATGATTTTCGGAGAGAAAACTCGCAACTATATATAGGCCCGGAATTTGCCCGCGGCGGTTCGCCCGAGGCACGGGGCGGTTCGCCCCACAGTGTAAACGCGGATTTTTCGTGTTTTCGACGCGGTTTTGGATTTCTTCACCTTTTCGGACTCGGTTTCAGACTTCTATTTGCCTTCTAACCTCCAGATTCGGCCCCTAGACTCCAAATCCTATCCGGAAACGTTCAGATACTCCAAATATGCTTCTGGAACACCAATTCCTTGTAGACTTCAATATAATTGCCCGTAAATCTCTGAATTTCAACCAAAACCTGTAAAATAAAATCTAAAGGGAAACGTGACACTATTCTAATAAAATGTATTAAAATATAGCTAAATTAACATAGACGATAGCTAAATTAGGTGAAAAAGACTCGAATGAAAGTGTAAAATACACATTCATCAAACTCCCCAAACCGAACCTTTGCTTGTCCTCAAGCAACTAAGCTAGACTCTAATACAAAAAACATGCAAGACTCAAAAATGGAGTTTTATGCAAAATAAAATGAACTAAATTACTGAATCTACCAAATAACATATGAACAAAAACCATATAAATCAAAGCATGAAAATAGGTTGAAGAATACCTCGATTGACTTATACACATCCACATAAGCACTTATGTCAAGACAAGATAGTCTCTCGTAACATTCTCTACCTGGACCTAGTCAGTGACGACGTAATGATGCATGCTAAGATACGAATGGTTGCCCCGTGCCTATGAAACTGAGGACTTACTGCTGTTCCACCATGTTAAGACTTTCCCTCAAAACACTACAAGGGATCTGATGTTCAGCGACGGACTCATCCGTCGCTGAAAATAAGCGATCCGTCGCTGATTAGGCTCAGCGACGGATCGCTAAATATATCGACGGATGAGAATTCCGTCGCAAATACATTGGTCGTAAACGAATTAACGACGAATCAACGATCCGTCACGAATTAGCGACGGAATAGCGACGGATAATTCGTTGACCGTGTTGCGACGGATAACTCATCCGTCGCAAAAGTCATGGTCAGCTTAGTAGTCTGACCAGGACTTTAGCGACGGATGAGTTATCCGTCGCTTGTTTTTTTTTTTTTTTTTTTTTTTTTTTTTTTTTTTTTTTAAACAAATTCTTTATATTTAAATAAAATCCAAACCAAAAAAACCATTGAACCTGTTACACACATCATTAATATTCGTAATAAATAAATTCCCCAAAAATAAATGCAAAAAGCATTTTCAATAACGAAACGATCCAATAATCATAATAAAAATCATTCATACAATAAATATTTAATGTAATATCCGATAGGAAGTATAATATTCGTTCATGAGTCGAAAAACAACATAAGAAAACTAAACTGGATCATGGAGAAGTGGGTGGCGGTGGTGGTGCGCTGGAGGAAGGAGGTGGCATCCCCAACTTCGCATAAATGGCAGCGATGTGGGCCTCCTGCTCAGCCTGTCTCTCGGCCAGCCTCCTAATCTCTGCATCCTTCTCTGCCAACTCCGCTCTGAGGGCGGCCTCAGAAGAAGTACTAGAAGACGTGGTCCGTGATGAGGCAGAGTTCCCGAGATGACGGGAACGCGCATGCCTCGCGCTACTGGTGGTAGCAGCCAAACTCCCTAGTCCCAAGCGACGACCCTTCTCGTCCTCCCGATCCAGTTCCAAGAAAATGTTGTTCATCTCCTCGACAATGAGGTCCTTGTCACTAATCCTGTTTGTATAGTCCTTCTGAAAGGATAAATCAATAGTGCAAGGCGTTAGTGAATTCAAGTATTATTGAAATCAACCGTATTTAATGAACACAAGTATTGCAGAACTTACCGCAATCTTCTCGGCCTTAGTAGACAACCATTCGCCATCAGGGCCCATCTGAGACTTCGTGAAGAACGTGAAGAGAAGACTCTCGTTATCCTCAATCTGAATGACACATGAATTATAAGTATAAAATGCATGATAAAAAAGATCACAAAGTATAAGAGGCATGATGTATAAAATCACAAAGTTTGAACTGATATTACAAGTACAAGAATAATATTAAAACCACAAAGTTAATTAATTATACACTTACCAGCCTATTCATGTTGGCTGTAGCGATGGACTGAGAGCCAAATCGATGTGTGACCATGCTCCTGGTCCCATCCTCGGGCCTCGCCTTCCTGTTTGAAGCGTTTTGCTCAGCCGCACGCTGGACTTTTGGATCAGGCCAGTAGGCCTTCCACTGAACCCACAGTTCATCTCCTAGCCAACTCGGCTTCCCCAGTCCGTCAGTGTGCCTGGCCTTCATGGTATTAACAATCCCCTTGTAAAGGGAACTACCATGGGCGTTGAAGCAGTACCAGAGTGGCCACAACAGAGCTTTGGGAAGGAAGTAATATTTCTACACAAGTACAGACAAACACCCAAATATAGTGGCTAACATACCACTCACATACAGTAACATACCACTCAAGACAAAAAAACAATTATGAAACAGCCAGCAGTATGATTATTAACTCACCCTCAACTCCTCAAAGTACTCTCCCTTTAACTGGTCAGGGATGGTAGTCCACTGGGCGCCACCCTGTTGTGGTGGGAGCATCTTGGCCCTGATGATCTGGCCTAGGTTGTGAGCCGCCTTTTCCGCAAATAACCTGCAAAGAATAAGGCAATCATTAAGCAAACCTTCGTAATATATAGTAATGAACTCAAGCCATAATACAACATTTTGACGTAAATATATAAGTTAAATCATAATACTTACTTGTCCCCGTTAGGGTAGAGTACAGGCCTACCATTCCACTGAAGACCGTCCATGGGTGATCTGTAGGGACAGTCATCGTCTGGCACGTGGGCCCATGGGTCACGGGGATCGCTCGAGCCCCTACTGGACTCACCTGGAGTCCCACGAGCAGTCGGGGAGTCGTGCTATGAGCTAGGCCCGGTGTCATCTCCCTCAGTACGTGGTGACTGAGGAGTGCGTGGAATCTCATCCGGTTGTATGGTGTAACGAGGCAGTCTGGGTTTCGGCATCTGCAAATTAAAGCAAAGATATGTGTTAGTACATACAGAATTGAATATAAAACATGTACAATCAGAGATATAGCAAGGAACGACACTAGACATTCGGGTGGTCACGCCAGTAGGACTCCCAAACATCATGAAGGGGACTCGGCATCCACTCTTTGGGCGGAACTCCCAAAAGCCAGTTGGCTTTCCAAACCTCAAGTAAGGGAATCCTCAGTGTACGTTCTGACATATTTGAATGCTAAACCTGACCAATCGAAGTTTAGTTCATTGCTAACGTATTATTTCATTCTATTTATCGAGGTTTTTACTTGCCATTTAAGATATGTGTAATTAAGGAAAATTTTTATATATATAATTTATTATATTTTGCTAACATACCCAAAATTCTTACTCATTTTTATTATTAATTTTTACTTTGCATTATACTTATAATATTTCTAAATTACAACTAATTACTTTGCATTATAGTTACGATATGTCTATATTATACATTTACATTAACAACTAATTACAACTAATTACGGCCGATTACGATCGAATCATACAACTAAATTCTAGAGGTCTCCAATCAACCCCAAACAAAGTCTCAATACTCCAAATATCAATTCAACCCAATCAAATTCTCAATTACTAAAACAAAATTTCAATTCCTAAAATACCCAATTCATCCCAAATCTATCAATTCACCAACCAAAACTTGTGCATCTCCCCTAATTTGAGCTACATAACATAATACACTACTAAAATGCATACCATTCAATGAAATTGAAAAAGAATGAAGAATACTCAAATTTAGACAAGTTAGGGTTAGAAGTTAATACCTTTGATTTCGGAATAAATAGTGAAAGAATCAAGCAATTGACTAGCTACCCTTATTCCTTGGTGGAAGAGCTTCGAAATGCCTATAAGATTGCTTGAAGTGGTGAAGAAATGAAGAAGATATGGCAAGAGGGGTTTTCGCCGGTGGAGAAAACGGGAGGGGGGCAGAGATTCTGTTCTGCAATATCGACGATCTGGGACTAAGTCCCGTATTTATATTTACGTTCTGCGACGGATGAGCCATCCGTCGCAGATTTGCGACGGATGAGTCATCCTTCGTATAATTACGACGGATGGATTCATCCGTCCCTTGTTTTTATTTTCCTATTTTTTTATTTTTTTCCATGGTCAATGAGATATACGACGGATGAGTAATCCGTCGTAATGACGAGACGGATGAATCCATCCGTTGCAAAAACAAACAACGGATGGAGTCATCCGTCACTAATATTGCGACGGATAAGCATCCGTCGCAACTCTCAAACGTCCCAAGGGTTTAGGGACGCGCATTATCACGAATTGTCTTTATCCGTCGCTATTTCTATTTCATCCGTCGTAAAAAGACCGATCCGTCGCTAAAGATAGCGACGGGTCGATCCGTCACTAATTTCGGTCGCTGTTTATGGTATTTCTTGTAGTGAAAGAGGTCGAACCAGTACTGGCTCTCATCAAACGAAGGAGGGTTCCCTATAAAAGATAACTCTCCCCTATTCTACCCATCTCTCAAGTAAAGTCTTAAGCTATTCACCACTTCCTGAATGGCAAGACGAGGGTGGTCTAGAACAGATGACACTCAAGACAAAAAGAGAAAAACACGAATACGAACAATAAGAAAAATGGAAAAGACTCAAACTTTGCTAAACTGCTATTTGGCTTTATTTTTTGGACCCTTCTTTGCTTTTTTGGGGTCTTCTTTTTTTCTTTTTTTTTTTCTTTCCAGATTCTTTTTCTTCTTTTCTTTTTCTCTTTTTTCTGGAATTTTCTCTTTTTTTTTCGAGTTTTTTCTAGCCAGCAGTAGCATAACAAAAAGAGAAATAAAATGACTCACACGACTTCCCAAACCTATTCGAAAGAATAGGTTGGAGTACAAAATTCACGAAAAAGAAAAATAAACTCACGATACGAAAATGAAAAACAGAAACAAGTCTATGATGGTGTAAGCCCCTCCCCAAACCTATTCGAAAGAATAGGTTATAAACAAAGGATCACACAACCTCACACTACCTCCTTCCTAGGCATTTAGCAATCTCAAAGCATGGTGAAGACTTGTTGCCTCTTAAGTACATAATTACTCTGGAAAACAACCATAAGACCCTAACATGCATCATCCTATTATAAAGGCCTTCGTGAACCGCAGTAGAGAAAACACCACTAAGTGATGTCGAGACTACCATGCTTAACTAAGTGCAATACATAAATGAGACAAGCCAAGCGAGAAAAACCTCAAACAAATTCATAAAGATGAAGCATACGATTAATGACATAGCTAGTTGATCTACCCAGTAAAAAAGTTCAAAAAATTCGGCAATAAACTCCATATAAAACATGCAAGACTATCCTAGGATGAATGCAACCTAAAAAATCTAAGAAAGCAGTAAACGTGCAAATGCAAACAAAGAACAAGATACTAATTTGACACAAAACCAAACAAAACTTAATATCATGGTTCACATCCCATCCCCCTTACGATTCTTAAGCTAGCCCCCTAGCAAAAGAGAATGAGTAATAAAAAGTGATACTAGATGTTACCGAAGGGTTTGGCCTCGGTCGGCTGAGAGTGGACAAGTGGAAGGACTAATCATCGGGATGGTAGTCCCCATAAAAGTCACTCCACATGTCATTCATGAGCTCGTTGGACTATCGTAGAGCCTCCTGCTGTTGCTGGATCAGCTGTTGCTGCTCCCACATGTGCTGCCTATCCTCTCGGCGGTGCTCCTCGAATATCTCCCAATCGCGGTTGTGCTGGACAATGTGCCTGTCGATGTCCTCTCGCATGGCCGCGTTGTTGGCATCAATCCTGTCGAAACGGCTGTCGAGGTAGGTATGGAATTCGGAGAAGTCAAATCCTCCAGACCCCTGTGGTGCTCCAGCTGGTGCATGCGGTGCATGATGGACAAATGGAATATCTGGAATCGGGGCTTCACCAACATCGGCCTCCATAGCATCCTCATGATCGGAATCATTTGGCTGGACTGGCCCTCCTACATCAGCAGCAGCTGTAGTGGGGTTCCTCAACTGATACCTGTTGAGCTGTACCTCAATGGTCGAGGGTGAAAGGGCAGCGACCTCGCAATCCCCCTCCTCAATATCGTCTACCCCATGATATTTGCAGTAAGCTGTGATGAAGCTCGGGAAGATGAAAGGCTTCCTCTTCTTCTCCCAGTGGCGCTCATACTCCTCATACATAATGTGCCCTATGTCGACCTGATGTCCGTCAATGAGGCAGTAGAGGAGCTCGGCGTAGTATGGCTGAATCCAAGTGTCATTCTTCCTTGGGATCAAGTCGGAGATGCAAAATTTCATCATCACCTTAGCTTCGATGCTAAGGTCGCCATAACCGATCCATCCAGGTGCTCCCCCAACTTCCGGATATCTGTACCCCCTGTTGCAGATCACTTCGGTGACGTCTCTTCCTATCCCCCTAGCGGTTCTCGAATATAAGTAGGCGTGTGCGCTCTCTGTGAATTCAAAGTTCCCGAAGTGGATGAAGGAAGAAATGTGCTCTGGGCTCCATGGTATAATTAGGCCTCGGACTAACACCCCATTCTTCTCGTCCAAATCCGTATACCTGGTGTAGAAATCTCGAAGGAGGCTCTCGTCGTAGCCTTTGAACCTGTCGGAACTGTACCATGCCCAATTCCTTTGTGACCCCAAACTTGAAAGTGTCCTATACCCCGCTCTATTCGCTGCAGACTCAGGAATGTCAATCCTCCTGTCGGGAATGATAGACCTTCCTCCGTCGGCCATCTCCTCCTCTAACCGTTGTCGCACCCCTATCGCAGCGGCAGACAACTCGTACAAATCGTGAGATGGTTGGGAGCTTGATGCCACTCCCTTCCCCTTTTGCTAGAGCCGGCTCTCCTTGTCCTTGGTGCCATGATTCCTACAAACAGCAATTAGTATCTTGTACGACGCAAAACAGAGCTATGCTTATGTAAATAAACGAACGAACTAACGAGTAAAAATTTCAAAAATCGAACTCCTCAAGAACCCAAGCCTAGTCTAGCTAATTCATTACGTAACATATCAATGTACCTACTACAATAACATATCACATTATGCTTTTGCTAACAACATATGCCTTGAATCACAAGGTTCAATCCATATCATAAAAATCAATTTCTAGCATAAATCCTCAATCTCAACCATCATGCATTCTATCAATACATTCATCAATTTCATGTCATTAAATACATGTTTAAACAAGGAATGAGAGCAAGAGAGACAATTCCTAACAAGACATATATCATCCAATTAGCAAAATCTCAAATCATCAAACCAAGCCTAATTGAACATGTAATTGACAATGAATAATGAATCTAAACACATAAACCATCAACCCATTCATCATACAAGCCTAATTGAAGCTTAAATCAAAAAACCCCCAAATTGTAAAAATTAGGGTTCTCGTGATAATACCTCAAATCCGGAAATTGAATGAGCTAGGAATAAATTTGTTCGGATAGAATGATAGAGAACGTTATGGGCTTTGAATGACGCTAAAGAACACACAAAATGATGGAGAGATGAAGAAGTTACGAAGATTTGAAGATATTTTGAATATGGAGGAAATTTTGGAGTTTGAAGGATGAAAATGGAGAAAAATGGGGGTTTGAGGAAGAAACCCCCGATTTTGGTCTCTGGAGGTGTGGGGCTGTTCGCCCCACACCTGGGGTGGACCGCCCCGCACGCCTAGAGCGCGCGCGCGCGCTCTGGTCGTGGAGCGATTCGCCCCCCACTTTTTAGGTGGGAGACGAACGTCTTTTGAAATAAAAATGCGGTTTTTAGTCCCCGAAAAATCATTTTCCTCGAAAATCACTCGAAAAATCGCACTCGAACAAAACATAAGCACATACGACACAGAACTGAACAAATTCACATATGAGAAGCAAATAGTTCAAGTATGAATGCATGCAAAAAAACGGTAAAGAAAGCGATAAAAACCCCGGGTTGCCTCCCGGATAGCGCCATTGTTTAAGGTCTCTGACTCGACCCCTGTCTTCGCCTATCTTTTCCTTCTGTGGGTACTAGACTTCCCCATCATGATTCTCCTTCCCGTGCTTTGATCCTGTGAATAAGAGTGAACATAGACGTTAAGACCACTGTAATCAATAGTGTTAGAAGTATCGGGTGGATCAGGTGGATCAGTTATGGCTTGCAACACGTGTTACTTGCCATCCACTTCGATAGTGCAAGTCCTTTGGTAGATGTCCATCACTGAGCGTATTTTTGTCAAAAATGTTCGTCCTAAGAGTATGACATCCCCCGTTCCTGGTGCTGATGCTGGCATAATTACAAAATCGGTGTGGACAGAGGCTTCACCGATTTTGACTAATACATTCTTCACAACGCCTTCGGGTTTCACAAGGGATCCATCCGCCAGTTGCACAATAGCCTTATGCACTGTTAGTTCTCCAAGGTTACTCTTCTCGAAAACGTTCAAAGGGAGCACATTAGAGTAGGATCCAGTGTCTAGCGTGGCTCGGACATCTTCAAGCTCCCCAATCCCGACCTTAATATCGAAACTTTGAGGGAGTGGCTCGGGATCCTCTTGCTCCTCTTCACTCTTGTTGGTACAAAGGTACTTTCCTTCTTCTTCGGCTTGTGGAGGTAGGTCCCTCTTGCAACTCTCGCACTTAGTAACCTTCTTGATGGTGATTTCAACAAGTAGATCACCCACTAAGTTAATGTACAATGACTTCTCAGTGTTGCTAGGCAGTTTGCCTTGTTCCCTACTTGCTCCTCGGTCGATCAACTCTTGCATCTTTTGATGGGCAAGCCTAGTGCTCTCTTCTAACTTATCGAGCCTTGCCCTAGTCTTCTCAGAATCTTCCTCATACCGTTTGAGAAAACTTTGTGTGTGATCGACCACCTTCTGCAAGTTCTCCATCAGTTGAGCCGTCTTCGACTTCGGTGGCTCTTTTGGAGCGGGGTTTTCACAGTGATCATTACCATAGTTCAGCCTACTACGGTCTTGGTTGGGTCCATAAGTTTGGTTAGCCGGTGCATATCCTTGATTGTTACGGTATCCTCTTCTCCAAAATCCACCTCGAGGATTCCTACCGTCTTGTCCGTAGCTAACTTCCAGAGTACCAAACTCCGTAACGAAGGCCTCTTCTTCTCCTCCTCGAGCCCAGTTGCCATCATCGTATGCCAGCTCCGATCTACACATATGAGCCCCATGCGCATAGTTCTTGCATATTCGGCACACTTCGTTCGAAATAGTTGTTCCGGTGGCGCTCTTGAGGACTTGCTTCAATTCGTTTAGAAAGCACTCGAATTGATCCCCATTCCCCCTGTACATAGGGGCTTTTTGAGTCGGTGGAGCTTCGGGTCCACGTCTCCTAACCATTGCTCTTGGGTCCTTGAACTGCGAACCCTTAGCAAGCCTTTCGAAAACAGCCCAGACGGCTTCTGCGGTTTCCTCTCAAATATTGCCTCGGCATTGGAAATCCACCACTTGTTGGTTCTCGAAGTTTAGTCCATTGTAGAAGTGTTGGACTAAGTCAGAGAGTTCAAAACCATGGTGAGGGCACTTGTTCGTGATCTTGGAACCTCTCGAATGCGGTGTAGATGGTCTCATCATAGTCTTGCTTGAATCTAGTGATTTGCGCCTTAAGCGCGGTAGTCAGAGTGTGTGGGAAGTATTTTTCCATGAAAGCTGAAAAAACCATTCCCCAAGTGTCCAGCGAGCCTGCTGGAGGAGAGCTCAGCCATGACTTGGCTCTCTCGCCAAGTCCCATCGCAAAAACCTTCATCCTTAACTCATCCGTGGTTATGTCAGCTCCGGGTCGTGGGAGTTGGTTGACAAAATCATCGATATCGTGCAAGTACCCCATCACATCTTCCCTTGATAAGCCATAGAACCTCGGAAGTTGTTGGAATGCGTGGTTCTTGATCTCCAGATCTTGGGTTGCAGACGAAAGAACTATCGCCGGTCCCCTCATACGATCCTTGGTGGGTTGTACCCATGCCTTCAGTGGTCTAGCTTCTGCCATTCCGTCGATTTCCTTGAATAGACTAATTAGAGATTCAGAGAAATCGGTTTCCTCTATTTCCTCTAGTGCGCGACTTTCAAGTAGTCGCCTTCTCTGGTGGTAGACTCTATCGATCTCAGCAATTGAATTAGCAAGCGGTGTTCCTGCAGAACGTGTATGCGGCATACACTATCTGTGACAGACTAGGTAAAGAGATTAGAAACAAACTAGGAAAGCAGAGAGAGATTAAAAAGAAAAACTAAAACTAATAGAATTATGAATCTAAAACTGTAAATATAAACAAATTAAACAGAAAAAAGGAGTATAGTCCCCGGCAACGGCGCCAATTTGATGAACGCGGATTCGTCGGTTCCGAATTCAGTCAAATAAAATTTGTATTTAGCCAAAGGCAATCCACAACTACAACGAAAACCGTAGTGTAGTAGCAGAATGACTCGAGTGTCGTTCTCTCAGGACTATAACTAGCTTTATCTATTTAACAAGAAAATATAAAACAGCAAATAGAAAGCAATAGGGGGTTTTCAAGCAGATAATGGAGGTTGGTGATAGTATGGTCCTTCTTAACATAATGGGTCGATAATCATGCATAAATTCCTCGGTCTTGCATAGAGATCATTGAATGAATCTTGGGTCCTGTTGTAAGTATTAAGCACTACGAAGATAATATGGGTCTGACCTGTCAACAACTAACGTCCTATTGTGTTCCGTAATCATTCAACACTACGAAGATAATTTGGTCTGATTGGCCGACAAGTGTCCAAGTGTGCTTAATGATCAATACAACATACGAGAATTTTGGTGTTCAACTCATCAACGAAATAAAGCAATGACACGGAGTATAATGCGCGATATAGCCATTAGCATGATTATCTTCCCTCGCTAAGAATTCACATACTACCACCAACGATAAATTTAGCTACTCATAATGTGCATGCAATCAATAGCAATCATAGAAGAAAGCATATTGAAAGAAATAAAATAAGTAGATAAAAGTTGTAAGATACAAAGTTACCGAAGGTTGTCAATCTCCGGATGATTGCGATCCTACGCGCTCCAATCTGCTATGAAAAACTATCCCCTAATCTATGGAAATCCCAGGACAGGCCCCGGGAAGTTCCTCCCTAAAACTATAGAGAGAGGTGAGAAAGTAGGCTTGGAAAGATATGATTTTCGGAGAGAACTCGCAACTATATATAGGCCCGGAATTTGCCCGCGGCGGTTCGCCCGAGGCACGGGGCGGTTCTCCCCACAGTGTAAACGCGGATTTTTCGCGTTTTCGACGCGGTTTTGGATTTCTTCACCTTTTCGGACTCGGTTTCAGACTTCTAATGGCGTTCTAACCTCCAGATTCGGCCCCTAGACTCCAAATCCTATCCGGAAACCTTCAGATACTCCAAATATGCTTCTGGAACACCAATTCCTTGTAGACTTCAATTTAATTGCCCGTAAATCTCCGAATTTCAACCAAAACCTGTAAAATAAAATCTAAAGGGAAACGTGACACTATTCTAATAAAATGTATTAAAATATAGCTAAATTAACATAGAGGATAGCTAAATTAGGTGAAAAAGACTCGAATGAAAGTGTAAAATACACATTCATCAGAAGCACCCTTACTTCCTTATAGTGAAAGTTAAAGAATCCATCGAAACTAAGCTTTCTATTGCCCTTACTAACTAGATTAGTTGTTTATTGATTCATTCATCCACTTTCTCTTGCTTTGAGTAGATAAAAGATACAATCCCAAGTAACTAATGAGTTGTATGTCTTCCGTTTGTCTAGAACAACAACTAGATCACTAGATTAGTTAGAACTAACTACAAGTACTAGAGTTCTAGAGTTCTATATACAATCGAATAAGAAGCTCCCTTACTTTCTTTTGGGAAAGTTAAAGAATCAATTGAAACTAACCTTTCCCTTGCCGCTACTAATTAGATTAATTGTTTATTGATTGATTCATCATCTTTCTATTACTTTGAATAGATGAAACATACAATGCCATGTAACGAATGAGTTGTATGACTTCCCGTTGTCTAGAACAAAAACTAGATCACTAGATTAGTTAAAACTAACTACAAGTACTAGAGTTCTATACAACATCGACTATGAAGCTCCCTTACTTTCTTTTGGGGAAAGTTAAAGAATCAATTGAAACTAACCTTTCCATTGCCGCTACTAACTAGATTAATTGTTTATTGATTGATTCATCAACTTTCTATTACTTTGAGTAGATGAAACATACAATGCCATGTAACGAATGAGTTGTATGACTTCCCGTTGTCTAGAACAAAAACTAGATCACTAGATTAGTTAGAACTAACTTCAAGTACCAGAGTTGTATACACAATCGAATATGAAACACCCTTACTTCCTTATAGAGAAAGTTAAAGAATCCATCAAAACTAACCTTTCTATTGCCCTTACTAACTAGATTAGTTGTTAATTGATTCATTCATGCACTTTCTATTTCTTTGAGTAGATGAAAGATACAATCCCAAGTAACGAATGCGTTGTATGCCTTCCGTTTGTCTAGAACAACAACTAGATCACTAGATTCGTTAAAACTAACTACAAGTACTAGAGTTCTATGCACCATCGACTATGAAGCTTCCTTACTTTCTTTTGGGGAAACTTGAAGAATCAATTGAAACTAACCTTTCTATTGCCGCTAATAACTAGATTAATTGTTTATTGATTGATTTATCAACATTCTATTAATTTGAGTACATGAAACATACAATGCCATGTAACGAATGAGTTGTATGACTTCCTGTTGTCTAGAACAAAAACTAGATCACTAGATTAGTTAGAACTAACTTCAAGTACCAGAGTTGCATACACAATCGAATAAGAAGCACCCTTACTTCCTTATAGTGAAAGTTAAAGAATCCATCAAAACTAACCTTTCTATTGCCCTTACTAACTAGATTAGTTGTTTATTGATTCATTCATGCACTTTCTATTTCTTTGAGTAGATGAAAGATACAATCCCAAGTAACGAATGAGTTGTATGTCTTCCGTTTCTCTAGAACAAAAACTAGATCACTAGATTAGTTAAAAGAAACTACAGGTACTAGAGTTCTATACACCATCGACTATGAAGATTCCTTACTTTCTTTAGGGGAAACTTAAAGAATCAATTGAAACTAACCTTTCTATTGCCGCTACTAACTAGATTAATTGTTTATTGATTGATTCATCAACTTTCTATTAATTTGAGTAGATGAAACATACAATGCCATGTAACGAATGAGTTGTATGACTTCCTGTTGTCTAGAACAAAAACTAGATCACTAGATTAGTTAGAACTAACTTCAAGTACCAGAGTTGTATAATAATCGAATAAGAAGCACCCTTACTTCCTTATAGTAAAAGTTAAAGAATCCATCAAAACTAACCTTTCTATTGCCCTTACTAACTAGATTAGTTGTTTATTGATTCATTCATGCACTTTCTATTTCTTTGAGTAGATGAAAGATACAATCCAAAGTAACGAATGAGTTGTATGTCTTCCGTTTGTCTAGAACAACAACTAGATCACTAGATTAGTTAAAACTAACTACAAGTACTAGAGTTCTATACACCATCGACTATAAAGCTCCCTTACTTTCTTTTGGGGAAAGTTAAAGAATCAATTGAAACTAACCTTTCCAATGCCGCTACTAACTAGATTAATTGTTTATTGATTGATTCATCAACTTTCTATTACTTTGAGTAGATGAAACATACAGTGCCATGTAACGAATGAGTTGTATGACTTCCCGTTGTCTAGAACAAAAACTAGATCACTAGATTAGTTAGAACTAACTTCAAGTACCAGAGTTGTATACACAATCGAATATGAAGCACCCTTACTTCCTTATAGAGAAAGTTAAAGGATTCATCAAAACTAACCTTTCTATTGCCCTTACTAACTAGATTAGTTGTTTAATGATTCATTCATGCACTTTCTATTTCTTTGAGTAGATGAAAGATACAATCCCAAGTAACGAATGAGTTGTATGTCTTCCGTTTGTCTAGAACAACAACTAGATCACTAGATTAGTTAAAACTAACTACACGTACTAGAGTTCTATACACCATCGACTATGAAGCTCCTTTACTTTCTTTTGGGGAAAGTTAAAGAATCAATTGAAACTAACCTTTCCATTGCCGCTACTAACTAGATTAATTGTTTATTGATTGATTCATCAACTTTCTATTAATTTGAGTAGATGAAACATACAATGACATGTAACGAATGAGTTGTATGACTTCCCGTTGTCTAGAACAAAAACTAGATCACTAGATTAGTTAGAACTAACTTCAAGTACCAGAGTTGTATACACAATCGAATAAGAAGCACCCTTACTTCCTTATAGTGAAAGTTAAAGAATCCATCAAAACTAACCTTTCTATTGCCCTTACTAACTAGATTAGTTGTTTATTGCTTCATTCATGCACTTTCTATTTCTTTGAGTAGATGAAAGATACAATCCCAAGTAACGAATGAGTTGTATGTCTTCCGTTTGTCTAGAACAACAACTAGATCACTAGATTAGTTAAAACTAACTACAAGTACTAGAGTTCTATACACCATCGACTATGAAGCTCCTTTAGTTTCTTTTGGGGAAAGTTAAAGAATCAATTGAAACTAACCTTTCCATTGCCGCTACTAACTAGATTAATTGTTTATTGATTGATTCATCAACTTTCTATTAATTTGAGTAGATGAAACATACAATGACATGTAACGAATGAGTTGTATGACTTTCCGTTGTCTAGAACAAAAACTAGATCACTAGATTAGTTAGAACTAACTTCAAGTACCAGAGTTGTATACACATTCGAATAAGAAGCACCCTTACTTCCTTATAGTGAAAGTTAAAGAATCCATCAAAACTAACCTTTCTATTGCCCTTACTAACTAGATTAGTTGTTTATTGATTCATTCATGCACTTTCCATTTCTTTGAGTAGATTAAAGATACAATCCCATGTAACGAATGAGTTATATGTCTTCCGTTTGTCTAGAACAACAACTAGATCACTAGATTAGTTAAATCTAACTACAAGTACTAGAGTTCTATACACCATCGACTATGAAGCTTCCTTACTTTCTTTTGGGGAAACTTAAATAATCAATTGAAACTAACCTTTCTATTGCCGCTACTAACTAGATTAATTGTTTATTGATTGATTCATCAACTTTCTATTACTTTGAGTAGATGAAACATACAATGACATGTAACGAATGAGTTGTATGACTTCCCGTTGTCTAGAACAAAAACTAGATCACTAGATTAGTTAGAACTAACTTCAAGTACCAGAGTTGTATACACAATCGAATAAGAAGCACCCTTACTTCCTTATAGTGAAAGTTAAAGAATCCATCAAAACTAACCTTTCTATTGCCCTTACTAACTAGATTAGTTGTTTATTGATTCATTCATGCACTTTCCATTTCTTTGAGTAGATTAAAGATACAATCCCAAGTAACGAATGAGTTGTATGTCTTCCGTTTGTCTAGAACAACAACTAGATCACTAGATTAGTTAAAACTAACTACAAGTACTAGAGTTCTATACACCATCGACTATGAAGCTCCCTTACTTTCTTTTGGGGAAAGTTAAAGAATCAATTGAAACTAACCTTTCCATTGCCGCTACTAACTAGATTAATTGTTTATTGATTGATTCATCAACTTTCTATTACTTTGAGTAGATGAAACATACAATTCCATGTAACGAATGAGTTGTATGACTTCCTGTTGTCTAGAACAAAAACTAGATCACAAGATTAGTTAGAACTAACTTCAAGTACCAGAGTTGTATACACAATCGAATAAGAAGCACCCTTACTTCCTTATAGTGAAAGTTAAAGAATGCATCAAAACTAACCTTTCTATTGCCCTTACTAACTAGATTAGTTGTTTATTGATTCATTCATGCACTTTCTATTTCTTTGAGTAGATGAGACATACAATCCCAAGTAACGAATGAGTTGTATGTCTTCCGTTTGTCTAGAACAACAACTAGATCACTAGATTAGTTAAAACTAACTACAAGTACTAGAGTTCTATACACCATCGACTATGAAGCTCCCTTACTTTCTTTTGGGGAAAGTCAAAGAATCAATTGAAACTAACCTTTCCATTGCCGCTACTAACTAGATTAATTGTTTATTGATTGATTCATCAACTTTCTATTAATTTGAGTAGATGAAACATACAATGCCATGTAACGAATAAGTTGTATGACTTCCCGTTGTCTAGAACAAAAACTAGATCACTAGATTAGTTAGAACTAACTTCAAGTACCAGAGTTGTATACACAATCGTATATGAAGCACCCTTACTTCCTTATAGTGAAAGTTAAAGAATCCATCAAAACTAACCTTTCTATTGCCCTTACTAACTAGATTAGTTGTTTATTGATTCATTCATGCACTTTCTATTTCTTTGAGTAGATTAAAGATACAATCCCAAGTAACGAATGAGTTGTATGTCTTCCGTTTGTCTAGAAAAACAACTAGATCACTAGATTAGTTAAATCTAACTACAAGTACTAGAGTTCTATACACCATCGACTATGAAGCTTCCTTACTTTCTTTTGGGGAAACTTAAAGAATCAATTGAAACTAACCTTTCTATTGCCGCTACTAACTAGATTAATTGTTTATTGATTGATTCATCAACTTTCTATTAATTTGAGTAGATGAAACATACAATTCCATGTAACGAATGAGTTGTATGACTTCCTGTTGTCTAGAACAAAAACTAGATCACAAGATTAGTTAGAACTAACTTCAAGTACCAGAGTTGTATACACAATCGAATAAGAAGCACCCTTACTTCCTTATAGTGAAAGTTAAAGAATCCATCAAAACTAACCTTTCTATTGCCCTTACTAACTAGATTAGTTGTTTATTAATTCATTCATGCACTTTCTATTTCTTTGAGTAGATGAAAGATACAATCCCAAGTAACGAATGAGTTGTATGTCTTCCGTTTGTCTAGAACAACAACTAGATCACTAGATTAGTTAAAACTAACTACAAGTACTAGAGTTCTATACACCATCGACTATGAAGTTCCCTTACTTTCTTTTGGGGAAAGTCAAAGAATCAATTGAAACTAACCTTTCCATTGCCGCTACTAACTAGATTAATTGTTTATTGATTGATTCATCAACTTTCTATTAATTTGAGTAGATGAAACATACAATGCCATGTAACGAATGAGTTGTATGACTTCCCGTTGTCTAGAACAAAAACTAGATCACTAGATTAGTTAGAACTAACTTCAAGTACCAGAGTTGTATACACAATCGAATATGAAGCACCCTTACTTCCTTATAGTGAAAGTTAAAGAATCCATCAAAACTAACCTTTCTATTGCCCTTACTAACTAGATTAGTTGTTTATTGATTCATTCATGCACTTTCTATTTCTTTGAGTAGATTAAAGATACAATCCCAAGTAACGAATGAGTTGTATGTCTTCCGTTTGTCTAGAACAACAACTAGATCACTAGATTAGTTAAAACTAACTACAAGTACTAGAGTTCTATACACCATCGACTATGAAGCTCCCTTACTTTCTTTTGGGGAAAGTTAAAGAATCAATTGAAACTAACCTTTCCATTGCCGCTACTAACTAGATTAATTGTTTATTGATTGATTCATCAACTTTCTATTACTTTGAGTAGATGAAACATACAATTCCATGTAACGAATGAGTTGTATGACTTCCTGTTGTCTAGAACAAAAACTAGATCACAAGATTAGTTAGAACTAACTTCAAGTACCAGAGTTGTATACACAATCGAATAAGAAGCACCCTTACTTCCTTATAGTGAAAGTTAAAGAATCCATCAAAACTAACCTTTCTATTGCCCTTACTAACTAGATTAGTTGTTTATTGATTCATTCATGCACTTTCTATTTCTTTGAGTAGATGAAACATACAATCCCAAGTAACGAATGAGTTGTATGTCTTCCGTTTGTCTAGAACAACAACTAGATCACTAGATTAGTTAAAACTAACTACAAGTACTAGAGTTCTATACACCATCGACTATGAAGCTCCCTTACTTTCTTTTGGGGAAAGTCAAAGAATCAATTGAAACTAACCTTTCCATTGCCGCTACTAACTAGATTAATTGTTTATTGATTGATTCATCAACTTTCTATTAATTTGAGTAGATGAAACATACAATGCCATGTAACGAATAAGTTGTATGACTTCCCGTTGTCTAGAACAAAAACTAGATCACTAGATTAGTTAGAACTAACTTCAAGTACCAGAGTTGTATACACAACCGTATATGAAGCACCCTTACTTCCTTATAGTGAAAGTTAAAGAATCCATCAAAACTAACCTTTCTATTGCCCTTACTAACTAGATTAGTTGTTTATTGATTCATTCATGCACTTTCTATTTCTTTGAGTAGAGTAAAGATACAATCCCAAGTAACGAATGAGTTGTATGTCTTCCGTTTGTCTAGAAAAACAACTAGATCACTAGATTAGTTAAATCTAACTACAAGTACTAGAGTTCTATACACCATCGACTATGAAGCTTCCTTACTTTCTTTTGGGAAACTTAAAGAATCAATTGAAACTAACCTTTCTATTGCCGCTACTAACTAGATTAATTGTTTATTGATTGATTCATCAACTTTCTATTAATTTGAGTAGATGAAACATACAATGCCATGTCACGAATTAGTTGTATGACTTCCTGTTGTCTAGAACAAAAACTAGATCACTATATTAGTTAGAACTAACTTCAAGTACCAGAGATGTATACACAATCGAATAAGAAGCACCCTTACTTCCTTATAATGAAAGTTAAAGAATCCATCAAAACTAACCTTTCTATTGCCCTTACTAACTAGATTAGTTGTTTATTGATTCATTCATGCACTTTCTATTTCTTTGAGTAGATGAAAGATACAATCCCAAGTAACGAATGAGTTGTATGTCTTCCGTTTGTCTAGAACAACAACTAGATCACTAGATTAGTTAAAACTAACTACAAGTACTAGAGTTCTATACACCATCGACTATGAAGCTCCCTTACTTTCTTTTGGGGAAAGTTAAAGAATCAATTGAAACTAACCTTTCCATTGCCGCTACTAACTAGATTAATTGTTTATTGATTGATTCATCAACTTTCTATTACTTTGAGTAGATGAAACATACAATGCCATGTAACGAATGAGTTGTATGACTTCCCGTTGTCTAGAACAAAAACTAGATCACTAGATTAGTTAGAACTAACTTCAAGTACCAGAGTTGTATACACAATCGAATATGAAGCACCCTTACTTCCTTATAGTGAAAGTTAAAGAATCCATCAAAACTAACCTTTCTATTGCCCTTACTAACTAGATTAGTTGTTTATTGATTCATTCATGCACTTTCTATTTCTTTGAGTAGATGAAACATACAATCCCAAGTAACGAATGAGTTGTATGTCTTCCGTTTGTCTAGAACAACAACTAGATCACTAGATTAGTTAAAACTAACTACAAGTACTAGAGTTCTATACACCATCGACTATGAAGCTCCCTTACTTTCTTTTGGGGAAAGTCAAAGAATCAATTGAAACTAACCTTTCCATTGCCGCTACTAACTAGATTAATTGTTTATTGATTGATTCATCAACTTTCTATTAATTTGAGTAGATGAAACATACAATGCCATGTAACGAATGAGTTGTATGACTTCCCGTTGTCTAGAACAAAAACTAGATCACTAGATTAGTTAGAACTAACTTCAAGTACCAGAGTTGTATACACAATCGAATAGAAGCACCCTTACTTCCTTATAATGAAAGTTAAAGAATCCATCAAAACTAACCTTTCTATTGCCCTTACTAACTAGATTAGTTGTTTATTGATTCATTCATGCACTTTCTATTTCTTTGAGTAGATTAAAGATACAATCCCATGTAACGAATGAGTTGTATGTCTTCCGTTTGTCTAGAACAACAACTAGGTCACTAGATTAGTTAAAACTAACTACAAGTACTAGAGTTCTATACACCATCGACTATGAAGCTCCCTTACTTTCTTTTGGGGAAAGTTAAAGAATCAATTGAAACTAACCTTTCCATTGCCGCTACTAACTAGATTAATTGTTTATTGATTGATTCATCAACTTTCTATTACTTTGAGTAGATGAAACATACAATACCATGTAACGAATGAGTTGTATGACTTCCTGTTGTCTAGAACAAAAACTAGATCACAAGATTAGTTAGAACTAACTTCAAGTACCAGAGTTGTATACACAATCGAATAAGAAGCACCCTTACTTCCTTATAGTGAAAGTTAAAGAATCCATCAAAACTAACCTTTCTATTGCCCTTACTAACTAGATTAGTTGTTTATTGATTCATTCATGCACTTTCTATTTCTTTGAGTAGATGAAACATACAATCCCAAGTAACGAATGAGTTGTATGTCTTCCGTTTGTCTAGAACAACAACTAGATCACTAGATTAGTTAAAACTAACTACAAGTACTAGAGTTCTATACACCATCGACTATGAAGCTCCCTTACTTTCTTTTAGGAAAGTCAAAGAATCAATTGAAACTAACCTTTCCATTGCCGCTACTAACTAGATTAATTGTTTATTGATTGATTCATCAACTTTCTATTAATTTGAGTAGATGAAACATTAAATGCCATGTAACGAATGAGTTGTATGACTTCCCGTTGTCTAGAACAAAAACTAGATCACTAGATTAGTTAGAACTAACTTCAAGTACCAGAGTTGTATACACAATCGAATATGAAGCACCCTTACTTCCTTATAGTGAAAGTTAAAGAATCCATCAAAACTAACCTTTCTATTGCCCTTACTAACTAGATTAGTTGTTTATTGATTCATTCATGCACTTTCTATTTCTTTGAGTAGATTAAAGATACAATCCCAAGTAACGAATGAGTTGTATGTCTTCCGTTTGTCTAGAACAACAACTAGATCACTAGATTAGTTAAATCTAACTACAAGTACTAGAGTTCTATACACCATCGACTATGAAGCTTCCTTACTTTTTTTTGGGGAAACTTAAAGAATCAATTGAAACTAACCTTTCTATTGCCGCTACTAACTAGATTAATTGTTTATTGATTGATTCATCAACTTTCTATTAATTTGAGTAGATGAAACATACAATGCCATGTAACGAATTAGTTGTATGACTTCCTGTTGTCTAGAACAAAAACTAGATCACTATATTAGTTAGAACTAACTTCAAGTACCAGAGTTGTATACACAATCGAATAAGAAGCACCCTTACTTCCATATAATGAAAGTTAAAGAATCCATCAAAACTAACCTTTCTATTGCCCTTACTAACTAGATTAGTTGTTTATTGATTCATTCATGCACTTTCTATTTCTTTGAGTAGATGAAAGATACAATCTCAAGTAACGAATGAGTTGTATGTCTTCCGTTTGTCTAGAACAACAACTAGATCACTAGATTAGTTAAAACTAACTACAAGTACTAGAGTTCTATACACCATCGACTATGAAGCTCCCTTACTTTCTTTTGGGGAAAGTTAAAGAATCAATTGAAACTAACCTTTCCATTGCCGCTACTAACTAGATTAATTGTTTATTGATTGATTCATCAACTTTCTATTAATTTGAGTAGATGAAACATACAATGCCATGTAACGAATGAGTTGTATGACTTCCCGTTGTCTAGAACAAAAACTAGATCACTAGATTAGTTAGAACTAACTTCAAGTACCAGAGTTGTATACACAATCGAATATGAAGCACCCTTACTTCCTTATAGTGAAAGTTAAAGAATCCATCAAAACTAACCTTTCTATTGCCCTTACTAACTAGATTAGTTGTTTATTGATTCATTCATGCACTTTCTATTTCTTTGAGTAGATTAAAGATACAATCCCAAGTAACGAATGAGTTGTATGTCTTCCGTTTGTCTAGAACAACAACTAGATCACTAGATTAGTTAAAACTAACTACAAGTACTAGAGTTCTATACACCATCGACTATGAAGCTCCCTTACTTTCTTTTGGGGAAAGTTAAAGAATCAATTGAAACTAACCTTTCCATTGCCGCTACTAACTAGATTAATTGTTTATTGATTGATTCATCAACTTTCTATTACTTTGAGTAGATGAAACATACAATGCCATGTAACGAATGAGTTGTATGACTTCCTGTTGTCTAGAACAAAAACTAGATCACTAGATTAGTTAGAACTAACTTCAAGTACCAGAGTTGTATACACAATCGAATATGAAGCACCCTTACTTCCTTATAGTGAAAGTTAAAGAATCCATCAAAACTAACCTTTCTATTGCCCTTACTAACTAGATTAGTTGTTTATTGATTCATTCATGCACTTTCTATTTCTTTGAGTAGATTAAAGATACAATCCCAAGTAACGAATGAGTTGTATGTCTTCCGTTTGTCTAGAAAAACAACTAGATCACTAGATTAGTTAAATCTAACTACAAGTACTAGAGTTCTATACACCATCGACTATGAAGCTTCCTTACTTTTTTTTGGGGAAACTTAAAGAATCAATTGAAACTAACCTTTCTATTGCCGCTACTAACTAGATTAATTGTTTATTGATTGATTCATCAACTTTCTATTAATTTGAGTAGATGAAACATACAATGCCATGTAACGAATGAGTTGTATGACTTCCTGTTGTCTAGAACAAAAACTAGATCACTATATTAGTTAGAACTAACTTCAAGTACCAGAGTTGTATACACAATCGAATAAGAAGCACCCTTACTTCCATATAATGAAAGTTAAAGAATCCATCAAAACTAACCTTTCTATTGCCCTTACTAACTAGATTAGTTGTTTATTGATTCATTCATGCACTTTCTATTTCTTTGAGTAGATGAAAGATACAATCCCAAGTAACGAATGAGTTGTATGTCTTCCGTTTGTCTAGAACAACAACTAGATCACTAGATTAGTTAAAACTAACTACAAGTACTAGAGTTCTATACACCATCGACTATGAAGCTCCCTTACTTTCTTTTGGGGAAAGTCAAAGAATCAATTGAAACTAACCTTTCCATTGCCGCTACTAACTAGATTAATTGTTTATTGATTGATTCATCAACTTTCTATTAATTTGAGTAGATGAAACATACAATGCCATGTAACGAATGAGTTGTATGACTTCCCGTTGTCTAGAACAAAAACTAGATCACTAGATTAGTTAGAACTAACTTCAAGTACCAGAGTTGTATACACAATCGAATATGAAGCACCCTTACTTCCTTATAGTGAAAGTTAAAGAATCCATCAAAACTAACCTTTCTATTGCCCTTACTAACTAGATTAGTTGTTTATTGATTCATTCATGCACTTTCTATTTCTTTGAGTAGATTAAAGATACAATCCCAAGTAACGAATGAGTTGTATGTCTTCCGTTTGTCTAGAACAACAACTAGATCACTAGATTAGTTAAAACTAACTACAAGTACTAGAGTTCTATACACCATCGACTATGAAGCTCCCTTACTTTCTTTTGGGGAAAGTTAAAGAATCAATTGAAACTAACCTTTCCATTGCCGCTACTAACTAGATTAATTGTTTATTGATTGATTCATCAACTTTCTATTACTTTGAGTAGATGAAACATACAATTCCATGTAACGAATGAGTTGTATGACTTCCTGTTGTCTAGAACAAAAACTAGATCACTAGATTAGTTAGAACTAACTTCAAGTACCAGAGTTGTATACACAATCGAATAAGAAGCACCCTTACTTCCTTATAGTGAAAGTTAAAGAATCCATCAAAACTAACCTTTCTATTGCCCTTACTAACTAGATTAGTTGTTTATTGATTCATTCATGCACTTTCTATTTCTTTGAGTAGATTAAAGATACAATCCCAAGTAACGAATGAGTTGTATGTCTTCCGTTTGTCTAGAACAACAACTAGATCACTAGATTAGTTAAAACTAACTACAAGTACTAGAGTTCTATACACCATCGACTATGAAGCTCCCTTACTTTCTTTTGGGGAAAGTTAAAGAATCAATTGAAACTAACCTTTCCATTGCCGCTACTAACTAGATTAATTGTTTATTGATTGATTCATCAACTTTCTATTACTTTGAGTAGATGAAACATACAATGCCATGTAACGAATGAGTTGTATGACTTCCTGTTGTCTAGAACAAAAACTAGATCACTAGATTAGTTAGAACTAACTTCAAGTACCAGAGTTGTATACACAATCGAATAAGAAGCACCCTTACTTCCTTATAGTGAAAGTTAAAGAATCCATCAAAACTAACCTTTCTATTGCCCTTACTAACTAGATTAGTTGTTTATTGATTCATTCATGCACTTTCTATTTCTTTGAGTAGATGAAAGATACAATCCCAAGTAACGAATGAGTTGTATGTCTTCCGTTTGTCTAGAACAACAACTAGATCACTAGATTAGTTAAAACTAACTACAAGTACTAGAGTTCTATACACCATCGACTATGAAGCTCCCTTACTTTCTTTTGGGGAAAGTTAAAGAATCAATTGAAACTAACCTTTCCATTGCCGCTACTAACTAGATTAATTGTTTATTGATTGATTCATCAACTTTCTATTAATTTGAGTAGATGAAACATACAATGCCATGTAACGAATGAGTTGTATGACTTCCCGTTGTCTAGAACAAAAACTAGATCACTAGATTAGTTAGAACTAACTTCAAGTACCAGAGTTGTATACACAATCGAATATGAAGCACCCTTACTTCCTTATAGTGAAAGTTAAAGAATCCATCAAAACTAACCTTTCTATTGCCCTTACTAACTAGATTAGTTGTTTATTGATTCATTCATGCACTTTCTATTTCTTTGAGTAGATGAAAGATACAATCCCAAGTAACGAATGAGTTGTATGTCTTCCGTTTGTCTAGAACAACAACTAGATCACTAGATTAGTTAAATCTAACTACAAGTACTAGAGTTCTATACACCATCGACTATGAAGCTCCTTACTTTCTTTTGGGGAAACTTAAAGAATCAATTGAAACTAACCTTTCCTATTGCCGCTACTAACTAGATTAATTGTTTATTGATTGATTCATCAACTTTCTATTAATTTGAGTAGATGAAACATACAATGCCATGTAACGAATGAGTTGTATGACTTCCCGTTGTCTAGAACAAAAACTAGATCACTAGATTAGTTAGAACTAACTTCAAGTACCAGAGTTGTATACACAATCGAATACGAAGCACCCTTACTTCCTTATAGGAAAGTTAAAGAATCCATCAAAACTAACCTTTCTATTGCCCTTACTAACTAGATTAGTTGTTTATTGATTCATTCATGCACTTTCTATTTCTTTGAGTAGATGAAAGATACAATCCCAAGTAACGAATGAGTTGTATGTCTTCCGTTTGTCTAGAACAACAACTAGATCACTAGATTAGTTAAAACTAACTACAAGTACTAGAGTTCTATACACCATCGACTATGAAGCTTCCTTACTTTCTTTTGGGGAAAGTTAAAGAATCAATTGAAACTAACCTTTCTATTGCCGCTACTAACTAGATTAATTGTTTATTGATTGATTCATCAACTTTCTATTAATTTGAGTAGATGAAACATACAATGCCATGTAACGAATGAGTTGTATGACTTCCTGTTGTCTAGAACAAAAACTAGATCACTAGATTAGTTAGAACTAACTTCAAGTACCAGAGTTGTATACACAATCGAATAAGAAGCACCCTTACTTCCTTATAGTGAAAGTTAAAGAATCCATCAAAACTAACCTTTCTATTGCCCTTACTAACTAGATTAGTTGTTTATTGATTCATTCATGCACTTTCTATTTCTTTGAGTAGATGAAAGATACAATCCCAAGTAACGAATGAGTTGTATGTCTTCCGTTTGTCTAGAACAACAACTAGATCACTAGATTAGTTAAAACTAACTACAAGTACTAGAGTTCTATACACCATCGACTATGAAGCTTCCTTACTTTCTTTTGGGGAAAGTTAAAGAATCAATTGAAACTAACCTTTCATTGCCGCTACTAACTAGATTAATTGTTTATTGATTGATTCATCAACTTTCTATTAATTTGAGTAGATGAAACATACAATGCCATGTAACGAATGAGTTGTATGACTTCCCGTTGTCTAGAACAAAACTAGATCACTAGATTAGTTAGAACTAACTTCAAGTACCAGAGTTGTATACACAATCGAATATGAAGCACCCTTACTTCCTTATAGTGAAAGTTAAAGAATCCATCAAAACTAACCTTTCTATTGCCCTTACTAACTAGATTAGTTGTTTATTGATTCATTCATGCACTTTCTATTTCTTTGAGTAGATGAAGATACAATCCCAAGTAACGAATGAGTTGTATGTCTTCCGTTTGTCTAGAACAACAACTAGATCACTAGATTAGTTAAATCTAACTACAAGTACTAGAGTTCTATACACCATCGACTATGAAGCTTCCTTACTTTCTTTTGGGGAAACTTAAAGAATCAATTGAAACTAACCTTTCTATTGCCGCTACTAACTAGATTAATTGTTTATTGATTGATTCATCAACTTTCTATTACTTTGAGTAGATGAAACATACAATGCCATGTAACGAATGAGTTGTATGACTTCCCGTTGTCTAGAACAAAAACTAGATCACTAGATTAGTTAGAACTAACTTCAAGTACCAGAGTTGTATACACAATCGAATATGAAGCACCCTTACTTCCTTATAGTGAAAGTTAAAGAATCCATCAAAACTAACCTTTCTATTGCCCTTACTAACTAGATTAGTTGTTTATTGATTCATTCATGCACTTTCTATTTCTTTGAGTAGATGAAAGATACAATCCCAAGTAACGAATGAGTTGTATGTCTTCCGTTTGTCTAGAACAACAACTAGATCACTAGATTAGTTAAAACTAACTACAAGTACTAGAGTTCTATACACCATCGACTATGAAGCTCCTTACTTTCTTTTGGGGAAAGTTAAAGAATCAATTGAAACTAACCTTTCCATTGCCGCTACTAACTAGATTAATTGTTTATTGATTGATTCATCAACTTTCTATTAATTTGAGTAGATGAAACATACAATGCCATGTAACGAATGAGTTGTATGACTTCCGTTGTCTAGAACAAAAACTAGATCACTAGATTAGTTAGAACTAACTTCAAGTACCAGAGTTGTATACACATCGAATAGAAGCACCCTTACTTCCTTATAGTGAAAGTTAAAGAATCCATCAAAACTAACCTTTCTATTGCCCTTACTAACTAGATTAGTTGTTTATTGATTCATTCATGCACTTTCTATTTCTTTGAGTAGATGAAAGATACAATCCCAATGTAACGAATGAGTTGTATGTCTTCCGTTTGTCTAGAACAACAACTAGATCACTAGATTAGTTAAAACTAACTACAAGTACTAGAGTTCTATACACCATCGACTATGAAGCTTCCTTACTTTCTTTTGGGGAAAGTTAAAGAATCAATTGAAACTAACCTTTCCATTGCCGCTACTAACTAGATTAATTGTTTATTGATTGATTCATCAACTTTCTATTACTTTGAGTAGATGAAACATACAATGCCATGTAACGAATGAGTTGTATGACTTCCCGTTGTCTAGAACAAAACTAGATCACTAGATTAGTTAGAACTAACTTCAAGTACCAGAGTTGTATACACAATCGAATATGAAGCACCCTTACTTCCTTATAGTGAAAGTTAAAGAATCCATCAAAACTAACCTTTCTATTGCCCTTACTAACTAGATTAGTTGTTTATTGATTCATTCATGCACTTTCTATTTCTTTGAGTAGATGAAAGATACAATCCCAAGTAACGAATGAGTTGTATGTCTTCCGTTTGTCTAGAACAACAACTAGATCACTAGATTAGTTAAAACTAACTACAAGTACTAGAGTTCTATACACCATCGACTATGAAGCTTCCTTACTTTCTTTTGGGGAAACTTAAAGAATCAATTGAAACTAACCTTTCTATTGCCGCTACTAACTAGATTAATTGTTTATTGATTGATTCATCAACTTTCTATTAATTTGAGTAGATGAAACATACAATGCCATGTAACGAATGAGTTGTATGACTTCCTGTTGTCTAGAACAAAAACTAGATCACTAGATTAGTTAGAACTAACTTCAAGTACCAGAGTTGTATACACAATCGAATAAGAAGCACCCTTACTTCCTTATAGTGAAAGTTAAAGAATCCATCAAAACTAACCTTTCTATTGCCCTTACTAACTAGATTAGTTGTTTATTGATTCATTCATGCACTTTCTATTTCTTTGAGTAGATGAAAGATACAATCCCAAGTAACGAATGAGTTGTATGTCTTCCGTTTGTCTAGAACAACAACTAGATCACTAGATTAGTTAAAACTAACTACAAGTACTAGAGTTCTATACACCATCGACTATGAAGCTCCCTTACTTTCTTTTGGGGAAAGTTAAAGAATCAATTGAAACTAACCTTTCCATTGCCGCTACTAACTAGATTAATTGTTTATTGATTGATTCATCAACTTTCTATTAATTTGAGTAGATGAAACATACAATGCCATGTAACGAATGAGTTGTATGACTTCCCGTTGTCTAGAACAAAAACTAGATCACTAGATTAGTTAGAACTAACTTCAAGTACCAGAGTTGTATACACAATCGAATATGAAGCACCCTTACTTCCTTATAGTGAAAGTTAAAGAATCCATCAAAACTAACCTTTCTATTGCCCTTACTAACTAGATTAGTTGTTTATTGATTCATTCATGCACTTTCTATTTCTTTGAGTAGATGAAAGATACAATCCCAAGTAACGAATGAGTTGTATGTCTTCCGTTTGTCTAGAACAACAACTAGATCACTAGATTAGTTAAAACTAACTACAAGTACTAGAGTTCTATACACCATCGACTATGAAGCTCCTTACTTTCTTTTGGGAAACTTAAAGAATCAATTGAAACTAACCTTTCTATTGCCGCTACTAACTAGATTAATTGTTTATTGATTGATTCATCAACTTTCTATTACTTTGAGTAGATGAAACATACAATGCCATGTAACGAATGAGTTGTATGACTTCCCGTTGTCTAGAACAAAAACTAGATCACTAGATTAGTTAGAACTAACTTCAAGTACCAGAGTTGTATACACAATCGAATATGAAGCACCCTTACTTCCTTATAGTGAAAGTTAAAGAATCCATCAAACTAACCTTTCTATTGCCCTTACTAACTAGATGAGTTGTTTATTGATTCATTCATGCACTTTCTATTTCTTTGAGTAGATGAAAGATACAATCCCAAGTAACGAATGAGTTGTATGTCTTCCGTTTGTCTAGAACAACAACTAGATCACTAGATTAGTTAAAACTAACTACAAGTACTAGAGTTCTATACACCATCGACTATGAAGCTCCCTTACTTTCTTTTGGGGAAAGTTAAAGAATCAATTGAAACTACCTTTCCATTGCCGCTACTAACTAGATTAATTGTTTATTGATTGATTCATCAACTTTCTATTACTTTGAGTAGATGAAACATACAATGCCATGTAACGAATGAGTTGTATGACTTCCCGTTGTCTAGAACAAAAACTAGATCACTAGATTAGTTAGAACTAACTTCAAGTACCAGAGTTGTATACACAATCGAATATGAAGCACCCTTACTTCCTTATAGAGAAAGTTAAAGAATCCATCAAAACTAACCTTTCTATTGCCCTTACTAACTAGATTAGTTGTTTATTGATTTATTCATGCACTTTCTATTTCTTTGAGTAGATGAAAGATACAATCCCAAGTAACGAATGAGTTGTATGTCTTCCGTTTGTCTAGAACAACAACTAGATCACTAGATTAGTTAAAACTAACTACAAGTACTAGAGTTCTATACACCATCGACTATGAAGCTTCCTTACTTTCTTTTGAGGAAACTTAAAGAATCAATTGAAACTAACCTTTCTATTGCCGCTACTAACTAGATTAATTGTTTATTGATTGATTCATCAACTTTCTATTACTTTGAGTAGATGAAACATACAATGCCATGTAACGAATGAGTTGTATGACTTCCCGTTGTCTAGAACAAAAACTAGATCACTAGATTAGTTAGAACTAACTTCAAGTACCAGAGTTGTATACACAATCGAATATGAAGCACCCTTACTTCCTTATAGTGAAAGTTAAAGAATCCATCAAAACTAACCTTTCTATTGCCCTTACTAACTAGATTAGTTGTTTATTGATTCATTCATGCACTTTCTATTTCTTTGAGTAGATGAAAGATACAATCCCAAGTAACGAATGAGTTGTATGTCTTCCGTTTGTCTAGAACAACAACTAGATCGCTAGATTAGTTAAAACTAACTACAAGTACTAGAGTTCTATACACCATTGACTATGAAGCTCCCTTACTTCTTTTGGGGAAAGTTAAAGAATCAATTGAAACTATCCTTTCCATTGCCGCTACTAACTAGATTAATTGTTTATTGATTGATTCATCAACTTTCTATTACTTTGAGTAGATGAAACATACAATGCCATGTAACGAATGAGTTGTATGACTTCCCGTTGTCTAGAACAACAACTAGATCACTAGATTAGTTAGAACTAACTTCAAGTACCAGAGTTGTATACACAATCGAATATGAAGCACCCTTACTTCCTTATAGTGAAAGTTAAAGAATCCATCAAACTAACCTTTCTATTGCCCTTACTAACTAGATGAGTTGTTTATTGATTCATTCATGCACTTTGTATTTCTTTGAGTAGATGAAAGATACAATCCCAAGTAACGAATGAGTTGTATGTCTTCCGTTGTCTAGAACAACAACTAGATCACTAGATTAGTTAAAACTAACTACAAGTACTCGAGTTCTATACACCATCGACTATGAAGCTCCCTTACTTTCTTTTGGGGAAAGTTAAAGAATCAATTGAAACTAACCTTTCCATTGCCGCTACTAACTAGATTAATTGTTTATTGATTGATTCATCAACTTTCTATTACTTTGAGCAGATGAAACATACAATGCCATGTAACGAATGAGTTGTATGACTTCCCGTTGTCTAGAACAAAAACTAGATCACTAGATTAGTTAGAACTAACTTCAAGTACCAGAGTTGTATACACAATCGAATATGAAGCACCCTTACTTCCTTATAGTGAAAGTTAAAGAATCCATCAAAACTAACCTTTCTGCTGCCCTTACTAACTAGATTAGTTGTTTATTGATTCATTCATGCACTTTCTATTTCTTTGAGTAGATGAAAGATACAATCCCAAGTAACAAATGAGTTGTATGTCTTCCGTTTGTCTAGAACAACAACTAGATCACTAGATTAGTTAAAACTAACTACAAGTACTAGAGTTCTATACACCATCGACTATGAAGCTTCCTTACTTTCTTTGAGGAAACTTAAAGAATCAATTGAAACTAACCTTTCTATTGCCGCTACTAACTAGATTAATTGTTTATTGATTGATTCATCAACTTTCTATTACTTTGAGCAGATGAAACATACAATGCCATGTAACGAATGAGTTGTATGATTTCCCGTTGTCTAGAACAAAAACTAGATCACTAGATTAGTTAGAACTAACTTCAAGTACCAGAGTTGTATACACAATCGAATAAGAAGCACCCTTACTGCCTTATAGGGAAAGTTAAAGAATCCATCAAAACTAACCATTCTAATACCCTTACTAACTAGATTAGTTGTTTATTGATTCATTCATCCACTTTCTATTGCTTTGAGTAGATGAAATATACAATCCCAAGTAACGAATGAGTTGTATGTCTTCCGTTTGTGTAGAACAACAACTAGATCACTAGATTAGTTAAAACTAACTACAAGTACTAGAGTTGTATACACAATCGAATAAGAAGCACCCTTACTGCCTTATAGGGAAAGTTAAAGAATCCATCAAAACTAACCATTCTATTACCCTTACTAACTAGATTAGTTGTTTATTGATTCATTCATCCACTTTCTATTGCTTTGAGTAGATGAAAGATACAATCTGTTGAAGGGTAATTCGTGTTTCTTTCTAAGTTCGCAATGAGTCGCTAGTCTAAGTCATTCTAGTTCTTCTTCTTGTAGTGTTCCTC
>CM051456.1:66276633-66324193 GCA_028274465.1 Plantago ovata
GTGCTCTAGTTGTCGTTCTAGACAAACGGAAGACATACAACTCATTAGTTATTTGGGATGGTATCTTCATCTACTCAAAGCAAGAGAAATTGGATGAATGAATCAATAAACAACTAATGTAGTTAGTAAGGGCAATAGAAAAAGGTTAGTTTCGATGGATTCTTTAACTTTCCCTACAAGGAAGTAAGGGTGCTTCTTATTCGATTGTGTATACAACTCTGGTACTTGAAGTTAGTTCTAACTAATCTATTGATCTAGTTGTTGTTCTAGACAACGGGAAGACATACAACTCATTCGTTACATGACATTGTATCTTTCATCTACTCAAACAATAGAAAGTTGATGAATGAATCAATAAACAACTAATCTCGTTAGTAGCGGCAATAGAAAGGTTAGTTGCAATTGATTCATTAAGTTTCCTCTTAAGAAAGTATGGAAGCTTCTTAGTCGATTGTTTATAGAACTCTAGTACGTGTAGTTAGTTCTAACTAATCTAGTGACTAGTTGTTGTTCTAGGCAAACGGAAGACATACAACTCATTCGTTACTTGGGATTGTATATTTCATCTACTCAAAGCAAGAGAAATTGGATGAATGAATCAATAAACAACTAATCTAGTTAGTAAGGGCAATAGAAAGGTTAGTTTCGATAGATTCTTTAACTTTCCCCATAAGGAAGTAAGGGTGCTTCTTATTCGATTGTGTATACAACTCTGGTACTTGAAGTTAGTTCTAACTAATCTATTGATCTAGTTGTTGTTCTAGACAACAGAAGACATACAACTCATTCGTTGCATGACATTGTATCTTTCATCTACTCAAACAATAGAAAGTGGATGAATGAATCAATAAACAACTAATCTCGTTAGTAGCGGCAATAGAAAGGTTAGTTTCAATTGATTCTTTAAGTTTCCCCATAAGAAAGTAAGGAAGGTTCTTAGTCGATTGTGTATAGAACTCGAGTACTTGTAGTTAGTTCTAACTAATCTAGTGATCTAGTTGTTGTTCTAGACAAACGGAAGACATACAACTCATTCGTTAATTGGGATTGTATCATTCATCTACTGAAAGCAATAGAAAGTGGATGAATGAATCAATAAACAACTAATCTAGTTAGTAACGTCAATAGAAATGTTAGTTTTGATGGATTGTTTAACTTTCCCTATAAGAAAGTAAGGGTGCTTCTTATTCGATTGTGTATAAAACTCTGGTACTTGAAGTTATTTCAAACTAATCTAGTGATCTAGTTTTTGTTCTAGACAACGGGAAGACATACAACTCATTCGTCGCATGGCATTGTATGTTTCATCTACTCAAAGCAATAGAAAGTTGATGAATGAATCAATAAACAATTATTCTAGTTAGTAGAGGCAATAGAAAGGTTAGTTTCAATTGATTCTTTAAGTTTCCCCATAAGAAAGTAAGGGAGCTTCTTATTTGATTGTGTATACAACTCTAGTAATTGAAGTTAGTTCTAACTAATCTAGTGATCTAGTTGTTGTTCTAGACAAACGGGAGACATACAACTCATTAGTTATTTGGGATGATATCTTTAATCTACTCAAAGCAAGAGAAATTGGATGAATGAATCAATAAACAACTAATCTAGTTTGTAAGGGAAATAGAAAGGTTAGTTTCGATGGATTCTTTAACTTTGCCTATAAGGAAGTAAGGGTACTTCTTATTCGATTGTGTATACAACTCTGGTACTTGAAGTTAGTTCTAACTAATCTATTGATCTAGTTGTTGTTCTAGACAACGGGAAGACATGATAGTGTATATGTCCTAGAGACAGTCTTTATTAAGGGCATACAACCCTTATTAAGGGCATATATGTACTATTACACAGGTCAACGTAATATAATATATGTTTGTTTGTTTGACTATTGAGTATCGCTTTCATATTTTTATTACACCAGGCATACAACATGTCATATCTCTATTCCCGTCTGTATTGATATCAAACATGTCCCCTCGGATAGATGACCGATCACACAGATAGTGGGAGCTATGTGAGTTATCATCTATCCCAAACTCTCCCTAGTTGAGGTTCATCTCGGATGTAGGGGTCTGAATGAACCAGGTGAGACTAGTATGCGTGGAGGTTATACTTGTTAGACCAAGTGTGAGCCGATCCCACGGCCACGGAACGGATTGTTAGACAATCTAGAAACGTTCCCATAACTCCGCATAGTTGTTCGAAGGGTGATTACCGAACAATAGAAGTACCCACCGGAAACTCCCATCGATGTATAGTCTACACCGAAGTGTCTATGGGACTTTATCACCGGACAGTTGTCAAAGTGATGCCAGTCGTCCTTTGGACTTACAAGACTTTATCATCACATTTGTTGCCCCATATCCTTGGTGGACCCGTCGATGTCAGCTCTGAATAAGCAGTTGACCCAAGACACGGTCCAGGATCATTGCTACATACAAATGGGGGTGATAAGTGATTCTGTGAAGTATTCATCTCTCACGTGTAGCACACGAGAGCACTGCTCATAGTCGTTCATAGTTGTGATTGGTTAAACCGCTGGCCAGCGTATCAATATTATTATGATAGTCATAATAGATATTGGATTCACCAAGCAACTCACTGAAGACGCCCGTGGATGTATTTTTGGGATAGACACATCATCGATCCTAGATGCATTCGAGTCAGTCAGATGAAGGGTTTGCTTTGAGAAACCTCTCAAACGTTCTCATGTATTAATATTGCAAATGGAACCGTCTAGGAATTCCATGTTGCCTAGTGTAGCACTTGCTTAATACAATGAGGCCCTATGGGTCACACTATGTGGTGATTCAGCTTATCTGAATATCCCTGAGGATGGAATCGCAATTAATTTAGAATTAATTGTGATTGATGAATTATAATTGATTTGGAATTAATTATTATTATTTGTGGCTCAATTAATAATTTGGAATTATTAATTGAATTGATTGATAAATTGTATTATATGTAAATACAATTAAAGATTATATTTTAGAAATATAATAGAGGTCTGATTTGAAAGGATATATTAATTTAGAATTAATATCTGCACATGAGCAAAATCTACTTAGAGTTTGAATTGCCTTCGAATTATAAGTAGGTCCCAAAATTGGGATCCACATACCCCTTTGTCCGGCCGCGTGTAGTAGTAGTATGGGAGGGAGTTTCGACTCCTTCCCATATTAGAAGTCAAGGGTTAAGTTAGATTTTCCTAATTGAGTTCTAACTTAATTGGGAATGAATCTAGACTTAAATTGGTTTCCTTGTGCAATAAGAATTAGAGTTCTTATTCCTTTATGAAGTCTAAAAGAATCATCTTTAGGCTTCTATTGACTACTATATAAGTAGGTCATTAGAGAGCTTTTTCAATGCCGAATTCTTAGAGAATTATTCTACCTTTCTTAGAGAAAATAAAAAGCTCTCCCCTACCTCTATACCCTAGCCGCGCGCGCCATTCTCCACCGGAGGAAAATCGCCGCCCCATCTTCTTGGCCACATAAAGAATATCCTAGCATTCTTTCCGATAAGCTGTTCATCCGTGGATACCAAGGTTGAGGTTCAAAGAGCTGGAAACTAACTTTTATTGTCTTGCAGATAATCAAAGTATTGCAGATATCTTCGACTTCGACGAAGGAGAAGATTCACCGGACTATTACGAAGACTTCATCGATTGGCATATCGATTCAATACCTATTCTTGCTTTTGGAGTATTGTAAGTCTTCTGATTAATGTGTTTATTATATACATTATATGCATGATCAATTAACCTGCATGTTAAGAAAATTTTTGAAATTCCGCTGCGTACCCTAGGGGTAACTCTGACCATATTTTCTTACAGTGGTATCAGAGTCAGGTTAATTGATTATGTATATACGTATATATGTTATGTCATTATGTATTTTATGTGGATGCAATTAATTCTAAGTTTTGTTTATATATAAATTTAGAATTTATATTTTTCAAAAAAAAAAAAAGGGAAATTTATATATATATATATATATATATATATATATATGTATATATATATATATATATATATATATATATATATATATATATATATATATATATATATATATATATATATATCCCGCCTGCGTGATGCAGACGGCCGAGCCGCCTGCACCCTAGGGGACGGGATTCGATCCCGTCCCCGTATATTATTATATATATTTATTTAATTTTTCCGGATTGGACCCAAAATCGAATTTTTGGAAATTTTGAGGGTTAAATTTTATATTTGGAATATAAATATGATTTAATTGTAATTATTATTAACTAGAGGGGTTAAATTTAATTAGTATTAAGTTGAGGGACTTATTTGTGATTTATCAATTTATTTTTTATTACAAATAAGTCTTTCTACTTTTGAATTTTGAATTTAACACCTCCAAGGTTTGGAAATTACAATTGAGTCCTTCGGGTTTTCGGAAATTACTACCTGGTCAATAGAATTTTTGATTTTTCAATCTAGTCCAAATTTTCAATTTTTCATAGAGATTATAAGTATTGGATTATAATTTTCATAATGAAAATATGAAGTCATTGGCATCCACATAGGCTACTACTTGTTTGTTTGCTCGATATGCTATTGTTTGACAATGCATGTTTAAATACCACGCATTTTACTTTCCGTTCGGCCGCTATGCATGCGAGGGTAGGCGGCGCCCTCTTATTTGTCGGACCGCATATTTTTATGTATGGGTAGGCAGCGCCCATTATGTGCTTGACCGCGTTTAGAACTAGAATGGATACGCGGCATCCATTACGTGTAGACCGCTCATGCATGATGGGTAGGCGGCGCCCTTATTTGTTTGTAGATGACTGATAACAACCCTCAAGCTACAAGCCCCAACCAATATAAGTGCCGAAATATGTATACGTATAGATGCTTACCATGGGATGCTTTAATTCTGAACTTTCATTGCGTTTCTCTGTATTGGCGACCTCGTCTTGCAGACTCGCAGTGATCGTCAGATTAGAGTAAGCCTATAGTTATAACTTACTGCATATTGTATCTAGCGACCTCGATAGGTGTATTATGTAGAGCGTCTAGTTAAATTAGATTTAACACCCAAGAGTTGCGTGACGCAATTGGATAGTCCTACCGGTCATATTATGTTATGCGACCAGTATAGCATAGTATGGATTTGGATCTTGGCCACTACCGTAACTTGTTGGACATTACCCGTATGTTTGTTTTGGGGGCAATCATATGTGAAAATAGTGGAAGCTAAACAGCTAAAGGACCTTGTTGTTTAGTTATGTTGACTGTGTATTTAGAAATAATATTTCAATAGTTGATTTATTATTTTCGTTCTATATTATTTCTCCTTAGAAAAACCGAAATGTCGAGTATACCGCTCCGTACTATCTTAGAGAAACAAGTTTTGACTGGACCAAACTTCCTAGATTGGATCAGGAATATTCGTTTGGTGCTGAAGTACGAAAAGATTGAGTACGTCTTCGACGAGGCTATTCCCGTGTATCCCGAGAATCAGACTGCCGATCAAGTTGCTGCTTGGAATCAAGCAAACAAGGCAAAGGCTGATAAGCATCAAGAGGATGCTAAATCCGCGCAGTGTATTATGCTGGCGGCAATGAGCAATGAGCTGTAGAGACAACATGAAAGCATGTTGTCGTATGAGATGCTGAAGCATCTTGAGTCGCTCTTTAAGACGACAGCCAAAAGTGTTGAATTTGATTTGATCAGAGAGATACACAGATGCAAGCTCAATGAAGGAGGGAACATGTCTGAACATGTTCTCAAGATGATTGGTCTCTTTGAGAAGCTTGCCGATGCCGGTGTCAAGTTGGAGAATAAGATCATGGTGATCTTTGTCCTTCAATCATTGTCGAGTTCGTATTCGCAGTTCATCATTAACTACACCATGAATGCGAAAGACGTTACACTGCCCGAGCTCCATAATCTGCCGAAGACATATGATCAAACTCTTCCTAAGGAGAAATTGATCATGTATGTTGGGCAACCGTCTAACCCAAACCCGAGAAACAAAGGTGCTAAGGGTAAGGGAAAGTCGAGAGCCAAGGCTAACACTTCGAGTGATAGGACTAAGCATCTGAACCGGAGAAAGAAGTTCAAGAGGAGCGGAACGGTACGCACAGATGAATGTCTTTTCTGTAAGTAGAAAGGGCATTGGAAGAAAGATTTCCCTAAGCTAAGGGCAGATCAAGCTAAGAAGCCGCCGGCTTCTAGCTCAGGTATGTTTGTTATTGAAATGAACATGACTACTTTTGACTCCAATGGTTGGGTATTAGATACAGCTTGTGGCTCACGCATTTGTAATAATGTGTAGGGGATAATTGAACACAGGCTAGTCAAGCAAGGTGAAATCGACTTGCATGTTGGGAACGACAATCCAGTTGAAGCCAAACGCGTTGGACGCTGCAAGATAGATTTACCATCAGGACAATGTTTAGAACTTGATAACGTTTATTTTGTTCCATCCATTGTCAGAAATATTATTTCCATTCCATTGTTGGACAATTTGGGTTTTTCCTTTCGTTTTGCTAATAATACTTGTTATTTTTCATTAAATAATCAGTATTATGGAAAGGCTCGTTTAGTGAATGGTTTATATATTTTGCAAAGTAGTCTACCTTTATTGCAAATACATAACAAACAACCGTCTTCAAGTAGGAAGAATAATCCATCTTATCTATGGCATTGTTGATGAAAGTGTATTTTACATTTTCATTCGAGTCTTTTTCACCTATTTTAGCTATCCTCTATGTTAATTTAGCTATATTTTAATGCATTTTATTAGAATAGTGTCACGTTTCCCTTTAGATTTTATTTTACAGGTTTTGGTTGAAATTCGAAGATTTCCGGGCAAATATATTGAAGTTGACAAGGAATTGGTGTTCCAGAAGCCTATTTGGAGTATCTGAAGGTTTCCGGATGGGATTTGGAGTCTAGGGGCCGAATCTGGAGGTCAGAAGGCTACTAGAAGTCAGAAACCGAGTCCGAAAAGGGGAAGAAATATAAAAACGCGTCGAAAACGCGGAATTCCGCGAAAAACCCGTCGGGCGAACCGCCGCACAGCTGGGGCGAACCGCCCCACACCGGGCGTGTGGGGCGAACCGCCCCGTGGTATTTCGGGGCCTATATATAGTTGCTCAGTTTTCTCCGAAAATCATATCTTTCCAGACCTACTTTCTCACCTCTCTCTATAGTTTTCGGTAGGAACTTCCCGGGGCCTGTCCTGGGAGTTCCGTAGCTTAGGGGAAACTTTTTCCTAGCGGATTGGAGCTCGTAGGATCGCAATTCTTCGGAGATTGACAACCTTCGGTAACTTGTATCTTACAGTTTAATCTACTTATTTTATATATCTTTCAATATGTTTTCTTTTATAATTTTTGTTGATTGCATGCCTATTATGAGTAGCTAAACTTATCGTTGGTGGTAGTATGTGAATTCTTAGCGAAGGGAAGATAATCATGCTAATGGCTATATCGCGCATTATACTCCGTGTCATTGCTTTATTTCGTTGATCAGGCACAACCTAAATTCTCGTATGTTGTATTAATTATTATGCACAATTGGACACTTGTCGACCTGTTCGGGAGTTTATCTTCGTAGTGTTGAATAATTATGGAACACAATAGGACAATAGTGATTGACTTGTCAGACCAATTATCTTCGTAGTGCTTAATATTAGCAACAGGACACTAGATTGATTCAAAGATCTCTATGCAAGACCGAGGAATTTATGCATGATTATCGACCCGTTATGCTAAGAAGGACCATACTATCACTAGGCCTGTAATCGAATCGAGCTTTTTTCGAGCAGTTCGAGCTCGACTCGAAAAAAGCTCGACTCGAAGCTCGAAAATTCGAGCTCGAACTCGAATATGTGTAAACTCGGCTCGTGAGCTCGTCGAACTGCTCGATATTATATATATATATATATATATATATATATATATATATATATATATATATATATATATATATATATATATATATATATATATATATATATATATGTATATATATTAGTATTAGTATTAATAAATATATATTTATATACATATATATATATGCAACCCTAAACCAGTAAACCCTTTCTTCATTTCCCCTTTTCCCCTTTTCTTCTCTAGTCTTCACACACAAGACACCATCGGCTCATCTCGTCGGCCCATCATCGGCTCCTCCCGTCAGCCCCATCATCGATCGGCTCATCCCATCGGTCCCATCATCGGCTCATCACGTCGGCCCCATCATCGGCTCATCATCCCCTACCGGCTACCACCGCCACCGGCATATCGTCTCATCGCCCGTCGGCCCGTCCCCTACCGGCTACCACCAGCAACAGAAAAAGAAAGAATCCGGGCTGGTTCGTCTCAGATCTGGGTTCGTCTCCGAGGCTCCGACTCTCCGCTCACCACCCCCATTTCGATCTGCTCTGTTCTGTTCCACTCCTATCAGCAAATATTTGACTTGAGCAGACTGGTACATCTCTGCAAATTGCTTTTATTTAATATATCTAATCAATAATCAACTCATAGTATGTGATATTTGAGCTAATTATTTGACTTGGTTTGTTTACCTTATCTTTTGTTTTATTTAGATTGGTTAGCTTGAGCAATGTATTCTGCTGGTTCTATCTTTGTTTGTATGTTTGCTTCTAAAGTTTTTATTTTTTCTTTTAATCCTATTTATTTAATCCTATATTTGACTGGATTCGGCGTCTACATGGAATCAAGGGACAAATAAGAAATGTAAGTAAATATTGCATTATTTTATTTTCATGTTTTATTTAATTTTTTCAGCAGATTGGAGATGAAGCTGTGAAGATTACTATTCCACTTCCTGTCCAGAAGAATCAGTGAAATGTAAGTCTTATGTAGTAGATATTTTTTTATAATGTGTTGAATTTATTCATTGCTTGACTTTGATCTTTAATGGCAGATTATGTAGCTAATTCCCTTCTTTGTTGGTTTTCTTTTATTTTTACCCATTCCAGGTATCCATGGATCCATGGAATGGAGTTGCATTTTGTTGGATATGAAGATTTAAGAGTGTGGATTGTGGAGTTTGATGAGAACCGAGTCAAATATTGCGTTTTGTTCAATTTCAAGAGTGATGTTTAGCTGAGTTTAAACATCTAATGGAATTTGAATTTATGTTTCTGTAATTTATCACTTATATTTGATTAGGTGGATATCTACATATTCTGTTGGTCTGTACTATGTATTTGCCAGCTTCATGCTCATGGCTTCTTTTCTATGTTGAATTCAATTTGTTGGATATTGAAATTGGTGATATGGTATGTATTTCTTATATGCTAAGTTGACAGAAATTGGAACTCTGAAGAGTTGTTAACTGTTGTATTATAGTATTTTTCGAGCTAACGAATCGAGCTTTTTTCGAGCTTGGTAATTTTCGAGCTCACGAGCCGAGTCGAATTCGAGCTTTATTGCGTTTCAATCAGAAAATTTTGTAAAACTTAAAGTTCGCGAGCCGAGCTCGTTTAGGAAAAATGACCATCGAACTCGAGTAAAAAAATTGAAGTTCGACCGAGCTCGAGCTCGAACTCGAGCCCATGCATACAATTGGGAAACGAGCCGAGCTTTCATAAAGTTCGACTCGGCTCGGCTCGATTACAGGCCTAACTATCACCAATCTCCTTTATCTGTTAGAAAAACCCCTTTGCTATCTGTCTGCTGTTTTTATATTCTAAATTAGATTTGATAAAGCTAGTTATAGTCCTGAGAGAACGACACTCGAGTCATTCTACTGCTACACTACGGTTTTCGTTGTAGTTGTGGATTGCCTTTGGCTAAATTACAAATATTATTTGATATGCGTGGAGCACGACATCCGCGCATTCATCAAATTGGCGCCGTTGCCGGGGAGTATACTCCTTTTTTCTATTTAATTTATTTACATCTACAGCTTTAGATTCCTAATTCTACTAGTTTTAGTTTTCCTTTTTAATCTCTCTCTGATACTGCTTTCCTAGTCGGTTTCTAATCACCTTTCCTAGTCTGTTACAGATAGTGTATGCCGCATACACGTTATGCAGGAATACCGCTTGCTGATTCAATTGCTGAGATCGATAGAGTCTACCACCAAAGAAGGCGACTACTTGAAAGGCGCGCACTAGAGGAAATAGAGGAAACCGATTTCTCTGAATCTCTACTCAGTCTCTTCAAGGAAATCGGCGGAATGGCAGAAGCTAGACCACTGAAGGCATGGGTTCAATCCACCAAGGATCGTATGAGGGGACCGACGATTGTTCTTTCGTCTGCAACCCGAGATCTGGAAATCAAGAACCACGCATTCCAACAACTTCCGAGGTTATATGGCTTATCAAGGGAAGATGTGATGGGGTACTTGCACGATATCGATGATTTCGTCAACCAACTTCCACGACCCGAAGCTGACATAACAACGGATGAGTTGAGGATGAAGGTTTTTGCTATGGGACTTGGCAACAGAGCCAAGTCATGGTTAAGTTCTCTTCCAGCAGGCTCGCTGGACACTTGGGAGAAGGTTTTTTCAGCTTTCATGGAGAAATACTTCCCTCACACCTTGACTACCGCGCTTAAGGCGCAGATCACTGGATTCAAGCAGGACTATGATGAGACCATCTACACCGCGTTCGAGAGGTTCCAAGATCTCACGAACAAGTGCCCTCATCATGGTTTTGAACTTTTTGACCTAGTCCAACACTTCTACAATGGACTATCTTTGAGAACCAACAAGTGGTGGATTTCCAATGCCGAGGCAATATTTGGGAGGAAACCGCAGAAGCCGTCTGGGCAGTTTTCGAAAGGCTTGCTAAGGGTTCGCAGTTCAAGGACCCAAGAGCAATGGTTAGGAGACGTGGACCTGAAGCTCCACCGACTCAAGAAGCCTCTATGTATAGGGGGAATGGGGATCAATTCGAGTGCTTTACCAACGAATTGAAGCAAGTCCTCAAGAGTGCCACCGGAACAACTGTTTCGAACGAAGTATGCCGAATATGCAAGAACTATGGACATGGGGCTCATATGTGTAGATCGGAGCTGGCATACGATGATGGCAACTGGGCTCGAGGAAGCGACGAAGAAGCCTTTGCTACGGAGTTTGGTACTCAAGAAGTTAGCTACGGACAAGACGGTAGGAACCCTCGAGGTGGATTTTGGAGAAGAGGATTCCGAAAACAATCAAGGATATGCACCGGCTAACCAAACTTATGGACCTAACCAAGACCGTAGTAGGCTGAACTATGGTAATGATCACTGCGAACTCGCTCCGAAAGAGCCATCGAAGTCGAAGTCGGCTCAACTGATTGAGAATTTGCAAAAGATGGTTGATCACACACAAAGTTTTCTCAAACGTTATGAAGAAGATTCTGAGAAGACTAGGGCAAGGCTCGATAGGTTGGAAGAGAGCACTAGGCTTGCCCATCAAAAGATGCAAGAGTTGATCGACCGAGGAGCAAGTAGGGAACAAGGCAAACTGCCTAGCAGCACTGTGAAGTCGAATGCCATTACATTGGCTGGTGATGTACCTGACGAAATCACCATCAAGAAGGTTGTTAGGTGCGAGTGTTGCATGAAGGAAGAACTTCTACAGGCTGAGGAAGAAGAGAAGGACCTTGGTTCTGACGTAAGTGATGAAGAGCAAGAGGATCCCGAACCACTCCCTAAAAGTTTCGATGTTAAGGTAGGGATTGGTGAGCTTGAAGAAGTCCGTGCCACACTAGACACGGGATCCTACTCGAACATAATTCTTTGAATGTGTTTGAAAAGAGCAACCTTGGAAAACTATCTGAGCAAAGGGCTATTGTGCAACTGGCGGATGGATCCTTTATGAGACCCGAGGGCGTTGTGAAAAATGTGTTGGTCAAGATTGGTGAAACATCTATATACACCAATTTTGTAGTTATGCCGGCGTCTGCACCTGGAACGGGGGATGTCATACTCTTAGGGCAAACATTCTTGACTAAACTACGCTCCGTGATGGACATCTACCAAAGGACTTGCACCATCGAAGTGGATGGCAAGCAACACGTGTTGCAAGCCATACCTGATCCACCTGAACTGCCTGATATTACTACTCACTACTGTGGTCTTGCAGCCTATATTCTTTCTTATTCACAGATTCGTGGCATGGAAAGGAGATCAATGAAGGGGAAGCCTAGTACCCGCAAAAAGAAGAGATAGGCGCAGACAGGAGTCGACTCAAAGACTTTAAACAATGACGCTATCCGGGAGGCAACCCGGAATTTTTATCGCTTTCTTTACTGCTTTTCTGCATGCATTCATTCTTGAACTCTTTGCTTCTCGTATGCGAATTTGTTCTTGTCTGTGTCGTATATGCTGATGTTTGAGTGAGATTTTTCGAGTGGTTTTTTTAAAAAAAATTGGTTTCGGGGATTAAAACCGCATTTTCTGACATCGGGAACCGTCTCCCCGCATTGGGGAGCACGGGGCGAACCGCCCCACGGCTCCAGATCTTCAAAAACGCGGATTTCTTCCCCAAACCTCATTTTCTTCATATTTCATCATTCCTCCTCCCAAAAACCCGAAAAACGCGATTTCATCTTCAAATCTTCATAACTTCTTCATTTCTTGACCAAATTGAGTGTTCTTTAGCTTAATTCGAAGCCTATTACATGATCTATCATCCCATCCGAACAGATTTCTTACTAATGCGTTAGATTTTCAGATCTGAGGTATCATCCTTAGAACCCTAATTTTCGAATTTGGGGGTTTTCTAATTTGAGATTCAATTATGCTTATTTGATGCATGGGTATGTTGTTTGCATGATTAGACATGTTATTTACTATCAATTGCATGCTCAATTTTGCTTGGATTGTTGATTTGGGTATTTTGCTACTAGATGATATATCTTGTTATGCAATATGTCTTTATCTTTGGTTTCTTGCATATGATTGTGTTTATTGATGTAATGTTGGTGGATTTGATGATAGAATGCTTAATTGTTGAATATGAGGATTTATGTTGGTAGAATTTTTCGCTGCTATGGTATGAATTGAGCCTTGTTATCAAGGATATTGGTTGACTAGTAAGAGCATAATGTGATGTATTGCATGTAGTAGTTACATTAGTATGTTGCATGATGAAGTAGCTAGGCTAGACATTACAGTTTGGGGAGCTCGATTGATGATCTTATCACTTGTGTGTTTCGCTTTTACACTAGCATATATTTGAGTTAGTTTTGTGTCATACGAGGTACTAACTGCTGTTTGTAGGAACCATACCAAGGGAAAGGAGCATTCCCGTATGATTGCTGTGAAGAACCATGTCAAGGAAGGTGACCTCGCTAGATGTGCGTTCGAGCCAAGGGGTTTTGCAACAACGTCGTGGATTATCCAAGAGGAGGAGCTAGAGTACACCTGGAGTAAGGACTCCTATGCCTATTCATGCACCACCGAAGGGACAGAAACCATTATTACGTCATCACTCCATCACGAGGACTGCAGAGTTCGAGTGAACAGGAAGGCACCGGGACATTCTCGCCGCGACGGATTCAACCTTGAGTTCGCAGTTGCTAGAAGGTTCCGAAGCGCTAGCTTGGTTCCAAAACATAATGACATGGGTGCCCAGCACCTTGTTGGGGTGTCCCTTGCCTGCCTCTAAAGTGAGCATCATATAGACATTGGTCGGATCCACCGCAGAGAATGTGGTCGAAATTGGAGAAAAAGGTAGAAGACTTCTGAGTATCCGAGCAGCTTACTGAAACCTTCTCATGGTGTAGAACGTTGGAGGGGGAGGTCCAGATACCACTTCCCTTTCCCCTTCAACAGTTCACATCCTATTGGAGGGCTTCAAGATGGAGGATTCCATAACAGCGGCGGCTAATCTTGAGAATTCTACCTGCCACTACAACTCTACTACTGAGGATGTGCGTGAAAGTAGTGACAATGAAGGCCATACGGGCAATGATGATACTAATGGAGGAGTTGTTCCTATCCGGCCTATAATTGAAACTACCACGCCTACCAGAAGACCTGATGACACCCTATAAAGCTCCCAGAGAAGGCCCAATAAATCACAAGCAGCATACTCAGGCGACCGAGGCCACACCATGGGGTAACATCTAGTATCACATCTTATTTCCTCATTTTCTTACTGCTAGGGACTAGCGTTAATTTCATGAGGGGGGATGGATTTAAGTGATCTGATGTTGGTTTGGAGCTTGGTATTGGTAGGATGAGTATAGTACCTCGCATGCTTTATCCGTCTGCATTTGCATCTGCACGTTTACCGCTTTCTTAGTTTTTTAGGCTGCATTCACTACATTCATCCTAGGATAATCTTGCATATTTTATATGGAGTTTATTGTCGATTTTTTTGAATTTTTTTATTGGGAAGATCAACTAACTATGCCATTAATCGTATGCTTCATCTCTATGAATTTTTTTGAGGTTTTTCTCGCTTGGCTTGTCACATTTATGTATTGTACTTAGTTAAGCATGATAGTCTCGACATCACTTAGTGGTGTTTTCTCTACTGCGGTTCACGAAGGCCTTTATAATAGGATGATGCATGTTAGGGTCTTATGGTTGTTTTCCCGAGTAATTATGTACCTAAGAGGCAACAAGTCTTCACCATGCTTTGAGATTGCTAAATGCCTAGGAAGGAGGTAGTGTGAGGTTGTGTGATCCTTTGTTTATAACCTATTCTTCCGAATAGGTTTAGGGAGGGGGTTACACCATCATTAGACTTGTTTCTGTTTTTCATTTTCGTATCGTGAGTTTATTTTCCTTTTCCGTGAATTTTGTACTCCAACCTATTCTTTCGAATAGGTTTGGGGAAGTCGTGTGAGTCATTTTGTTTCTCTTTTTGTTATGCTACTGCTGGCTAGAAAAAAATCGAAAAAAAAGAAAGAAAAAAATTCCAGGAAAAAAAGAGAAAAAGAAAAAGAAAAAAAAGATCCTGGAAAGAAAAAAAGAGGAAAAAAGAAAAGACCCCAAAAAAAGCAAAGAGGGGTCCAAAAAGAAAGCCAAATAGCAGTTTAGCAAAGTGTTTGAGTCTTTTCGATTTTTTGTAATGTTCGTAATCGTGTTTTTTATCTTTTATCTTTTTTGTCTTGAGTGTCATCTGTTCTAGACCACCCTCGTCCTGCCATTCAGGAAGTGGTGAATAGCTTAAGGCTTTACTTGAGAGATGGGTAGAATAGGGGAGCGTTATCTTTTATAGGGAACCCTCCTTCGTTTGATGAGAGCCAGTACTGGTTCGACCTCTTTTGAGGAAAAGTCTTAACATGGTGAAATAGCAGTAAGTCCTCAGTTTCATAGGCACGGGACAACCATTCGTATCTTAGCATGCTTCATTACGTCGTCACTGACTAGGTCCAGGTAGAGAATGTTACGAGATACTATCTTGTCTTGACATAAGTGCTTATGTGGATGTGTATAAGTCAATCGAGGTATTCTTCAACCTATATTCATGCTTTGATTCATATGGTTTTTGTTCATATGTTTTTTGGTAAATTCAGTAGATTAGTTCATTTTATTTGGCATGAGACTCCATTTTGTGTCTTGCATGTTTTTTGCATTAGAGTCTAGCTTAGTTGCTTGAGGACAAGCAAAGGTTCGGTTTGGGGAGTTTGATGAATGTGTATTTTACACTTTCATTCGAGTCTTTTTCACCTATTTTAGCTATCCTCTATGTTAATTTAGCTATATTTTAATGCATTTTATTAGAATAGTGTCACGTTTCCCTTTAGATTTTATTTTACAGGTTTTGGTTGAAATTCGAAGATTTCCGGGCAAATATATTGAAGTTGACAAGGATTTGGTGTTCCAGAAGCCTATTTGGATTATCTGAAGGTTTCCGGATGGGATTTGGAGTCTAGGGGCCGAATCTGGAGGTTAGAAGGCTACTATAAGTCAGAAACCGAGTCCGAAAAGGGGAAGAAATCCAAAAACGCGTCGAAAACGCGGAATTCCGTGAAAAACCCGCCGGGCGAACCGCCGCACAGCTGGGGCGAACCGCCCCACACCGGGCGAACCGCGGGGCGTGTGGGGCGAACCGCCCCGTGGTATTTCGGGGCCTATATATAGTTGCTCAGTTTTCTCGGAAAATCATATCTTTCCAGACCTACTTTCTCACCTCTCTCTATAGTTTTAGGTAGGAACTTCCCGGGGCCTGTCCTGGGAGTTCCGTAGCTTAGGGGATACTTTTTCATAGCGGATTGGACCTCGTAGGATCGCAATTCTTCGGAGATTGACAACCTTCGGTAACTTGTATCTTACAGTTTAATCTACTTATTTTATATATCTTTCAATATGTTTTCTTCTAGGGAAAATTACAAAACCCACCCTTGTTGTTGCCTCACTTTTCAAAATCTTCCTCCTTAGATAATCAATTACGTTTTGCCCCAAAATGATAAGTTTGTGTTGACCAACTTATTTGGTTTTGTTCAAATGTTGATCACCAAACATGCCCTTATCAATTTTCAGAATTTAATTTTTCTTTTTTATTTTCTTCTTTTCTTTTTCTTTTCTCCTTTTCCATTTTTCCTCTTTTATTTTTTTACCTTCTTCTTCAAAATCCGGTACCGGACTTTTTCCGGTACCGGAATTTTTCCGGCAGCAGCTCCGGTTGGAGCTGCCAAACAGCTCCAGTCGAGCTGTTTTAAAGCTCCGACCGGAGCTTTAAATTGCTCCAGTCGGAGCTATAAACAGCTCCGATCGGAGTTGTTCACAGCTCCGATTGGAGCTGTTTAATGCTCCAATAGGAGCAGCCGGGATGGGTTGCTCCGATTGGAGCATTTACAGCTCCGATTGGAGCTGTTCTACAGCTCCAATCGGAGCTACAGCTTGGCCAGAGCTGTCAACAACTCCGGCCAGAGCTGTTTAACAGCTCCGACCGGAGCTCCAGTCAGCTCCGATTGGAGCTGTCCTTTTTTTTTTTTGTTATTTTTTAATTTCTTTTTTACTTTTATAATTTTTAAAATTTTTTTATTTAAATTAGTGGGATGGATTTTGAAATGTGAGTTTCTAGGAACTTGTTATCGATTAATTTTTAGAACATTTTAAATTTATCTAAGTATTGGGTGTTTATTTTAAATAGTTTATGGTCAATTTTGTAAGTTAATAAAATTTAGAGTCAAATGTGTAATAAAAAAACGGGAATTAAGTTGTTTGGCTACTGAAAATTGAACGGGGACAAAATAGACATTTCCAGACTTTAGTTCGCTGAAAGTCAAATTCGTGGGGCAAAATATAATTAGATTTCACGAACATGGGGGATAATTGTAATTGAATATCTAAGAGGGAAGATTTTGTAATTAAAAAATCTAACGGGGGTGCTAGATGAAATTTTCCCTTTCTTCTAAGATTTCTATTGATTGCATGCCTATTATGAGTAGCTAAACTAATCGTTGGTGGTAGTATGTGAATTCTTAGAGAAGGGAAGATAATCATGCTAATGGCTATATCACGCATTATACTTCGTGTCATTGCTTTATTTCGTTGATCAGGCACAGCCTAAATTCTCGTATGTTGTATTAATTATTATGCACAATTGGACACTTGTCGACCTGTTCGGGAGTTTATCTTCGTAGTGTTGAATAATTACGGAACACAATAGGACAATAGTGATTGACTTGTCAGCCCAATTGTCTTCGTAGTGCTTAATATTTGCAACAGGACACTAGATTGATTCAAAGATCTCTATGCAAGACCGAGGAATTTATGCATGATTATCGACCCGTTATGCTAAGAAGGACCATACTATCACCAATCTCCTTTATCTGTTAGAAAAACCCCTTTGCTATTTGTCTGCTGTTTTTATATTCTAAATTAGATTTGATAAAGCTAGTTATAGTCCTGAGAGAACGACACTCGAGTCATTCTACTGCTACACTACGGTTTTCGTTGTAGTTGTGGATTGCCTTTGTCTAAATTACAAATATTATTTGATACGCGTGGAGCACGACATCCGCGCGTTCATCAATTGTCGGCTAGGCCATATCAATGAAACACGGATTCAAAGACTAAGGAAGTTGGACTACTTAGAACCATTTGATTTCAAATCATATGGTACATGCGAATCATGTGTTAAGGGTAAGATGACGAACAAACCCTTTGTTGGACAAGGTGTTCGTGCCACTCGCTGCTTAGAGCTCATACATACCGATGTACGTGGACCTTTTAAAGTCCAAGCACGTGGAGGTTATTCTTACTTCGTTACCTTTACTGACGATTTCTCAAGGTATGGATATATTTATCTTATGAAGAATAAATCTGAGACCTTTGGGAAATTCAAGGAGTTTAGGAATGAGGTCGAGTATGAATTGAACCTAAGGATAGTCACTCTTCGATCAGATCGAGGAGGTGAATACCTTAGTGAAGATTTATCGACTACTTGAAGGAGAATGGAATTCAATCGCAATGGACCCCTCCTGGAACACCACAATTAAATGGTGTGTCTGAGAGAAGAAATCGAACCCTGCTAGACATGGTGAGATCAATGATTGGATTCTCGACTCTTCCAAAATATCTATGGGGATATGCGGTACAAACTGCAATCTACATTCTGAACCGTGTACCATCTAAATCAGTGGAGAAAACTCCTTATTAGTTATGGAAAGGAAAGAAGCCCTCACTGGGCTATCTTAGATCTTGGGGTTATCCTGCGATAGTCAAATTGTTGCTCACTGATAAGTTAGATGCCAAGGGTGTCAATGTTTATTTCATAGGCTATCCCCGTCAGACGAGAGGCTATGAATTCTATCATGCTGAAGATCACAGGGTGATAGTATCTAGAAACGTCAAGTTTTTAGAAGCAGAATACCTCGAAGAAGAGAGGTTAGATGATATGATAGAACTTGAAGAACTTCAAGACTTGGACACGCGCGAACATGAGTTCTCTAAATCTTCTGATTTGGACTCAAGTTCAGTGGGAGCTTTCGAAGCAGACAAGGGTAATGATATGAAACTTTCTAGGCATGTCATAGTCAGTGGGAGTCCTGTGATTAGATCAACAGTTGAAACCACACCAATAGAACCTGTTGTCAATCAACCTGTGCAACAAGTTGCACAAGAGCAGCCTCCCGGTAGGGAATAGGGTCGTAGCACACGACCGGCTGCATTAGTGCCCACTGATAATGTTCGTGTTATACGAAGCCAGAAAAGAAAAGCACCAGAAATGCCGACAGAAGCACCATTCGAGCTCCGTAGGTCGAAGAGGATCCCAAAAGGACCTCAGAAGCAAAGCCTTATGATAGAAGACATCAGTGAACTTGATGTTGGCTTATCAGATCGGGAAGACCCCGAGACCTACAAAGAGGCAATACATGATATTGACTCAGACAGAGGGCAAGAGGCCATGGAATTGGAAATAGACTCCATGTACCTAAACCAAGTTTGGAGCTTGGTAGACTTGCCCCAAGGGGTTAGACCTATTGGGTGCAAATGGATCTTTAAACGAAAGACAGAAGCCGATGGAAAGGTACAAACGCACAAGGCTAGACTTGTGGCGAAGGGCTACACACAAAGGTATGGCATCGATTACGATGAAACCTTTTCACCGGTAGAAAAGTTCAAGTCTATTCGAATTCTACTTGCAATAGCTACCTACTATGATTATGAGATCTGGCAGATGCATGTAAAGACTGCCTTCCTCAATGGCAACCTTGAGGAAGAGGTCTATATGGTACAGCCGGAAGGTCTTATTAGTAAAAGCAGGCCATTTGTTGTATGCAAATTACAGAGATGCATCTATGAGCTAAAGCAAGCGTCTAGGAGCTGGAATATCCGCTTTGACGAAGCTGTCAAATCGTTTGATTTCGTCAGAAGCATAGAAGATCCCTGTGTCTACACTAGGCACAGCGACAAGGGAGTCGTTTTCATGATCATTTATGTTGATGACATTTTGATCATGGGAAACAATGTCTCTATGCTAGAAGAGACTAAAGTTTGGTTATCAAGTACCTTCTCAATGAAGGACTTGGGTGAAGCGAACTATATCCTACGGATAATGATCTATAGAGATAGGTCCAAGATGATGTTAGGATTGACACAGTCCACCTACATCGACAAAATACTGAAGCGTTATAAGATGGACGACTCAAAGAGAGGTTTTCTCCCAGCTAGGCATGGGATCGTGCTATCAGTTAAGGATAGTCCTAAAACTGATGAAGAAAGAAAGGCAATGAGTCGTGTGCCCTATGCTTCGGCAATAGGGTCTATTATGTATGCAATGAATTGCACAAGGCCAGATGTGGCATATGCGCTTAGTGTCACTTGTCGACACAAACAGAATCCAGGAGTACCTCACTGGACTGCTATAAAGAACATTCTTAAGTACCTTCGAAGGACTAAGGAAATGTTCTTGGTGTTTGGTGGAGAACCAGAATCAAAGATGTCTGGTTATGTCGACGTTGGTTTTGAATCAGATCCTGATGACTTTAAGTCACAGACAGGATACGTATTCAAATTGAACGGAGGAGCTATCTGTTGGAAGAGTTCTAAGCAAGCCACGATTGCTGACTCAGCCACAGAAGCCGAGTACATTGCTGCATCAGAAGCATCGGAAGAAGCTGTCTGGATTTCAGAGTTCTTGAAGGAATTGAGGGTTGTTCCTGCTCCAAGTCCAAAAACGATTTATTGTGACAACACGGGCGCCGTCACTCAAGCCAAGGAGCCTAGATCTACAAACAAAAACAAACCTGTAATTAGAAAGTATCACGTTATACGTGAGATTATTGATAGAGGAGAAATTTGTATAGAACGTGTCTCAACCACGGAGAACGTGGCAGATCCTTTCACCAAGGTCTTTTCAGTGGATGCCCACTTAAGACATTATGTTAATCTAGCCATTAAGCATAAAGGTGACTGACTCTAGTCCAAGTGGGAGATTGATAGTGTATATGTCCTAGAGACAGTCTTTATTACGGGCATACAACCCTTATTAAGGGCATATATGTACTATTACATAGGTCAACGTAATATAATATATGTTTGTTTGTTTGACTATTGAGTATCGCTTTCATATTTATATTACACCAGGCATACATCATGTCATGTCTCTATTCCTGTCTGTATTGATATCAAACATGTCCCCTCGGATAGATGACCAATCACAGAGATAGTGGGAGCTATGTGAGTTATCATCTATCCCAAACTCTCCCTAGTCGAGGTTCATCTCGGATGTAGGGGTCTGAATGAACCAGGTGAGACTAGTATGCGTGGAGGTTATACTTGTTAGAGCAAGTGTGAGCCGATCCCACGACCACAGAACGGATTGTTAGACAATCTAGAAACGTTCCCATAACTCCGCATAGTTGTTCGAAGGGTGATTACCGAACAATGGAAGTACCCACCGGAAACTCCCATCGATGTATACTCTACACCGAAGTGTCTATGGGAACCGAAAAGTTGTCGAAGTGATGCCAGTCGTCCTTTGGACTTACAGGACTTTATCATCACATTTGTTGCCCAATATCCTTGGTGGACCCGTCGATGTCAGCTCTGAATAAGCAGTTCACCCAAGACAGGATCCAGGATTATGGATACATACAAATGGGGATGATAATTGATTCTGTGAAGGATTCATCTCTCACGTGTAGCACAGGAGAGCACTGCTCATAGTCGTTCATAGTTGTGATTGGTTAAACCGCTGGCCAGCGTATCAATATTATTATGATAGTGATAATAGATATTGGATTCACCAAGCAACTCACTGAAGACGCCCGTGAATGTATTATTGGGATAGACACATCATCGATCCTAGATGGGCAGTGGCACATCAACAGCAGGAGAGGTTTGGTTTCTTTTTCTGGTACTTTCTTTTCCCCCTTAGACATGGATTGTAGCATCGGAGTGATGTGCAGAGAATAAAACTCATTGCAATTATCAGCAAGAGTGCTTAAACTATTATACTTCATGATGATTTGTTGCTGATCAGAAGTCATTTTTGATAACTCTCTTTGAATTCTCATCATGTTCTCTTCATGTTCTCTTCATGTCTTTTCTCTATTGCGGCTTTCTCATCCATGAAAGTCTGAGCCTTCACGAGAGCGTTCTTTGCTAGCTTAAGAGCTTGACTTACATCTTCTTCATAACTCTTGTGATAAAGACTGATGTCTTTCTGAGCTATTGTCAAAGTTGTAGTGTGTCTCAGCACTGTAGCCAATATCTTTCCAAAGTCAAGTGGACTCTCAGCAAGCAATGCCTCATCTTTAGCTTTGCAGGCATCATGGACTTTCTTTAGTGCTAAAATTCTAGGAGTAAACTCCTCAACTCTTGGGAACGGCACTAGATGTGGTGTCAAGGAATGAACTTTTAGTTCAGAAGCAAACTGATCATCCTGTAATAGCAATTCTGCTCTTAGACCATCGTCTAAATCATTGATGTAATAAGGAGGAGGAATCTGAACGACTTTGGGGTCTCGCTTGGATCGTTCATCCTCATTTTCTGACAAGTAGTCGTCATCATCAGATTCATCAAGTTCAACAACTTTAGAACCTAAATCAGCAGCTTCACTTCCTTTTTGTTGAGTGGTTGCTGATGGCAACGCTTCAGACTCAACAACTGGAGTTTCACCAGTAGTTAGTTTTAATTGAGTAGTTGCTGAAGGCAACGTCTGAGACTCAATAAGTGGAGTTTCGCCAGTAGTTAGTTTTAATTGAGTTTGGGGCTCAATTGCTGGAGTTTCGCCAGTAGTAAATGGAAGGGAGGGGACTTCCTTTGATCTCACTCCTGAAGATTGACCAATTTCTAGATCTTGCGTATGCCTTGCATGGATCAAGAGACTATTCTGGAGAGCGCGTTGGTAATCTTCATCTTGTTCATCATCATCATCAAGGTTTTTTTCAGTAACCTTGGCATCAGAAACTGGACTTTTGCCATTTTTCAAGGCAGCCCTTTTTCTGGCATATTCCTCTTCAGTATCAACACCTTGCACACGTGCTTGATTTTCAACAGCAGCAGAGGAGGTTGAGATTCATGCTGAGGTTGTTGTTGTTCAGCTTGCTGATTTTCAGGTTGAGCATTTTCAGCAACTGTCAACTTTAATCCTCCAGCATCAGGACTTGGACCTTGATTGTCATCATCATCGTCTTTCTTGTCCTTGGAATCTTTCCCTTCATCATCACTTGGATCAGTGGGAATGTTCTCATCTTCTTCTTCTTCTTCATCATCATCGGTCAGAATAACTAGCTCAACGTGCTTGTATAAAGCCACACTTGTCACTTCCTCTTCCTCATTGATTTTGTGGGGATCAGCCACCACAGGTTCAAATGAACCTTTGAGCATCACAGCTTGTTCAGCTGGAGAGGCACTCTTGAATTTTGCCTTCATATTCTCTCTGATTTGAGCAATCAGATTCGAGCTCATTTGCTTAGAATATGTCATTTCTTCAGGAAGGATGGAGTGGACAAATGTTTCGAGCTTCAGCAGAGAAGATCTCTTTTTCTCGTTTGAAAGATGAAGGTGAAGATCAGAGAAGTCCATTCGCCTATATCTTTGCCAGTTGCTGACGGACTTAGCAACTTATGAAAAAGTAGTCCTTTTGAAGTTCAAGTACAATTCCTCAGAACTTACTTGATGATCTTCAGTGATGAGTACCACTTCAGTGGTCTCCTTTTGAGCCTGAAAAAGAACATTATTTAGATCAGGATTGGTTTGGAGAATTGTTTTAGAGTTCATATCTGAAACATGAATTACCTGTTGAGAGTCAGCAAGCTCATGTTGTACAATTTCCATTCCATGAGGAGCTTGAGTAGCATCCTCCATTTGTTCATCCTGAAATAAATTAGAGTTAGATACAAGTACTAAGCTGTCAAACTTAGTTTTATTACCAAAAACATTAACTACCTGCTGAGCAGGGAGTGTTGGTTCTGGTGCAGAGGCTTCAGCAACCATCTGACTTGCATCTTGAGAAGTCTGTAGAGATAACATAATATTAGCAAAAGAATAGTTTTCAGACATTGAAGTTTTACTAATGGTTGAATTAACTACCTGCTGAAGAAGGACAGGTTGTGGCTCAGTCCTCTCAGCATTAACAGTTTCTTCAGCTTCTTGGACTGTTTCTTCAGCAGACTTCTTGTCTTGCTCTATTTGAGAAAGCTGTGCGATTTTAGCAATCTCCCTTGTCTCTGAAATGACAAGTTGAGCAGAAGCATCTTGTCCCTTGAGCTCACTTCTTGTCATGAAGACATCAATGGATTTGTTGGATGATTCTTCAATCTCCAACTCCATTTGTTGGCTTATAGCTTCCAGTACAAGCTGGACTTTGTCAATTGATGTCTTGGGTGAACTTGGGCCAGTATTCTCAGCATCACGAGATGCGTCGTTGAATAGTGCTTCTTGTGTTTCAGCAAATTCAGGATCTGGAACCATTGCTGTCTCAGCAATTGGTCCTTCAGCAAGCGGGGTTTCAGCAACTTGATGAGTTGCTTGTTCAGCAACCATCTTTTCAGCAGCATCAGCAAGTGCCGCTTTTTGTAGATCATCTAAATTATCTACAATGTAGATATCTGGGACTTGGGCAGGAATTTCATTTCCACTGCCTTGTGGTCTATTCTCAGTAGAAGTATCAACGTTAAGTTGATTGGTGAAGGCTTCCGCAAACACTTCAACATTGCTGACATAGGTTTCAGTAATCACCTCAGCAACATCTACTGGCAAATGCGTTTCAGCATTTTTCTGGGAATTGTCTAAGAGGTCTTGGACAGCAGGAACTGACTTACGAGCCAGTGTTTTCTTCCTTGTGTTGCTGGTCCGTTTCCTCTTAGGTACGGGATTTGCTGATGACGTTGCAGTCTGAGTGTCATCATCAGCTTTCCTCTTTTTCTTGTTAGATTTCTCCAGTTTCCCAGAGGCATCTTTAGTTGCATTTTCAGCAACGACTGTTGTACACGTACCTTGTTGATTTTCTACAGCAGTTTCATTTGTGTTACCACCACCAACAGCAGTTTCATCTCTAAGTTGCTGAGTGGTAACATCTGCAGCTGTTGTACACCTTTCTTGCTGGCTTGTGCTGACAACATTTGCAGTTGTTATCTTCTTTGATTTCTTTCCAGCAGTCTTAGGTACATTCTGCTTGTAGAATGATCTTCCCACATTGCATACAGACTTTTTGGTTGGCACTGGGTTTCTTAGCTGAATCCTAAAATGTTCAAGGATGTAGCATATCTTGATTTCATACATAACTTGAAATGAAGGTGAGACCTTGTTGTCTTCTACCTTTACCTTAAACTTAGTAACACAATCAACAAGCCTGTTAAAAATGTACTTAGCCCAGTTAAGTTCTGTTTTGTTCTCATGGATATGCATCAGCAATGGCCATCTTCTCAGGCCTACTTGGTCAATTCCTCCAACTTGGGAGTCAAGAACTTTTATTAGTAGCAAAGCTACTAGACCAATGGAGTGGCAGAGATGCTTTCTCTTAACGTGCTTTGTCCAAGTCACGGGAGCAATCTCGCCTTTCTTCATTTTCTCATTTCTGACGTCACTGTAGAAAGCTTCTATTTCTTCGTCAGTGGCAGTGACGTCATCTTCAGTTCCAGTGGTTGGAATCTGAAATATCTCCGCTAAATCAGTCCATTTCAGGACGATTTGCGTGTTCTGAACTGTAGTAAAGATCACTTTTTCAGTGACTCCTTTACTATCAGTAAGGGACTGGATTTCTGCATTGTTGTAGAATTCCATAGTATCTATCATGCTCACTTTCTTAGTGCGAGCAGATATAAAGTTCATGAGGCCTTGCTTCTTGATAAACTCAAGCGCCTCTTCATTCTCGTCGTCGAGTTCTTGTTCATAAAAGTACCTAATGTACTTTTCTTTTGCAAAACCTCCCTATTGCATCAACATCTCACACTTTGCAGTGTCAAGATATGACGGAGGCATAGGTTTTTCTGAGATACGGTCGTTTTTCAACACAACTTTCGTTGTGTTTGTAGCCGGAGTAGTCACCGCAGCAGTGCGTGTTTCAGCACTGTCAACCTTTGATGACTTTGAGGACTTGGAAGACTGTCTCTTGGGAGCCATTTCTTTTATAGAGCAGAGAAATGTGTACGAAAAGAGATAGTTTGCTTTTTGACCGGAGGTACAGTAGATTCAGGCTAAAATTTGCAGAGAAAGGAAATGTGAGTTAAAGAATTTTGTCATTTCTCTAACTCCTTCTTTATATAGTGTCTCTGGTGTGTGAGAAACTCAATCGATTTGAGCTCTCAGCAAGGGTAAAACAGAGAAACATAGGCGTTAGTGGAGCCTTTGCATTAAATGCGTAGTGGCACACTAACTTGAAACCGTCAGAGCACTCTCTCTCTTTGTTTTATTAACCGTTAGATTAGTAACTCCTTTTAATCAATGGCCACGATTGAATTTCATGTCATGATTATTACAAGTTTATCTGTGCCCGATTAACGTCACAAATTGATTTTACCGTGTTTTAAGGGAATAGATTGCTTGCTGAAATAGACAAGAATCTTTTCAGCGAGTTTTGAATTATCAACCTAGATACTTGCTGAAAGTTCCCCCTTACTCAGATATCTCATATTTTCTTAAGTTTAAAAGATATTTATGATTTCCCGTATCAGTAAATTCTTTTGTACTTGAGATATCCTTTGGTAAAATCTGAGAGATGAGCTTAGCTCTTTTTCTGAGTTCCCGTCTCAGAATATTCCCTTGATACTTGAATATCTGTTTCAGTATCTTTGATTGTCTGAATGCCTGTTTCAGCAAACCTTAAGCTCTTTCTCTTACTGAGTGCCTGTCTCAGCAAGTGATCAAGTTTCCTAACAAATACCCGTTTTGAAGGAATTACATTGTTGAATGCCTGTTTCAGCAATCATGTAGTGACTTATCATTAGTAGATGGAGCTTTTAAGTAAGAATACTTTGGCTTGCTGAATACATGTTTCAGCATTCTACCAAGTGTATCCTTTATTGAGGTAGTTCAATCAATCCAAGGTTATACCTTAGCATTGCGAACTTATTATCTGGTAGGGGCTTTGTAAAGATGTCAGCAAGCTGATCATCAGTGCCTACTTTCACAACCTCAATATCTCCTTTTTCTACATGATCTATAATGAAATGATGTCTAATATCAATGTGCTTAGTCCTTGAGTGAAACTTAGGATTTTCCGTGATTGCAATAGCACTTGTATTATCCCAAAAGATTGGTGTTTTCTTTGCAGAAATACCATAATCTCTTAATTGTTGCTGAATCCATAGGATTTGAGCTGTGCAACAACCAGCTGCTATGTATTCAGATTCAGTGGATGAATTGGCAACACAGGTTTGCTTCTTGCTGAACCATGATATTAATCTAGTACCCAAAAACTGACAAGTTCCAGAGGTACTTTTTCTATCAAGAGTTGATCCTCCATGATCAGCATCAGAATAACCAACCAATTCAAGTCCAGAATCTTTAGAATTCTGTACCTTTGACATACTTCAGTATCTTGATTGCCTTTTTGTAGTGTGATTCTCTTGGATCAGATTGGAATCTTGCACACACACAAACAACATACTGAATGTCAGGTCTACTTGTTGTTAGATACAACAAGGAACCAATGAGCATCCTATACTTGTGTTCTTCAACACTTTTATCTTCCTTAGTATAGCCCAATTTGGTACCAACACTCATAGGGATCTTTTCAGGTTTCTCATCCTCTTTGATCCTAAACTTTATGAGCATTTCTTTCGCATACTTTGTTTGATTTATGAATATTCTATCTTTGAGTTGCTTGACTTGCAGTCCTAGGAAATAATTCAATTTTCCCATCATACTCATTTCAAACTTATTTGTCATGAGTTTGACAAAATCATCACAAAGTTGCTTTTCCTTAGATCCAAAAATTATGTCATCCACATAAATTTGAACTAAGAGTATTTTACCATCATGGTTCATGGTAAATAAGGTTTTGTCAACTTCACCTTTCATGAAACCATTTTCCAGCAAGAACTTAGCCAAGGTATCATACCATGCTCTTGGTGCTTGCTTTAGACCATATACAACTTTCTGAAGCTTGTATACCATCTTGATTTCTGAAGGAAGTTCAAAGCCAGGGGGTTGTTCTAGGTAGACTTCTTCAGCAAGTTCACCATTCAAGAATGCACTTTTAACATCCATTTGGTAAACGATGAAGTCATTGTGAGCAAAGGCCAAGAAAAGCCTAATTGCATCCAATCTTGCAACTGGTGCATAAGACTCGTCATAGTCCAATCCTTCAGTCTGACAGTAACCTTGAGCAACTAAACGTGCTTTATTTCTTGTTACTTGACCATACTCGCTCAGCTTGTTTCTGAACACCCACTTTGTACCAATAGCTTTCTTGTCTTCAACAAGTGGCACAAGTTTCCAGACTTTGTTTCTTTCAAATTGATCCAGTTCTTCTTGCATTGCCTTTATCCATTCAGAATGCTATAAAGCTTCTTCTATGGTTTTCGGTTCAATTTCTGAAACAAAGCAAGAGAACAATGATTCTGCTTCTACGACAATTGCTTCTTCAGCAAGTCCATGAGTAACTTTGGATCTCGTCACTTGGCATTTATTAATATCGTCAATCATATCCGTAGAGGGATGATCTCTAATCCATTTATTAACAGGTTTTCTGCTTGTTGGATCAGGATATGTTTGCCCATCAGCATGTGACTCTTCAGTATGTACTTGTTCAGTACTACTGGGAATTTGTGTCTCTGCTGAGATCTGTTCATCAGCAACTGCTTGTTCAGCATTGCTCGATTGAGGTAGTTCATCATCAGGCACTGGAGATTGTGTAATTTCAGCAACTTCCGGAGCAACCGCGTCTTTTGCTGGAAATTCTTTGTCGTGAACTATATTTATCTTGTCATGACTAGGGGGAGGAGAGTCATTGTCAGAATCATCATTTAGTTCAATTGACTTGATTTGCCTAGCATCAGATTCAGTTCTTTGCTCATGTATGATTAACTTTTTCATACATTCTGATATTTCTTCTTCAGCAGGCACTCCTTGTGACTTTTCGTAGAATACAACATGCACTGATTCTTCAATCTTTTGTGCCTTTTTGTTGTAAACTCTATAAGCTTTACTATGCAAGGAGTAGCCAAGAAATATCGCTTCGTCTGCCTTTGGTTGAAATGTTCTTAGGTATTCTCTACCATTGTTAAGAACGAAACACTTGCAACCAAATACTCTTAGATGAGTGATGTTAGGAGGTCTTCCAGCAAACAATTCATAAGGAGTTTTGTTGTATTCCTTAGTAATCAAACATCTGTTTTGAGTATAACAGGCGGTATTAATCGCTTCAACCCAATAAGCCTCACTTATTTCAGTGTCAGCAAGCATTGTTCTTGCGGCTTCTTTCAGGGTACGATTCTTTCGTTCAGCAACACCGTTTTGTTGTGGTGTTCTTACTGAGGATAACTGATGTTGTATTCCTTTTGAGGTACAATATTCAGTTATGTACTAGTTTACAAACTCAGTACCATGGTCTGTCCTTATGAATTTTACCTTGTCATTTTTCATGACTTCAAGCTTATTCAGCAAGTTAGGTATTTCAGTCTTGGTTTCAGATTTGTGCTTGATGAATACTACCCAAGTGAATCTTGAATAGTCATCTACCACGACTAGACCATACTTCTTACCAGCATAGCTTGTTGAAGAAGATTCAAACAAGTCCATGGGCAAGAGTTGTAAAGGTTTTGTAGTTGACTGTACTGCCTTGTTCTTCAAAGAGGATTTGGTTTGCTTTCCTTGCTGACATGCATTGCAAACACCATCCTTCTTAAAAGTAACCCTAGGTAATCCAACTACAAGTGCCTTTTTAGACAGCTTATTCAGCGTCTTGAAGTTTAGATGACTTGTTCGTTTATGCCATAACCATGCTTTTTCAGCAAGGCAATCATGATCTGAGACAATGCATTTTTCAACAATTGCTGAAGACCAATCAACGGTGTACAAGCCTCCTGATCTTCTTGCAATCATTATTACCTTTTTAGTCTCGAAATCTATAAGTTTACATTCATCACTTTTAATTTTGATGAAGTATCCTTTGTCAGCAAACTAACTCATGCTGAAAAGGTTAAACTTAAGATTTTTGACATAAAGAACTCCAGTAATGGTTATGCATCCTAACTTCACGTCACCATAGCCTTTTGTAGAATCGGAGCCTCCACCAGCAAACCTTATTGGTGGACCTTTAGACCACCGTCTGTAGTTTATAAGGTTATTCTTGTTGCCCGTCATGTGCTTTCCACAACCACTATCAAATTGCCAGATTGCATCGTTTGTCTCCGTGGCTGAAGTCCGCACAATCAAGAGCAAACAAGTTAATTATCCAATAATGGATGTCCATTAACATGTTCAAGAATGCGTCCAGTGGAAACCCAAGTCTTACGTTTTTCAACTTTGACTTGTTTTCTACTTGCTGAGGAACTAGGAGGTTTTGAGCTCAAAGACTTTTGACTCGTGCTGGTCAAATCCACTTTCTGATGTGGTGTCTTGCTCGGTTGACCTTTTTGCTGAACATACTTTTCAGTAAATTCTTTTCTAGCAAGGTTCCTTCTAGCCCTAGCATTAAGAGTCTTTTCAGAACTCTTAGGCTTGATTTTCTTCATCTCTTTGAAGTATCTTTGCTGACTTTGCTTATACTCATGAAAGAGTTGACTTTGCTTGGTTTTGAAACCGAGTCCACTTTTCGGAGAATGCTGAGCTTTTGCGTCAGCAACCTTACTTGATTCAGGTTTGTCAGCAAAGGTCTTCTGATTACTTTTAGTAATCTTGCATTTAGTCTTAACAACTTGCTTTTCAGCAACTTGTTTGGCGGGATGCTTCACAACATCCTTTTTCTTTCCAGTTTGCTTCTCAGCAACCTGTTTTCCTTTTAAAGTCTTGTTACTTTGAGTAGCAACAGCGGGCTTTATGGTCATAGGTACTTGATTGCATGTTTCAGCAACCTTAGATTGACCAAACTGATAGAGTTCTGGTAGACCACTATCAGTAGCACGTACAAAGGAGATCGGTGATTTATCTTTACACAAGATTTCTACATCATCACCTTCATACGTTGCACCTAAACCTTCTTTCTGAGATGGATCTCTCAAGGAAGAGTTTAGTTCAGTCAGCGTATTACTTGCGTCCACATAAGATTTGAAATTGATTTTCATCTTTTTCATCTCTTGGATTTCAGCAAGTAACTTTAGAATTGATGACTGATATTCTTCCAATTCTAATGCCATTTGAGAATTCTTCTCTGTAGCTTCAGCAATCAACTTCTTAAGACGCCTTATTTCAGCATCCTTTTCTTCTGTCTCTTCCTTCAGCAAGACGTACTTTTCAGTAGTCTGCTCGGTCAGAGTTTCAGTAATTTGTAGTTTCTCTTGCTGTCTGCTCATAGTTTTCTCAAATCTTTTGATTTCTCCTTGAATCTTGTCAAGGTCAATCTCGTCTGCACTTTCTGAGTCTGAGTCAGAGGTAGGGTTGTTTACCTGACCGGCCATGAGGCAGAATTCGTAGTTTGACACATCTGGATAAGCTTCCATAGCTATTCCACAAACTTCTTTGCCAATCTCCACGTCTAGAGTGGCTTCTTCATTGTCGGTGTCTGAACTTTCATCCTCACTGTCTTCGGAGCTAGTATCAATACACAATGCATCGATTTTTGCTTGAAGCTTCTTCTTTTCTTCAGCAATAAAAGCTCTTTTGAACTTCTTCTTCTTTTCAGCAGATTTGCCTTTCAGCAAAGGGCAATTAGCTTTGAAGTGTCCAGGATTTTTGCACTAAACGCATAGATCATTTCCAACTGCTGGTTCTTCTGATGAAGTAGCTTGCTGAGCTTGCTTGTTCAGCGAGCTAGTCTCATTCTTGTACTTATGGTAGTTGTTACCAAGATGCTTTTTCAGCTTCTCTTTTGCTTTTCGCCTTTCGAGTTCCTTGCTGATGAATTTCTTCATGTTTTTGACAACCAAAGAGTTTTCATCAGTAGGCTCTTTTTCATTCTTCTTTCAGAAGATGATGGCTTTGCAGCAAGAGCAATGTTTTGCGATTTTCAGCAAACACATTTTCTCTTTGCTTTGTCTCGTAGTTGACAGTAGCAAGATGAGAGAACAACTTTGTTGGTGTAATGTCTGGTATTCCTTGATTGTAATAGAAATTCTGAGTGTGGATCCATTCTTGATTCAGACTTCTGATGATAGTTTTCACTTTCTCAGAATCTAAGTAAAGGTTTCCAACACCCAAGGCTGCCATTTCACTAACAAGAGTTGTGAATCTGAAATCCAACTCTTCTAGTGACTCGTTTGTACCTTGCTTAAAGTTTTGAAACTTTAATTTAAGTACTTCAAGTTTGTTTTCCTTGGTTTTGTCAGATCCAACACAAAGATCTTGAACCATTTTCCAAGCTTCCTTTGCAGTCTTAGCACCCCACAGTTTGCACTGTATGGTATCCGGAGTTGATCGAATGATGATATTTCTTGCTTGGCCATCAAGACGGAATCTCTTAGCTTCGTCAGAAGTCCATTCCTCTCTTGGTTTTGGCACAACCGTATCTGATGGTTCGCCTAGAATAGTTTCCTTTCCAGCTTCAGTGGTCTTGTGAGGGAAACTCCTTTCAACCTTCGTGATCTTGATAGGTCCATCATTAATGACGGTGACCATCTCATCACTAATGGCCTCAAGATGTAGCATCATGTTGTTTCGCCATTTTTCGTAATTTTCCAGCTTCAGCAAGGGAGCATCTCCTAAAGACATCCTGTCAGCAAAGCACTACCAAACTGATCAAGTGAGAGTGATTTACGGAAAGCACCTAAGGGGATCTAGGTTCAGTGCTGAAGGTTAAAGAACCTCCAGCTCAGATACCACTTGTTGGTCCCTTTAAACAACAAGAAAAGACTAGGAGGGGGGGGTGAATAGTCTTTTCAAACTTTCGTCGTTTAAAACTTTCTCAGCAAGTACTTTTTACTTTTCAGTAATGAGTTTGCTGATACTTAACTTTCTCAGCAAGCGTATGTTACTTTTCAGCAACTAGGTTTGCAGATACTTAAAATCAGAGAGCGGAAGTCTTTGATACAATAAGTGCTCTTTCAGTAAATGAAGGTTTCAGCAAGTGATGTGAGTGACTGTGTACAGACAGATATGATTTGCTGAAAACTAAATACAGTAAGTAAATCACACAAACACTTTTATAGTGGTATCTGAGAGTGGCGTAATCTCTCAACTAATCCACTTTTTCCTTTCTAGGACTGAATCCACTAAGATATGATTGAGGTTCCTTACAACTTCTATCTAGAGCGATTCAAACAGAAACCAAAGCACACTTGCTTCGTCTCCAACCTAATCTAGAGAACGCAACCTTGTTTTCCACCAAACTTGGTACTTTTAATCAGCAAAACTATGCTCGATTAAGTTCCCCCTGAATATCACGCCTGAAAGGGTGTATTTTCAGTTAGAGAGTTTTGGGGTGAGATAACTTAATTATAACTTATTCAGTTACAACAAGTAATCTAAGAAACAAAACTTTGAGTACTTTGCAGTAAATAAGTTTGAATGTTTCTTAGTCGTGTAAATTCTACTTCTTCACAAGTAGCTTTCTCAAGCTTTAAGTCTTGGAACGGATCAATGGCAGTATAGAGAGTTTGAAGGTATGTGAGTTTAAACACAAGTGAGAGTTTGATCACGTTGTTGACACACTTCAACTCTTCGCCGGATGACCTCTATTTATAGTGAAAATAAGGAGCCGTTTGAATTTTAAATTCCAAGGCTTTTGATCCTTAAGATGTCACTATCTTGCTTTTGTACTTTCAGCAGCGTCCTTGTTTGTCTTCTAGTCTTCATGTCCTCTGTGTACAAGCTTTGCATTTAGTGCTCATTTGAATAGAATTCAAACAGTAACATTGGAGCGCAAATTTCAGTACTTTCAGCAAGAGCTCACATATGTTCCATCAGCAAGTGGTCAGTCTCAGTTTCAGCAAGCACAACCTACTCTGTCTTTCAGATTTTCACTTATGCAATGTTGTTGTTGAAGTTTCCACTTTCTGAGCAACATGTGCCTTTGTAGATACCAGTCTTTAGAAATCTTCTAGCCTTCAGATCTTCAAATTGTTCAAGTCTTCAGATCTTCAATTTTCTTCAAGATTCTGAGCGGTTTCTAAATGCTTCAATAGTTTGTTTGTAAAAACAAAGTACATCGTCAGCAAATGCTTCAATAGGTTATTTTCTTTTCAGAAAACAAGATACATCATAAGCGGTAAAAACCAACCTATCTAGCACCTAATCTAAGTCTTTAGCAAACGTTCCTCTTTTACAATGTCCTTAAAATTCTAAAATCCTATGGACCTTAAGAGTACTAGTTACTGGACTTTCCTTAATTTAGCATGGTTAATTGTTCATCAAAAATTACAAGTTTCCTAACACATCTACTCAAACAATAGAAAGTGGATGAATGAATCAATAAACAACTAATCTCGTTAGTAGCGGCAATAGAAAGGGTAGTTTCAATTGATTCATTAAGTTTCCCCATAAGAAAGTAAGGAAGTTTCTTAGTCGATTGTGTATAGAACTCTAGTACTTGTAGTTAGTTCTAACTAATCTAGTGATCTAGTTGTTGTTCTAGACAAACGAAAGACATACAACTCATTCGTTACATGGTATTGTATCTTTCATCTACTCAAAGCAATAGAAAGTGGATGAATGAATCAATAAACAACTAATCTAGTTAGTAAGGGTAATAAAATGGTTAGTTTTGATGGATTCTTTAACTTTCCCTATAAGGCAGTAAGGGTGCTTCTTATTCGATTGTGTATACAACTCTGGTACTTGAAGTTAGTTCTAACTAATCTAGTGATCTAGTTTTTGTTCTAGACAACGGGAAGTCATACAACTCATTCGTTACATGGCATTGTATATTTCATCTACTCAAAGTAACAGAAAGTTGATGAATCAATTAATAAACAATTAATCTAGTTAGTAGCGGCAATAGAAAGGTTAGTTTCAATTGATTCTTTAAGATTCCCCAAAAGAAAGTAAGGAAGCTTCATAGTCGATGGTGTATAGAACTCTAGTACTTGTAGTTAGTTTTAACTAAAATAGTGATCTAGTTGTTGTTCTAGACAAACGGAAGACATACAACTCATTCGTTACATGGGATTGTGTCTTTCATCTACTCAAAGAAATAGAAAGTGCATGAATGAATCAATAAACAACTAATCTAGTTAGTAAGGGCAATAGAAAGGTTAGTTTTGATGGATTCTTTAACTTTCTCTATAAGGAAGTAAGGGTGTTTCACATTCGATTGTGTATACAACTCTGGTACTTGAAGTTAGTTCTAACTAATCTAGTGATCTAGTTTTTGTTCTAGACAACGGGAAGTCATACAACTCATTCGTTACATGGCATTGTATGTTTCATCTACTCAAAGTAATAGAAAGTTGATGAATCAATCAATAAACAATTAATCTAGTTAATAGCGGCAATGGAAAGGTTAGTTTCAATTGATTCTTTAACTTTCCCCAAAAGAAAGTAAGGGAGCTTCATAGTCGATGGTGTATAGAACTCTAGTACTTGTAGTTAGTTTTAACTAATCTAGTGACCTAGTTGTTGTTCTAGACAAACGGAAGACATACAACTCATTCGTTACTTGGGATTGTATCTTTCATCTACTCAAAGAAATAGAAAGTGAATGAATGAATCAATAAACAACTAATCTAGTTAGTAAGGGCAATAGAAAGGTTAGTTTTGATGGATTCTTTAACTTTCACTATAAGGAAGTAAGGGTGCTTCTTATTAGATTGTGTATACAACTCTGGTACTTGAAGTTAGTTCTAACTAATCTAGTGATCTAGTTTTTGTTCTAGACAACAGGAAGTCATACAACTCATTCGTTACATGGCATTGTATATTTCATCTACTCAAATTAATAGAAAGTTGATGAATCAATCAATAAACAATTAATCTAGTTAGTAGCGGCAATGGAATGGTTAGTTTCAATTGATTCTTTAACTTTCCCCAAAAGAAAGTAAGGGAGCTTTATAGTCGATGGTGTATAGAACTCTAGTACTTGTAGTTAGTTTTAACTAATCTAGTGATCTAGTTGTTGTTCTAGACAAACGGAAGACATACAACTCATTCGTTACTTGGTGTTGTATCTTTCATCTTCTCAAAGCAATAGAAAGTGGATGAATGAATCAATAAACAACTAATCTAGTTAGTAAGGGTAATAGAAATGTTAGTTTTGATGGATTCTTTAACTTTCCCTATAAGGCAGTAAGGGTGCTTCTTATTCGATTGTGTATACAACTCTGGTACTTGAAGTTAGTTCTAACTAATCTAGTGATCTAGTTTTTGTCCTAGACAACGGGAAGTCATACAACTCATTCGTTACATGGCATTGTATGTTTCATCTACTCAAAGTAATAGAAAGTTGATGAATCAATCAATAAAAATTAATCTAGTTAGTAGCGGCAATAGAAAAGTTAGTTTCAATTGATTCTTTAAGTTTCCCCAAAAGAAAGTAAGGAAGCTTCATAGTCGATGGTGTATAGAACTCTAGTACTTGTAGTTAGTTTTAACTAATCTAGTGATCTAGTTGTTGTTCTAGACAAACGGAAGACATACAACTCATTCATTACTTGGGATTGTATCTTTCATCTACTCAAAGAAATAGAAAGTGCATGAATGAATCAATAAACAACTAATCTAGTTAGTAAGGGCAATAGAAAGGTTAGTTATGATGGATTCTTTAACTTTCTCTATAAGGAAGTAAGGGTGCGTCGTATTCGATTGTGTATACAACTCTGGTACTTGAATTTAGTTCTAACAAATCTAGTGATCTAGTTTTTGTTCTAGACAACGGGAAGTCATACAACTCATTCGTTACATGGCATTGTATGTTTCATCTACTCAAAGTAATAGAAAGTTGATGAATCAATCAATAAACAATTAATCTAGCTAGTAGCGGCAATGGAAAGGTTAGTTTCAATTGATTCTTTAACTTTCCCCAAAAGAAAGTAAGGGAGCTTCATAGTTGATGGTGTATAGAACTCTAGTACTTGTAGTTCGTTTTAAATAATCTAGTGATCTAGTTGTTTCTCTAGACAAACGGAAGAGATACAACTCATTCGTTACTTGGGATTGTATCTTTAATCTACTCAAAGAAATAGAAAGTGCATGAATGAATAAATAAACAACTAATCAAGTTAGTAAGGGCAATATAAAGGTTAGTTTTGATGGATTCTTTAACTTTCACTATAAAGAAGTAAGGGTGCTTCTTATTCGATTGTGTATACAACTCTGGTACTTGAAGTTAGTTCTAACTAATCCAGTGATCTAGTTTTTGTTCTAGACAACAGGAAGTCATACAACTCATTCGTTACATGGCATTGTATGTTTCATCTACTCAAATTAATATAAAGTTGATGAATCAATCAATAAACAATTAATCTAGTTAGTAGCGGCAATATAAAGGTTAGTTTCAATTGATTCTTTAAGTTTCCCCAAAAGAAAGTAAGGAATCTTCATGGTCGATGGTGTATAGAACTCTAGTACTTGAAGTCAGTTTTAACTAATCTAGTGATCTAGTTGTTGTTGTAGACAAACGGAAGACATACAACTTATTTGTTACTTGGGATTGTATCTTTCATCTACTCAAAGAAATAGAAAGTGCATGAATGAATCAATAAACAACTAATCTAGTTTGTAAGGGCAATAGAAATGTTAGTTTTGATGGATTCTTTAACTTTCACTATAAAGAAGTAAGGGTGCTTCATATTCGATTGTGTATACAACTCTGGTACTTGAAGTTAGTTCTAACTAATCTAGTGATCTAGTATTTGTTCTAGACAACGGGAAGTCATACAACTCATTCGTTACATGGCATTGTATGTTTGATCTACTCAAAGTAATATAAAGTTAATGAATCAATCAATAAACAATTAATCTAGTTAGTAGCGGCAATGGAAAGGTTAGTTTCAATTGATTCTTTAACTTTCCCCAAAAGAAAGTAAGGGAGCTTCAAAGTCGATGGTGTATAGAACTTTAGTACTTGTAGTTAGTTTTAACTAATCTAGTGATCTAATTGTTGTTCTAGACAAACGGAAGACATACAACTCATTCGTTACTTGGGATTGTATCTTTCATCTACTCAAAGAAATAGAAAGTGCATGAATGAATCAATAAACAACTAATCTAGTTAGTAAGGGCAATAGAAAGGTTAGTTTTGATGGATTCTTTAACTTTCACTATAAGGAAGTAAGGGTGCTTCTTATTCGATTGTGTATACAACTCTGGTACTTGAAGTTAGTTCTAACTAATCTAGTGATCTAGTTTTTGTTCTAGACAACAGGAAGTCATACAACTCATTCGTTACATGGCTTTGTATGTTTCATCTACTCAAATTAATAGAAAGTTGATGAATCAATCAATAAACAATTAATCTAGTTAGTAGTGGCAATCGAAAGGTTAGTTTCAATTGATTCTTTAAGTTTCCCCAAAAGAAAGTAAGGAAGCTTCATAGTCGATGGTGTATAGAACTCTAGTACTTGTAGTTAGTTTTAACTAATCTAGTGATCTAGTTGTTGTTCTAGACAAACGGAAGACATACAATTCATTCGTTACTTGGGATTGTATCTTTCATCTACTCAAAGAAATAGAAAGTGCATGAATGAATCAATAAACAACTAATCTAGTTAGTAAGGGCAGCAGAAAGGTTAGTTTTGATGGATTCTTTAACTTTCACTATAAGGAAGTAAGGGTGCTTCTTATTCGATTGTGTATACAACTCTGGTACTTGAAGTTAGTTCTAACTAATCAAGTGATCTAGTTTTTGTTCTAGACAACGGGAAGTCATACAACTCATTCGTTACATGGCATTGTATGTTTCATCTACTCAAAGTAATAGAAAGTTGATGAATCAATCAATAAACAATTAATCTAGTTAGTAGCGGCAATGGAAAGGTTAGTTTCAATTGATTCATTAACTTTCCCCAAAAGAAAGTAAGGGAGCTTCATAGTCGATGGTGTATAGAACGCTAGTACTTGTAGTTAGTTTTAACTAATCTAGTGATCTAGTTGTTGTTCTAGACAAACGGAAGACATACAACTCATTCGTTACTTGGGATTGTGTTAGTGTTGAAATATGTCCAGTCCGCATGTACGAACTGGAGCGGTCTAAGAGCGCGACAAAGCATCATAGGCCGTCCCTCAAGGGGCACAACCACACCCAAGTATGTCACTAAGGTGTGGATCGACCAACATAAGGTCCGACCATCACTGGGAGGACAACCCTCAAAATAAGCTCCTCACAAGGACAAAGCTGCCAGTGGGCTCGAGGAGCATCTCTCGGGCTCGAGGAGACCTTACGTCAAGGTAACGCTCCTTGACAGAAACTGAGCAGGACACTACTCGCATCACCCACGCACAAGGAAGGCACGAGGACCCTTGAGCGACCAGCCATGGTTGCTCCCTTGGGCCAAGGCCCACGGACCTCCTTAATGGGCCTGGGCCGAGGAAGGCCTCGATCCTAGCCGTACACGTGGCGTAATCCTACGCGACCGGAAGCTGAAGGGTCACAAGTATATAAAGGCCTCATTTACTCCTCAACAGTAAGCATTAATGACACCACACGAGCACCACTTTCACTACTCATACTAGGGAAGCCTCACAACTCCCTACTCGTAAAGTCGTCTCTCCGGTCTGATACCTTACAGACCGGGCAAGAGTCACTAACCCCCCCCCCCTTTAGTCTATTTCAGGTACAAGGAAGCTACAAGAAGGCTCACTTCCTATCTTAGAGGAACACTACAAGAAGAAGAACTAGAATGACTTAGACTAGCGACTCATTGCGAACTTAGAAAGAAACACGAATTACCCTTCAACATTTGGCGCCGTCTGTGGGAATCGACACGAAAGGTCATTCCTTGCCCTACTGGTCGAGCCACTTTCCTCCTCGTGACACTTCACGAATATGCCTCCCAGAAGAAGCAACCGTCTTGCTAATGCACCACCCAGGAACCCTCCTCGACCTAGAGGCCGTCCCTCTAGTAATGGTCGCGGAGGAGGAACGGATGGTGTTCCGAGGGAGCCGAGAAACAACAATGTTGCAAGGAATCGGGATTACACGGAGGGGGCATTTACTAATGTCACTCACTCCCAAAATGAAAGATCGGGAGAAAATAATCCACAAGGAGTTCCGGTAGGAAATGCCTACGGAGCTTTGAGAGTCGCGAACAACGCCGAGTCTAGGGGGCAGCCTCATCCGGTAGCAATTAACCAACCTCCCGTGACAGTGAACCCTCCTCAACCGGCCGCATTGACCTTCACCCTTCCTGATGGACGCGTCGTCCGACCATCAGATTTCGGGATGGGCGAAGCTCAATACGGTCTATTCCTTCTTACTTTACAAGGATATGTCGGAGGTAATGAGGCTATTAGGGTTAGTACCGAGATACAAGCTCAAGGAGAACCACAGGCCCCGGTGCAAGAGCAACCTCGGGCCACTCTGGTCGCTCCTCGTCAATCCCAGGGAAGAGCACCTGTGGCGCAAGATGAAGCACATTCGAGAGCCAACACCAGGCCGATCCAAACTCGACTTGGACCATCAAGAATCCAATCGAGGTTAGGACCCCAAGGTGCCCCGGATGATTTGAGAGACCTGATTGACAGAAGAATACGGGCATCATTACAAAATGTCGCGCAACAAGAAAATAGAGTTCAGGTGGTCGCTACACCACCCGCTCTCCCCAATCAAGTTACTCCCAACCAGGTAACTCCTCAAAACCAACAAGAAGCAGTGGAGGAGAACCAAGCATTGAGAACAGTAGCTGAGGTAACCCCCTTGGTCGATCCGATCACGGGGAGGAGGCTCACTCTGGACGAACTCAATGCGAGGAAATCCGCACTTGATGCTCAGATAGAGACTCTTCGAGGAACTGTCCAAGAGAGAGAGCAAGACCAGGATCCGAGCCCGTTATGCGATGAGATCAGAAGCCACCAAGCCAAAATTGAAAGAGGCTTCCCCACCTTCGAAAGCTATGATGGAACAAGTTGTCCGAAGGACTACTTGGTAAGATTTGGCACTAAGATGGATGCCTACGGCCATGACTCAAGAACCAAGGCACTCCTCTTTCCGGCTAACCTCTCCGGAGAAGCCATGAAGTGGTGGTCGCGCCTCCCTCACCGATCCATCAAATCGTATAGAGATCTCTGTAAGGAGTTTTCTAAGCGTTTCGAGAAAGTGATGAACGCCAAGAGACGGGTGAGATACTTGGCTGAAATTGTTCAGAGAAACAATGAAGACTTGAGGGATTTCATCAATCGTTTCCATGAAGCAGCCCTCCAAGTCGAAGATCACTCGATCAATGAGAGGAAAGAATACTTGTATGGTAACACTACCAACATCAGATTCCAAGATGTGCTCTCAGCATCGTGTGTAGAGAATGAAGCACAACTTGCCAAAGTTTGCAAGGACTTCCTCGAAGCTGAGGAATTCAGAAGAACGGTCACCGTGAGAACCAATCTTCCCAAGGAAAAAGGGAAAGAAAAAGAAAAAGAGAAGGAATACCCTCCTCGCCCCCAAAATCCCGGGAAGCAGAGGAAAGAGCAAAAATTTGGGTTGATCAAGGAGGGCAACTCAAGAAATGATTTCAGAGACAAGAGGTCTCCTCCCAGAAGGTCACCTCCAAGACGATATAGCAACTACACAGACTTGAATAGGCCAAGATCCGACATCTTGAACTATATAGTCTCGAGGAAGCTAGACGTCTCGTGGCCACCCCCGATTAAGGAAAATCAAAGGAACAAGAGCTCGGAAAAATTTTGTAAGTTTCACAAAGGGAAAGGGCACACCTCAGATGAGTGTGTCGAGCTCAAGAACGAAATTGAGAGGATGATACGTAACGGTCAATTGGTTAACTACATCCGGAAGGAGGAACCCCTGGCACTACTGCCCCCACCTCCTCAAAGCGGGAGTGAGCACCCTTACCAAGGAAACCCTCAGGACGACGACATTCATAATTACAACAATTATGAGAACCGCCCTATAAATGGAAGCATCCGCACTTTCACAATTGCGGGAGGACCCGCCGGCGGCGACACTCGTAATCAAAGGGAGATTACGGCGGACAACCTCAGGGTCCGAGATGTGAAGTATGCTCAAGCCGCGCGACCTGGCACCAACGTTATCTCTTTCGATGATAGCGAGATACCTCTGAAGCATGCCGGAGGAGGCAACATCTATGATCCTTGCGTCCCACTTGTAGTTTCCTTGGATGTTCAATCCTACAAGTTGGGTAGAATCCTCGTTGACACTGGATGCTCGGCAAACTTGATTTTCACCGGAACCTTGAAAAAGATGCACATGAACCCAAGGGAAGGGCTCAGAGAAGTGAGGAGCGCATTGGTAGGATTCGGAGGACAACCTATCATGCCGCTCGGAATGATCAACCTCACAGTGTCAATGGGTAGCGCTCCTAGACGGGTGACCCAACAGGTTCCTTTTGTGGTCGTCGATATGCCATTTGATTATTTCGCAGTCCTAGGCCGACCCGCTCTCTCTCAATTCCGAGTTGTAGTGTCCACAGTCCACAACAAGCTAAAATTCCCCACTCCTTTGGGAATTGGACAAGAAGTAGGAGACATACGAGAAGCGTGGGAATGCTACACTATGTCAGCCAAGTTCACTTCGAGAGTTGCCATAGGGGAACCCAACCTCGGGCAGCCATCCGAGGAAACACCCCTTGTCCACAATGCGCCTTATCGTTTCTACACGGTTCGGCGAGTGAAGAGAAAATCAAAAAGCCAAGTCCGTCACTTAGGCGAAGAAAAGCAATCATGAAGAAAGACAAGGATACTCTAGTAGGAGCTGTTAAGGAGCTCGAGGAGTATCAAGTGATTCCACCAGTCCCACCCTCTTCCAAAAAGAAGAAATTCTTTGAGGAAAACAAAATTGAAGCAAGAGAAGCCCTAGAAGAAATCCAAATTGTCGAAGGAAGTGCCGACAAGGTCACAAAAATTGGCACGGAGATGGCCACTGAAGTCAGGATGAAACTCATCCAATGTTTGAAGGATAACAACGATATCTTCGCGTGGAGTACCGAGGACCTGAAGGGGATCGACCCACGTGTCGCCGTTCACCGTCTGAACGTAGACCCATCGATCACCCACATCAGAGAAAAGCGAAGAGACTTCAGTGCGGAAGATAATGCCATCATAGAAGCGGAAGTACAAAGGCTTCTTAAAGCTGGCCACATCAAAGAAGTGAGATACTCAGACTGGGTATGCAATGTGGTCCTCGTGGAGAAGGGTCCAGGGAAATGGCGAATGTGCAACAATTTTACAAGGCTCAACAAGTTTTGCCCGAAGGATCCATACCCTCTCCCACGGATCGACCAGCTTGTTGATTCCACCGCTGGATGCGCCCTCCTGAGTTTCATGGATGCATACCAGGGCTTCTACCAGGTCAAAATGGCCAAAGATGATGTGCCTAAAACTGCCTTCTTCGCTAACGGCAATGTGTACTGCTTCAACGTGATGCCATTTGGTCTTAAGAACGCCGGAGCGACTTACCAAAGGTTGGTTAACAAGATGTTCAAGGAAGAGCTAGGTAAAACAATGGAAGTATATGTCGATGACATGCTCGTCAAGAGCAAGACCGAGGAGCAACATGTAGGTTACCTGGCAAAGTGCTTCTCAATCTTGAGAAAGTATGGCATGAAGCTCAACCCGGCGAAGTGTACCTTTGGAGTCAAAGGGGGGAAGTTCCTCGGCTACATGGTGACAGAGAGAGGAATAGAAGCAAATCCCGAAAAGATAAAGGCCATCCTCGATCTACCCCAACCTCAGTCCATCAATGAGGTACAACAATTGGTCGGAAAATCAATTGCATTGAGTAGATTCATCTCAAGGTCTGCCGAGAAAAATCTACCTTTTTTCAAGGTATTGAGAAAGAGAAGCCACTTCGAGTGGACAAAGAGTGCGAGGAAGCTTCGAGAAGCTGAAAGAATACCTACTCGCTCCTCCTCTATTGTCAAAGCCCGTGGACGGAGAGGTACTCTATTTGTACTTGGCAGCAACCGGGGAAGCTATCAGCTCAGTTTTGGTGCGAATCCAAGGGAACGACCACTTGCCCATCTACTACTTGAGAAAAGTACTTGCCCGGGGCTGAAACGCGGTACATGGATATCGAGAGGCTTTCCTTTGCCCTCGTTTATACTGCAAGGAGGTTAAAACCCTACTTCGGTGCTCACAAGGTTGTTGTTTTGACAAAGCAACCTCTCAAGCAAGTCCTCGGAAGAATGGCAAGGTGGGCGATTGAAATAAGTGAGTATGACATCGACTACCAAGCACCCGTAGCCAAGAAAGCACAAGTCATAGCCGACTTCCTAGTGGAGTATCCCTCAAAAGGAACTTCGGAGGAAAACTCTTCGGCAACAAGAGTGCTATGATGATGGTCGAAGAGCAACCCCATCAAAACAACCCAATGCAAGCTCTGGAAGATGCTTTAAAAGAGCTTAAGGCGATGTCCCAAACCAAAAGGAAAAGGCATGAAGTGTTCCTGACAGAGAAAACCGACGAGCCAAAGGGTGCGGAGACCGTCTCTCCAAAACCCAAGAACTAGTCGACCACGGAGACGTCTGGATTCTTCATGTTGATGGATCCTCATCAGGAAAAATGGCGGGATAGGAATATACTTCAAGAGTCCCGGAGGGACTGAACTAGAGTACGTCGTTACTCTTAGTTTCCCGGTCTCCAACAATGAAGCAGAATATGAAGCCATTCTCATCGCTCTACGTATGGCAAAGTCATTGGAAGTGAAGAAGCTACATCTCTTCACTGATTCCCAACTGGCCGAGAAGCAAATCTCGGGGAAATTCAGAACCAAGAAAGACTCACTAGCTGAGTACAAGAGTGCCATCACGGAAGAAATTCAAAATTTGAAAGTTGTGAGATTGAAAAGTTCTCGAGGATCTCAATCAAAGAGCAGATGCCCTATCAAAGTATGCTTCAGCCTCCGGAGGAGTTGATACCCGGAACGTGATACTCATGAGAATCAACGCATCATCTTTGTGGTCATCAAAGCCAAACGTCTTGGCAATTGACGATCAACCGAATTGGATGCAAGAGATAACAACATATCTCAAAATGGAAGCCTTCCTCGTGACAAGGCTGAAGCAAGGAGAATCAAGGGAAAAGCTCCTCGATACATCATGCAAGGAGACTACTTGTACAAAAGGTCTTTCGAGGGAGTCTACTTGAGATGCGTCGCCGAGCATGAAGTTCAAAAACTTCTTGGAGAAATGCATCGAGGAAGTTGCGGCGACCATGCCGGAGGAAGAACCCTCGCGCAAAAAGTCATTCGACAAGGATACTACTGGCCCACTGTTCGTGAAGACGCTGCCCAATTTGTGAGAAAGTGCGAGGAGTGTCAATTGCACGCCAATTTGATCAACGTCCCGGCAAAACCTCTCATGCCCATCGCCATCACTTGCCCTTTCGACATATGGGGCATCGACATAGTCGGTCCCTTTCCAAGAGGCACGGGTCAAAAGAAGTTCATCATGTTGCGGTCGAATACTTTAGCAAGTGGGCGGAAGTTGAGGCAGTATCTACCATCACCGAACAAAGAGTGATGAACTTCGTATGGAGGAACATCGTGTGTCGATTTGGCTTGCCAAGGGTCCTCATCTCGGATAATGGTGCTCAATTTTGCGGCCAAAGATTCAATGAATGGTGCAAGGAAATGAAGATTGAGAGGAGGTATACCTCTGTAGGACATCCTCAATCCAATGGGCAAACAGAAGCCGTCAACAAAATCCTCGTCAACAACTTGCAGAAGAGGTTCGCCACCAACAAGGACTGGGTCGACGAGCTTGATGGAGTGGTGTGGGCATACCGCACTACTTCAAAAACAGCTACAAGAGAGACTCCCTTCTCGCTAGTTTATGGGTCCGAGGCGGTCATACCAGCAGAAGTGGCAGTGGAAACCCTCAGAATCCAAGGGTATCAACCCGAGGACAATCACACAGAGAGACTCTTCGACCTGGAGACAATCAGTGAAGCGAGGACCAACGCCTTGGCCAATATCCTCAGATATCAAGCACTCATCGCGAAGACCTACAACAAAGGCGTAAGAGAAGAGACTTCCAAGTAGGAGACCTAGTACTCCGAAGAGCAGACATCTTGGGCAAAGTTGGGAAGATGCAACCCAATTGGGAGGCCCCTACAAGATAATTGAAGCAAGGTCCAACGGAAGTTATCGTCTTCAAGACATGGAGGGAAGGGTATTGAAAAATCCATGGAATACTTCTAACCTCCAGAGATTCTACGCTTGAAGTTGTAAAGAGAAAAAGCTTTTTGAAAACTTATGTGGAAGGTCCAGTGATCGAGGAGGATTCCTCACAGATTCAAGTGAGAGGTACCTCTTCCTTTTGTTAAGAAGTTGTTGTAAGCAAGCTGGCCGAGGAGCCCCCATTGTAATTGCATTTCCGACAAATCAATACAATGTCTATCTTTCAAAAGAAATGTTCAAGTATAGAGCTACTATACTCAAAAAAAAATAAGACTACTCGATCGAGAGCTTACATGACCTACATAAAAGCTAGTCGATTTCCATGATTAGGGGAACCCTCCCCGCTCTCTAAACTCTATGAGAGATTCGATCAGAAACCACTCAAAGAAGAAAAAGCGAGGAGACGGAATGATCGAGGAGAGCGACTTCCAGCACTTGGAAATTTTTCTAATTTCAACACTTAGAATTCTTTCTCAAGTGATCAAAACGATCGAGAAGCATATACGTTGATAGACCGAATAGCTCGCAGCGAAGAACATTGGTTCTCGATTCTAAATTATACGTGTTTAACTACTCTATCCAAGTTATACGTCATAACAAAAATTGGAATTAGTAAGAACACAAGTATAATAAGAAAGCGAAGAGCAGTGCTTTTTTGAAAGAAAAAAGAGTGGAAGAAAACAACAACAGAGAAATTATGTTACAAACAATGTGTTTCGAGGAGTGCCACAAAGGGCCGAATGAAAATTGTTCGAAATAAAACCAAGTACAGAAAGTGAAAAGATTACAACAGGCCCGAGCATACTCGGTCTTCAAGGAGGCTCCCCGGTCCTAACGAGTGCGACTATCAGTGAATTCAGTGACTGGGTGGTCGCGCTTGTAGCTCCTCCTCGAACCGTACTCGTTTCAGGCCTTCGATGTTGTCTCGCTCAGAGCTGAGCCTCTTCGATAGCCTTGGTACATTGTTAGCTCTGGCTCGACGAAGTCTGCTCCCTCCCGAGAACCGGATCGCTTAACTTCACCCAGGCAGCGTTCCGAAGAGCTGCCTTCTCGAACGGGTAGATTATCCCGCTCTCAAGCACTAGGCCACAGGCGGGAGGTAAGCTGGCTTGCTGGGATAAGGAACTTCAGGGTCGGTCACCAGCTCGCCGACTCGCACGCCTCGTGCATCTCTCGGTAATCTCCTCATCGGGGTAAGGATTGAGGTCTTCGCGTCGCCCGGGATGCAGGTCCTCGCGGGTCGCGGATCGAAGTCAGCCGGAAGCAAGTTGACCCCCTTAGTGGGCCAACGCCCGAGAAGAGAAGAAGCCCCTCCTCGCGAGTGCCACTTGCAACTTCTCTCAGGGCCAACTTATAGGTGAC